>CM056589.1:27676482-28276482 GCA_029721435.1 Gymnothorax reevesii
AGTACAGAAGCATCATCAATCATGGCCAGTCAAAGCCAATGGTAACTGACTCCATACAAATCTCACCACAACTACCACCATACCAAGATTAACATGACCCATCAGTGCGTGGAGTCAACATTATTTATTTACTTAACTGACTTATTTTGGTTGGAGGGTGTTGTGCCCCTCCCCCTGGGCATTCAAGGCCCCCTATTATGCCACCAGTTCTATAGCTAATTAGCTATTATGTGCCAGTTCAAAGTCTGCCCTACCTGACATCACAAGGGGGAGTGACCACCCAGAATCATGAAATCTGATTGACTGCTTGGCTGAAGATGGTCAGTTCTTCTTATTTCTGGTTGGGTACCTCCCCATGCGGTGATGCGCCGTCGGAGGCCAGTTAGGGAAGGCAGAATCCTCACCGTTAAACAAACAATTACTCTATTACTTTGCATGATCAGCAATCTGAGGATTGATTAACTCATTTACAAGACTAAACGGCAGAATTGCATGTCAGTTCCATCCACGACATTATTGCTCAGTGCATCGAACATAAAATGCTCATGAGGCAGCAAGTTTGTTCATATTTGCTAAGAGGAAACTAACACAATACCATTAAAAAATATTAAAACCTTTGTTATTAGCCGTTCAATGTGTGGTCTCTATGTTTATGATAATATTTCCCCCCTTAAACACATACTTTTTAATGCCATTTTTAAAAAATAGGGAGTTTATTTTCATTCTTCTTTCATAATCCAATAAACAAAATATCAAAACAATATACGGAATTGCCAAGAGAGTTGAGATTTTTTCCTAATTAATTATTAAGATTTACTTCCTTGCAGTCTCCAATCAAAGCATAAAGGTAAATTCATCTTTTTGTCACTATCACTTCTTAATCATTACAGGCTTAATTGACCAGAAAAAAAGGTCAAATTGATTGATTGACAATCAGGCATAGTACGTGGAAACAGGTGACAAAATCTAGCGAGAAAAAAGAAGTCATTGCCTACCCTGACCGCACGTCCCTGTCCCCATGTGATGTCAAGAGGGAAAAGATTTTGAAATGGCTTGTTATAACTAATTTGCTGTACACCTGGTAACATAATAGGGGACCTTTCTGGACTTTTGGCTGCCTGTCTTCACCTAATTATCCTGCTCTTTCAGTTAATCACCTCACTTATTTTCTCCTTAGTTAATTAGCACTCCTTGCCTATTTAAACCTTAGGTCTTCTTCTCACAGGTAGCTTACCTTATTATGTAACACCCTTTTGTTTTGCGCACTCCATTTTCAGTTGTTGCTGGAGTTTTTCATGAGTTCTGTTACTTTGCTTGTCTTTATTTCAGAAATATCCATGTCCCTGCATTTGGGTCCTCCTTTTCATCTCTCATATGTCCCTTTTTTAAGACCTTTGGGCACCAGGACGTTACTGAGGGGCGGGGCGTGGTGCCTTTATTGCGGTTTACTGCTCTACAATTATTTTATTTTCTAATCCCTTTTTTTATCATGTCTTTTATTTAAAACTCTGCCCATGACCTTGACTGTTACTTTTAATGCTCAGGTGCTCATTGACTTGTTAAAAAGGCATTAATGGTGAAGAGCAAAACTTCACAGCACTAAAACACAGAAGGATAATAGTTTCTATTTAAGACACAGAGCAGGTCGATTTTTAAACTCGTCTGAAAATCTTTAAACTCACTTAAAACAATTTTAAGGTTAATATGAATTTAAACCTTTCTGAATATTCAAAAAGGTACAAAATGAAAGAACTGTAAACTGTTTGGAACTTAATCAAATCAATTTTGGAGTGACTACCCAGTGCCTAACATGAAATATGCTGCCTTGTAGTTTCATGGTTTGACAAGATGGTGGCCGTTTGGTTGCTCCTGTTATCAATTTAAGAGAGGGAACCAGGTGCAGATCCAGAGTAAAGGCTTGAAGGTGTTTTAATAAGGTAATGTAAAGCCTTGGTTGGAACAAACTGAGGCAAAGAAATAAAAATGGGGTCAGCCTAGGAGCAGTCAGGAACGGTCCGGGTAAGCGGATTGGCAAACCGGACCAAGCCGTAGTGGGGGTCTGGTCCAAGGTCGAAAGGCAATCCGCGGGAAACAGGACATGGAGGATGCACGCTCCTGAACTTAGCGGCTTGTTGGAAACAGTGAAATAGTGATTCTGTGAGCCAAAAAAGATTAGGAGAGGATTCCCAATATATTAGTCACTTAATTTTTAGTTTCTGTATAATTTCAGATGGAAGAGAGCAGAGCTCTAAAACTTAAATTGGCTTTAGACACAATGAAGGGACCAAGACAATCCAACAAAGGGAAAAAGCGTAAATGGGAACTTTTATACGCACTGTGCCAATTAACAATAAGGAAACAGGAAGTGTGGGAACGCACAAGGACACACAAATGGAAGGGAAGAAACAAGAAAATAATTAATCAATTAAGGAAGACAGCACTGGAAATGGGCACAGAGGAATGGATTGTGGGGGAACCAATTAAAAAAAAAAATAAAGAATTCAGTACATGACAGCTCCTAGCATATTGGACACTTTGTCAGAGTTCTTGAGCTGACCAACTTTCTCAAAGGCCTCTGTCACACCATGACAACCTTAGTGATGTCGAGATCAGTGCTCTGTCAAGGCTATATCATGGATATCGACTTTCTGTCAAAAAAAGGAAAAAAAAAATTGGACATAATTTTCTAAATTAACTGCTCGGTGTCTCAGATGCGCTTTTTATCGACAGCAGTATCGATGTAGAAACAAACAAGCCCAAATAAAAGGTGAGTCAAACTTCTTGTGTTGTCTTATAAGTGTAAGAAGTGTTGCATAACAGTAAATATGATTTTGCTTGAGTCAATGCGTCAGAACTTTAAGCTCTAAGCACCTGCCTTGAAACACCAGGAGGTACTTATTTTCTCATATAATTTGTCCCAGCTGGTGAGCACATAAAAACATACTGTCAGCTAGTCTGTCAGGGTAGCCTCAGGATCACAGAACTGAACCGCATGAATGAAACTGAACAGGAGTTTATTAGCAAGACAGAAAAAGTAGAGCCACCAAGGATCTGGATATATCTAAAAGCTGAGCAAAGAGGAACAGGCTAAGAACACAGACTGCGTTTCTGCGAGATTTCTCACGCGTGCTTAATTACTTTCCAGCACTCATTATCTCTGCGCTTAGATCTCCATGACCGGAGCTGTTTAAATGTCATAGGCTGTCTGTGTGATTCCCCTCCGTGTCTTGGCTTTCGCCAATTTTCGTGGTTAGTGTTTCCATCATGTGATTCTCCCATTGTAATTAGTCTGATCCAGCTCACCTGTTCCCTGCGTAGCATGTGACTTCCCTCCCGTCTATTTAAGAATCCTCACTGCAGTTCTGACAAAGTCAGACTGTTGATCAATATTTCTTTGTGCAGAGCGCCTTGTATGCCATTGAGTATTGGTTTTCTTCTACTGGTTTGTCCAACTTCGATTCTTGCCATTGCCCTTCTTGTATTTTGACCCATTTTTGTATGATCACGATTTCTGTGTTTGGATGCCCTGTGTATGACCCTTGGCTTTGTTCATTGACTACGACTTTCTGCCTACCGTTTATGTACCTCTGCTCATCTGTCTTCTTGGTTCTGACTTCTGCCTGTCTAGTCCACGCTGTTTTTGGATTTTGTATTGTGGCTTGGCAATTGTGTTTTTTGGCTTTGACTCAGACTTCATTAAAGGCATACGTTTTTTGGATTTCTATCTTGCATGTGGTTCCTGAACGCTACGTCACAAATATAAAATTATGGGGCATCATGGAGGAATGTTTGAAAATGCCACACAAAGCCATTGGCACGTTTAAGACAGGAATGAGCTTGCAACAAGTTAGGCAGCACTTTAATGTAAACCACAGCACCATTTCATGTCTTCAGACTCGTATGGCACAGACTGGGGACCGTGAAAGACCGACCTCGCTGCGGCAGACCACGTAAAACGACAGGTGTTGCAAAACCTTTGTTGCTGAGCATAGAATAAACTAAGGCACAGAATATCTGAGTGTAAGAGAGCTGACAGTAGAATAAACAAAACCAAATCTTTCAGTTCACACACAGAAATAAATTATATAAACTAGAAACAAACACTGGTCTGATAGAAAGTCTAGCTTTACAGAAGTAGTAGACAATAAGAGAACTGAGGTCTGTACAACAAGGCCAGACATTGAGAGAATGAAGAGTGACTGTTTAAGTAAGGGAGCGTAGGGGGAGCTCAGGTGCTCGATTAGAATTCTGGCGAGTTGGAATTAAATTTCGGCATGGAGTTTGAGTCCGGAGAGGGCATGTCGAATAAAGAGCCTGGTGCAGACGTGACACTGTCGTTCATCGCATATGAAAGAGAAGCCACCTTTGACCTGACAGTATTTAGATAATAGAGACATATCTTCTGAAAGATGTGCGTTCTTTGGAAAGAATTAGATGGGCTCGTAATAGCTTAATTACAGAATTTGAGAGCTTGGCTTCTTAAGAGGATTTAATAGGAAGTATTGAATATAAATGTGCAAGGTTTTATAATGAAAAAAAGCTCTCTCCAGAAATGACCTCGAGTCTAAAGAAAAAATGAAAAATTGTATGAGCTCAACAGAAAAACAATTCCAGAGAACAACAAAATTTAAACACGCCAAGAGTTTAGAAGATAACCCATAGTTTTTACAGAACATAATGAAGACCAATTAAGAGCCTTGCATGTGTCGGACTTTCATAGAGGCAACAGTCAACATGATCGTGATTACTGAAGAATTCCATAATCAAGAGAAGACCAGTATGTTTAATGGTCAAGGAAAAATTCTTTTCTGCCATTCCATAGGGGAACTTTATCTCAGTCAAGGGCTCCTTTTCAGTAAAACTGTTCAAGTTGGGAGTCTTTCACACAATTCACACTTATAATGGAGGAGTCCATGAGGAGATAAAGTGTTCCTCTATGGAGACTGGCTAAATTACCCCAATAACCCTTACCTCTGAGAGTGTCATGTCAGATTAACCTTTGCCTCCTGAAAAATCGCACAGAACAGCCTGAGAACAAAAATTTAACAGATTTTCAACCTTGTACTATTCAATACAAATTTAATGGTGTTTTTTTGTTTGTTTGTTTGTTATATGTTGAGAATGTAGCAATACCATTCTGCAAGACTGTAATAAAAAGAGGTAAATTACGGATGAACTGGAAGACGACAGAGTTACCTGTCCTTTAAAAGCACTATGTTGTTGTGAGCAGTGTGCCTCTGGAGAGTGTTAGTGTCCAGTTCAAATGAAGCTTTTGATAAAACATGACAGGCCTGGGTAAATCCTCTCTAACACACGAGACCGCAACAAACAGGACAGAAGAAGAAGAAACCAACTCGCTCTTTAAGATGGCAGAATATTGCACTGTACAGCCTCTCAAATGCACCTGCACATCAATCACCATTGCCCAACGCTTGCAGGGGTCTGTAGACTTATAATGGAGGCTTATGGGAGGCAAAGGTGAGAAAGCTATACTGTTGATTCCCTTTAAACAGAAATGAAGGCGGATGACTGACGCGTAAGTGTTTGCACTGCGGTGAAAGGTTCCTCTGAGCCTGTTAAAAGGCTATTAATGAGCAGAGTTACACAGGAAAGAGGCGGGCAGGCCGAGGCCCCCCACAGCGGCGGGATATAACACGCCGGTGCTACTTTAATTGTTGATGAATCACGGCTCTGGGGAGAAAGATACAAGGGAAAGACAGTCTCCATGCAGTCAGGTTCTCCGAGGAAAAGGGGAGGGGACAGCTGCCACAGCACCATTAGCAAATTCGCCGCCTCGCCGCTTGTATCTTGTCCAAGCTAAAATGAAGGTGTACCCTAGGGTGGGCAATTGAAGAGCCTAGTGCTAAAAGTGCTGAAGTCACATTATCACACATCGCGAAGTGCGGATGGTAAAATGTCTTTATGGTCTCCTAAGTCGATTTTCTCAATTTTCTCAAAATGGACATTTTGTGACTTTGGTACTTTTAGCACTGGGGTCTTCAATTTCTTTTTATGGAGGGCACAGATATGCACGCAGGAATCTGTTTCTGCCAATCACCCTGGCTAAATGAGCTATACCTGTCAGCATGGGACAATACTAACTCACTCCTGCACGCTAAAATGTCCAGAGTTAATTAACCTCTAAAATAGTGCACACTGTATAAGCCCATCTGGGCCCATTTGTTTACATGGTCCTAACTGGCAATGAGGGGCAAAATAACTTGTCCCAGGTAATGAACTCAGCAATAAATGCTACTGATCGGCGAAGTTGTAAAAGCAGATGAAGAGTGAATAGAAAACCTGCAGTTTTTTTTGATCCCATGGACCATAATTTTTGTAATAGATCTTCACAGGGTCAGTGGTGCTAACAGTACAGGCACTGCATTTCAGAGAGAATGGGGACAGTGGACACGCCCCTAATGACACGTTGGTTCGCGATGCAGGGCTTGTGTCATTAATACGAGAATGGGCGGAGTGGTCATGTGTCATCAGTGACTCACAGAGCTGAAGGGATGAGCGTGATTGTTATAGACCGTAAAGAACTGACTCTCCTCCCCTTAGTCACTACCCCCAACCACACAGTGCTGACTATTACCCTCAAACAGCCAATACAGACAGAATTAATCAAGTTATACGATGGCAATGATACGTATTACATACAACAATAAAGTGGCAATGGTCTAACACAAGCAAAACATTCCGATAACATTGTGAAAATATTGGGTGATACAGAAGGGATCATGTATAAACTCCCTGAAGAATAAAATCTCATTGGTAGAAATACTGCTGTGAGGTTGTCTAATATACAGTATCAAAAACATTTAATTTAACATTTTCTGTAAACCTTTCCATTTTCCCTTCTATTTTCTATTATCTCATTTTCTCACGGTTGCCTCATCTGTCAGGAAGTTGACGGACACTCGCTGTGACATCTAGCAAAACTCTTTTTCGCTTGGTGCTAAATCCCCCCGGGGTGCCTTATAAGTAGGCGTGGCTGACCTTTAACATATGAAAAATTATGTCAAAATTGGATTTATGACCATACCACAGCAGCTAGTGTGGTAACAAGTGAAGGGAAAACAGACAGATGAACAAATGGACGGCGATAGGGAAAACGTTTGAGGTCTCGTTTGTGCATCTTCTTTGTGCTTTAATGCCATAAACTGTATAAAAAGATGGACAAAGCATCCGTGATGTCACCCATTAGCATACCATTTAGGAAACCTTGATTTTGGCAATTTGAATAGCGCCATTTTGTCATTTTGAAACCAGATGTGATTCCTACTGGACGAGAGCGTGAATTGAATATCCATGGAGGAGCGAGGGGTGGATCTGCGGGTGGATCTGACCATATCAGACAAGGACCAGAGGATAGCGACGCCCCTGAAGCATATTCTGGCTTTATCCTTTATTCTAGTCTATTTGGGACCATAATTTTAAAAAATGAACAAGATAATATATCGAAGGAGACTTGAAACCTGCGATAGATACCTTAAAGTAATGTAGAATTTCATTATTGAAATAATAAATCAGGTGGGAAAGTAGGGTCATTTTCTCATAGGAATTCTGTAGGATTGAACTTCTTTCTGCAACCACCGATGTCGCCATCTGCTGGCCATTAAATAGAATGCAAATTTTAGAGATTTCTGCATTGGCCTCAGTTTTCAGACATGGGTGCTGCGTCCATCTTTTTATACAGTCTTTGTTTATTACATTCTCTCAGTGTGCCAGCCTAAGAGAAGGCTGTGTTTCATGCAGTTATTATAGTACATGGAACTTCAGTTTGTTCTCAGGCAATACTGTAATTTTACATGAAGCCTGGAGCTAAAAGTCACTGATATCAGTTTCATCACAGAAAAATAGTGAGGACATGCCTTGACTAATCATCAAAATGTATCTCAGGTGCTTCTTCCTTTCAATTTTTTCATTAGCTAGCTAATAGCATGATTAAACTAGCGATTCATCTCAGAATCGTGTCCATCATTCTTTTCAAACCAAAGATAATTGCTGTTGACACCTTTACAAAAAATATTGTTTGGCAGCGGTTCGGCAGATTTGCAGCAAAGCAGAAATGTGAAAATAAGTAAGCAAATTAAAATGTCAAACATGTTCACACAATGCTAAGAGCTACTCGCGCTCAGTCCATCACAACTCTCATCTGACCGTGGCAGCATTCTAAGTGCACAGAATTACGTCCATCATTGCTCCTGGCTACAGAAAGGGTTGATTTCAATTACACTAAGTGTTCAAACAAAAATGTGACGCTGAAGGATAAAACAAAATAAAGAATATATCTAAAAATGATGCAGCATGTGATCGTAGTTAACCATTATGTGGAGGTTGAAAGCCTATGCCTTTCCATGAACAGAACCAACTGATTTTGCTAATTAGTTCAACTGCCTTTCTGAAAGATCTTGCTCTCATCAGTACATTCAGGTGGTTGGAGCAAAATACTGAAGGTGATTTATATTAATTTCTGAGCTTGGATTTTTCCTGACCTGAATTGAAGATTAGACATTCTGCAGCTAATATGAGTTAAATTAAATGATTATTGTGGATGTAGTGCAGATTTCATATAGGAATTTTATTATTAATTTACATTTTTATTATTATTGTTATTATTTTTTAATTTTATCAAATTTTTTTGGGTAACTTCTCAGCTGAACTGTGGTGATTTGGTTTCTAACAAATATTTTGAGTCACTTCAGTTGAATGGCTTATAAGGGAGAACAAATATCCTAAGGAACAGATGCTGATTAAACCAACTGGATTTGGAGATCTGCCATGTCAGACTTTTTTTTTTTTTTAAAGGCTAGTTGCAGTTGAAGTGAACAGGTTTGCTGAATAACAGCAGAACTTAATTTCATATATCATGCAATTGCAATATGCACTGTTAAATTTAAAATTTCACTACAGGGTTAAAATCTAAATAAGTAAATCTAAATAAGACTTGCTTTCAGTAGTTGCCTGCGCCATGTAGGACTACTACAACATATATATTTGTATGGAATCGACTGTTCTCACCAAGGCAGCATGATTCCCTTAAAGGCAAAGATCCAATGTATAGTGTATGATTACTCACGTAATTACATTCATTAGTTACATCTATCAATTAAAGTTTTAATTGCCTACGTGAGATCGATTTGTTATTCCTGTGGCGTGAACTCGGTAATATTCGCAATCTGCAGCCATTAAGCCTGACTCATTGTTTTACCGTTATCTCTGATGCTATTGATTAGACCCTTGTTGCTATGCTTTGGCAGAGCAGAGGGTAACTTTAAAGCACGCCTCTGAGGTATTGGCGAGTAAGAGGTGAATGACAATACGCTGACCTGCTGTAGACATGCCCACTCAATGTCACAGAGATGAAACTAGCCATTAGCAAAATAAGTGGCTTTGAGTCTCGATGGCATGTGTCCGACAATCGGCGATGTTTCCTCGGGCCAGTCATCACGTGTGTCGGCTTTCAGCGGAGCTAAAACGATCAGAAGCCGTACTGCAGTCAGTTTCTGAAACGTGTTTAATTTCACAACTAGGCAATCACAAGCCACCTCTGCTCACTAACAGATAACGGTAGATCGAAGGTGTGAGTTGTATACCCTGTTTTTAGCCACTGAAATCAAATTATTGACTGATGCATCCTGTAGTTCCACAAGGCAAAGAATGATCACCTAATAAAAAAAAATGTAGGTCTTACACATTTAACACAGCCCACACAAAGAAATGGTGATGATTTATCAAAATGAATAACTCCAAAAACATAGTTGAGTTGAATTTGCAATATTGCAATGCCATTGGTTGTTCTTGGTATTACAGCACTAACATCTATATCTGATTATGACTTTTCGCTTCGAGTCCTGACTTGATGCCCGGAAGCTTGCAGGTAGTGATCCCTTCAACTGGACATACAGATTTAATTGATTTAAAGCAAACAGATTTGTGAATCATCCACTCATGAAGTGGTTTTTACTGTAAGTAGTACTCTGATTCCAGGAGAAAGAACCATGAACAAATCATTTTGTTGCCTCACTGATGTACAGTTTATCAATTTTGAGTTTCTGCCTGAACATTTCAAACTCAGTGCCGTGGGCCCATTGCCTCTCCCACTTCAATGACTCTCAAACAAGTTTTAAATAAAATTATAGGGGACAATGCTAAAACAATAGGGGGTTAATTCAAAGAGAACATATCCACCAGACAATAACACCTCATTTATGACAAACCAAAGCCACTGGCATTGCCGTTAAAAAAAAGAATATATTATTATTATTATTATTATTATTATTTACAACAACAACAATAATAACAACAACAACAACAACAATAATAATAATAATAATAATTATTATTATTATTATTATTGTTATAAAAATATATAAAATGCTCAGTTAGAAGCTATGAATTTGCACACATTTTTAATAAAGGCTTTTTGGTGATATTAGCCTCAGTTACTTTTTTTTTGTCAATTCTGTGTTTCTGTAAATCTGGGGGGTGAAATCTTTGAGATCTATTTTGATCCTCTGGCGTCTGTGGCTAAGGCCATCAGAGCAGCAAGTGCTGCAGAAAAAATGCTCCTGGCTTTATGTAGTCTGCTTGGAGATCTCCCAGCTATGTGCTGAAAAGATCATAGCTCTAATTCCTGAGCAGTGCGACAGTGTTGATTCTGCGCTTCCTGTGGTCGAGTATAAGGTTGCTTGGGAAGATGTCAGAGACGTCTCAGGCAGCAGGAGATCTGCTCCCTCCAAGATCAGAGGGGACACAACTGAAGAGAGGAAGGCAAATGGGAAAACCCATGTCCAGAAGTTGCTTAATGTGCAGTCAACAAACTGTGGTCATTCATATAATCTGTCTATCCCAGAAGAAGTGTCTGATGCACTGCCCATCTCAAACGAGCCAATCACTTTGGAGGAACTCAGTGCAGCTTTGAATGATCTGAAGTTCAAAGCTCCTGGTGGTGACAAACTTCCCAGTGAGGATTTTTTTTTTCAAATCAGATATTGCATCTCAACACCTATGATGATAAGTCTTGCTTTGGATACTGGAACTGCTCCTGCAGAATGGGACAAAGGTTTCATTGTTCCCAAAACCCAAGCAAGTGACCCCTGAGTGACCCAACAATTATAGAGGCATAAGTCTAGCATCGCTTGCGGCATAGATGTACAGTACAACAGAAGTAATTGCATCAAGCCCCTCATTGACCCAATTCAGTGCTGCTCTCAAAAGGGCATCTGTAAAGGCAGAGGGACCTTAGTGCAGATCCTCTGCCTCCGGAAACTTTTCAAAAATGTTGCATAAAGCTATTGTTGGCTGTCGGGTATCTTCATTGACTTTCGGAAGACCTTCCATTCCATGGACCAGATTTAAAAATCATATTCAGGATCTTCAAAATAAAATTTTCGATGCCCAGTAATCCAAATTTGGAGGTTTTCAAGACTGTGCTCATTCCCTTGATAAGGAATCTGACTTTTTTCAGGGTACTACCAAAGTACTACAAGGCAACATGTTCACACCCCACATGTTCGTCATTGTGCCTAACCCTGCGCTGCATCTTACGTTTCAAAACCTAACTGTAGTCTTCAGAGTCCAACCATGAAAGTCTCCCAGACATCCAACAATCCATGTTACTGATTTTGACTTTGAGGATGACATCACCATGGTGAGTGAAGAAACTGCTAAAGTCCAGAGGCTCCTATAGGCTCTTTAAGTGGTTACCTCCATTTTGGGTCTCAGCATCAACGCAATAAAGACTAAATATCGTCAGCCTGCTGATAAAACCTTGTATCTCCAATTGTATGTCCACTATTCTTGCATCCAAAATGAAACATTTTTTATGTTATTTATATTTTAAATCATATTTATATGTTTATACAAAACCCAAAACCAGTGAAGTTGGCACGTTATGTAAATTGTAGATAAAAACAGAATACAATGATTTGCAAATCCTCTTCAACTTATTTTCAATTGAATACACTGCAAAGACAAGATGTTTAATGTTCAAGCTGAGAGACTTTTTTTTTTTTTGCAAATAACCATTAACTTAGAATTTAAAGGCAGCAACACATTGCAAAAAAGTTGGCACAGGGACCTTTTCACCACTGTGTTACATCGCCTTTCCTTTTAATGACACTCAGTAAACGTTTGGGAACTGAGGAGACCAACTTTTGAAGCTTTTCAGGTGGAACTCTTTCCCATTCTTGCTTGATGTACAGCTTAAGTTTTTCAACAGTCCGGGGTCTCCGTTGTCGTATTTTACGCTTCATAATGCGCCACACATTTTCAATGGGAGACAGGTCTGGGCTACAGGCAGGCCAGTCTAGTACCCGCACTCTTTTACTACGGAGCCATGCTGTTGTAACACGTGCAGAATGTTGCTTGGCATTGTCTTGCTGAAATATGCAGGTGCGTCTTTTGTATCATTTTATGATAATTTTTTATTTTATATTTATTTTTTATTTTCCTGTAAAGTTTATCATTTTGAAGATATAAAGTTTTATCAGCAGGCTGACGATACGTGACGCATGGCAAGGTACCCTGTCCTCTAACCCGTGGAGAACGAACTCCACTTGAAGTAGTGGAGGACTTAATGTGTTGGGATTCGGACCAGCAACAAAGATATCTCAATCAGGAAAGCCCGGGCATTCAGCGCTTACAAATCTCTCAGTGACATCTGGAAGTCACCGCTTGCCCTCAAACACTTAGGTTCTAAAGAGTGACAGTCAAAACTGCACATATGTTTGGTTGCGAAACTTGCTCAATCAACCAGGAGATCCTCGATCGACTCAGTGACTCAATGGCTGTTTCACATGACTTGTCTGCATTGTGCACAATGTGGACAGCTTGATTCCGCTACGCACAAATATTTGGTAATGGCTTTGTTGAACCAGTGGGCTGCATCATCAACGAGAGGACTCTGAAGTTTGCAGGCCACACACTTCCTGCCACAAACCAGTTGGTGTCTGATCTTATACTCCAGGAACCCAACCCCAACTCCTCAAAAATGTCTTGCGTCACAACACTTGGTCACTATAGTCTGGCGCAGCAATGGTGCAGCATAACAAGCGTTAATAACAAGAGGTCACACTCCTAACAGCTGGACCGATGATGATGACCACTTTATTTCACAAAACACTCAGCCACACCCTGAGTATCCCTAGGTTTGATGAAGATATACTTTTAATTCCTATTCCCGACCTTTGCATTGCATCACAACAAACCTTTAGATAATTTCTTTGAATTGGTTGTTTAATGCAAAGATAATGGCAAGAAGAAAAGCATGAATATAATGTTCATTGCCATCTCAGAAACAATTTTAGCTCATGAATCATGCTGGGTGGTAAAGGCACGATATGATAACTGTAGTTTCGCGACTAATTTTACCGCAACTTTAAATCTCAAATGCTTCCAATCAATTCTGCATGTTTTCAGTTAATATGCATGTTACCCAATCAGGTTAATGGCTGTCATAGTTCGTCCATACAATTTAATAATGTAAAGTTGTCATAGTTAATGGGTTCAACAAATTTCACAAAAGATGATGTTGTGGTATCTGCATCATCTCATGACAAGTTATTTTTTCCCATTTCATTTTATTTTATTATTTTTCGGATTGATAACAGCATCATTACACAGATTTTATGCAAATTGGATCTCCCAGTGAAGCTATTAAAATGTGTCAGCGACGTGCATGAATATGCATGCAAGAAAATCCATTTGCAAAATCATCTATATAGGTTTCCATCATCGTGTCCTTGCGAACAAAACAGGATTAAAAAAAAAAATAACTTTGTCACCCTCTGCCATATAACTGCAGTTATGCATTTTGTTAATTTCACTGCCATATTCATATTTTGAAATAACTTTATTCCAGGTTTTTTTGTTTGTTTGTTTCTAGGTCACTTCAAACATCATACGACTACAGAAAATGATTGTGAAGCCACATAAAGTGGGGCTTTAGCTCCTACTGGACCTGGCATTTCAGAAAAGAAAGAAAATAAAAAAAACCTCTAAAACAGCAGGAACAGAAGATGCCACCGTTCGTCAGTAAAGATAGATAAGAGAGGCAACGATATCCGTGGAGGAAACACGAATGAGCCTCTAAAATAACGTGAAACACGAATGCTAACACAAATCAGCGCAGAGAGCTCAAATGAACTCTACTTCAACCTGCTGACGGCCGATTCGTGCCTCCCTGGCAGTAAGTCGAGATGTTTCGCTTTTTTCTTCATCTTTTTCATTTTGATTTTGATGGAAGCAAAACTGCTCCGTCCATTTGAAGCTGGAATGACTCAGTGGCGGTCACGGCGTGAATCCGCCTCGCTGGTTCTTAGCACACGGGGGTGAGGTAGTGGGTGGAGGTGGGGGTGGGGTAGTGTGGTTTGAAGTGGAATAATTACATTTCGGCGCAGGGACAGTGAGCAGGCCTCAGCTCCCACCATCAAAGCGCTTTTGGGTTTCACAAGCATTGGCTGGAACTTCGGTCGGTTCCATGAATGAAGCATGCAGGCACTTCTTCGGTCAAAAAGTGCCGTCAAAAGGCTGCCGGATAGCTCACTCGATTAAAGCATTGCACTGCTAAGCAGAAGTGACTATCACGGCGCGGGTTCGAGCCCCAGTCGCACCAACTGGCAGCTTCTTCAGAGTAGTGCACAATTAGCCATTGCGCTGCAGGGATGCAAATTGGGAAGGGTCTGTCGGGCAGGGTAATATACGACTGGTAACTTTGTTCATTGCTTTAGCGCCTCCTGTTGGCCAGACGGGCGCTCGTCAGGAAGATTCAGAGCTTGTTCATGTTCGGGACCCTCCGCTCTCGTTTTGAACTTGCAAGGACTCAACCAATGAGCGTATAAGAAGCAGTGGCTGACAGGCGCGTGCTACAGAGGAGAGGCGCAAACTGTCTTCACTCTCCTGAGTCGGCAGCACAAAGTCGCATTGCAAGCCATGAGCAAGCCATGTGCATAGTTCCCAAATTGGGCATTCCAGATTCGGGTGGGATTGGAGATGCCAAACTTATAAAAAAAAAAAAGGTGCCGTCAAACGCTCAGAATCTTTGAATTCTACGATACATTTACATAAAACCAATATGAAGAGCGAATAGATATTTAACTTGCGCGATGCAATGGTATTTCAAATTTTGATTTGATCATTCTGCTGGGCTGCACATTGGCACAGCGGCTAGTGCTGTTGCCGTACAGCAGGAAGGTTGTGGTTTTAAATCTGGTCTGGAGCCTTCCTGTGTGGAGTTTCCATGTTCTCATTGTGTTTGCATGGGTTTTCCCTTATTTCCTGCTACAGTCCAAGTGCATGCATGCCAGGCTAATTGAAGACTCTGAAGAGCTGGTGAGTGTGCGAATGAACGGTATGTGCACCCTGAAGTAGAGTTTCGAGGAGTCCGTGGCATGTCCTTGGCTTTAGCAGCTTAGATATTGAATAGATTATTTTGTTATTCAGTATGAGAGCATGCAACACATCAAAAATACAGCAAAAACACTGAAAATCTTACCAAATCTAATGATCAGTTTTTTTTTTCTTCCTTTTTCTAGTTTTCACGTAATACGGCACATTCAGGAGCCATCATTAACGAGCATCCCCACTTCCGCTCAGAGTATAGCCAGCTCTCCAGTATGAGAATACTCACCTCTGCGCAGAGTATAACTACCTCCAAACGGAGTCGACCCGCCTCTCCTGCATCCACTACACCACTGACTCTAGTCCACTAAAAACACACTGTGTCGCCCCCTCCTCATGTAATTATATTATTGTCCTGTTTTGGTGTCAGAAAAACCACCCCATCATTATTATTGCAGCACAAGCAAAAATGAGTTCTCTCTTAATACCTATGCCAGGGGTCCCCAATCTTTCCCAGAATGGGCTGGTGTGGGTGCAGGCTTTCATTGCAACCAAGCAGCTACACACCTGATGCTACTAATCAAGCCTAATAGCAAAGAGTCCAGGGGTTAATTAGTTGTATCAGGTGTGTAATTGTTTGGTTGCAATGAAAGCCTGCACCCACACTGGCCCTTTCTGAGAAAGATTGGGGAGCCCTGACCTATGCTGACCAAAATATAACTGTTTTTTCTTGATTTTTTTAATGAATCTTGTGAGTAGTTTCTTGTTTTCGGTGGGTATGGTGATTCTGTGCATGAGATTACCAGGAAACTGAAGATTTCACACACAAAATAAACATGGCATTTTATGAAGACCACAAATTAGGACGAAACAGGTCAGAAAGAGAAGGGAAAAGCAAGGCCTTGATTCACCTCTGAGCAAGATATCAAGTACATCAGAGTCTCTAAGTCCCTCACAGGTCTCAAAATTACATTGAATGGAACAGAAAATGATATTGCACAAAGGATGGTTTGAATCATCTTCCACTGTGAGCAAACATAGCAGTGCCATATGAAATATCATGCTTAATAAAACACTCAATCTGCATACGAACGATTGATAAAGGTACCATGCCATTCAAATGAAGGCGTTTTACAAGTGCGCGCATGATAAAGACTTTAGGAAAACATAATGTGTTTCATTTACAACCCGTGGCATATATTGCACAGAGCAATAAATCAAGTTGGATAAGGGCCGGTCTCCCTGTTATCCCAGCTAAAAATTGCAAATGTGCTGCAGTGTTAATGCTCCCTGAATGCGTACAAGTGAAATGGTAATATTCCATACACGGTATCACATTCGCCACACTTGACAGTTTAAATTGGCCGATATGCGATTCGCCTCATTTACATGTCATTTTCTCTCCTCCGAGCTCCGCAGGGTCATTAGATAGATCACATGGTTGCTCATCCGTTCCGTATTCTGAGGTTCATTGCTTTGGTGTAAAGACCAGTGAAGGGCACACATTATCTAGACGTTATTCTGCCGCACACAGAGCCATGACACACAGCTCCGTTGCTCCATTTTCTTTCCCCTCTCCTTCTATATTGTTGTGTTTCGCGTATAGATAGTGATACACACAATTTCATGGCCAGGTCAGTTTTATTAATGAGAATTGATCGCTATCTCTCTCTCTCATTCATTTTTGTTAGGATGTTTTCTGTCAGTGCAAGAAAGGCTTTGTGAACATCCAACAGTCCAAATGATGTTTATACTAGCATGATTGCTATAATTTTTAATGCTCAGCTGATGAACTTCGCAATAGCTTGACCATTGGTGGACACAGCTGTTAGTCGGCCTCGCATTTTTAAAATCCGACACTACCTCCAGAGCTGATTGCTCAGGCAGGGCAAACTCACAATTTGTAGATTAGTCACTTGGCAGATGCTCCAAGCCAAAGCAAATTGCAGAAGTGCATTTTCTCCCCCAGGAAGCAAGCAGCTCAAAAGCTTGAGAACGGCAAGACTGCATTTAAATATGTCCCATTGTCAAGGTGTGTGCACCAAAAATATATACAATAAGAGTAGAGAAGAGGATTAGCAGTTTACAGATTTATAAATAGTGGCTGGACGCCCCTGCTGCCGGCAAGCTGCTGTAGTTCTGATTTGTAAAAGGCTGGCAGGCTGACAGATAGCAGTGACTGTGGTCCAGTTCCGTGGGTACTTCCTTGCTGAATGCAGTGCGGCAGTCCTGGCTCCGGTTAGGAAAGAGTCCACTCCCGTCAAGTCGCCCATGATAGGAGTCGGCAGTAGTAATTATGCCTTTTGCGTCATTCCGTAAGTAAGAAAGACATCAGTGACCTTTGAATTAACGGAAAGGAGTTGCCAAGGTGAGGGAAAAGATTTAATTGTGCAGCATTAAATCTGCAGTCATTTGAACAGGGCGTAAATGTATCTGTTACATTTTGTAGGACACACCATGTAATATGCGTCATCGCTTTATTGATAATGAAATATTATAACCGGGCGATGGTGACTTTTCATTGGACAGAATGAGCGACGTTTGGAAGGTCACAAAGAATTCCTCTGAACACGCGAAGTGGATTGGGACAGAGGCTACGCTTTTAACCAACAGAGGGCAGTGTTCAGCTGGGAATTGCTGCCTATAGTGCGTTCACTGAGTACTCACTCCATCACATCACCTGCTATTTCCCGGCAGTGGTGCAACACAGAATATGTACAGAAAAAAAAAAAAAAGATTGGACCAAAGACGAACCCAACCCCCACCGGTACCACCGCCACACAGCACTGTCAAATTTATGAAGCTACGCAGCACTGGCTGAACACGAGAAAAACAGAGAAAAAAAATATTATAGGAAACATAATTAAACCAATAACTTAAATCCATGCATTTGAATTACACTTCGCACAGACTTTAAAGTTTCCGGAGTATTTCCTCGGCGCATATTTACAGCATTGAATATTTGAAATATTCTTGCCTCAGATATGAAATTTATCACAGTATGGTTGTAATTAAAAGAAAATCTTAAGTTTTCTGATCCTTTTAACTCACTGCACCCATGTATGAAATGCTTCCAAGTAGTCAGCAGTCAGCAAGTATTTGGGCAGTGCCAAAGTATTAAACGACTGTAATTCCCACATAGTTCACAAAATATCCACATATTAAAATGTGCAGTGTGAACGTTAAAATCATATTATTTGCTTTCAAATACAATGTGCAGAAGTACAGCGTAAAAATAAAAACAAAACAAAACAAAAAAAAAATACGCCAAACATTGTATGTACAATGATGACATATCGGCATGTTTACATTCAAAAACTAAATATTTCCTGTTATCAGAGGTCGTTTAATGACCTAATATTTAAGATTTAAATACTAATTAATGGTAGCTGTTAAACTCATCAGATTTCATTCGATGCTCATCTTACAATAAATGCCAAAAAAAGAAAAAGAAAAAAAAATCAGAGAATCGCAATAATTTGCAGCACATCAGTAGTCCTCTTTATCCAAGAGAAACTGTTCATCCCCCTATCTCAGGGGAGGCTTGTGGGTATGTGTGTTTGTGAGTGTGTGTGGGTGTGTGTGTGTTGGGGGGAGACAGGGTCTACAGAGATAGTTGGGGGAATATATGAATTGGTTTTCTGATCCCCCGGACAGATTTATTTGAATGGCGAGGTTCTTGCTGCAATCCTATGTTGCCTTCGGTTTGTTCACTGTGTTTCCCATCACGTCTCTGGACACAGGCTATAGATAAACTGTGTTTAACAATACTCGATCCCCACATGAGTACTGCTTGTCAACCTTAGAAAACCAACTGCTATTCTACTATTCTGAGTCTTTGGTGCTCCAAATATATTTCAAGAGAGTCAAGCAGATTTGTTTACTCTGTGGTGAGATTGCACACTATTAACCCTTCAACCGGTCAAAAGACATTTCTGTCACCGTTGGCTTAAACGGTGGAATGGCTGTATTCATTCATTTGCCGAAGTCTTTATTATAACAATGTCTTTATTTTAACCACAGATACGGTCAATAAACAGTTACTACAGAAAAGAAGTTCATTATTTGATTTTATACTGAATTATTGTTACATTACTGCATATTTGCGTAGTTTCAAGTTCAAGTTCAAGTTTGTACTTTATTTATCCTTAAAAAGGACATTTTTTTGGCATCAAAAATACAACACGACGACAGCACAGAGTCAGACAAACATGCAATATCCACAAGCTCAATGGAGATACCCCCTCCTTTCCACCCAGAGCCAGCTGTGTTTATTCATCATGTCTCCTCCTATCCAGCTGCTTATGTGTCTTTCATTTGATTGGTTAACATCCTGCATGCCTCCCCAACCAGGTGTTATATTTCATATTATAGGTGTTCATATTTCCCATTCCCTTACTTGTGTGTGTGGCTAATATATATATATATATATATATATATATATATATATATATATATATATATATATATATATATATATATATATATACCCCTTACTTTGGGCGTGCAAGTTACAGGAATGTAATTTGCTGTATGCCCTTAAGTAACCAGTCAACATCTTCCTAGCTTGGAACTTATCGTCTTCGGAAATTATTCATAGTCCTTAATGATAGTTAAATATGAAAGTGCTCTTCTCTGTCTAATCAAAAAGAACAAGCTCCCAAGCCTCATATTGTCCAGGATTGGGGCTGCGTTCCTGTTAATCACTCTTCGTATGTACCTCAGCCCAGTTTATTAGGAACACCTACGAAGCCTCCTGCAGTGATTGGGCTTGGCACTACATGCCTGGTAAACTCTCGGGTCCTGCCATCTGACTGGCAAGGGTGATCTCCATTTGGCTGCTGTCCTGGGAGGCCATAGACCAGGCATGGACACGCCCCTACACTTAAGCCCACACAATCTGAACTGAACTGTGTCATTCTGCTCTGGGCTCCATCCCATACAGTCATTACTGAATTACTATCAATAATCCCTGCTATTGAACTGTACTCGGTTGCTGCATCTGGTTTGTTGTCAGGATCATAACAGCAGGGTACTATATAGATGGAAGAAAATGACTCATGCGCCTCTATTTGTGGGCCAGCCGGCAAGATGTTCAGTCTTTGAAATTTGAATAAATATTTGGAAATAAAATATAAGATACTGTTACCAGGAGCAGTGGAATGGGTGAGCTGCCATTTTGAACATGCCATATGTTTTTTGCTATAAATTTACCCCATCAGGGAAAAGTTTTTTTTGTACACTTTACTCAGGTTTTCAGTGAAATAAACCAGTTTCAACTTGTGTAAATAACCTAAATGTTATTTATTTAAGGTAACATTTGAACAAACAGAAATCAGACATAATTTACTATTGGTGGATATATTTTAAAAAGTTGCACTTGGAAAAATAAACAGTTAAGGTAGTATTATCTATCTTCCAACAAGACGTGAAAGCAAGCTAGTTTGGGACAAAAAAGTCAGCACAAGCCCCTTGCAAGTGCAGCGAACCTGTAAGACCTCCCACAGCAGTGCTGGGTGTGAACCAATTCAACTGGAAGGAAAAAAATGCCATTAATCAGAAGTTATTGTGGCAAAATGAGACCATGAATCTAGATTATGATGAATCGGGAGTTATTATGGAATGGCGATCGGAGACTATGAATCTTGATTCTCGCTCATCAGGGCAGTTTCTCTCGGCCCATACACTGAGAAAACTGAAATGTTGAATTTACTTTCAAAAATGTTATGTCAACTGGCTCCACAGAACTGTTAAGTGGCTCCTAATTTACCTTGAATATTTTTGGCCAAATAAATAGATAAAGGTAATTGGAAGTTATTAAACTAGTTTTAAAGGAACTACTTGATCCAACATTTTTAAGTTAATTAAACATGTCATTAGCCTCACAGCATAATTGCCAACGTCATATTTTTGCCAAATTAAGATATCGCCTGCCTGTTCTTTCATGTTAGCAAAAAAAATAATAAATTTTTCCAAAACCAAACCTCTTAAACTCCAGGGTCCCCCAATTGGGGGACCCTGAGACTCACCGCAGCAAAATACCTACAACGCCGCGCTAATTAAGTAGCAATATAGTCATATTACACATCAAATGAAACAGGAGAGCCTCTGCTACAAGCACGTATAAGTCATTTTTACATACACCAAGCACAACTCAAACGCCAAGCATATTAATGTTCAAATATCAAAATCCGATTAGCGTCAGAAAATCAACCCTCTCTCCACATTTCCATGTCTCCCTCTCTGATACTTCATGCTACACAAACAGAGATATACTCTATTCATTTTGGGTATGTCATTTTCAAACAGAAACCTAAAAAAGAGGTTGCGGCTTAGGGGTTAAAAAATATAAAATCCATTCTCTTAATAAATTAGTAAATAAAACTTTGGATATCTTACATTATTCGTTGTCTGTAGCGCTCTAAAGGTTGAAAATGAGATAGGCAATAATGTTAGGAGGCAAACATTTACATTGGAAAAAAAAAAATAGTGGACCATATTAGTCCCAATCATTAATACTGTAATTGGGGGAGATCAGGCCTAACCAGACCCCTTGAGTAAAGGCAAAGTCTCCTCATATAAATCTCAACTGATGCTCACAAATCAATGTACTGGCAAAAACAAAAAGTTATCTATTGAAAAATTTATTGCAACTCTTACTGCTTGAAAAAAACAGGTGCCCGAAAACATTGTACCGGCAGTGCACATGTATTCGCACGTTATTCATAAGTTACCCTCAGAATTTCAACAATTATAAAGGCCAAGTATATTCCCACAAATCATTTTCTGACTCATAAATGTAAATTCATGTTGGTTTTCTTTAAACATAAGAGCATATTTGCTTCTATTGCAAGGGAAATATGATTCATTGTTTGCTGGAATCAATGTGATTTATAAAAGCATAGTGAGATGATGAAAATAACAGCTGGTGGTATTTAGTGTAAGGCAGGTGGAGATATTTTAGGTGCATAATAAATCCCTGAGAATATTAATATTTTGCTGTCACTGCAGCAGAAACTTTGTAGAAAAACACCAGAATGATGTATTTCTTAAATTGAAAGAATACATGGTTGTTGATGTCTTGCTTTAGTTATGGTTGATGTGTTGCGTTCACTAGCTAGCAATTGCGCTGGCCAGTTTGTAATGACTGTGAGTCTGATGAATCATTTCCTATCAGCTCCTAAAACACTCATTTAGAGGCACATCATTTTACCTTCCCCAGGTGCACCTTCATGTTTGCTTATTTATAATTCATCGCATGAGCAAGATTTGCGACTATGTGTCATATATGGCCCATTTCTCTAATTTGCATTCAGTGAATAACACACTCGTCTTTTCCACGTGGAGAAATGTTCGGCGTTAAATCAGCTCTGGTGAGTTGTATTATATCCATTTAATCATAAGCACCGAACTGTCTTCAAAAAGAAACACTGAGCTCCTAAAACATTGGCCCTGCAAGTTCTGGAAGTTCTTCTGAAAGTTAGGCAAGTTAATTTCGATTGTTGCTGAGCCTGTCAGTGCGCATTTGTGGGTAGTGAAATATAGCACTTGCCTTTCATTCACTTTACGAACAAATGATGGCCGGACACTGGGCAATGTCACCTTGGCATGAATTCAGCTTAGTTTGAGAGTTTGTTTACTGCCAGACAGAAAAATAAGAAAATAAAAAAGGAATGTCATTGCAAAATGAGGCGGAGCCATTCCCGGATGGGACAGCCCACTTTGGCAGAGATATTGAAGCTCAAACTGAAAAGAAACATGAATTAATTTTACCATTGCATTTAAGGTTTCATTTTGTTTTCCCCAAAGAGGAACAGGACAAATAAATCAAACCTGTTAGATACTGTTGCAGCCCCTGAATGGCGTCTAGCCAATAAGGAGCATTTGATTAAGTGCCACATTTAAAATTTCCCTCCGCTATCCCAATTAAAAGGGGCTGTCGCCATAATAAATAGCAAGTGAATTTGAACATAATTTTGAGTTGTGCAATACACATTTGGTGTGCTTTTTCATCTAGATGCTTCATTACTTCCTCATATAATGATTATTAGTAGTATTTGGACAAGAGCCATCAGCCAAAACATAAATAACTTATGTAGCTAATCCAATGTTTCAGTTTCAATAAAGCAGCTAGGCTCTGTGATCCGTTACAAGCGCAATTTGATAATCCTGACAACTGGTCTAAAGTATTAGAACACGAACACTTTTTAAAAACTCTGAGATATCAAAAAAAATCTTAGATCGTTCAAAGTGGTCACCTCTTGCAGTAGTAATTGAAAAGCAGATTTATGGAATCTTTTTTGACAAGGATAGTCTGACAGTTAATACCAACCTTGCGTCACCCCATAAATTCCCATGGATATGCAGTGCTTCTTGATTTTTCTGTCCGCTTCAATCTAAGATGACCTCACATCCTTTGTTGGAAAACGGAAATGATACTGTCAAGTTTGCCGTAGGTATTTTTATTGACTACAAATTTAGATTGCAATCCTGCAAATTAACAGATTTAATTTGACTTTTCACTATTCGTGTAACAACACGCTCAGAGGAACCAATCGGAACTCAGAGATAATCCAAAAATCGTAAGCCTTCATTGCAAAAAGGGTCAGGACCAGAAGACAAAAGAATTGCCAAGACAAAAACAAAGTCCAAAAAGCGAAGTCAACAAGACAGGCAGGGGTCAAAACCAGTAAGGCAGATGTGCAACGATGCCTAGACAGTAAGCCAAACCTCGTAGTCAAAATCCAGAAAGGTAGGTCATACACAAGGCAACCAAAACAGAAATCATGGTTGAACAAAAAAAGGTCAAAATCCAAAAAGACAAAACAGGAATAGAAGGGCTATGGCAAACTCAAGATTGGGCAAAACAGTCGCGAAGAAACAAGGAACAACAGGCATACGAGGAGCTCTGCACAGATGTAAATTGATCAACATTCTGACAAAGAATGAACTGCAGTGAAGACTTTAAATAGACAAAAGGGAAGTCACATGCTATGCAGGGCACAGGTAAATTGGGTAAGACTAATTACAGAGGTAAGCATACATGGGAAGCCCTAAACCACAACAATTGGCAAAAGCGAAAACGCGGACAGGATCAATGCAGACGACCTATGACAGATAAACAGCTCCGGTCAAGGAGTTCTAAGTGCACAGACAAAGAATGCAGGATAGCAATGAAGCACGTGAGAGAATCTCGCGAAAACGCAGGGAGAGGCAGAGAATGCTACAGGGGCGGAGTTACAGAGCAGAGCAGAGCAGAGCAGGGCAGAGTTAGTTATATTAGTAAACAGTGATATCTATACACCTAACCAAAATAAGCCATTTTTACTTTGCTAGTTACTGTACAGATAAAGAGATTAGTATACAATAAAATTACCAGCACTAACTAAGCAGCCTGGCGGTGAATTAATATGGTAATTTCAGAAAAGCGGGAAGGAAGGTAAAACGAGACTTGAAGGAAGTTTGGGAAATAACGGAAAACTTCCGAAATCACCCGAAGCATGTCTGCACACAGACAGGGGAGTGCACTGGCATGATGACACAGATCACATCAGACATCACAGGGGAGACAATGTGCAATGCAATAATGGAGTAGATGAATAAACATGAAAAATAATAAATACAAAATCAGACAGATACAGAATATAACAATTCACATCTTATCCTGTTCCATTTGCAGTTATTAGAATGTTGTTCGCTTGACACTTTAAATCTGGCTGAACAGTCCCTGCTCATCAAATACATTGTTTCATAAACTACAAACATGCCCTCATAGCTGCCACATTTACATACTTTTCCACATTAATGGAGAAACAGACAGGCAATGTGCAATATTTTTGTGCAATAATGTAGCAGGGCAAACATGGAGTAGGGTACTATCTGACCATTGTATTCCCACAGTTTACAATAACAGAGACTTCATGTACTTCTTTGATATAACAATCTCACCAATGAGACACATGATACAAATTCTTCCACGTACGTCTTCCAAATCCTTGTTTGTCTAATCTCTAATAAAATAATTCTCGCTCTGAAGCTGGCCACATGCCTGAATTATTTGACACTCACTGATTTCAGTAAATTTCTTTCTTAATTAATTCTTCTAAAAAATCTACCTGCCTGGATCCAATACCAACATGATTCCTAAAACAAATGCTACCTGCTATAGGCCGAGTCTCATGAAAGGTTATAAATGCCTCCTTCACATCTGAATATGTCCCTCTGTCCTTCAAAGAGGCAGTGAATGATTTCGTTTACATGCAGTCAATATTCGGGTTAAGGTGAATATTCCAGTTTCTGAAACATTCGGAATAACCTGTTTACATGTGAGAGCAAACAGGGTTTTTCCTGTATACATGGTAATTGTTATCATTTGGGATGTCCTGATCAAAACAGCGACACACAGACAACGTCTCGATGCACGGAGAATGTCATGACGCAATGCGCGTCATTTCCGCTTTTTCTTGCTGTATCCAAAAACACAAAAGACCAAGATTCCTTGCGAATAGAACATGCACAGTAGGCAAATTAATATTCCTTTCGATGGGATATCCTGATAGGCGTATACATGACCAAATATTCGGCTTGGAAAAGGAGTAACCCAGGGGTCATTTTTGGGTTTTGGGTTTTTAAAAAGGGTTATTGGTGTGTACATGGCCGTGCGCAACCGGCTTATTGCTAATATTCCTGTTATGAAAGGGTTATTGACTGCATGTAAACACTAAGCCTATCTCCAGGAAGCCTAATTTGGATTCAAGCGATCTATCAAATTATAGACTTATCTCAAATCTCCCATTCTTTTTGAAGATCTTGAAAAAAGTGTTAAAGCTACTCTGCATCTTTTTGTACTCCAGTAGTATTTTGGAAATATTTAATTCTGGATTTAATTCCAATCAAAGCATAGAAACGGCTCATAACAAAGTACTTAATGATCTGCTTATCTTCTCCGGCAGTATCTCTTTACTTGCAGCCTTTGACACAATCAATCATAATATTCTGTGATACCAACTTGAAAATTTCATTGGTTGAAGCAGTCAGGTGTCTTTTGGTTCAGGTCAATTTGTTTTTGCAAACAACAGAATCCTCCAATTGCTCAGACGTAACGCATGGAATACCGCAAGGATCTGTGCTTGGGCCTTTGCCATTTTCCTTATATATTTTACCTCAGGGCAAACATAACATAAAGTTCCATTTTTATGAAGATGTCACCCTGCCATATTTATCAGCTAAACTGGATGCCATTGAAAGTATGTAAAACATTGAAGCCTGCCTCATGGATGTTGAGATGTGGATGGCCCAAAAATTTCTCCTCCTTAATTCAAAACTCAAGTATTGGTTGTATGCCCAAAGTCCGTGAAGAACAAATTCACACACATTTTGCAACATTTTGATAGTGTCTCTGTGACTTCAAGTTGTCAAAAAAAATCTTAGCGTCACTTTTGATCCTGAACTGGCCTTTGAGGTGTGCATAAAGAACATTGCTTTGACTGCTTTATTCCATTTAAGAAATATCGACAAAGTAAGAAAAATCCTGTTCATACATGATGCTGAAAAGTTATTCCATGCGTTTTGCTACAACTCTCCTGTGAATTGCTTTTGTGTCTCTTTCAATTCAGCAACTTCTTTAACTTGTACTTTCATGAAAGCTGTTCCTGAATATCATTCTCATAACTTAGTCAATTGTAACTAGGTCCTAAGTCTAAGCAGGTTCCACAATTGGGACTGCATTCTTGTTAACTCTTTCAAGTGTGTTCTTCTGTCCAGTTTGTTAGGAACAAGCTGCCAATCCTTTACAGTCATCAGAACAGGAACCAAGTTCTCATCAAGCAACTCCATCCTCCTGTGGGACAGTTTGGTGTTGTCAAAGACTGCATGCCAAGTGGCTGTGATCCCAGAAGCCACTGTCTGGCAATTCACAGCTCAGCTGTATCTGTATCATCTATACTGAAATGTGATATCATTATCTGGTGTTCTGTCTCCTTCACTGCTGTATAAGCTATCAATAAACTACCTGTTGGATTGTACACTGCCTCTGTACTTGATTCCTGGTCTGGGCCGTGACACCTTTGTTAAATCTGGAAAGGATTACTGTAATGCTCCTCAGTCCAGATGTGCAAATGCCACCCTACTGTCACTTGAGCTAGTCCAAAATGCAACTGCCTGTGTTAAAATGAGAATTGACCCTAATTTTTGCATCTCTTCATTGGGTGCCAATTAAATTGTGCATACACTTGAAAATGCTTCTGCCCATATCTAAACTTCAAATGGGCTTGCCCCCCCCCACACACACACACACACACATACACACACAACTTTTATGAAGAAAGACGGCATGTTGGTTCATTCCTCTATGACTACAAACCTTGAGTGGATGTGATGCAAAAGCTGACATTATGACAAACCAAAGAAAACCTGATTGTAGATGAAATGATTGTTCTGGAGTGTCCAGACATGTTTTCTGAGTCTAATTAGCCCGTATAAAAGACCTGCAGTTGCATCATCTGAATGACTGAGGAAAACTATTGTTTTCCCAACATGCGCTGAGAACACCACTGTCATATCACTTGTGTGGTGAGATAAAGCCTGCCACACACTCAAAATTAATGGGATTTGCACTGAAACAGCTGAGGAGTCAGCCATTCTGCACAAGTCTGATCAGGATCAGGTGTTGAGTATGCAGGACCGATTTTGGCTCCAAACCTTGATTCATTCTCAAGTTGCCTTGGATGCCAATACTTTCTAAACATAATGCTCTACTATGAAGACTGAACATCTTATGCTGAATAAGTGGTTATCTGGCATATGTCCAAGTTTTTTTTCTCACTCCGTCTCATTTTGCTCTCAGAAAAATGGGTTTTAAAGGGCCCTCTGTGATGACATAATGGTACCATGTTAGCTCACACACTTGAGAGAGATTTTTCCATGGAAAGTGCTCCTTCTCTGATACCCTTCTCTGATTGCAGAACCGAGGTGCATCCCTGTCATTAGCTCTTGTTCTGGTCACCTTGGGGAATACAGGACCATGAAAAAGGTGTGCCAGTCTTCAAGTGTTTTCTTCAGGAAAATATTCTTTTTCCAGCATATTTAAAAACCGAGAGGGAAATCACTTTTCCGGCATTTTCAGGAATGAAGTATGCTTCTGCTGGTATATGAAATCAGCACCGTTCTTCGCAGAGCAACCAGCATCTCTATCTCTCTCTCTCTCTCTCTCTCTCTCTCTCTCTCATTTATTCACTCACTGACTTACTGTGGGTGCATCTCAATACAAAATATCAAATATCTTCCTACACTTGTCTCCTTCCCCAGAACTCTCTTTCTCTCTCTGTGTGATGGTTGGTTTTTCAAGACGCCAAATGCTGTGGCCGAAACGAAAGGAAGTAAAGCAAAATAAGAAACAAACACGGACAAAATAAGAGAGGGAGACTCGCGCTTCCAAAGGACCTAGATCCCGTCCGAGTAACAATAAGGAAGCAACGCGAGTTCGACAGAACGAAATGAAGGGAAAAATCTCTGAAACCAAGATAAAAAGAATTAGCATCAGACGGTGCTCAGAAAGAGGAAAAACAGAAAGATTCCCTTGCTAACCTGCACTTTCCTCTTTGCAGCTAATACCTCAACAACTGTCTTACTAGAGACTTACTGGCTAAAGTGCAAACAAAACACTGACACTCTAGCGAGAGCAGAGAGGCGGAACTTGGGCTTAAATAGAGTCTGGGCGCCGCCCCCAATTAATGCCAGCTGGCCCAAGATCCTGATTGTGGGTAAAATGATATTGTCCCGGACAAGAGCAACAAAGAAAGCTTGCAATGCCACCGCCAGCCTCCTAAACCATGACACTCTCATTCGTTCACTCACTCACTCACTTAGGGTGCATCTCAATACTAACTGTCCTCCCCATAACACTCTCTATCTCTCTCTGTGTTCACTGCGTCGCAGTTTTATCCACATGACAACAAGAGACTTACAATAATATGCACACAATATTATAATGGGACTTTGTTTCTACCCAACTACATTGAAAAATCAATTTAAATGATTTTTAAATGGTGGGATTTTCAAAAATCTTTTGTTGAAATGCGTCCACTCATCTCTCCACAAGCTCATAACCTTTCACACTTTGCCCAAATGCACATGAATCTCACAGAGGGAGACCCTTAATACGGAATGCCATCGCTGTACCGCTGATTTCTTCTCTGCAATTTCTTCTTTCTCTCCTTTGAAAAGATGACTGCGGAGCCCTCTCAGCCTTTTGGAAGGCCATTGTATTTGTCAGAAATTGCCGACAATAGCAATCGCAGTGGGTAGGTGGTAGACCACTGAGGTCATGCTATTACCACTTCCTGAAAGCATAGGCATTCATCTTGTATCTCTCAACTCAATACTGTCTTCACAGTTTTTGCACTTTTCATGCCCATAGGAGGAACAAGCATTTGCTGCCAGTCAAAATATGCAGTTATTAAAACTGATAACGAACCCATAAAATGTTTTAAAGACGAAAATGCTTTTCTCATATGTTCCACCTATTGGACTTTAAACGTTCTGATTATTTATTTTTAACTTTTGGTTTTCTGATAATCATTTAAAACGACAACTTTGTAATTTTTTTTGTTCTGTATTCAAATATTTTCATTTTCCCTCCCAACTAAAAATTTCATTGGCAGTCTATTCTGCAAGTCCAAAAATCAGTCTGAATTCCTTTTGAAATCACAATTGCAAAAATGTAATCCTAAACAAGCAATGTGAAATACCATCTTTACAAGGCGATAAAAATAAACAAAAATGATGACTGTAATCTATAACGATTACAATTTACTCTCATCTGCCTGTGAGAGGCCTTGCTCCCATGCGTTTTAATTTCTCTCATTAAAGCTAGCACCCTTCATGCAGTGCGAGTGTGACATTTTAGCTGCGGTGAGCTTTCATTTGCAGCGAAGACTGAGTGGAATTGTTGCGAGTCCCTTCAATGAGAGCGAGAGCGATTTGAGAGAGAGAAGCTGCAGTATGACTGAGTGAAACCTTCAGCAGGTACAGAACTGGTATTAAAAACACTGCAGCTGCCCATAAAAGACATATACGAGCCATTTAGCCCTTGGGGAATACATTTCCATCATGTGAGCAGGTGAATTCCTCCGCTAACATGTTAATGCAGTCATACACAGTGGCAGCGGTTTTGTTGAACATGTATTTGAAACATTGATTCAATCTTTTACTGTATGTTTGTGTGTTCTTGTACATGCTACAGAGTGAGAACCAAACAATGTTTTTTTTTTCCCTACTAAGTGCGGACATTATTAGGAAATGAGGACATTTTCAACTATCCTCACAACTCCTCACAAAGGCAAATTGTGACTTAATTGTTAAGATTAGTGGTAACATTAGAATTAGGGATAGGTTAAGGTGAGGGTAAGGGCTTGGGTCAAATACGTGTTGCTTATTGTTAATTTCAGGGAAAGGCTGTAGAGACACAGAAAGAATGAATGGAAGTCAATGAAATGTCCACACAAAGATATGAGTACAAGGATAGTGTGTGTGAGTGTGTGTCTGTGTGTGTGCGCGCGCATGTGTGTGTGTGTGTGTGTGTGTGTGTGTGTGGAAATGCGACTGCACCGTATGTGTATTCACGTACTTGGCTGTGTGAGAGTGGGCAAGTGACTTGCTTGCCTGTCTGCTCTTATGAGTGTGTGTGTGTGCGCAGGCATGTGTGTGTACGCATGCGTGAAAATGAGTTGGGGGACTAACATATCTTTCTCTGAGTGTGTCTGTGCGTTTGTGCAAATGCGCCCATATGCATGTGCATGTACAATTACTTACCTGTGTGTAAGTGTGTGTGTGTGTGTGTGTGTGTGTGTGTGATAGAGAGAGGGCTTCTGTGAGCGTGCGTGTGTGTGTATGTGCATGTGAAAATGCGTCTGCGTGAGCGTACGCAGCATGCTGTATCTGTGAGCAGGCACATGCCTGCATGTGCAGACATACCTGCTGTGTTGTGTGTGCATGTTTGTGTGACTACACAGTGTTTTTTTTTTTTTTTCTTTTTCGGTCTGTTGTTGTTGTTGTCTGTATAAGTTCTGATAAAGCCCAATGGGGCAGCAGTAGACAGGTTGTACAGGTTGAGCAAGTTCCCAATGCCCACATCATAAAACTGTTAATAAGTGTGTGTTAAACATTACACTGTTCTCTCAATTCTCAAATTCACACATGCTTTTCAGTTAAGCGACAAGGAGGATACTATCATCAACATCACTGATGGTTGAATCCCTCTGAGGAGGTTTTTCCAGAGTAGATCATCGTAGTAGATTTAAAAATGGAACCAAGTGTGATATGATTGAGCGGGGCACAGCTGTCAGTTTTATTTACTTTGAATTTATCAAAGTTTGCTCTGATGTTCACGATATTCTGTAGTAGACATTTTAATTTCGCACACTTTATTCAGGTAACTGCTGCTTGCGCAGTTGGCCCTTGGTTTATGGGGTTTTGAAAAAAAATATGTGTTTCACACTAACTTTAAAATCTAGCCAGTGTAAAGTCTCGGCTGTAAACGACACGTCAGATGGTCGGCAAGGGAAAGTTTGGGATTTGTTTTGTAATTCCGCTTGTATCAGCCCTGTCCACCACTTAATCTCCTGGGACCCAGCCCAAAGGGCACATTGGTAAAACATGGCCACGTCCTTGCATTCACATGCCTCATATCGCATTACTCTTCTAATACCAAACGCCTCTCGCAGTTCAATAATGGGCACTGAAAAACGAGACAATAGTTTGCATGCCCTTATATCAGATGACACATAGTCCAGTCATACATTACAAGGCGTCCATATGTGCCCAGGAATTGAGGGACGATGTGGGGAAAAAAAGGTGTAATTTTTACTTATTGTAACCAAAATGTACATAATTACCATTAATTGAAAACTGAGAATCTTTACTCTCACCATATGTGAATTATTTTATAACAAATCTAAAATATGTCTAGTGCAGAGCCAAATTAATTTAAAAAAAAAGTCAAAATATGGAGCAGGACTGTATCTAATTAATTCAGCTTTAAGACATTGCTCTTGATATCCTCATTTTTTATTAAATATTTTTATAATCACATGAAATGTTTGGATCTACAACGTATGTTTGGTAATTGCGTTCCACCAGTGGGCGAATGCTTTGCATATATAGCTAAATTGGACGCTAATCTTTGGAATGATCGCTGCGTGCTGGAACTGCGAAGTGGAAGCGTATCGAGTGAGGGGCGTTCGCGCGGAGGCCGAGGTCTCAGGTCCCGTCCGGGTGAAAGAGATCAATTTGCGAGCCGTATTCCTCTTATAATTATACATCAAACAGAGGTCCAGCCCTGGGCTAAGGAAGTGCGCGGCACAGAATCTTAATTCAAACACTAAGGGCTATTCCCAAGTTTACCCTCAGATATCAGACTCAAAGGCTCCTGACCAGCATCCAGCTTATAGAAATAATTGCTCTGACGTTTAATACCCAGCGACTTGTTAAAATATCATCTTTGAAGCGCAGCCTAAGAACCCCGGAATCCTCCACATGTACGGAGTAGATATGAATTATATTGAATTATTGATTTATGGGTCTAGGCTATTACAGAAATTGCTTTCAGATATAGCTAATGAAAACGGCTGTGCATCTCAGTCCGTTTCAGTGATTAAAGAAATAGAAATACCACCTTTAATTTACACCCTCTGCTTCTTTTACACCTTTATATTTAGTTATGAGCAAATAGGCGCTAATGATCTTTACTGTGATAAAGCACAGAGATCAGGCAGGGGGGCCTCATGCAGTTTAACTGCGCACACCAAGGCACTCTATAGTTTGCACCATCTATTACAATAAAAACAGAAAAGCCCACACATGAGAAGGTGTACATTACATTATTTGTTGCTTAGTTAAAATCACAACTGTCAAGCGGTTTCCTTTGTTTTTTTTTGTTTTTTTTTAATGTACTCGTGGCAAGGTAAACATTGTTTTTTTTTTTGCTAACTGACCATAGCTACCGCCAATATAAAGTCAAATGCCCCCTCTGTAGGTTCCATCGAGGGACAGACTAAGAGGAATGGGAGAAAATGCCAGCCAGCTCAAGATTCATTTATAACATCAACGTTAATACTTATTAACAATTGAATTATTGGTGTATTTATTGTGTTATTGCAGTGCATGATCTATTCGCTCAGCAGACAGCGTTTCCTGGGGGATATGACTACAAGGCCCATTTATTCTACTAGAGTGGATATATTTATTAATTTCACAGGAGCTATTTGGGTTAAGTACCTCTTTTAAAGCTTAGGCCTCCGAACATAGGGCAGTAGGAGACACTGCAGCAGTGGGTTCGCTGCACATTCTCAATTCATTCAAATAAGATAAAAAGTTAGGCATGCTTTACAAATTTCAGGGATTCAGCAAATATGGATATACAGCAAGTACATGTTGCCATACATTTAGCATAGCATACACAGACACAAGCTGGGTAGTTACTTAGGTAACAGCAGGGCAAGTCAGATTTCTCTGAAACATTTTTTACATGGTGTTTGTTGAAAATCTGCAACCAGCCCGGCAGCAATCAATAAGTTAAATGGTTAAAAACCTAAGAAAGTCAGGTACCGGTAGCGGATGCAGGACTGTAATAAGTCCATTTCATTTTGGCTGAATGAAATGATTGGACAGCCTCCTCATCATCTATCTAACCAATTTACCTGTGCACCAGAGCTCTCTACCCGTCAGCTCACTGTGCATGCGTGGACAAACTTGGTCAAGCTTGGGAGCTCATTATATGAGAACTGCAGACATGGCAGAGAAAGTGCAGCCAAAATTAGTAGTTCCAACAAGATCTATAGCTATAGATCCCTGCCTGTTGTACGCCGTCCTCCCTGGGCCTGTTTCTGTTGGCTCGTGGAATAGCTAGTTCAAGATGGAGGCCAATTGCTATCATCCTGGAAGCTGAAAAATGTGAGTGATTTTACAACATGCTATGAATTCAATGCAATATTCTAGCACGTCAATGTCACCAATGAACTATAACAAAATCGTCCAGTAGCTTGCCCGTTAGCAGGATAGCTAAGTAGCTACTTACAGTTGATTCATGGGAAACAATTTGGGTGAAATGCTCTACAAATGCACAAGCAGAATGCAAAATAAGAATCTTTGCGCTGTGTAGTATCCTAACCTTGTAACATTACTAGTTATGTTATGCTATGTTATGTTACCGATGCTAGGCACAGCAAGGTAGTATTGGCATAGCATTGCTGGCTGTAAAATCTTATTTTCTATCAACTTTGCAAGCCATTACTCCCATGCTAGCTAGCATGGCAGCTATGATTTCAAGGATATCTTTAGTCATGTTTATGGTTATGACTTGGAAAATTCTCAACTGATCCTGGAAGACTTGACCTTTCCTGAAAGATGTTTTTGTACCAGATCATGGTTACAACCGGTTGCTGATATTAGCAGTTTCAAATCACATCATTATTCATTTTTTTCCCCCCTGTTTACAAGTTGTGAATTGTCCTATCCCAACTTTTTTTCCTGAATGCTTAGCAGTAAATGAATATGAAATAATAAAAATTAGGTTAAATATCTTGTCTTCATACTCTGTACAGCAAAGTACAAGTCACATAAAATTTAGAAATCACTGCTTTCTATTTTTATATGCATTTTCCATGCTGTCCTTCACTTCTGCTGAGTTGGGGTTGTATTTGATTTCCTTGTAACAGTGGGCGGTTTTTACAGGTCTCCCTGTGTTTGCCTCAATATACCTCAGTCATCTGCTTCCCAATTGTTAGAAACATGTTCTGTTGACAGGGAATAAAGCATTTGAATCCTGAATTTTGGCAATGTTTTATGACATGAAAACACTAGAAAACCTACACAAGTTCGAGGAGTCAAGAGCTCACTGAATTAATATGGCGATTCCCCATTGGAAAACAAACAAAAAACCAACCAACCAAAAAATAAATAAATAAATAAATCAGCTCAATCGACAAAACATGCTGCTGTGAGATAACGTTTGTCAGATTCGAATAGCCAGTCCTTTTGGCAGAGAGAAAGATATGTTCTGAATTGTCCTTTTAAATTATGGAGAATTTGTCCTTGAATGACACTGCATATGCAAATATCTTTGGAGTACATAGACTATAACCCCCACACATCCGCACACACCCACACATGAGCAGTTACCTGGCACGGTTAATAATGAAAAGTTGCAATCCCTTCGGCCAACCCATTCTCTTGTCCATACTGAGAGAAGTCCGGAGAAGGGGATAGACTTATTCTTTAAAAAAAAGAAGGCCATGCCACACCAGGCCCTTGTTTCACAGAACAACTTAGGTAGCAGAATAAGTTCATTGAGAGCAATCAGGAACCCTCCCAATCTGGAATGCAGACTGAAGTAAGAACAGCCTTTTTGAAACTGTGCAGTTATCCAGTAATCTTGCTTTGTGAAACACCCCCAGGACAGGAGAGACAGGCTTTGATGATGTTTTCAGTGCATAAGACATGCTTATTTTCCATCAGTTGCCGTGTAATGAAATCCAACAGACTAAAACCATAAAGACTGACTTTGGGGTTTCTTAATGGTGATGCCAAACGCAGTTGCATCGTTCCGTTTCAACAGCATTGGCAGTCATATTTGAGACTAAGTGAAGACCATAGTCAAATATGGAGGACTTTAGGCTTAACACAATATGGCAGGCTTTCAAGTGATCGACCGTGATTAATTTGCAGTCGTCTGCTAAGTTGGTCATGTCGGAAATGGTTGCTCATAGCTCAGGTACGAATAATGCTGAACATCAGAACATCATGAGGAACAGCCTTCAAAACATTCAGAGGACACGATGGTCAAGTTATTACCAGGCATTCCCTTTAAAAAGGTAAAAATCGTCACAATACTACGATATACTCGACATACAGTACATAATTTAAAGTCTCACTCTGACTGAACATCCACGATGAGGAATAGCCCATCTTCTGACACAAGTGAAGTTTTTTCCGAACTTTCTCCTAAGGAAGGATAAGGGCCACCTCAGAAGAACAAGTTGATGCCGATATCATTTGTCTGGGCAGATTAATCATCAGTATTGAACCCGTCTCTCACCGGCTGTCAGAGCTGCCCCATGATTTAATTTGTCGCTATGTCGGGAGGAAGCAATGTTTAAACACAGGGTCCCATGAAGGGTACACGGACTGCGCATTTTAATCAGGACCTCTCTCGGACGCCCGTAGCCCCAGGACGGGCCCCTCTCCCAGGAACCCTCGTTTGTCTCATCTCCCACCTGCTCATCATTGACTTCTCTCTGACATTGTAGCACAGGAACAAAAATGAATCCGACGTGACCGGAAAAGTCCCAGGAACGCCGGCAGTGTCACATCGCCATGGCAACACAACCGATGGCCAATGGGGAATTTTGAGGGGGTTTTCGAGATATGGACGATGGCAAAGGAAGAACACCAGCCCCTGGGGCGTGTAAGTTTGAATCCCAGACGGGGTGCAGTCTTCTCATCACCGTGTAAAGGGACACAGCTGAAATTGCCTCTGGAAATATCCGTCGATTCAAATGAACATGTTAAAACGAGGACATCTGGAAAAAAAAATGCATTATTAAATAGAAACGCTGAACCTTTACTGGTATTCCAACTACAGACCGATTTTTGCAAACGGATCCAACAGGATACATAGGCCAAGCCATACAGCCACTGTGTCTAGCTTGCTCAATATCAATTCCACATTCACATGTCACTTCTGGAGTATGAGGGCTTTCAGTTTCTGGTATTAGTTCATTGAAATGCCATCTTAATTCTTTCCAGAAATCCCCATTCTTTCTGCACAGGACTGACACTTTTCCAATATTCCTCATTCCATCAGTTCCTTTTCTTAACCCTTAGAGTGCCATAAGGCACTATCCCTTAATGCCCACGTATTCCCCGATTTTCATTCATCTAAATGCCGGCAATCATATTTGACAGAAATTCAGAAGCATCAGACTTCGAAGGATTCTTGCCAGTAGAATCATCGTCAGTGCATTTACATGCCATTAGAAAAAATCTAATTATTGGGTAAGTCCGACTATAACCGGACTTTTAAAATGCATGTAAACATGATAGTCCAACTGGAGTCACACCAAATCTAATTTCTCACTGACTCATACATTTGTTAGTAATGTTTCTTTAATCAAATTTCTAGGTTCTAGAGCTACGCCACTTTAACAGCTTGTAATAATAGTGGTAGTGATTGTTATATTGGCATTATATTGTGCTGTGAACTATTTCAATTGCATGTTTGTGATCTTTCATATTAGAAATAGAAGCATTGTTATCATGTGCACAAATCTGAGAGCTTTGGAAGTATGTACTGTATCGCATGAACCGCTTAGATCATTTGACTTTTCTTGATCGAAATTATTGACATTGACATGAACGCGCATATGGAGCTGCCTGCAGCTTCAGACCAATGCTATATCATACACCTCATTTATTTATACATTTTTATGGCACAAAATATTACAATTCCACAATGATATAGGCTAAGGTTTGATTAATGGGATGGCATAAAATGTGTATTTATAGTTGCTCAAATGATGTATTACTGCGGCTACATTTGATTTAGCATGTTGTGCATATTCAAGGAGATAGCCATGACTGTAGAAACAATAAACTTCCCCAAAAATGCCCCATGAATTTAGCCTCTGTTAAGTGCTTTAGATTCCAATTAAAAATTCCCGCAAGTTTCTTATTAAAATTCACAACAAGGGTGCTGATATCTGCTCTCTGTTCAATATGTCAAACGTAGATTAACCTTAGATTGCATCAGTTAAGATTAGTTTGCATAAGATTAACCCGCATGTGTGTATGTATGCTAACCTGTGCACCTGTGCAGTGAAATAGCTTTGTTTCCTATGGACTTAGGGAGACATAAGCAAGAAGTAATGAAAATATAGCGAGCAAAGTGAAGCTGAAATGTGGAATAGTTAAAAAATGAGTTTCTTTGTTAAGAAACTTTGCATATCCATGTTGACACAAATCATTTCTAGGGAGCAAATGGTTGCATTGGGTTGAAATATAGCATAAACACAGAATTATTTTATTGTAAATACGTCAACTATACCATAGAGATGATCGAACAGTGTCCTTGGGAGTTAAGGTGCCATTTTGATCCCTCCAGAGGAAGCCGTTTAAGAATTTGGGACAGTCCAGATGTCAAAACATAATTTCCTTTACCTTGACATCCAATAGATTTGTCCATAGACTGTGACAGAAAACCAAAAGCGATTTTACAGGTATATAGCCCTCCAAAAAAAAATCGTTAAAAGAAAACGGCAGATCTGAGAGCAGATTTTTTTTCTGGCTTTCATAATTTGGCAAGAAATGAGAGGCAGTCTTTTACAGCATTGATGATAAAGTACTCCCACTTCCCCTTCCGCCACTGTGTTCACCTGCTTAACTCACAGAAAACCACATTCACCGAATCACCTTGGGCTGGGATGAGTTTGCCTTTTCCGACACTCGTCAGAAAAACCACTTTTAGGGCCGCACATTGCCAGTTAAATCCAAATAGCAAAGTGTGATACTGTTCTTATTATTCCTCATCTTCTTTGTATTCTTATATCTCCTCACCATCCTCTTCTTCATCTTCATTTATCTTCATTATCTCGACTGACGAGGTCATGTGATTCTTCCTGTTTGTTGGTTTCTTTGTCACTTGGTTTGAAAAAGGTTTTTGCAGGTATTTTGATCACTGTGTTTGCGCTCTCTCACTCACATCCACAATTCTTAAGGTATCGGCTTGAAATTTAAAACACAAAAAACTATATGTCCGTGGAAAATAGTGGTTCTGTTTTGGAGGGTCAAGGCTGAGGTCGTAGAAAAATTCAAAAACATATTTTGGCTAATGTCTCGCTTCAGAAAAATTATAAAAAAAAAGGACACCAACCCCAAAATCTTCAGTCTAGTGTCATGTCTTCAAGATTTTGCAAGAATCGCTCTATCAGCGATTTCATTTGTTTGTTTGTAAAAAAAAGAGTAATTCATCAGTTTTATATATCGCTTTTCTGGGCACTCAAAGACACCTCACAACACACTGGGTTTAATGTGCTTGAAAGTCTGAAAAAAAGATACTGAAACAAGACCTATTTCATTTTGTAGGTCTTAGTGAGCAGATAAAGAAAATGCAAAAATAAAAAAAAAATCTGTCTGGAATTTTTGAAGAAAATCCACTTTTTCATCGGCACCCAACTTGAAATTTTAAAATTGACGTTAAAGGGTTAAAAAAAACTTCTGCACTTTGGTGATTTATTTCTGAAAGTCTCCTCTGCAGGGTTGTGGATCAAAAGAATGTGAAAAATAGTAATAGTAGTCCATCTCCTTTCTTTAACCCTCACGTGGCAAAAATGTTCTATCTAGCTAAATGTAATGCTTAGACATGTGCGCTATTGTACTCTTTGACGGCTTGCTTTAATCACAAACCAAATATTTTGTTGCTACTATGCTTTATCTGATGCCTCTCCCAGAATGTTGAGAAGTCGGTGTGAACTGCATCGTGGAACTGGAAACAAGATACCCAGAAGCAATCCAGTGGCCAAGGAAGCTACATCTGGTGAAGGAAGAATTCCATAAACAGTTGTAGGGAAACGAATGCTTCACCTTATTATGCAAAACTGATGTCTTAGTCCAGCTCATAAGTTCAACAATGAAAACACCAGCAAGCCATCCAGCCACACCCTTCACAAATGCAGTTGCAGCAATGGGAAAGATGGTCACTTCCGGCTTCGGACAAAGCCTTAACAACGGATGGGAAGACCCTTTTGCCGACTTCTGCGAGGCCTATGCGAAACTTGGCATCTCGATCACACGCAAATTCCACATCATCAGAGACCATTTGCGTGAGTTCTGTAAGTGCCATGGTTGTGGATTGGCTAGATATTCTGAGCAAGCTTTCAAAGCTGTTCACACTGACTTCTCAACATTCTGGGAGAGGCATCAGATAAAGGAAAGCAGCAACAAACTATTTGGTTTGCGCTTAAAGCAAGCCGTCAAAGAGTACAATAGCGCACATGTCTAAGCATTACATTTAGCTGGAGAGAACATTTTCCCCACTTGAGGGTTAAACTCACGACTTTGCCACAGGTGGATCTTCAGCCAGCCTAGAGGTGATTAGATTTTGGGAGTGATCTGGACTGGATCCAAGACAATCTTCATACTCTGAATCATCTTCGGCACCATCAGCTTCAGACTCATCATCATCACCACCACTATCATCATCATCCTCTTCTTCTTCTTCTTAAGTGCCTTTTGACTCCATCACTATCAACACCTTATTAACAATTCATAGAAAACTGTAAATTGTGCAACATTACTCAACAAAACGCTAATTAAACACAAACACAACAGGGAAAGCACCAGGTAGTGTCATTAATCACAATTTCGGAAACACTGTAGCAGATATCTGCAATAGTCTAAAGCTAATTATCTGTAATTTGGAGCCAGAACTGGATCCTCTAAAACGCCTGGAAGCGGGGGTGTGGGGCGGGACCAGGGGATGGGGTTGGGGGGTGACTGTCGGAGGTTTCGGAAATCAGAGACCAAAACAGTAGGGCAGAGAAGGGGAGGGAGGGAAGGTGCGACAGCATCAAATAGCAGAGCATAGCGCGGCATGAGCGGTGATACTGAGACATTTAAAAAGTAATACATTTAGGAGTAAAGCTCATGTTTTTGTTTCAAGCACAAAATAAACTGCTCTCTCTAGTGCGGCCGTCGCTCGTTTCTCCGTGAATTTGCGGCCCAGGCTCCACGCAGGGTCCCTGCTTATCATGGGAGAGGAGCTGCCCTGATATGGGGGGGGGGTAGGCTCCTCGAAGGGCTCTGTCCTCATTTAGAAAACCAGCGGAACCCCACAGAGAGGCCCTGACAGGATGATGGATCAGTTTTACCATATTGGCTTGTTGATCCATATTCTCAGGAGTGCACATTAGCATTTACCATTCAGGTGTTGAGGCCCCAAGTCCTGTTCTGCTGATTAGTGGAATCCTTCAGGTCCCAATAATTAATGTTTAACATCAGGCCTTGTCGGAGCGCGAGGGTAAGAGGGAGCGCGTGCAGTGGGGAATCGCAATGTTAAGTGCTCCAAACAGGTTGGGCCCTGGAGGTCTGGGTACAGATCAATGCCGCTGGTTAGCGCGGCAGTCTTCTGAGAACGCGCTCGCCGAACAGGGCCGTCCGACATCTGCGCTGGCGTCACCCACCATGTGGTTCTTCAAATATGAGTTTCTCGTTGTCTTTAAAGCACGTATACAAGGTTAAATTCATTATCAAGGGCAAACGATCGGTTTCACGTGACATACAATATTTAATGAACTGCTAACATACAGCACAAAAAACACGCGCTTATAACTAAACTCAATAGGAACAAAGAGCTACAGTAAATGTGACCTTGAAATTCGAAGTCTTATCCTTTTCAGCCACTGGAAAATTATGCTTCTTTACTGCATTACAGCTCGTCCGGCGCTTCAGGATTAACCACCTATTTCCTCCCTTTCCTCTGATAACAGTTCGTGGTTGAAGCGGAAGCTAGGTCCCTGATCGCTCATCGATTTTGCTTTGTGACAAACAACTCTCCCTAAAATTTGATCGTGTTGATTCTCACCTTTATGCAAAGGCAATTCCATGGCCATTATCTGATCGACTGCTGTTTGCCCTGTTATCTACACATAAGCTCAAGGACTGACTTTGGACACGAGGAATACACAGGTCTGAAGCGCTATCACGCAGTGGACGATATTGCTACTGCTCACGAGCAGCAAAGTTTACAGTGCAGCAAAGGGCAAAGCGGAATGAGCCTGAATCTAACGGCTTGAGGCCAACCAGCATGAATGAGGAATGCCACAACAATTAACCCTTAGTGCGCTGAAAAAAACATATCTTGTGCTGTTGAAGACCTATCATGTGGCGACTTGTCTTTAAGTCTTCACATGATAGGTTTTCCACAGCTTTGATTTTGATATCTTACATCATTGAGCAACAATAGCTGAATTTCGTGCTCTAATGTATTCAGCTCTTAATGACTTCAGTTACTGCGTATGGCCGGAGGGGCACTGCAGTGCGCTAGTGTGTTAGCATGCATGTCTGTGAGCGCAATCAGGCCAAGCAATGGAACAAGGGACATACCGCCACAGATTGCCAGAGCATTGCTGGACACACATACATAGACGCGCAGAGACACACATCCCCCCCACCACACACACACACACACACGCACACACACGCAAACAAACACACACTCACACAAGCACAACACACACATACAGACACTCAAACACGCCCAAACACACACACACACACACACACACAAACACACACACACACACAAACATAAAGTAACTCATGCATTCATGCCAACAGATAAATCTGACATTTCACTTAACCTCCATGTCTTCAGGATATGAGAGGAAAGCAGAGGACTCTGAGGACACACAAACAAACACATATAATAGTCACTTATACATTTATATATAAATTAGCGGGACATAATAATTGGCTCATGTGAAAGCCAAACATACAACCTTCTGGCTATGAGGAGCTTTCAGTATGCCAATGAATGCCTTTTTTAAAAATATGTTTCAGTCAGGCAGAAACTGGTCATCAGCATTCCTGCGTGATCACAAGACAAAGCTTTCGCACCAGCTGAAAGCATGAAAATTTAATTTACGTACTTTTATTGTGTTTACTCTCTTTAGAAATGTGAATCGATGAGAAGATAATAAATTATTGAGCAAACAAATGGCCCACAGATACTTCCATTTAAGTATTGTCAGTATGTTTCTCAACCATAGCCAAAAGCTATCGATACAGCTATTCTGCTCACAGCCTCAATACAGCAGTGAATGGATACAGCAGTGCTGAAAAACTTATCTCGCCAGCTACATAAGGCATGATTATCTAATAATAATAATAATAATAATAATAATAATAATGTATTTGAAATAAATATCTGTTAATCACTCCATCAGAATCCTATTCGAAGCAGCCCATCAGTTTATTCAAGCTTAATCAAGCTCTGTTATCAAGTTTACCTCTCAATTCTGGTTTGGTTCTTTTGTGAATTTTGGATACACTCACTGTTGCTACTGTATATTTAAACCCAGTGTCTTGCCCAGAAGTGACATAAAGTGGCTTGAGCTAATTATGAAACTTTCACACACTATTTATCACTTTCGCTCTTAATTTTAAATCCTCATGCATGCAGACACACATGAGTGCACACACTTTCCCATACATTAAACGATGAAAATGAAAATGGCCAGATGTTTGAAAGTGCTGAAAGGTTCATTTCATCTTCCTGCACTATCGCACAAAGCTAAAACACTGTAGCTCAGGGAAAGCTAATAACAGAATTAGATTAAGGGAAAGAGAGAGAGAGAGAGAGAGAGAGAGAGAGAGAGAGAGAGGAAATAATAGTCATTAAAACGCTAATATAACACACTTTTGCTTCCAGTCCCATGATCATTTATCATGGAAACTAGATGCTGCAGAGCATCTGGGCATTAGATACCAAACATTTGCATTCTGTGAGATAAAAAAAAAACCAACAAAAAAAAAAAAAACTTTACACCCCAGCCTGAAACTAAGCAGGAAGAAGTATTCTGTATCACTCAAAACAGATGCCTGTACAACACAGCAGGTTTCACAAATAAGAATCAATAGTATGACCTGAAATAAATTATGTTATTATAAATAATAATGACAATAATAATAATCATTTCAGCACACATTTCATGTTGAGGTGGGTTTTTGTCAGCCTGCTCATCCAGCTAACTCTACTTATCCAGCAGAATCCTGCATTGGGAGACCAACCCCAGGTGAGAGTTGCACCCGGATTTAGAGAAACCGACCCAAGAGGAACAAAGTTGTGGCCGCTGAGGTACAGTTTCTGGTCTCTGGTCCTTGTACGACCTGCTCTGGAGAATGTGTTCCTAGCATCTGGGCAGGTCCAGGGGCTGTGACTTTTCTTTAATGCAGCCACATTTGCAGTCTATCGAGGAAAAAATTGGATCAACAGTTCAATAACACAACTCTAAGATATCAGCCACGGTATCTAAGCAATCACATCAGTGACACACCACGCAAGCTTTGAGGCCTGTTTTTAAAGGGAAATTGATCAAGTACATCAGTGTGAAGCATTGCTTTCTTTGCGGGTTTGTTTTTTCACTGATGATTTTCATTTTTATATTCAGTCAGCAGTCGGCATTCTGCCTTTATAAAAATGATCAATGCGTCAGCATCGAATAGATGTCACCCTCGGCATGTATGCTGACTGCGGATCTTTAAGACGTTTCCCTCCAGGTATTTTTTTTTTCTATTCTCGCTACCTGTTAAATCTGTTGTTCGTTTACCGATCACTGCTGCTTCCGTCAACATTTTTGCAAGATCGCGCCCGATATCGAGCGGGGCGTTTTGAACGAAGTAAGGAGCCTTATTTTAAAATGTGCGCATACCTTTGAGCAACCGTTTCTGTGGCACGAGTTACTGCATAAATGGGGATGTTGTGGCATTTGGCATTCAATTATCCCAGCTGAAATACAAATCGAAATGTAGCATTTCCTAAATGCCTATATTTTTCACAGCCTTTCATTTGAAACGTGTACTTTGGAAAGAAATATTTGTTTCATTCAATATAACCTTTAAATGGCATCCATGTGCTCTGGCTTGCAACTGCCGTAAGTAAACCGACTCATTACCTGTCTCAAAAATACACCTTTATTCAAGCTTTGGTGGTCAATTAGTCCTGTCTAACTCTTAAATAGTGCTGTCAGTGATGCTATTAAAATCCAAGAGTCAATATTTATCAATTCCTCACAGGATCACAGAAACCATAGAACCATACCCCGTACATTTTGTACATAACAATGTGTAATGCAGGTCCGCAAAGGCAGTTGTTGTGCATGAGATGTAAGATAGAGCCTACAATGTTTACTCACAGAAAGCCCAGAATGTTCCATACCTCAACTGGTATTTCATGCACATATTATGGCTCTAAAATCTCCCCTTGCCATTTTTCTGTAAAGGCAAAAATATTTCCAATGTAATGATATAGTTTGGCATATTTAAATATTTGCCAGTTGTGTACTCTAAGTAATTTCAGCTTGTGAAGCGAATGATTTACTTTTGCTAACTTTACGAGAAAATGCTCACATTTCTGACTTGAGACAAGAGTAAAAGTAAAAAACTAAAACACTTGTTGCGGCAGACTGTATCTGCTGTATGGCGATCGCTCTGCCTGGTGATCAGTGTAGCTCTCTGTAAACATGCCATGCTGAGTTAGCGACTTCAACGTCGCACCGTCCGCTTGGCAATGGCACCCAGACAGTCTGCTGTCAAAGTCTTGTCATTTCACGTCTGATGGAATGACTGGTATATCTCTGATGCTGTGGTGCCAGATTGCAAATCGATTGCGAGACATTCATCAAATCTCTCCTCTGGTGGCTAGTGACACCCTTCACATTTCTTTCTAGAATCTTCTCCTGAATACAGAATGTGATGAATATGAGGAGATCAAGCGTATTAATATCCTCAATTTGCAGTGCTATTTAATGTGTATAACTTGCAACATATATGATTGTGAAAGGCATCCATCCATCCGTTATCAAACCGGATTGTTCAAACTAAACTGACTGGAAGGCTGAAGCCCATTCGAGCATCAAATGGTCAAAAGGCAAGAATAGATCCTGGAATATATCTTTGAACTACAGTAGGAATACAAAGGAAATCCATGTAAACATGGGGATAACACCCAGACTCCACACAGGAATGCGTCGTTCCCCTATCAGGTCACCAAGAGCAACACCAATTAGCCATCCGAAGCCATTTCAATATATGTTCCCTTGTGACACCATACAGGGAAGTAATTGCCCAGAAGCAAGACAGGCTAATCAACGTCAGCCAATCAGGTAACCAGTTCCTTCATTAACCTGAGTGGTGGCCAGATCACAAATACACAGGTGGTAGGAAAACTTGTGTCAATGTTAACAATCAAGAGAACATTTCACAGAATCCTGACCACAAGATGTAATCATAGCTAAGTCTCATAATCAGGAATTTTGATTTAAAAAAAGTTTAAAAATGCATATCTCATTTTTAAGCGACAGCCTCTGGACAGATGAGACAAAGATCAACTTGTACCAGAAAGGAGGTAAGAGAAGAGTAAGGAGAAGGGAGGGAAATGCTCATGATTCAAAGAATATTACTTCATCTGTGAAGAGTGGTGATGCGTGGGCATGTATTGTATGGCTGCTGATGGAACTGTTTCCCTTGTGTTTATTGATGATGATGAATTCTGAATTTTTAGGGCTATTTTATCTGCTCGGATTCAGCCAAATTCTTTAAAATTAATCAGAAGGCACATTGTAGAGCAAATGGACAGTGAAATGGAGCAAATGGACACTCGTGAAAGCAAAGACATGTTTAACCTCTTAACTGTCGCCTGCATTTTCTCACATTTGGCCCGGGTTGGTTTACCACATTTCAAATGCTCACTGCTCCCCACATACAATGGTTCTGTTACACGTGCAGGGTCTCATTGGAAAGATAAAACATAGAGGTTTTCAATGAAATGCATCATAAAATGTTGTGACTTACTGTCAGAGAGTGATTGAGACGAGAATAAAGTCTGTACACGTTCTTAGTTTTCGAACAAGACCAAATGGAACGGATAATACATGGTTTGACCATCACAACACAACTTTGATGATGAGGACTAACAAGTTTCATCGCACACAAGTATGTGGTGTCTATGTTGAGAAATTCATTTATTGCATTTGCTAAGACTGACATGGGTAGAAATGAAATCCTGAGCGTCTAAGCTTTCAAATGGTATATCGTTTGTCTGGATTGGTTGAGGATTTAAGTCACAGTTTACAAATGAAGGATTCAAAATTTGTTCAGAAATTTCAGTGACTGTAAGGTAAAAATGTGGAATATTCTGTAATGGATAAGTCAACCACCTGGCCTGAATCCAGTTGAGCGTATTCTCAACTTACTGAATGCAAAACTGAGGCCGAGATTCCCCAAGAATGAAAAGGATCAGAGAAACCTGCTGTAAAGGCTGGGCACTGCATCACCAAGGAAGAAACCCAGAATCTAGTGATCTCTGTGGGCCACTGGTAGTCTTTACGTTTGTTGATCTAATTACATTTGAGCACCCAGAAATGGAGGCTATGTATACAAACTGTTGTCATTTTCACTGGTTTGATACAATATTTTGCAAAACCTTAAAGTAAATTTTTATCAATCAATTTCAAACCTATTGAGGTGCTGTACCGAGCCAAAATGATGAAAATTGTGTCATTGTCCAAATACATATGGACCAGACTGTATAACGTCCCAGAGACACAAAATGCAACTGCTGCAGGCATTAGGTCACAACATTGGATCTGTGAAGTAAATTACAATGTAGTTTCTTATTTTAAGCCTCGAAATATCCCTTTATAAGTCATTACAAAGCTTAGAGCTCCGTAAATCCTGGAAAATGTCCTTAATTGCAAAGAAGTTAATAAAATATGAATAAAAATACAATATTGGGCACATCGAAAAATTTACAGTGAAGTTAAAATACAACAAAAAGCTAACAAAAGCTTATTTAGTTACATTAAACATAAAAGTACATGTATATGAAAAAAGTTTTAAAAAGTTTGATAAATCTGGTATGCCTCAGTTCATTCCTGTAAACTATAAACACAATGGTATACACCGTACAAGAGTAACGGCAGTTTCTCCTTCATCAGCAAATTTCAATACAGTGCAGCACTCAGTATCAGCCATTTTTGCACAGTTCTATCAAACATTGACTAAACCATAAATGTCATTCATTCCTATAAACCTGCCAACTCTATCTGCCTTGTAATTCATGTGCTGTTTGTTTTTGGGATATAAAACAAAAAGAAATGGAAAAAAGGTTCTCACAGCCCTGCCGGCGAAATCCCATAATCTCTCCAGTCAAACACGTAATAATTTAAAAACTAAATAAATCCTCAGCAAACAGAGAATCTCCTTCATAACGGATTATCGACTGCTGCCACAGAGACCCCGACCTGGGCCGGCTGGTTCGCTTTACTTGAGCCGTGGCAGCCATATTAGTGAGGTCACGGTGACTTGACCTCTGTGTGACTTCAAAGATTCAAGAATCAGATAGCTTTATTGTCCTCCCGGGGGATTAAAGCAGCACATAAAAGAACACACAGCAGGGTGGATTTCAGAGGAGGTATGTACGTACATCTGAACGACACAGTCAATAGGACAACCTTAGCAAGCAGCCACATTCTCGTGCAAGAGCATCACCGCTAGCTGCAGATTCTGTGGAAAGACGTACAGCACGGATGTTGTTGTCATTGTCGATGCAATTTTGAAAACAAGAAAAGACGTAGCCTCCAATATAAATTACAGAGGACTTAATTGATGCAACATGCTTTTGCATAGCAATAAGCCCAGCTGTAAAATGCTACACACGCGCAGAAATGCACTGCTCTGTTGTAAGTTAATTTTGAGTCGTCAATATTTAAATTAGATGTCTAATAACATTGTCTTGCTGAGTGTCTTTGTCTTTGGTGGTCCTGCTTTATTTTTCACTCATTCAGGAGTAATGGCATATCCATCATTTCACATTTGCATATTATATTTGGCGGAATATTCATGATCAGTGTGTGAGAAGAATACATGGAACTAAACTCCATGAGCCAGGAAATTGGAAAACTATGTTGCTATGATAATTATTAGAGAATAAAATTCTGGGGTGGGAAGTGACTCGGTGGTCAGTCTCATCGTGGAAGAGGCCAACAGGTCAGAACAGTGACCTTAACCCAGAAGCGACAAACATCTAACACCAGAAATATTCATCATTTAAATTAATATATTAGGTCAGAACGGTGACCTTAACCCAGAAGCGACAAACATCTAACACCAGAAATATTCATCATTTAAATTAATATATTATATATAATACATTACAAATTATGCAGCTGATAATTTGATCATAATTGCATCATGCTTATGAATTCCTGCATGCTGGATAGAACATTTTTTTGTTTTTGTTTTTTTTTGTGGAAAGAACGTGGAATGTTTTTGTCATGAGGAGGCCGACAAATGCATGCAAATGTGCCACTGACCCCCAGCAAAAAAATCAGATTTAAAATGCACCTTTGCACCCTGGTTTTGCACATGTTTGTATTAAGGCTGCATAATGCATTAAAAGACTCTTGATGTGTCGGGATGATGGTCTTTGTCCACCATGAACCGGACTCTGTGGCCTCAGTATAATTCAGTGTCCTTTACTGATTCCTGCCATTACATTGTCCCAGCAAAGGACACTTCACTAGTAAAAAGTGTATACTTCTTATCAGTTCTAAACATTCAACCCACTGACAGCAGTTTGACAATAGTAAGTTATTCATCCATCCATCCATCCATCCATCCATCCATCCATTATTTAATCTGCTAATTCTTAGTCAGTGATGATGCAGTAATGCTGAACAGTTCATCAGTCCCTCACAGTAGACAGTCATGTCATTTACAGCTAGACAGGTCGGTCACCCTCGAACAATGGGTGTTACCCCTGATCGCCCACATTTTTCATTTTGGCTTATTTTTGAAACAGAATTGTCTATTTCTTTGTGAATTCTGTTACCATGGCAACGAAAATCGATAGGTGCAATGTCCTACCACTGCCCGTATACCAAATATAAAAGAAATAGTTTTAAATTTGTGGCCTGGAGTGCGTCCACAAGGAGATCTCTAAGGCGGCGGCGGCGGACACGAATGCATTATGAGGCCGAATCCATAGTAGCCCCGACTTCGATCAGGGGCTACAATTAATTTCTCCAGTTTAGGTACACTATGCACTGCCCCCATTGGGTAACTCAAAGGAAAATTAAAAGCCAGAGATTTAATGAAGGAAAATGATGGCAGCTGCATATTTGAATCCTAAATCCTGACACGTCACTGTGATCCTCAAAAACTGTCAGCATCCAAATTCCAGGTTCCTTTGCTGACAGTCCATGCTCCAGGAGTCGTCCAGCTATCACCATGGAAAAACGGTCATTTGACGACAGCCACTTGAAAAACGTACAAACACGTGCATGCTGGGTAAGTTGTATTTTTAGTGAGGACATGATGGATACCTGCACCCAGTAGTGCCCAACCATGTGCCAGGGGATCCACAGTCCCGTAGGACCCTGTTCCTCAAATCCCAGTCCTCGAGGGCTGAGAACTGCCATTTTCCCAACCTCCCTTTGGCTGGGAATCGAGCGTCATGACAGTCTGGCCAATTAGCGGTGCTAATTGTTTTGTGACTTACTGGGGAAAAAAAGAGCAGGGATGGATCCGGCTAAATCCTCCACAAATACTTTTAAACCCCCAATATCTTACAGGTTGCTTGCATTTCTTACGGAAACGTCCATTCCCATAAACATAAACATACATGAACACAGTTCGGGTCAGTGGTACCATGCTTCACTGAATACTGTACTCTCAGGGAGAGTTTTCAAGATTTGAAGAGAAATGCACACTTCAAAAATGCTTCTTCACCCCAGTCTGGTGACCATGAAATGTTTAGATGAATATTTAATGACCAATGATCTGTAGGTTTGATATCATTATTCTGCTGATAATCTTTGCTGCCGTATCCGATAAAATAAACAGAAGCCTTCCCCAGAGTTTGAAATAAATCAGCGCTTGAAGACGCTGATTGAGTCAGGACTTTGCTCCATAAAACATCAAGACAAACCAATTAGAGGGATTCCTGACAGATCCGCTCTCTGTGATTCACAGTTGATATTGGTGTAAAATCAGAATGGCTCTAATTTTGTTTTAATGTTCGCAAATTCCCAAATCTATCCCAATAGGGTGCGACAGGCTCGGCGTACATGCAGAGGGTTCCGGAAAACAGCTGGAGGAAGGCACCTGAGAGTGAATTATTTCAGCATTCATCAGTAACTGAATGACGTTTTACAGCTATCGTCCTTTTACAGTTTACAACTCCTGAGATGGTGCTGGGGGGAGTGATATTGCCTCACAGCGAAGGTTTGAATCTGCATTCTTTGGTTTCCTTCCGCAGTCCAAACACTGCAAAAATTAATAAGTTGACTCAACTTAAAAAAATTAAGGCTGACAGCTGCTCGGCATGTCTGAGTTGACTCAACTTCAAGTTCCAATTTCTTTCAAAAATGAGTCTGGGTAACCACTGGGACTTTGAGCTGAGCAAACTCAAAAATACTTTGCAGCTGGTTGCCTTAGTCCATTAAGTTTAGTCAACTCTATTGGTTTTTTTTGCAGTGAAGATATTTTTGGTTGATTGAACACTATAAGCCTCCTAGAAGGTTGCTGGACTATTGAGTTTCTGAATTAAGCCTGCGGTAGAGCTTGGGGTACTGAATTACATCCGGAGAAATTTCGTGAAGGAAAAACTTTGTCTTTGGGCCACTTGGGCAAGGCACTCAAACTCAAAAATTGCTCCTGGAGGTTTTACCCTGGTTTGACTGTATTACTACCTACATGTGGCTATTCCGTATGTCATTTCTCCCGGGACTTCCTCATCAAACACATGGTTCTCAATGGAGCTTCACTGACTTAAATTAGACAGAAATCCATTGAGACAGAATATCAGAATTCATATCCATATCATGAAAGATGTGGCCGCACAGGAGATGATTGCAGGAATACTTTCTATAGAGACGGCACACAAGGGCTGCACACAAGTCATCCGGCCTGAAACACCGGCCACTGAATGAATCGGTGATTTTTACTGTTGCAGGGTACATGATTGATGAAGGAAAGTAGCAAAAAGCCGTGATTAGTGCGGCTCACGGATGGCGATGGCTGTCCTAAAGGTCTTTGTGGAGCGATTGTTTTAGTAGTGGGCTCTGAAGGTGTCGCTCAGCAGGGTGAGTGCTAAATCACCGCAAAAGAGCAACTTCTGCACAACAGGGACCGGGCTAACGCTACCGGCCTGAAAGCTGATGATTCTCAAGGCCCACTGATTGCAGGGAAGAGGGGCCACATACAGTGAGCGCCATAATTCATTGGACAGTGACAGATTTTTTATTTTTTTTTTACTTTTAAATTTTGGTCCTGTACTCTAACACTTTATGTTTGACAGGATACAATGACAATGAGGTGTAGACTGTCGACTGGACTCTTTAAGCATTTTGAGGAAGCAAGTAATTGACTGCTTGTCATCTGTGACACTAGACGCAGGGCAGCTTCCCTGGTGTGGCTCGTAGTGCAGCCATCTTTAGTTCCCGTTTGTAATGGGCACTTTTTGTCATCAGTCTACTCTTAAGCATGTGGTGGGGGGTGGGAGTCGAGCAGAAATCCCAGCCTCCCTGCTTCACCTCCCTAACGGGGAAAACCAGTCTTTCTCACTAAATCAACAACTAAAACTTCCTACTGCAACTGAACAGCAGACAAATACCACCAAAATCTGGAGATAAGTGGAAAGAAAAGGCATAATTAAGATTCCATTATGCAATTTAAACCCTGACAAGTGTGGTGAACTCAAATGTTTTGTGGGAACTGATTACCTCAAAAAAAAAAAAAAAATGCCAACTTAATATCTTGTTTTCACAGCACTTAAAATCATGTAAAAATTTCTCATTTTCTTTAAGTTCCTTCCATGCAATGCCATTAAGTTTGCCAACACAATTTTTTTGAAGTAATTGGTTTCCAAAAAATATATGAGTTCACCACACTATCAGTATACATGCAGTGTGTATTACCCCTCCATCCCAACTTCCATCCGTTGCCTCTGCTGGCTGGGTCTGAGAAAGCGCTACCGAAATTAAAACCATCTTGCTCTCCTTCCACATACAAGCAGCACCCTCTCGCTGGACGCTTCATTATCTCTCGTCCTGGTTTAGTTATAAATTGCTCTTTATTGCCGTGGTTTAATCAGAATAAATCCTCAGGACTATTCAACGGCCGGACGCTTGGCTATTGATTTACACGCAGTACCCGGCCGGCTTCAGTTCCACCAGCCGGCATCAATATGGCTCCTATGGGATGCTCACTCTCACCGGCTCCTATTTCATACATTCATCTTTAGGCAATGTGTGTGCAAGCGGAGAAACCCTTTCCTTAGAGCCGGAGATGCAATGGCAGATATTTTTGGAGGCCATTTTTCCTTTCGAGCATCCATTCCCAGTGTGAACTTATTTATTGAACCTCTCTTTAAACATATTTTTCTTATCTCTGGGTCCCCTTGAGATATAATCTTCCCTGTTTTTTTTCCAGGAAGGCCTAGTCACGATAACTGCCATAAAATGCAATACAACAAAAAAGTTTCGAGTCAAAGACACAGAGAGAACATCTGTACAAAGTTAATTAATTCAGCTCACTGAACACAGCCCCTGACAATCAAAAACAATTACACTGTGCAATCACAGAACTCATAGAACAAGAGATTTAAAAGCACCCTGGGACACCGATGCCTCCGGTTTTAGTCTCGTTTTTTTGTAAGTTATCCTACGTTCAGGATGCATAATAAAAAGTAAAAAAGGCAGTTAAATTCTCCCCAGGAACAAGTTAATGCATGAACGGCTATCAATCGAATCCTTTCAGCTGAGTTAAGAGCAGGGGCGATTTTTCTCACACAAAGGATGAAAAGACCAGGGAGAGAAGAAAATAGGTTGTGTTTCAGAATACATTCCAATTTTTTTACTCCAAGAATTAGCTCCAATTAATACATTTGAACATGTCCATCAAGTTTATCTGACATTATGTCAACAATGAGTAAATTTCCCATCTTATCCATGCAAGGGAATGACATTATACTGCCGCACATTTTTCTTGGATGCTCTTCGTAATAATTCCCTTCGTTACTGGAGCTTTTGTTAATTGCATAATTGCACCACACATTCTGGTGTAACATCTTGAAACTTCATGGGTTTATATGCATTGCAGATTTGTATGAGAATTTCATACTACACTTCGTAAAAACGTCTAACATATGCTTTGTATAATATTGACACATATTCAGAGCAGTGCTTTGTACAATGGTTACACGGGTTCAAATTAAAATTCAACCCTACCGTATACTCATTCAAATACACCCCCGCTGTAGGCGTGTGATTTTAGAGTATGATTATTGTGACGGCCCACACTTTAATTATTCAGTACCAACACGAGTGATGTCAGGGTACTCGATCAGATCCTTAACAAGACGCCATATTATTGGGACACAGGGGTCCTTCATTTAGGGCAGTACAGCGGCACAATGATAGTGCTGGTGCCTCACAGTGAGATAGCGCTGGGATTCAGCCAGGGGATTTTCACTATAGACTTTAAACTTTCCCTGCATTCGAGTGGGTTTCTTTCAGGAATTCCAGTTTACTCCCACATACCACAAAATTAGCATGCAAGGCCAAGTGCAGTATACTGTATATATATATATATATATATATATATACCTACTTTGTTTTACAATTTTTATACTTTTCGCATCTTCAGCAGACAAATCCTTAGCCAGTAAATAAAGGCCTACTGAAGCAATGTTAGTTAGGGGCCCCTATTTAAATAGAATGTCAGTGAGGCCTGCAACATCACCAGGATTTGCTTATCGATTAATGGCCCTACATTCTGGGAAACCAAAAGATGCTTATTTTCCAAGATATATTATGCAAAATTATTGTAGAATCTTCCGCAATCAGTATGACATAATAACATACAATCTTCTGCACAGTTCCCTGACTGCAGTGTTCATGCAAAACTTTCTTGCGGCATAAGCCACGCATAACCCTGGACTGAAAATTTACAGCTGAAAGTTTATCAAGCCCTCCCTGTCAATCAAAAAAACTGGAACTGAATGGCGGCAGTAAATCTCTCAAATGAAAATCTGCTCCTCAAGTGCCCAAGGACTTGACAATTCATCACACAGTACTCAAAGAGCAGTTTCAGATGTCACTATGCAGTATGATAATAACACAAAGTGAAGATTTACATCTAGGCCTTCGGTTTGAGGGCAAAATAAGCCATACACCTTGCAGGCCCGTTCCTTTGCCCAAATGGCAAAGTTCATTTTATTCTTAAATAATGGTACACTTGTAAGGGGAATTTCATTGGATTCCACTGTCTGCAAAAAATAATCACGGCAGCCACTGATATACAATAAAAAAGGAACCTTCAATATGAAATAAAGGTGTAGTGATGTGCGCAGTTTGTCGCAACCATCATCGACATCTAAACCAGTGAAAGCAGATTTTCTTTCATTTTTTTGGTAGAAGCTGTGCCCTAGTCACTCCCAACCAGACCCACTTTGCAGTCTTTGCAGATAATTCCATCGAACTGGCTTTGTCTAAAATGGAATGATATATTTTTAAGTTCACAGAAAAACCGAATTCAGATGTAACCTGACCAGATATCAGTTAAATAAGTAGGTGGAATTTTACCTCTGTTTTGATCAAGGGAAGACAAAAAACCTGTTGAACTCTGTCTTAAAATACATCTTTAAATGCAAACAAAATATCAAACCAATGCAAGTCATGAATCAAGAGAAGTAATTTAATGACATAATAATAAAAATGCAAAGCTTCATACCAATAAAAGTGTCAGAATTTTACAGTATATATTTTATTTAGCTGAATGTAAATGTATGAAATGAGAGGATCAGTCGTTCCATACAATAAAAGAGTGTCATAAAGGCTGTACCATATTTGTTTACAGAGATGATAAAACTGATTTGTGTTCCCCTATAGACTCCTGCAGTCCATTATGATTTTGATGACAGTATCAGCTTATGATATGGAATCGGGTTTATGAATAATTTTCCACAATTGTATCGAAAAAAAGGTTTTGAAAAGGATATTGCAGTAGAACCCGGCCAAATGTAAGTTTTATTTTATTTTATTTTATTTATTTATTTATTTATTTATAAATAGGAAAATTAGTTTTGGTGAAGGAGGCAACTTATTTCACATTAATTATAGTGGCTTCCACAAAGAACTGAACGATTTCCTCTTGAAAACAAGCGAAATAAGCAATTTTATCAAACAGTATATCTGCAGTGACTATGTGACAACAAATAGCATTTATAGTGTCAAACTGAACAATACAGTAAATGTATATTTAACTGCAATTTTCATCGATAAAACCCATCAGGTGGACTCAGGTCCGTAATTGAAGTCAATGGCATTTTGTAAACGATAAAGTTGCGGCCGTGGCAGGTCCTCCCCCCTCCTTCTCATGGACCAGTCTAAATTTTCAGGACAACACTGGAATCACTGAACAGAGCCCACATTATATTCAGTGGAAAGAGCAGCGACGGATACAGTTTTAGTTTTTGGAGCAAATGTCAATATTTCTTCAGGTATGGTGATCCACTGTCTAAACTATTTATTTATTCATTTATTTTTTAATTCATTCATTCATTTGTAATAAGAGCAGCATTTGTTTTGACCTTGTAAGAGGGAGGTTTTAAACTAAAAACCACAGCATATATCAATGTTTTGCCTTTTAGCAGTCAAAGATTTCCATGTGATGAAAGAGGAAATGGTGGCATTTTAATGTCTGTTTCAGAGCACCAGTCCTGGAAGCCAACCACACAAGGTGACAATTAATTAGCGGATTTTGTCCAGGTCGAACTGTTTCAGACTGGAACTTAAGCTCAGTCTTTTTTTTCCACTGAAATCACCTCAAATCAGAAAGATGGGCGATCCGATCGCTAACAGCTGGCAAACCAGATGTGGGAATAGCCCTGGCCGTTCCATCAGTGCACGACATCAATCATTCAAACGCGCGCCGTCTGCCATCCATTCAGCCCATTCTTACCGCCACGGCCTGAAAACTGCTATTTCGCTCAGAGCCAAATGACGGATATATTTCAAAGAAAAGCAGGGAAGCAACAGTTACTGCCATGTCTGGTACAGTCCTCATCCATCAATTAAGACCTTTCCAATAAGCGGTAGATGGACGGGGCAGAGCGGCATTACAGGCAGGAGATGGACTGTCATCTCACGGAAGCTTCTGCAGGAATTCCGCAAATTCTGAGTGAGAATAATTACGGAGGCTGGCGTGTTTATATCATAGACAAGCAATTCCTTGTTTCAGCAACAAATGAAAGGGGGGGGGGTTATAGAAAAATGATTATCATTTCTGCAAATGGAGACACAATATTTCTGTTGAAGAGAAATAGGCCTAACTGCCACCAACTGAGATAATAGGGGAGAAACATTAAGTTCAGCTTGTCTGTTCGACATTATCCATTAATTGGATAATATGGCAATACTTTTTACCTACGGATACAAGAATAGTTCAAAGCACGCGTGACGTAAAAAAAATAATAAAATAAACAGTTTTCAGAAATTGATCGATACCTACGCTTCAAAAACGTTAAAAATAGAAAAATAAGAATACAATATTACCATACTCAGTTTTCTCATTGTTCATGAAATCCTCTTAATAGAATATAGATTAAAATCAAACAATATACGTGCAATAATCACGGCAGAGTTGCATCCTCTGTTATGCATGCTGAAAATGATGAGCAAGACGCGGAGCCACAGCAAAGCGCTGCGCTTACGATTGATTTAACGGGCAGTTATCCCTCAGTATTAAAAATGCATGAACGAATTTACTGTGCAGATATCAAGGATATAACCCGCATTAATAAATTACTCTGCGGGATTGTTTTCGGAGATATAACTGGAAGGAGACGAATACCATGAATGTGTCCTTGACAGCAGAAGCACTGTGTTCTATTCAGTAAATTCAAGTCTAACATACTTGTCAAAGCAGACAATACAGAAGAAAACTCAATTTATCATTAGACAGCAACAATTTTAATCAATAATGCTTTAACAGAAGGGTAAAATCTACTGGTAGAATTGTATGATATTGCAGTTAAAGCACTGATACCACAAGATTCATGTGTCATACCAGCCAATCTAATTCTCTAAATGACAGATACTAATACTGATATTCATTATAGCTTTGTGATATCAAACAAAACACTGAAATTGAAATATAAGTCAGGACTTCAGTCACCTCATCTTTTTGAGGTGCTTCTAAATGACTATTTTATAACAACAGTCAGTTTGCGAGTGAGGTCGTTGTCGTTAATTGACTGCGGCACCTTGCCATTACTTTGGGCAGCCTCAAAGAAAGGAGGCAGATTGAATCTACACTACAGGCGATGACTCTTTTCGGGGCGACCAGTTGTACCAGCAAAGGAAACTTCTTCAAGGAAACCCCGTGAGACGGCATCTGGCTCTGTCTGAAGACCGAAATAAAGAGTGCAGCTGTTATGAACCATGTTTTGAGTTTCTTCAGCTGAAATATAAATACATGGTTTTGAGTTGGGAGCTACAGACTATCCTTTGACCCACACAGTCTGGCCGTAATAGAAACTTTGGGGGCTTCTTGACAAATGTTGCTTCTTTCAGCCTCTGAATCCTGCACACAGTAATTCTCTATTAAAACGATAAGGACCATGTAAAAGAAAATATGTGCTGTGTATAATATTCACTCCTGTTTTACTAATTTCAGTCTTTTTCGGCTTCAAGGAAAAGTGAATCATCCTCAAAAACATTGATGAGCGCAGCCAGTTCCAAAAGTATTCAATGACTGATACACCTGTAAAGGGTAACTGCAATCTATATGGATGTGACTGGTCTGAGATAAAATGGTACAGTCAGCGTATTAATATTTTGTAATATAAGCCCATATAGAGTGAACAGTACTGGTATTGGAGCATTTTAAAATTGTTTCACGGTCCAAATACTTGAGCAACTCATTGTAGAATATTGCACAATGAAGACTCCAATGACTGGCCTTAAGTCAGACATTTACACTGCACTGAGGACGGCCTGAGCAGAATTATCTGGTCGGCATGTCTCTCACTGAAACTGGCCGTGAGTGTTCTCAGTGAGACTGACCCTGGTCCTGGAGATCCACCATCCAAGTAGGTTTTCAATTCAACTATAATTTAGGGCGACTGATTCAAAAATCAGTACCTCAAGAACACTTTGAGCTGTAGAATGAGGGGCACTTTGTCAGGGTTGGAGTGAAAATGTGCTCGATGGTGGACCTTCGGGTAAAGGGAGGGTTGCCATCGCATTAACGACATACAACATAGATAAATCCGTGTATTTTATATGTGGACGATGCCATACTTTTAAATATCCATAAAATGTACATAAGTAAAACAGAAAACATTAAATTCATAAACTTCAGCAGAAGTATTTGAGTTCCATTATAAATAAATAAATAAAAGAGAAAAATTGTGAAAGAAAACAGTTTTATCCTCGTAGGCATTTCTGTACGGGCCGAGAAGCTGGAGCAAAACAGAGTGGCCGTCAGCATCTTTCTCCGAGATCAGGATCAATCCAGAGGGCACTGAACTATACACACTTTTAATTGGTTTAATTTGATTGCTAATTGATCAAATGTGCCGTGTTTAATTGATTGGGTCACTGGGCTTGTTTACGTTGGTGTATTGCTGGTGCTGCATTGTGGGTCTCGAATCGAACCTCCACTTCAGCCGAGACGGGCAGAGACCGAACGAACCCCAACCCCCCCCCCCACACACACACACAACCCAGCCCCCGTTCCATTCCTGCTCGTGAAAATATTGGACATTTAAATATTAATATCTAACGCGCGAGATTAAATGGATGATGGGTGCTAAAAATTTGATAGAAGGTCAGGAGGGTTCAAATGCAAACAGCTTAACCAAATCGATCTACGATTCGTCAATGAGGGAGGACATGGGGTCGGGCAAGTTTTATTGACCTCTACAAAAGGCCGTCGAAAAGAAAGTGCTCGACTGTTAAACTTGGCGAGTGCGAGCTGATTAAAAGACGATCAGTATTTGAATTCCGTCACAAGTGTGACAACTATACCAGACAGTTGAGATGTGATGTCACCCTTTGCCAGCCAATTAGATGTCCGATTAGACCACACCCCATGCATAGGTCTGCTGCTTCAGTCCAATTGGGTAGCAACATTAGCATGTACATTGCGAAGACCAATATAAATTTATTCTGAAAACATATATTTATTCTGATTTTGCATATGAAATGTTATAGTGGGCTCAAATATAACTGAAGCAGTACACGTAACTATGCGTATTACAAAAAGCATTCTAATGCTTGCAAAATATCATGTTAGTTTGGTTAATGATTGATGAGGGAATGGGTTCATAAAAATCTCTGAAATTTACAAGCCTGCAGAACAGACTCTACTGACTTCATAACGCAAGAATTTATAAAACTCTGCTGTGCCTAATATTTGATTTAACTTCATTGTGAGTAATCTCAAAGGACCTGTTAAGACAGATTCTTCTGTTGAACAAGCTGTAGTCCATTAAAAATCTGTTTTTTTGATGGAACATCAAATTCAAAGCCATCTAGCATTTATTTAACGCATTTTTATTTTTTAGCTTAATATGAAGCTGTTCGCTTTGATGCTCCTGGTTGCCAGTGACAGTGGGAGATAATGAACATGGTTGTAAACAGGGACATACAGAACGTCATGGGACTCAGTGTGAGAGTTTTAAGTCCTGCGCTAGAACGGCTTATCTTAATTCCACAGTCCGTCTGTTCCTGGTTAGTGAACCCAGGTTTCCATCAGCCTGGCATGAGCCTGTGAATATTACCCCAGCACTTCCTGTCAGGCTTATCTCAGTATTCCCATTCCCCCATAACCTCCTCTTTTTCTAACTCTTTTGAGGTGTGTGTTTGTGTGTGTGAGTGAGAGTGTTGCTTTTCTGTGTGTGTGCGCATGCGTATGTAAGTGCACCTGTGTGTGTGTGTATGTATTTGTGTTTAAGTACCTATATACTACATGCGTATCCTCTTCCAAAATATCAGAAATTCTGCCCAGGCAGCAGCACATGCGTGTGTGATTGCAAAAACAATTCCTTCCTGAAATTGTCACACTCAGATCCAAAATACCTTTCATGTTATGAGCTATTATCTCAAATGGAGTCCCCACAACTGACCCCATACCAGCCTCCGCGCCCTCCTGCTGACCCCCCGCTTCCATCGCCAGCTTACGGCTACACGCTGCTTTCAGAGGTGTAAAATCCCACATTAGAAAGTAGTCGTCTTCCCTGTCTGTCTTCAGTCATGTGACTATGTTTATTAGTATAATTCTCCACCCAGGAAGTTAAACTGTGTGGTGAAATGACTGACTTAATGGGTGGAGGACACTTTGCAGAACTTAAACTTCCTGACCTCGACATCGCACCTCTGTCAGTGTCTCATTCTACATAAATTCAAAAGGGATGTGCTTAGTGCAGCATTTTGTTGCTTTATTTGCTAATCTTGTTGGTTCTCCAAAGTAGTCATTTTGTTTTAAAATGTCAAAACAGGAGAAGTCAGAGAAAGACTGTAATTTCAATCAAAATTCCTCCTTAAGTTTGATTGACAAATGCAAGTGACTTTGCGTCCGTCACAGTTTGACAAGCCCATAGATTAAGTCTCGCCTGAGATCCAGTCTCTGAAGGAAAAAAAGAAGTTTAAATTGCATTTGCCATGTTGAATCAAAGCTGGAGATGTATTTTGATTTAATGCAAGCCAAACACACTCACTCTAAAGACAAGGACATTTTTGTTTCTCATTATATTTGACCTTCTTTGCTGTAGAGGCCTGCCGTATATTTCTGTTTGTGTTCATGAAAAATCTCCAGCATTCAGATTTCAACATAAAGATGCGAAGAGATCTTCTTTTGTTGTTCATTGTGGATAATCTCCAAATGAGATGCCATGAAATTGGACTCTCCCCTCAATCTGATGTAATTTGAAAGAAGATTCTTGTAGTGACAATGTGACAATAAAAATGAATTGTAAAGGTGCTCTTTTTGGAGAACTGAACTGGACTGCTTGATGAAAAAAAGGCTTAAATGGGATATAACTGTAGTTCCTATTGTGAGGAAAAGTTCAGGAGGAATGCTGAATAAATGCCAACCATATTCTGAACATCGGGGAGGTATTGATGAAATGTATGTGTCCTGTATACAGGAAGTGATGTAAGAAGGTGCGGTGGGGTCATTAGAGGGCAGTATCTGACTGACAGGAGCCTAAAGAAACACACACAAAAAATTCTGGGTTTGGGGCCTTAATGCTAGATCTTTTCAAATCTCTGACAGCACCCTGCAAATATCTTAGCATAAATGACAAAAATCTGAACCACACTTTTTCTCCATTCTTTATCTAAACATTAATTCTCATCAGCCTTTTTAAAGTTCAAAAAGATGTTTCCTGCAGGGTGATGTAGATCTTATGTAAGCCCCAACTATGACTCGCAGATCATTTAAATATCACTGTCGGTCTGCCGTTTGCAGTCACTTTGCCTGGTGTCTTATTTTCACACGAGGGCTGAGAACAGGGGAGTGCAGGAGGGCAATGACTTCATGTGAGAAAAAAGCGCACCTTACCGAAAAAATCACAGAGGACTATGCCGGCAAAAAGCAAAGGCCGGAGCACACAGAGCTCAGAATTCAATCTCTTTATTGAAAAGACTGACGTTTCGACGTCCACTGACGTCGACTTCAATGTGACATCTGACTCCCAATAATAGCCATGACCCATTCCCTCATTCTCATTCTCAACCCCGTATTAGCACGATATAGCTACTGCGCGAATACGCACTGTAAACGCGTCTTCCTTTAATTCATATGGTAATACAAAGCTTGGGTTATGTCACATCCATCAATATGATAATTTTAACATTTTCCTGTTTTATTGCCTTTCCACCTGTGCTGGGCAGGAGAGCCTCAGTAGTAAAGCCGAGTGCTATAAAATGCTTCTTTGTTTTTAAGAACGTATCCTTTACACCTCCCAAATTTCCTATGCCCACCTAGTTCACCCCAGTTCTCAGATACCCGCCAAAAATACTAGATATGAATGGCAAAGTAGTTTGGTACGGCACAGTTGCTGGTTCAAGTCCCCAGTATTGTTGTGATTCCGAAGGAAATTTGAGACCGTCTACACCACCGGCCAAAAGTTTGGGGCCATCCTCAGAATTTGAAAAAATATCCCATCTCAACCGTTCTTTCCTTATTTATTGCACATGAAATGACATCAGTGCATTAAATATAGGAAGCCAATAGGTTTTGGGTGAATTCCAGACCTCAGACCACAATTTAAAGCTGTCTTGACTGATTGATCACTGACCACAATGTTTTATAATTGAGTTCCGCTGCCTTTGTGTTACATGATTTTATGTTACTAGGACGTGAACAATTTTATGTAACAAGAAGACATGCTGTATCAATGCCTTCCTCAAAAACCAGAGGTCACATTGCACTTGGTGCACCATAAAAAATCTGAGGGTGCGCCAAACTTTTGGCCTGCAGTGTATCTCTGTTCAGACGAGGTCCTGGTGCTTTCATTAAGGCCTTGCTGCAGGGAGATGGTGCACCAATCTGCGCTGGCGGGGTTCAGCTTGCTTGGCAATGCAATGCACAGGGGAGCCATTTCTCATGCTCTGGATGTGGTATTACAAGCCTAAGATTAATGGTGAGAAGCCCAGACCAAATGAAAAAGCTCCATTGTGTACCACTATGGAAAACTGCTCCTATAGATTTGAGTTTTTATTTTTTTTACGTAGCGTTTATTATTTGTTATGAGAAAACATTTTGTTTTAAATCTATTAATACTTACCAAATAATGCCCTGAGGAGTGCGCAGTACGACCGCAGTTTAACCTGCAAAGATTTTGTTTTGTTTTTTGTTTTTTCTGTTTTCCCCTCTGGGTGAGTTGAGTTTGACTTTGTCGCTTTGAATGACAAGTATATTTTGGATTATTACATCAACAATGGAGTATGGTGAAGGTTTAAAAGCACCTTATCACGTAATTTATTTCACTTTGGAGAAATTCTGACTCAGAAAATGTACTGCACAGAGCCTATGTTCTGTATATTGTCCTGATACTGTATATATCCAGCGACACCTTTTATTGCTCTTCTGTGGGCAGTTAAAAAATATGTTGAAGTCTTCAAAAATAATTCCAGGGCAAAAATAACCGTTAAAGCTTGACAAAGTCAGACAAATTCTTGACAATCATAGATGGTGAGGAAGTTCAAAAGTATTTTTCAGGCTGACTTATTGCTGTGGGGAGAGCCGACAGCGGCTAGCAGGTGGTCGTTCCCCATCAGTGGTAATCTGATCGGGGCTGTAGCACTGACAGGATGGATACAGACCCTGCGGGGACAGAAATTGTGGTCAGTGGTTCACAGTGGAGTCACTGTGACCTGTGCTTATCTCCAGCGCACATCTGCAGCTAGAGAGGAGTGATAACAGCATGGCAATCATAGGCTGTGCTCTCTGCTGTTATATAAATAGCAGGTATCTTTAATGAATGGTATAATTGCCCAAAGAGTGAAAAAGTATTTCTCACTAGAAAGCCGACCAGCACACACATACACACAAACACGTGTACGCACACACACACACACACACACACACACACACAGGCACACATGCATTGACACATGGATACACAGGCTCACACACAGGCACACAAACACACACACAGACACACACAAACACCCGTATGCACACACACACACACACAAACACACACACACGGACACATGCATACATGCGTGGATACACAGGCCCACAAACACACACACACACACACACACACACACACACACACATAAAAATGTGCACACACAAACAAGCACGTATACACACACACACACAGAAACATGCTGTACGCATGCGCACACAGGCACGTGCACACACAAGTACACACGCGCACGCACACACACACGCACACACAAAGACAAACACATCCTAAGCATGTATCCATTGTGTGCCAAAAGGCAGCTGTGGTTCATTTCAGGGATAAATTCTGGCGGACCACTTCACCCCACAAGGTTCTGAGTCAACCTCGCCCATCAAGTTTTTTTTTTTTTTTTGAAATCTCATTCTCTTCTGAACCTCATTTAACATTGTTTTTAAGAAAAAAAGTGTGCTAGTTTTTGTCCCTGCTTTCAAACTGGGTCGCATGTCTCTTCATATTTGTCACACCTCACGTCTCGCCCGAATTCTGGTTTTGCCTTCCTGCTGGGCCTGCGCTGGCACCGTGACACCTGTCGACTCGGTGAGTGAGAGGCTTGTGTTAGTTGAGGGTTCTGATCCAGACGCTTCCTGCAGGGAACGAGGATGAAAGGCTGAAATTGTATAACGAATTTTAGCATCAGCTAACCCACTCGTCCTTTGCAAAACTAAAATACGAAGTGAAAAAAGTTAGGACGGTATGGAAAATGCTAATCATTAAAAGATAACAGTGATCTGTAAATCATTTTTGACCGGTTGGGAATGGAAAACAATGCAAAGACAAGATATTTAACATTCTACCATTCATTCCAGCAAATTCTGCATTTTGATTGGTTAACACAGGTATCTATTCACCGGTAAACTATCTTGCACTGGGTCAAGACCTGGCGCTACGTGAGGAGTTCTCGCTTGCTTATCGAGCCACTTCAATAGAAAAGGTAGGCTATTAATTTCCGTGTCCAAAAAAGGCGATCGCTATGGTGTCTGACATTCCCACTTCAAACTTCGACTTCGGAACTTCAGAGGAAATACTTTGCAATGATGATATCAAACCTGAATGGTTTGATGATTTTGTTATTTCTGAACCACGACATTCAGTAAATAATACGTAAGAAGTCATTTATAAACTTTGGTAAACGCTGCCTCAGAGACATCATTTGAACAGTTCAAAATATCCTATTAAATTAAAAAAAACGAAAATTCACTGTATATGTGTTATTAAAGTTAAACTTTGCTCATGTACTGTAGATACCAATGTAGTGTAACTTATATACTCTTCCAAAAAAGAAACTACACATCGTTTTTAGCATCAATTTATTATACATGAAATGTTTTGACAACTGTGAAAAACATATTGAAAAGAAAGTGTAATCAATAATTCAATATTTGTATAGTTTCTTTTTTGGAAGAGTATATTTCAATATGTGAAATATGTGCGTCGGTATTTTCATCCACAAAAAATGACCTGGAAGAAATGACAGCTTTTTAAAATTATATCACACAGCAAATATGTACATACCTCATTGCACATTATTTTTATTCTTTATTTTTAGTGAGTATCATGGCACAGTCATACCAGATAATTATTTGTTGGTTTCTGCGTACTGCAGGGTAAGGTGAGGTCTCTTGGGTATTGTACTGTCAGTGGCAACAGTTTCCAATATAACTAACATTACTAAGTGATGGAAATCAAGCAGCCAGATTCAGCTGCTGATTCCCAATGATGAGGTGAGGTGTTCCAAGGGGATCCTTAACCATATTTGCTTGTCCAGCAGATGTAGTTCTGCTGGACTGAGTTCAGTAATGCCGCCTGCCACTGATTAAGCATACGTAGTGGGTGACACGGTTTACGGCACAGCAAAATTATCTAATTGGATTGAGTCATCCTTCAGAATGATCTGCCCGCCAAACAGAATGTGGCTCCCAGAGTGACACATCTATCTGCCATGTGCCAAGGTGAAACAGCATATGCTAACTATGGACCACAGAAGAGGAAAGTTAGCTGTGGACCATAGAAGAAGAATGCCAGCAGTAGACCACAGAAGAAGAAGAAGAAGAAACTTAATTTTTATTTAATTAAAAAAAAGGTAATACAAACAGTATTGGTCTCCAGATTTTTTTCCAATAAATGTTCTAGAGGTTAAACACTTAGTCAAGCATACCATTCAAGTTTTTTCACATGAATCAGCTTACATAGCACTTGCAGTCTCACTTACTGCTGCTGCTGATGCCTCTGTAAAGTTTCTCACTGAAGAGCAAAGTCAAAGTCAGAGATTGTTTACCAGAGTTTGTCCTTAAGGTTCACTCAGGCACTGTGTTTCATAGCTACATAATGCCAGGGAAATTTTGGGCCCCACATAAAAATTTCACATTATGCCCCAGAAAATAAAGCTATCCCATAGTTTTTATTTTATTTTTTATTTTATTTTTTTTAAGGTCTATGTAAGTCAGAGTCGCTAAAACCAGAATCACCTCAACCAAAGTTTTCTTCCCTACCTTGTTCGAATCAGCCACACATACCTCTTTTCGACCTAAAAGAACCTGGTGCTAGCGCAGGCTGGAGCTAGTGCCAGTACTTAGCTGGTTCAACCCAACCCAACCCCTAAGAGCCTGTTTTCCATCTCCGAGGAGCCAAATCAGAGCCACGTGATCATGTCACGGTGTCTCTCAGCAGCGCTCACGTAACATCTGGCAATACAGAAATACAGTATGGACTGCAGGAAACCACAAATAAAAATTTAAAACAAAAATAATACTTGTGTTTCTACGCTCAGTAATACTATAATTGTTATTGAGGTTTTATCATTTTTAAAGGGGAAAAGGAATGTAGCCAATTGCATCGCTATGTTCTTGTACTGAATTAAAATCAGATATTTAGAGAGCGGTAATATAAGGCGCATACTGTATCATAACCTTGCATTGTTGTCCGTGCATGTTAAAAATACCAAAACCTTGTGCAGAAATACACTGTAATAATAGGAACACGCTATCTATCTTTACTTTTCCCAAGGAAGCAGACAGGTAATAAATCAACAAGCAAATTTTGTTTTTCATTCCAGCTTCATAACTTATAATGATCTAATGCAGTTTCGTTTTGAAATGTCATTCAAGCTCGTTAATGGCAATAAAGGTAATTCGCGAACGCCTTAGCTAGCCAGCTAACTTAAATTTGTAATGCTTAATAAAGACGTAAGCGGCGCAGAAAGTAAAATGAAATATAAACGCATCAAGCATATTTATAAGACAGATGCTTATATATCCTGATGTTTGCTGGAGGTGAATGCTCCAAATACTTCCGTGGCCTCGCTGGTCTTATTGGTCACTGTAACTCCGCCCCACTTAATCGGTGCTTGGTCTGGACCAGTTTTGAGAGCCAGGACCTGGTGCTTAGGCTGTGGAAAACCAAAGAACCGGTGCTAAGTCAGGCTCCGAACCAGCAATGGAACCAGCTCGGTGGAAAAGGGGTAACATACTAATCAATACTATCCTTCAGTAAGGAGGAAGACCTGATTAAAGGGTTCAGCTTACTGAATTCACAGGTAGAGGAAACACGTAACACGACTAACTTTCAGGCTCGTGGACTTTCCACCACTGGTCCCGCTCGCATAATGGTGGAGCTGACAGCTTCTCGGCCACTCCCTTGTGCCACTTGATTGGCTGTCCAAATGTAGCCTCTCAGAGGGTGATGTCAAATGGCCTGTTGGTTATCTTCAGTGATATGCTACTGGTGAATTGCGCTCAGGGAATGAGCCACAGTCAGAAAACACTGAATAAAGAAAACATGACCTTTCACAGTTTAGTCGACAATTTGCAGAGGATTAGTCAAGCTGAAAGTGTGGAATAAACACAAAAAGGGCAGCCAAATTATGTTGAATACCACCTGAAAAGGCCTAGGTGATTTATTCTGTATTCAAATTTCTTAAACAAAAGAGTAGTATGATTCTTCTTTTGATGAAAAGAAAAATCGATGACGGCAACATAGAAAAACAGGCAAGAAATAAAAGGATGCACGTCTTGACCTTTAATGCGAAATGGCAGACTCGTCCCTTTGTGAAGTAATTACTGTAGTTTAAGCTTTCTGGGCTATTTGCATTTAGAAACTGTCGGGCAACTGTGGGATTTAACCTTTTTTACCCGAGTGAATAATTTTACCATTTATGATTGGTCCACACAATGCAACTAATGATCTACACAGCTGTGGGCGCCGCTGCCAATGGGCCTCTTCATAAGGAACAATATGACACAGGAAGTCAACGCCATTAAACATTACAGACAGACTCCCAAAGAGTTGAAACAACTCATTCCTTTGAATAATGACAAAAATTAAGAAAGCGGACATTTGACAACAAAGAGTTTGAAGGAGTTTGTGACATTTTCAGGGTGTGACTTTAGAAACAAGGGCACCTCATTGGTCGAGAGGATAATCCAATAAGAAACTTTTCTTTTTTCTTTTTTTATGAAAGGAAGGTCAATCTACAGGCCTCACATATTTGAAAGGGAGGAAAAAAACTGCAATTGTCCTTGAAAATGCATTATGTAGCAGAACTGGTGCAATGTTATAAGTGCTGACATTAGGTGTTTCCTAATATTGTTTAATAGCCTAATATGATTTAAGATGACATTGTCATCATTATATAACATTTCACTCCATTTGCTTGTCCTTGTGACGTCTTTGATTTCCTGAAGACTATTCCACTGCCTAGAAATGGAGTAGTTTCCATGGTGACCAATGGGGCAAAATTCAGAGGCGAAAAATGCACCGTAATAAGGAAACTTTGCTGATCGTACATCAATTACGTTGACTCAAACCCAAGGCTAGAGAGGCCTTTTTGCAGCAGAGACTGTATTTTGTGATACAAAATGAGAGAAATATACTGAAATGGCAAATATATTGCTGGAAGAGGTCACTGACCCACAGAACCAAAAACCAATGCAGCCAAGAGGCAGAATTCAATCACAACATTAATTATTAATTAGCCAATTCACCCAAGGGTGGTTAGAATACAAGTGTTATTGTGAATGTATTCAGGATATCAGTAGGCCTCCTCTCCTGACACAGTGAGACCATGCTTATTATTGTCGACGACTCACCTATCCATATTACCAATAAGGAAAAACCAGCTTAAATTCAGCAACAGAGTTACATGGCTGTAATGGTTTTCCAGAGCACAGGTTTATGTGCGCTGAAATAAAAACGAAGGCGATTTGATTCAAATGCAAAGAAATAAAGTAGTTGTTTATTTCTTCTAAAGGTGAGCTTTAGAAGTGAAAATCAGGAAAACAATGCTGGAAGCAACAATTCCCAAATAGTAATAATAGCAAGCTAGACTAACAATAATCAGCTAAATAAACAAGCAAATGTTACACGCTATACATAAGCAAAGAGCTTTACAATGGGCTTTACGAGACTTTGCACCTAACTGGTACAAGAGTCAAGTATATAAAGCAGGGATCCTCAAATTTGGACCTTGAATCTAAATCCAGCCCAAGTTTTCTGTTATCCCAGGCAAGTAAATGAACAGTTAGTGCCTCTGATTGGCCAGACTGTGTTAACACCTGACTCCCAGGTAAACAGAGGGTGGAAAACCAGCAGTTTGCAGACCTCGTAGGGTGTGATTTGAGGACCAGGGATATAAAGGCTAAATTGAAAAATGAGGTAATCAGAGACAGATAAATAGTGTCGTGCTGATTGGTGTGGGGGCAGACCAGTCCTCAGAATTCTGGTGATGTGGACCGTTGTGGGCGCGGCATGACAATGGCCACCAGAGCTATATGCAATGTAGTTATTATGTTGTAATATGCTGCATATTAGAATATCAGAAATGTCCCATGGTTAATTTCAAATCATTATTATCAATCTTCTGTAGTCTCTGAAGGTTCTACACTGACAGACTGCTAACCGATGTGCCAGAGAAAGAAAACCTGTAAATTAAATTGTATTGAGTTTATGTAAAGACTAATTTATTTGCAAATACTGACAGTAGCATTTTAATAAATGAGGCTGCAATGAATTTTCGCGTGACCTTTCTAAATATCTGGTACAGCATTTTTTGTGTCGATAATAATCAATAAAAACAGGAATGATAAATCAGAAAATATGAGGCCTCCACTGCACTTTTACCTGCTTGAGCGAGATACATATAGCATCTCAATATCTGAAAACTAAAAAAAAGAAGAAAAAAGCTTGCCAAGTCACAAAGACCAAAATACAGATGATAAAAAGCTTAAAAGGCCACACAGAATGTTTCATTTGCATATGTCAGACTTGTTTTGCTTTGGTCAGCATAGCCCTTGAAAGGTATTGCAGTTAGAAATAAGGCAATAGACTTCAAAAACAAATTCAGCGAGAAAAGTGGGAAAAATTTAAAGGGAAATATTCACTTCTGAAAGATGTTGACCTTCTAATACATCTGTCAGTTCACGTACTATTACAGAATTAGTGACAGTGAAGGGTTATTGTTATCGCTTAACCACACAATCAATTCAGTGTCATTTAAGGGAAAGAGGCAATATCTTCTGCTGAAAACTATTTAAAAAAAAATCAAACAGAAAACCAGTTCAAAGAGAGAAGATGCCGGTCTTTTGAAATGCCTTAGCTAGTAAGCAACCGTGGCACAATCAAAATTTTAATTATTGTTGCTACATTTTACATTTTTTTACCAATGTTTTTACCAATGTTTAATTTCCTCCAAATAACACAAATTGTATGATTCTTCCACGGGACATGAGTCTCCAAACTTACTTTTAAGAACCGTGAGCCGTTTCTGGAAACCAAGGCTAGGGAGGTTCAATTAACACAACTGTATTTTTCTGAAAACATTGTTAATTTTTCCCACCATAGACTCAGTAGTGTATTTTAATAGATTCTTATGGGAACTTGATCTACTGTTAGTCAGTAATTAGTGATATACCCAGCCAATACAAGAATCTGAGACTTGAATCCAGAGAAGCAGATGAGCTGATTTTGTCATGATACCTGTTGCACTTCTCACTTCTGCCAACAGGGGGCTGATACAACAGTTTGCAATAGCAAAAATTTAACTGGCTCTTGTCTACTGCAATACAGGAGCCAAGGAGCCAAAGCCATAAATTCTACTATTTTTACAAAGCAATAATGTTGGGAATAAACAGGAAAAGGTGGTGGTGATGTAATATCCCAACAATGCAGTAGGAAGAGGACAGATTAGAAGGCTGGTTCATTTACAGCTGAATTAAATGCAAGAGATGGACAAGCAGGTGTCCTGCAAAAGTGGTACAGTTTCACATATTCAAGTGGACACTGCCATTGTAGTCTTCAGCAATCTTTACTGCCAAAAGAAAAAAGCAATATATTGAGCACTGAATCATGATGTACAAAAGTAGAAACTGTGTGTATATGCAGGCATGTGTGTGAGCATGTGTAAGTGTCAGGGAGTTTTTTTTGTGAGTGTGTGTATGCGTGTGCGTGTGTGTGTGCGTGTGTGTGTATGTGTGTATTTGAGAATGAATTCTTTTTAGGTAGACGCGCATACTAATTGCAGCAATAGATTGGTCACGACGACAAACTTAATCCAATTTTCATGCTTTCCGATCGCATGCAACATTTGTAATCTCAATCTTTGCGGAAAGGTAAGGCTTGTGGCAGCCAGATAATGGTGGATGGCATTGAAATAATGTCGATGTCTTATAAACATCAGGAGGTAAACAGAAGATGGGAAATGAATCTCACATTTTGCTCGATTAAAGATGTCAATACAATGGGAGGCATGAAAACAGCCAGGGTCCCGTGATTGATGTGATGTCATACGCGTGTCCTCTCCAGTCGATATATTAATGTGAAGCGCATTCCCGGAATAACAAATTGTCTTATTATGGAGTCATCTGTCAGTTTATCTCCACTTGCCAATAGTGGAGATTAATGGGAATTAGATGCAAGTTTGACTGAAGTTTGGCACGAAGGAGGGAGCGAGAGATAATTTATGAACAAAGACTAATAATATAATTTAACTTTTATGAAAAAGTTGCACAGGAAAATGAAAAGGTATTTTTCAATATTAGCATTTATTTACACAGCAAAGACATTCATTAATACAAAGAGCAGTATTCACACAGCAGAGTGATAGTGTTGATACACTATTATAGCGCAGTTGGAGGTCATATAAAAATAAATAAACAATTAAGCGATAGAGCAGAGTGCTGATTGTGCTCTTGCTGAGAGGAATACATCCTTCACTGAGCTGCTGGAGTTTGCACCTTTAAACAAACAGCAGGATTGTCTTCAGTACACTTATACAGAGCCTCTGTAAGCCTGGCACTAATGCAACTGGCAGATAAGGGCTGCTCATAAATACATGCAGTAAAGAGGTATGCTAGCCCACACACACACACACTCATGCGCACACACACACGCGCACGCACGTGCGCGCACACACTCACACACACACGCTCACACATGCATATACACCAACACATACACATGTACACACATATATATACACTGACACACACACACACACACTCACCTGCACACACACACATGCATATTCACACACACACGCACACGCACATATATACCTACACACATATACACACACTCCCCCACATGCAGGAAAAAACACACGCACACACACGGAAAAAAAAAAAAAACGCACACCCAAACACATGCGCATATGCCCAAAAAAATACACACACACACGCAGACGCTCACACAAACAAAGACACATACACGTGCACCCGCGCACACAAATACGCGAAATTCCACACGAGCATATATTTATGCATAAAGCATAACTTACATGAAGGCACTATGATTCTGTGCTGTGATATTTTTTGAGAATAGAAAAAAAAAAAAATGTGGTTAGGGTTAGTTATTTGAGATGCTAAGGAAAGCCGCATGAATTATGCAGGGTTCATTACTCATTACCTTTGGAAAAGTAAAGAGCATTTGTGATGCCCGGTTTTCCTCGATGTCTGAATCGCAATGGAACACAGCGCCATCAATAGATTCCTGTGCCAAGATTATTTATTGTAACACTAAACATGCACATTTGCATTTTTGTTTCATCGTAATTAAAAAAAAAAATACATTGGAATTCACAGAGAACGCAAGACCTAATAAAGAAAGAGAATTGAAATGATTCCTCCTTCCAGGAATGAGCCTCTTTCTCAGCTACAAAGCAGTGGGGATATAACAGAAATATATTTGACATCGGGTTTAATTACACACATTCCAACATTACACATTCATCCCCCTCTGTCATCCCACAGTGAGATGTTTTTTTGCGGCTGAATTTTAAATTGTGTACACGCAAAAACAAATTTCCACAAACTCTTTCATCACTTCTGATGATACTGTAGCGCACAGAAGGCAAAATGGCTTAATGAGCCACAACCCTGAGTATCTCCCGTCATTTTCGCATCTGCAAATCTTTAGGCCTACATTCTGTGTGCAGCCTGGTGGGAGTTTGCGCCAAATAAGTGAACGAGAACAATGAGGGGGACTCACAGCGAAGACGATCTATATATTTAAGAGGAGAGGAGACAGTATAAATAACTATGGACATGCTGCCACTGGCAGACTTGTACAGACATGCCCACGCACATGTATAACAGGCTTCCATGCAAGATAAGTACACACACACACACACACACACAAACAAACACACACATACACATCACATTACATACACACGCGTAACACACTTGCACACACATAACACATACACACGCATAACACACACACAAATACTCACACGCATAACACATACGCACACATGCACACACAGACACACACACACACACACATGTGCACACCCAGACACAAACACATACGCACACACAAAACACACACATGCATAACACACACATGCACGCATACACGCACGCACACACACACACACACACATTTGTACACACACAGACACAACCACACACAAGCATCCTTACTTTCCCATGCCAGTATGTGTTCCTCGTAGGAAATGAAATGCTTTTAACATCAGTGCCAAATGGTAACTTTCAGTGTGCAACAGTGAACATATTTTTAAATCATTAACGGTGTTAATGAATCTTCACACATACATGCACGCACGCAAGCACACACACAAACACACACACTGAAGTACAACATCCACCCAATTTTTGACACTATCACACGTACAGGTAGGATGCAGCCAGCCAAACTGAATAACTGTGTGTGCGTTGGTTATCATCATATTCTACAAATTTTACATTGTCAAAAGCGACCTTTAGATGATGTGACAGCTACTGGACAAATGTGCCTTTGATGGAAATTTGCTGACAGAGCAACATCTAGTTCTCAATATTTGCCCCCGATTATGTGAGGACTAGCCTGCAGTACAAGGCTATTGATTGGGCCGGTGATTTTCAAAATGAAGTCCATTTGTGGCCATCAGAAACAGTAACACTCAGTCGGAGCTGGCTAACACTGCCTCAGTGTTTCACACAATGAGGAAGCTCCATAAATCGATTTGTTCCGTCCAGGAAGAGTGAAGATGCAAGCTGTGCTTCTCTTTTGAAGCAAAATATGGAGACCTACTTCATGAGATAAAACTGGATCCACAGTCTGCTTGTGTTTTGAACATCAAACAGTAAAAATATCGCAGCGAATGCTCCAGGAAAGTAAATTCTGTAAAACAGCCAGAAAAACTCTGAAGTCAGTGTTACCTCAGAAGAGATTGTTTGACAAGAAATTGGACTAGACACATCCTGTGGAATAAATCGTTTAAGTCTCTTAATTTAATTTTGCATCGCAAGTCACCAAACTGAGAAGATCAAGGAAAAATGCTACATAAAAATCCTTATTCTTAAGTTAAATTATTATTTATATGTTATGCAGAGTCAAGTGAAAAAACAGGCTAAATTCATTCATGCATTTAAAATAGACCTCCATCATTATATTGCCTCAAATATTCATCAATTTGTAAGTGCACATGTATTTCACAGGTTCAAGTTCACAGTTTCCATGACAACAAAGCACATGCACATTCCAAATAGAAAGTTTTCAAAAAGGACCAATCAAATTCTGATTGTAAACATGTAATGTCTGATGTAGGACTTATCAATCAAGTCTTATTTGCATACGTATCTTAAAAAAAATAATAATAAAAAATAATTCCAGCTTGTGGTAATTTATCAGTTCCTTGATGCAGAAGAATTGGATACAAATAAGGCAGAGTCCCCCAAATTTTGAAACACGACATCACTGAAAACAATTATTATTCAGCATGTGATATCAGAGGTGAAAAAACAGGACCCCCCCACCTACTCTCACTCCCTGCTTGGGTTACAGTTCGAAGGACTTTCTGACGGCCGCATTTAGAGCTCCGTGTTGCAGAAGTAGGTTAATAAGATTTATAAAGGAGCACCCTGTTAGCCCATTCACTCCTCTCTTCTCTAATTAAAAGCTCTCCGCTCCAGGGACCTTTTTCTTTTTTTGGGGAGTTTGCCTGCACTGAATGGAGGAATTTCAGGTGTGTTGGCAATATCATCTGGCCTACAGCTTCAAGTCTTTAGCCAATTCATTTATTTTTTCACTTTTTTTGATAAAAAAGAACTTGCTGTAACCTGCTTTTCCACCCACTCACCAAAAGTTTCTTTACACTTGAAATCTGGGTGATGCCGGTAGTTTAAGTTCTCGAGGGACAACAGCCTGACGTGGTTAGCTGAGTCATACAGAGAACTCCTGCAACACAGATAAGCCACACTTATGAAGTCATTCTTCTTCATCAAATTACATTAAATGTGCTACTTTACTTGATATATGAGCCTTTTAGTCCTAATGCATTCATATTTCTGGCTAAATGAAGAAAACAGAAAGGTTTGAGTAAAAGGAGTAATGTCATTTGTGAAATTATTCAATCGTGGAGGTACACTGGTCCCATTGCCCTCTAGGCATTCCATACCACTCCAGAGGCAAAATGGAGTCTTCTACAGAGCTGTATGGCTTAGTGTGATGTATCCCTCCATCATAAATACTATACCATGTAGCTTAGCAGTATGGTTTTCCGGGCTCATTTTATTTCGAGTAGCAGCGCACAGTGATCTGACAACACTGAACCCCTTTTTACTGCTGTAGGAATTTGATCTTGACAACAAAACAAAGCAGTTATAGACATGCGATACCATCACTCCAATAATTTAGTGGGCGCCTGTCCCTCCCTTGACTGCTGCTTACAGAAGATTTATCCGGAAAACATAGTTGGGTTTCTCGTTCCCTGTCCCAAACCTGCGCGGAAAAATACGATCGTGCCTTTCATTATTTCGCCAGATTTAAAGCCCTCAATTTGGCATAAATCTACAATTTTCTCAGCAGTCAATGATTTGAACTTAACTTTTATTGACTTGGCTCCAGAAAATGTTGATAACGTTAAAGGGAACCATTTTTACACTGCAGTCCCAACTAAATTCACAGCAGGTGAGTAAACAGGGAAGGCAGCCTTCTCCCATTCCCTTTATATTTTACCCATTATCATATGTGAAGGCATCAAGTAAAAATGGACATTTCATGACACTTTGTGATTTTGAGATTAAGGCTATTAAAGTTGGGCACTTTTTAACTGATCTGTGATAGCGGTTTACTTCTTACATGACTCCACTGAAACGAATAGGTGAATCACTTTAATTTTCTTTACATCAAATTCCTCATTGGTTCATATAACAAACTATAGTAAAAAGTGAAAAAAAAAGTCCAAGTGTCATAATATGTCAATGCACTCACATATACCTTCAAATTACATCTGCCGATTCAGATTCCATGGCAGGAGGTCAACCATTGTGAGAATTCTGCAAGGACCCAAACAAATCACACTGCAATCAACACCTGCTTAATATCTTGTTTATCCGCAATTAAAATCAGGTGCACCGACTCAGCTGTTGAAAAGGAACCCAGCAGTGTACATGACCTCCATGAATCGGGCCGGGCAGCCCAGATGTAAATCTTACCTCCTAAAAACTGGAGTACAGCATTATATCTTTGGATAACGACACTGAAGCACCACATCTGGGACTGAGCAGGATAATCACTCCCCATATCTTACTTTCGTCCCCTGAAAGGCCTCAAACGAGATTAGCATTCAGTAGCAGAAAACATTCACTTACACTGAAAGCACAGTTCTCCTGGCAGGTCTTGGCACAAAAGGCTGACAATCAAATCATGGGATGAGACATTTGTTCTAACTTCATTCGGAGGTTAAATTAATCCCATGACTTAGGGACCAAGAGTGTGCCTTCAAGAGACAGGTTACTGGAATTATCCAGTGCCTTAGTTTTTCTTCATCACTAGTATTACCTTTATATGTACAATATGCAACAAACAATGTAACATGGGTTTAATGATTGTATAACAGGTGTATCCAATGACAAAAGATTTACTTTTTTCCCCTCCAAAAAAAAGTAACACTGCAAAAAAAAAAAAAAAAAAAATGTGTAACTAATCTTAAAATAGTAAGGTAACCAGCGGCACAGCATTTTTGATTTTGCTCAGCTTCACGTCCCAGTGGTTATACAAACTCATTTTTGAAAGAACTGGGAAATCGAAGTTGAACCAACTCAAAAATTCCTGGCAGCTGGTTGCCTTACTTTTTTAAGTTGAGTCATCTTTTCTTCATTTTGCTTCCCTGTCAAAAATAACTCATTCTGTGACTGAATTTAAAAGAAAACAAGTCTCAAGTACACAGGGCCTAAACTCTATTCATTGCCAGGTTTAATTTTTTTCTGACACTGAGCAGCTCTCTCAAAACACCCTTCATAAATTTTTATAAATGTGTGAATGCATAAATGTATCACATATGCTAGAATGAACGTCTAGCACTCAACCCTGTTCCTGCAGACCTACCATCCAATAGTTTTTCAAACTGGCACTGAAAACCTCATCAAACAGCAAAAAAAAAAAAAAGGAAAAATCTCATTGAGCTGCTGGCAAAGAGCAGGGTCGGGCAGTCCTGTCTTAAACCATCATGTGACATCTCCTCTCGCTGTTCATAATTCTGAAAACAGTAAAAGTAATTTCTGCACCATTTTACAATGTTATATTCACAGACTTATTTTTAGACTTCAGGGACAAAGCCTTGCATAAGGTTGTCAAAGAAATGGTCTTGGCTCTTTGCTGATGTAGCCCACACAGTTATGGTGGGCTGCTGTCAATCAAAGGAATAGAATTCTAAACATAAATCAAAAGGATAAAGCATCTTTTGTGGACACATGATGATGACATTTTACATGGTTTTACAGAGTCATGATGTGTTTTATCATTTCACGGGCAACATTTTTATGAATTAAAGGTTGATAGAATCCTTATGTATTAGATACACGTGAGTGTGTATGTTTGTATTTGTGTATTTTTGAGTGTGAGTGTGCATGTATGTGTACTTTTTATGTTAGTTAAATCAAAATTCTGAAGGACAATGCAAGCCTGTCTTCTCTTTTGTATAAATCCTATTGGTACTTCAGTTAATATACTAAAAAAAAAAAAAAAATCTCTGTGAAAAAATGTGAAAAATAAAATTCTTTGAAAGCTATATACCTAACTGGTGTCACACTACATGTTTTTTGAAATGAGCATTCAGACTAATTTTGAGGCTTATAACCCCATGATTCCATTAGCCTGAGTGGGTTGTTCCTGAAGGTGGAGTTTCTTTCAAGTGCACTTCACTAATTAAACCAATGTTTAACACGTCTCTGACACACTAGTGTCAGTATTGTGGCGGTAGGTCTAAAGGCTGAAAAAGTGCATTAAGTAGGACCTTGTTTACTTTACTTGAGTACTTCTTTGCTCCTTGATAAATTCATTGTTTTCCCACAAGTGTTCATCAGTTTGATTGCTTGTCATGGTATGATAACTTCATGCCCCCTTAAATACATGGTTAATCTGCTAGGTAAACTATTCACACAAATAAGATTTTCAAAAATCAGTCGTCAAACAAAAAAGCCAAGTGTTTGGTTCAAAGTGTCCTATAATAACAGAATAATTTCACTGTCAAACTCAATATAACCCGTCTAATAACTGATATTCTTCATATGCCTGTGATGTTGTTGTTCTGTCTTGCCTTGTGTCTGGTTGTTGTCCCTGTCTCACACTGCCGTATGGAATCCTCCTCATGTCTGCGTTCCAGTTCACGTTTTGTTTTCTCAAGTGCATGCACTGCTTCTTTGCTATTGGCTGGCTGCGGTATTTCCATTTTCCTTCAGCGCTGTTCCGGTTTTGGGTCTTTCTAAGCATAACGTCCATTTACTGCTTATAGTTACTAACATCTACTATAGTCAGGGAATATTTCAAAAATCTGGGAACAAATTCCTTATTGAGAAATTTTTTAACCAATGTGTTGGTAAAGGTGTCGATTAAAGGGGAATTCCAGTGTGAAATCGACTTAGGGTGTATTGAAACATGATCACGAGAACTAACTTTTGTTGAATACCCCACCTCCGTATGAACGCAACATTTCTGAATTCACGGCTTTTTAGCTGAAGCTCCCAACAGGCTTACAGTGGTAGTGAATTGGGCATAGAGTTGCCATGCAAAGAAATCGCTATTTTTTCATCATTAACAAGGCTCAAAGTAGCTCCACACTTCATTTGTAGAATTCCGAGGGCCCTGACATTTAAAACGAGGCACTGGGAACTTTGAAAATGCACAGGTAGTTTATAAAAAAAGACTGTTTATACAAATAGTACCTTGAGGTAGTTTACAGTCTCCTCCATCTTGACAGTCAGGATAAGTCGATTGACGAGCACGAACAAATAGATTGCAATCTGTTCCCCTATCCTTCCTATTTGTTCATTGCTAAGTTATTTAACAATGTTCCTCTTCTTTTCTGAATATAAAGACTGAATATAAAGAATATAAAGATTTCTATTACTATAATATGGCATCTTAAAATACAGCACATACAGCAATATATCAGTGCAGAACAAATCTTCAGTAATCCAAGCTGATGTAAGTACCTACATAAAAATGTACTGACCTCAACAGAGTCATCTGCAAGAGCCGCCAATGCTGCTCTTGCAATCAAAGTGTCAGCATCTTTGTCACACTGCAGCACAGTGATCTGATGTTTCCGGAATGTTGAAGAGAGGAGATTGATGAGCTCAAGCTTGTTATGAGTATTGTCCAGGAACTTTGCCTTGGTTGTAACGTATCATATCTGGCTGAATCTGTATATCACAGCAGGAGTTCTTGGTATGCTGGATGTGGTCATGATCTTTTGGCGAGCTGCTATAACCATCAAAGACTACAGTGATCTTCTGAGTATGACTACCAAGACACTGAACGTAGCTCAGGTAACTGTTGGCAATCTCCTGCTAAGTCTAACCACTTCACCATGTAGAGAAGCCATCCACTATCAACCACCAGACTGGAGCAGGGTTAGTCAATGAGGTCGAGCGGATCGGTCGTCTCCTTCAGGCTAGTTTTGGAAAAGCCGGCCTGATTTGCCTTGTTCATTTTGTTATATTTATTGCTGAGCAAAGGACAATGGGAAAGGAATCAGCTTATACTCTAAGCTTGTTTTGAATGTAATATCCTGTTGAGCGAAAATCATTAGTCGGTTGAAGAACTTGAGCGAGTTTAGATGAACCTTTGTCTCATTGACCTTGGGTATCTTTCACAGTGATGACAGGGCCTGTACCTTAAACTTCACCTCCACGGTCCATATCACTGACTGACTGTCCAACTTTATTTGCATATCCCTTCCTACTTCTGCTGCTCTCTCAGCATTGACTGTATCATCTGCAGTGCTCATGAATCCTGTTGAGAAGGACAAAAGCCACTGCTTGTCTCAGTTGTGGTCAAAGGGGTTGTTCTCCTCAAACTATTCAAGGGCAAGTCCATCGGCTTCAGCATCTCGCTTCATCCATGTTTTGGCAAGGTCTTTGTGGAGCGGACCATGTTTCATAACACCTTTCTCCATGCACTGGTTAACATCGGAGAAGTGGTTGAGGGTTTGCACCTAGCGCTTGTGGCCAGAATCACTATTCCTCTTCCTCCTTCTACTCAACTCACCTTCAGACTTAGCCACCTTCATCAGTTTCTGTTCGATACAAATCACACCACGTGCCAGACCAATCGGCAAGAGTATTGGACAAAGTTCTTTCCTGTGTGCACTGAATCCTTGCATCCAGGCAAAGTTTGAGTTGCTTCATCAGTTGTCAGTATAGTCATGCCCCCTTGGTGTATTAATGATACCCCACAGCTGAGAAGGTATCCAGCATCCTGATAACAATGCAAGACAGGCGCCCATTGTGGTCTGCAAGCTGTTCAGTTTCGAGGAAGATCTTGATGACATTGATTATGTATGTAGAGCTACTGCACCCAGACTGCAGGCGTTCTTTCTCCCCTGGTGAGTCTTATGAAAATTTCTTCAAACCATTATTCAAATAGTGCAACTATTGGAGCTGTGTGTCTGGCTCCCTTCCTCTCATCAGCTACCTTTTCCATGAAGCTCCTCATCTCACCAAGCTCATCTTCGGTGAAAGCGTGCTTCACGATGTACTGAAAGATGGCTGCATCTATTAGGGGGTGAGTATGGATTGCCTTGTCAAAACACCCTCCGTTCAGGATGTTGTCAGCTGTTGTACTCCTTGGGTAAATCAACTAGATCAACTCTACGAGTCCAGAATCCTCCATGATGTTACCCAAGGACCAGAGGTAGGACTTGGGTAGGTGAAATCCTCCTCACCTCCTCCTAACAATTGTACACCCCACACGAGTATAACCTGACAAGCAACACTGCGGGTAGTTGATCGCTGCAGAATTTATTTTCACACAGCAAAGGGGGTTGCAACAAGCAGGAATTGAGGGTGTAGCTGTTTTTTTCTACCAAGGAGTAGTTTTGGTGCAAAATAAATGCTTGCAATCAATTCAGAATCATGAAAAATCCCAGGTTTGACCCCACAAAAGCTACTTAAGGCAGAATTGGATGTTAACAAATTTTTGCAGATCTGGGTACCCTGACTTTCATCAGCTGCCTCAGGTTTTCCAACAGGAGTTGGATTTAGACTTTTTGAGATATGCTAGAAAACACCTTTACCAACATATTGGTGAAGAAATTTCTTGGTAAGGAATTTGTTCCCAGATTGGCCTAATTTCTCATAATATTCCCTGACAGCTAACATTCACGGGAGGTGTTTTTCTTTGAACAGGCACTTTACTAATATTATTAATTTAGGTAGGGTGTTAATTGCCAGGATTTCCTGCTTCGATAGTACTTTAGATCTTGCTTTACTTTGCTGCATAACTTTTTCACGCTTCCTTCAATCTGCATTCTTCATTGGCACTCAGCTGAGCACACCCATTTTCTGAATGGGCTTTTTAGGTCATTTATCCTCGTCCAAAGTCTCACGTTCATGCTTTGTTCCCTCCCTGTTCTGCTCAGGTGTTCCTCGTTCTCTCGTCAGCCCAGTTCCGTATTATCCTGCGGAGGCATTCTAGATGGCTGTCGGTCTGTTGTTTCCTTGTTGCTTCCACGCCTGTTCTCATGCCGCGCGTTTCATGCTCTTTCATTGGTTTTGATCAGATCATTGCGTTCATACAGCCCTGTTGTTTCAGCTCTTTGAGGGTCGTTTCTCATTGGCCTCGTGCCCCCCTTAATCCTGCAGTTTTATCAGTTTTGATTTTTAGCTTTTAAAGGGGAGTTTTTTGTTGGCCTTGTGCTCTCCTTTTCCCCGGCATTATTTCTGTTCATGTGTGGAGTTTTTGTTGGCCCACGCGCCTTGTTTGTTTCATATCTTTCTCTTTAATAAAATCTCATTCTTTGGATTCACGACTCTCTACTGGTGTTCTTCCGCAAACGTAACGCTGCCGAGGCTGTACATACTGTATAATGTACTTATGCAGGAATAAGGAAGCCAAATTGTTCCAGCAACATTACACTCTAGCAAGACTGCTATTAACGTGTAAGTTTACAACCCCAATTCCGAAATTGTTGGGACAAAGTGTAAATTGTGAAAATCAAAACGCAATGACTTTCAAATCACATCAGCCAGCATTTTATTCACAATGGAACAGAGGTAACATAGCAGAAGTTGAAAGTGAGAAATTTTTTAATTTTATCCACAAATTGAGCTCATTTAAAATTTGATGACTGCTGCAGGTCTCAAAAAAGTTGGGACAGGGGCCTGTTTACCATGGAGTAGCATCTCCTCCTCTTTTTAACACAGAGTGGAGACGTCTGGGCATTGAGGAGACGAGTTTCTTGAGTTTAGCCTTTGGAATTTGATCCCACTCTTGTTTAATACAGGCTTCCAGCTGCTGGAGAGTTTTTGACGGACTTTTTGTTTAATTATGCGCCAAATGTTCTCAATCTGTGAGAGATCAGGACTGCAGGCAGGCCAGTTCAGCACAAGGACTCTTCTACTATGAAGCCATGCTGTTGTAATACCTGCAGTATGTGGTTTTGCATTGTCCTGCTGAAATACACAAGGCCTTCTCTGGAATAGATGTCGTCTGGGGGGGAGCATATGTTGCTCTAAAACCTTTATATATCTTTCAGCATTCATGGTGCTTTTTAAAAATGCAAGTGTCCCACACCATATGTGCTAATGCATCCCAATACCATCAGAGATGCTGACTTTTGAACTGAACACTGATAACAGGAGGGGTGGTTTCTACTCTTTCTACTCTTTAGCCTGGAGGACATAAAGCCTGTGATTTCCAACAAGAATTCAAATTTGGACTCGGCTGACCATAGGACACTTTACCACTTTGTCCATTTTAATCGAGCCTTGGCCCACAGAACACGACGGCGCTTCTGGATCATGCACAACAATGGCTTCCTTTTTGCATGATAGAGTTTTAGGTGGCATCTGTGGATGGCACGGCGGACTGTGTTTACAGACAGTGCTTTCTTGAAGTATTCCTGGGCCCATTTAGTAATGTCGATGACAGAATCATGCCGGTGAGTGATGCAGTGGCGTCTGAGGGCCTGAAGATCACAGGCATCCATTGAAGGTCTTTGGCCTTGTCCCTTACGCACAGAGATTTTTCCAGTTTCTCTGAATCTTTTGATGATGTTATGCTCTGTCAATGATGAGACTTCAAAGCCTTTGCAATTTGACATTGAGGAACATTGTTTATAAAGTATTCCACATTTTTTTTACGCAAGCCTTCACAGGTTGAAGAGCCTCTGGCCATCTTTACTTCTGAGAGACTCAGCCTCTCTAAGACATCCCTTTTATAGCCAATCATGTTACACACCTGATGCCAGTTAACTTAATTACTTGCTAAGTGTTCTTTCAGCTGTTTCTCTAATATATTAACGTCTTTTTCAGCCCTTTTTTGCCTGTGTCCCAACTTTTTTGAGACCTGTTGCAGCCAGAAAGTTTGAATTGAGCTCATTTTGTGGATAAAAATGTTAAATGTCTCAGTTTCAACACTTCTCAGTATACTAATTGGGGTATATTCTAAGGAAATATTTCAAAATTTATAGAGGCTAAAACATATATTTCATTACATTATTCATTACATATAAGTAAACTCTCACAGATATTTATCAGTTTCTTCTCTCATGTTTAAGAACATGATCTGCAAGCAATTTTATTATTTATTTATGAACTTTTTTCACATGTGAATGTAAAAGTTTTTGCGATGTCGCACACAAAGAACAGCCTGTTCACCATTGCCAAGGCCCTGGAGAACACCACTCAATTGGCTTTGGGAGAAAGAGCCGACAGCAAATCGGATGAATCTTTGCGGAGATGGATTTATGATGGATTACAGCCATTGTCTTGTCCTGTGTGTGTCGGAGATGGTTGTCTGTTGGAATACAAAACACGAGGCCATTTTTTAAAAAGACTGGAGCAGGAATAAAAGAAGAAAACAGCTAATAGCCAAACTTACAATTCTGTTAAATTCCTTTTTCTCCCTCCTCCCTCTGTCTCTCTCTCTCTCTCTTTCTCACTCTCTTTCTCTCATACGGTGTAATATACATGCATTATCCTATTTAGTGGGTTATACTATTGTAATCCAGCTCCAGCCAGTAGAAATAAAGTGAGAATATGGCTGCCACCGTAGAGGCAGGCGTGACATAACCCCGTCCGCAACGTCCAGAAGCATCTGCCACTAATGGAGTTCATCATTAATTAATAATTACCTCTTCAGGAAAGAAAATGTCCTGCTGCGTCACCAGCTGTTGAATGACTTCAATGACAAATACGCTAATGATAACCTGTGCTTGACATCTGCGCTGACTCGGCAATTCAGATCAAACCTTCAGGCCTGTTCAATACAGCCAAAGATTACCCTTTATTTAATTTTGAGTGGGGATGTATTTCACTAAATTTTCAGTAATTAATCATTGTAAAATATTTACACGGAAAATGATTCTTCAATTTCAGTGATTGTGAAGTTGGAAGACGAACTTTTGTGAGGAGCAACCTCAGCGCTTGAATTTAACATTTCACATTTAAAATGATTGGCTTATTTAATTTTTGGGTTGTGTTCTAAGTTACAATCAGGAGGTTTTGCACTAATGGTAGAGCTGACAGCATTTAACTGATGACAGGAACATGAAGTTCTAATGCATAAGGCTCAATGTGAATTACAAGACACTTCACAGAGTTCTCTAATAGGATGCACTTCTGTGACTCAATGATACGACGACCCTATTAAAACACACTGTGATTTATTAGAAACACACACATTTACATCTTAATTAACATAATCCATTTGGGCAGAGAAACTTAAAGAATGACCCGAGTGATCCGATGTTCCCGCATTTTAAAACGAGCTCATAAACACAGTGTTTGACCTGTCTGCAGACACATATTACTTCAATGCCAGAAAAGCGTGAACATGTGACGAAAAAAGCAATTAAGCTAATGCAGGTTTGGAGGTCGGAAGGTTCTGGATATTTCCAGATCTGAACAGCACGCCATCTGGAAAAGTCGGGGCAATCATGCTTGAAACGCCCTCCGCGGTTCAGATTTATTACGCTTTTAGCTGTGTTATATGTGCTACAATTAGCGCTCTGTGCCAATAAGATGCTATTCTCAAGGAAATGGTCATCTCATGCCATCTGTCAGTAATCGCTGGATTCTCAGTGCAGTACTTTCGGATGTGTGAGGCTACTACAGTCATGAGCCACATGCCTGCTTGTGTGTGTGCGATAATAGCCAATGGTAAGGCTGGAGCGTTGATATTTAAGTGCTAGTCAGCCCACGCATACCCAAACAAGCATGTAGACATGCAGACAGGCACCCACTCACAGTCAACCCACACGAAGGAAAGCATTAACATTCACATATATACTAATTTGAGAGAGCCGTGATTTGTGTCCACACAAATTGTGTTTGCATACTTGTTTGATGTTTACACCAGCAACTATTTAAGAGTGACATCCCGCAGTAATTGTCATGTCCACCTCAAGGCTCCAGGTGTCTGACAGTCATTCTTGCTTTCAAGTCCAATTAATGGAGGAAGCGAGGGGTATGTGCGCAACTCAGCATTAGCACATCTGCTAACAACAACTGTTTTTGGCACTCTGACACTACTCCAGGGCTATTCAACAAGTCTACTCCAACTAATTCAACAATTCGTATTTACTACTAATCAATCTCTTTAACCAAGACTCTTGTGGTTGATTAGTGGTGTAAGGTGCTGGGTTGGAATGAAAGCCTGCACCCACACCGGCCCTTGCGGGATAATGTTGAATAGCCCTGCTCTACTCGAGCTTTTAATTCCAGAGAGTTAACATAGTGTTGATGGCAAAGGGCAGCAGTGACTTGGAGAAGGACAGAGATGAAAGATTTAGTTGCGGTATCGTTCGCATGTACAGAACATGCCAACGATGGTCAGCCCTCCCGTGATCTCTGGCCAAATGGCTGTCCCCTTTAAAATCGCTCTGTGCTTTCAGCTTTCATACGCAGGCTGAGAAAGCAAAGAATTCCCACAGACAACTTAGCACTTAGGTAATCACTGTTACCTGATGAAAACGAGCTTTGTTCAGAGATTTCACCTTCACAATATTAAAAATAAATCATGAGTGGGAGGCAACAAGCAAAATGCAGGAAATTGTTACCTTTTTGTTCGCAACTTCAGTAATGTCCAGGACCTCAGAAATCTTTTCAGGAAATGTTAGCAAAAGGCTACAATTGCCCACAATGGGCTCTTCTGTGTCTTTGAAGCTGTATTGAGAAATGTTACAGGCCTTTAATACACAACAGACCTCATTCTCTTTAAGCTGATCTTATGTCTTTAAATTAATGGAGAAAATCTGTATGAATGAATGAATGAATGAGCATTGGATTAGTGGCAATCAATCAACTTGGGTCTCATGATGTATGGAAATATGTGAATGGATAATATATTAATAACCACTCTGTCTGGGACTGAATGCTTTTGTAATGCACAGCAGGAAACCTGATTCAATCCAAGCACAAAGAACTTGGCATTTTACAGTAATTTTTTTTTTTTTTGCCCATTTGATTTTTGTGAATCTCTGATCTGACATTGTAACAATTTTTAATTGTTTCAGTTAACAATTATAGTAATAAAAAAAAAATCATGGTTTAAATTAATGTGAACTGAAACATTGTCTCAGTCTTTTTGTACTGTTTTCTTATCCAAAAACAAAAGGAACCTCTCTCGAGGACCTTCATTAAGCTTTGCATTTTTGAAGAGCTACATGTCCTCTTGATGAACACCGAAATCCGCATTTCTGCATTCAAAGAAGCCTGACAATTCATAGGTGCTTTGGAATTACTTTGTAAAAAATGGGTCACAGAGAGAGAAGTCATCGCGCCCGTCTTACATGTTAAGGAGCCGGCGGCAAGGGCTCCTCCGTGGTCCCTCTCTCCATCCGCCCCATTAGAATTGCAGATTTTAAAAGCAGAGGGATTTGTTTTTGGGAGGGATTTTGCATTTTGGAAGAATTTTCTTGGAATGAATTGAGGTCCTGGCTGCAGCATGCTATAAAATATTTTAATGTGTTTCCAAAAGTGCTTTAACCCTTTGAGGAGTAAGATAGCATGGACGCAAATAAAATGTCCTTAATGGAGAGCATTCTAATGCTGATCACACAACCACTGCTGATAACTGAAAGCTAATAGCGGTGGCGGTCTAGATCATGGTCTAAAAACTTCTTAAAGACAAAAAAAAAAACAATCCGAAAAGTTACTCTTCAAAGACTTACATCACCACGCTTGTAGAGGACCTAGCAGCAGGGGAGCACTGGAGAGTATTTTTATGTCCATGAGCTTGGTCAGACGCTTTAAGATCTTTGGATCGTTGTCTTTTGTTTTTAATAAGCACTTAATGCAGTGGTTCTAGCTACAGCTTTTCTCCAATACAAATGAATGAATCACCGGGCCCTTCCTTCTCTGGTAGCCAGTAGAGGCCCATCACTAGCCTTCCCCTGGGGTGGGCTCTCTTCTAGCGGAAAGCTATGAACCATGATTCTGATCACCATGTACGGTCCACGCCTGAATGTCCATTTCGAGGAAAAAAAAAAACAAAAGTAGGTGACGGATGCGGGGTGGCCGCGAGGTCGCGTCCCTCGGCGCAGGAGGGAGATGCATTCGGTTCCTAAAAACTGAGAGTGATGTCACCGAGAAGGGCTCATTTCTCACACCGGTGAGCTCAGCAGTCGATGAGGTCACATGCTCCCGGGCATTACATCCCACCAGGGATCTCAAGAGGGCCGTTCGCCCGCGCGCTAAATTCTACAGTCGGTAAAGTCTGTCACATTTTACGGATCACATGACTCTCCGCTGCCCTCAGCAGGGCGGCCCTGTACCCTGAGACTGGCCGAAAGCTCTCCTCTTTTTTCTGCCTGAAGTATCCCACAGAATCGTGCGCAGCCACTATGTACAAGAAGATTTCTGTGCCATGACCAGATGGCACTCTTCTGATACAGAAACAGGTCAGTTTTCAAGCGCAAGAGAGGGCTTTCTCAGGCAATGGGTGACTATGAGGAGAGGAAATGGAAGTCAGGTAGGCGACATGAACTCTAAAATGGCTCCCATATGGTCCTTTATCACAAACAACACAGTTCCTTACATACATTTTCGTTTGTATGGAGCTAATTATTGAAAACTTCTGTGAAGACGCTCTAAAGAGCAAGCCTGATATAGGTGTAAAATACACGAATGGAACATGATACCCATATAAATGATTATTAATCCCCTTTCATAATAAAAAAACAAACAAACCTGAAACCCTCTTCTGTAAATGAATTCCTCACAATGCCATTCCATATTACAGCAACTATACATCAACATCAAATTACAAAACCCTGCCAGGATGCGTCTCCACATACTGAATCTGTCAAAGGAAGATTATTCTGTCTTACCTACAGAGGAATGGACTGTGCTAGTACAGCTCTGGATTACATCCAGTTTTATCCACCAGTGGTCAGTTTTATTCAAAGCGTTTATTTTAAATGATGTATGGCTCTCACAATAAAAAAAGACAAATGAAATAAATGATAGATGCAGATATTGAAGGACCACCAACGAGGTCTCTCAGTTGTCTATGTATTTTCTCAGATTGAGTAATGTCAAAGATTGTTTTATCATAGCTTTGCACTTACTGCAGCATCAAAGCTGCAGACGTTACACAACGAAAAAGATAATGGGCATGGAGACGCAGGGAGAAAAGGCATTTGTTGGTGAGATTGACCGGTGAAAGAAAGCTAAAGAATAGTGGTGACAAAATGGAGAAATCAATGCAAATAGCTTCAGCAGGAACAAAACGAGAATCAAAACTGACACGCCAATGCTTCACCTCTTTGGAAGAGAATTTTTAACTGAGTGATTAAAGCGAAGGATGGCATCCATTGCAATGAGATGAATCTCCCCCAACAGGAAAACATGCTCTTAGCAATCAATAAAATGACCAGATAAGCAGTCCTGCTTCTTTAAATTCAGTTGCATGAAAAAAACAAAATAATCAGTATTGCAGCGAATGTTTTTTTCTTTTTTCTGGAGGTCAACTTCAAATATCCATTAGTCTGAAAATAAGTGTTGAAGAGCTATACAGCCACTCACTCAGGTTTGATTTGGGAATGGAAGAACAGAACGTAACGAAAGTATTAGCAACAAAACTCAAAAACATCTGTTGAAATGATAGCTGAGTTCTTTCAGGTCAGCCTTGTCTACGTCATGCCTTAGTTTTTTTCTCCTGTTTAACACCTACAAAAGAAAATATTAAAAATCTTTAAAAAAACAGATACTCTAAAATATATGTTTGACTCTGAAGAAGACCTTGTGTCGAAACGTTAGTCACCTGCACCTTAATAAATCGCCTTATATAACTGTGTGCTCCAGGACTTCTTCCTTTGTTATTTACTCTAAAATATATATTTGTATCAATATGCGATGTTGCAAAAGCTGCACTAACCAAGTATAGCTATAACCAAGTATAGCTTCCTCTACCATACTGATGCTAAATAAAACCGCTTCATTAATATGGAGCTTTGCTATGCAGCTCCATTTTTAAAGAGCCTGAGATAGATTTATTCTTAGAAAAGAACAAACCAAGAACATCTCCAGTAGCCGGACTGAATAAAAAACATATGTTAAATACGTTAGAGAGTGATAAAATAAACGAATAAAAACGACCCGGTGTTTAATCTCTACATCGTCCCGCCTCGTCCCTCATCCGCCCATAGATCTTCCTTTGGGCGGTTTTTGCATTTTTATACCAAGGTCACCATCTTTTTTTTCTTTTCTTTGATATTTACACCACTTATCATGTTTGGCCAAATGTCCTTCGCCCTTGGAGAGAAGCTTTAAGTTTGCTGAGACGATGAGAGATCTGTTTTTTGTGGTTTGGTGTGAAACTGAAGTGGAGCGTCGTAGCTCCTGGGGTTTGCACAGACCAAGGCAGAATCGCTAAGTTGAACGACAGTGGCCGTCTGCATGCGCCCCTCGCCCTTGAAGAGAGCAAGTTTGAAACCAGAGGGATAATTGACTTAAATGGACGTAATGGCTTTTGACATTTTGCAGCACAATCAATTCCACAGACAATGATTTTGATCTTCAGACTCTCAGCTTCATTTAAACATCAAATTATCCTCTCAGCATTTGAGATTAAAATAAAGATAATTAAATTTTGTGCCCGGGACACATTTTATTAGAAGCATACTGGAATTATACTTTCATTATAAAGTGCCAGGCTGAATTTTCATGTACAGTATATTTTTGTAAAACTTTGACAAAACATTGACAAAACATGTTCCATTGCTCTTTCATTTACGGCACAATCCTATTAATTGAAAGGATTCAAGTCTTCAAGTCAAATTTGTTTTCATAAATCCAAAATTTGCAGGGGAGATATACTGGGTATGACAAGCCAGTCAAGCTGTTGAGAATTATATTTTTGTTTTAACCCTTTGTTGGATGACTCTTTTCCATTTTGCCTATTAAAAGTGGTGGGTGGGTTTGGTTACTTTCGGACCCACTATTCAATAAATGGCTAATATTCAAAGTTAGTGTTTTAGAATTCAGCTGACACCATGGAGTCTTACAGCAGCATTAGAATGTTTGATTAAGAACATTCTAATTGCTTATTTCTTAATCTGATGCCAAAAAGGGTTAACCTTTAAGGGTATAAAGGGTTATTTGACGGGCTATGAGAGTCAGCTAAGCTAACGTTGACTTTAGCACATAATGTTTGGTGATGAGCAAGGGCCACCAAGGCTTATCATGTAGTGACCCCGACAACAGGATCGGTCTTTAACCAATCGTGTAGTATTGATCTGAATCATGAATCATGCATACTCTCATCCCCCAAGGCCTGAATCGTAAGATTATAAAACAGGCAACTGATAGCCCAACTTAAGCAGCAAGAGCCCCGTTTAATGAAGAGCAGGATCCCGACTGAGTTCTTTGAAATGCAAGTCAGCAATGTCTGCAGTTTCTGTTCGATTGGGACCGTGGAGAGGAGCGCGCCCAGTATCCGCAGGTCCATCGCGATGATAAATAAAATGATTGGGCCTCACGCTCCACTTCAAACCGGCAAAAATCAAGCAGAGCACCTGCAGTTACAAGCCACAAGACCAAATTGATTAAATGGCACCGCTGTGGTGAAAGGTCACCGTTTGATATTTGTCAAGTAGCAGAGGCCGAAGCGCAGAGTCAAAATGGCAGCCGGTGAAATGGCGTACAGGTGCGGAGAGAGTACCCCCCCCCCACCCCCCAGGGACACACTGTCACACTGAAATATCACTCCGAAGTAACGCTTTACTCCGCAGGCGCCAACATTAAAACGGCCGTCTTCTCTGTTGTCATGACGCCGTCACTCTTCATCGCCGCAGGAAACGAGAAAGGAGGCCCCATGAACGTCAAACTGATTTTACTCAACTGTTCTTTTTTTTTTTGCATTGATTAAATAAAGCGAGGACCATTACAGCGCTTGATAACATAGCATTGGCCTTTGTGCCATGCCGACAATCTGGACCAGTGGTGCTCTTGACCACTGAAGCTTTATTGTGGACTTTTGGCAGTAAAAACATGGCCCTATCCTAGCTCCATTCCATTACCTGACAATTGCATAAGGCCTTCTCCTCCATCCCAGAGATAAAGCTCAAGTCCAGATTATTTCCAGTGAATTGGCACTTCGAACATAGTGTACATTATACACAGAATAGTAATTGTTACACACAATGTCTTCCCTGATCATACATGTTCTGTCAATGCACGTATTTCTGCATTGATTTTCTTTTTTTTTTTTTTGGCTTGCTTTGTACTTTAGACAGCTAGTTAGAGCTATAACTTGCTAAATTTTGATTGTCAATGTAGCCAAATGCAAATTTGCACTCTGCATGCATTACAAAGGCAGGGCTGTGCAAAAGCTCAGTGCGGGTGCTGGACAGCCCTGCCTGCTGTCCCGACCTGTCTACAATAAAGAACAAGTGGCGCCAATAAATTGCAACAACAAAGACGCCGTAGTGTTGCAAACTATAAGCCTCTTTTCAGGCCTCACAAAAAAAGTTACTGGAAGAACTTTTGCTAGTTCAGAAGTCAGCCACCAGTCTTTTAACAGAAACTAGGAAAAGAGAGCACATCAGTCCTATTTTAGATACCCTGCACTGGCTCCCCATTTATTTCAGAATTGATTTTAAGGTCCTTTTAACTCACAAAGCTCTGAATGATATAGCACCTCACATTTCAGACGTGTTTTACTCCTTATCAATGAACTAGAGCCCTGAGGTCCTCTGATGCTGGTCTCCGGACTGCTTGTAGGGTGGGATGCATTTAGTAAATGCTGAATGTCGTATACTGCATGTGTGCCTTCCTGTTTGAGTCTGCCTTCATTTCAAACGTGGTCGTTTTATTCACTTGCTACAGTGTTTTGCTTTTTGCTTTTAGTGCTGTTTCATTTTGTTTTTAGTCTTACTATATTGAGTCTGTATCTCCCTGTTTGATCAAGCATTTATCTTAACTTGTTCTCATTGTTCTATATTGCCTTTTTTACTCACTGTTGTCGTATTTTTAGTGCTCCACTGTAAAGCAGTTCCGAGCCGCATTTTATGCATGAAAGGTGCTGTATAAATAAAGTTTATTATTCTTATTTGTTTGCAGGAAGAATGGGACAAAATTCCACCTGAAATGCTTCACTTGATGTCTTCAGTCTCTGAACGTTTAAGTTATGTGAACACGAATAGCAACATTACAAAATTGTAAATACTGTCCCAGTTTTTGAAAATAAAGTATGATTTTTTTTTTTTGAAAAACATTAATTAAATATGCGGCAAAACGTCAAATAATGTGCTTTTGTGTAATTTTTTCCATGCAATACCAGTCAAAGGTAATTTAGAATTCATTGCTTTCAGTTTACATTTTTATTTTAATTTCACAAATACAAGTTTTACTGATATGGGGGTCGTATTATCCTTCCAATTTCAACCCAATGTGCATATCATGAAAAACTATCATCTATTGTGTTTTTGTTTATGAAACGCATATAAATTGTGGGTATCAGGGTGAAATCTTTCCACCTGATGGCTCCTATAATAGTCTACATTAAGCCCTGATATTGGACACCATAAAACTCAGTGGCGAGTGGATGCAATCTAGTTAACATTGATTTCTGTGACGTTAAAAGCTCTCCAAAAATATCGAGGCAGGCACGCCTGTGATGGACCCTCAGTGGGGCTCTCCGAAAAAAGGAGAAATAGAGATAAAGAGAGAGAGAAAGAAATAAAGAGAGGGAGAGAGCACGCAAGAGAGTGAGATGTATAGATAGATATGCAGAGGTTGATGTGGAGAGAGAAAAGGAGAAAGATCGACGGAGAGAGAGGCAGATAGAGAAGGGAGAGAGAGGGGGAGGGTGAGAGATATAGAGCAAAAGAGAGAGGGGGAGAGAGAGAGGGACAGAGATGGAGAGAGAGGAAGGGAGAAAGAAAGTGAGAGAGAGAGAGAAAGAGCCCACTCTGACACTTGCTGTGCCAGTCTAATGTTTCTGATAATGCTAAGCGGATCAGTTTGGTCCCCAGAGGAGAGCTCACAAAAGAAAAAGACATTAGAAAACATTCCTTCTAGTGCAAAGTGTCATATTTTTTCATGCTATTATGTTTTTTCTTTCTCCTGCGGTATTGATTGTAGAGAAGTGTCTTTTCCCCAAACTGAAACATTTTCCCTCCCATATTTGTTCTCGTAACCAGTAAATAAAAATAAATAAATAAATAAACAAATACAGAAATGGCTTGTATTACAGCATGTGCATGCTAATGTAAGTTTTTGCTTTTTTCCTGGCATGACCTGACAGATCCAGATGTAGAAATGTATCAAAAAACCTAAACAAAGCAAAGAAAAAAGAAAAAAAAACCTGTCAAAAGAGACTATGCTTTGGCACACCGCTCTTTGATTTGGGGGTTAGAAAGGGGTGAGATACACCATCTGTTTCCTCATGAGATACATTCATACACTCCGCAAGTTCCTGATTCATAAATGCTCTCATTTAAGCAGCCAAAATAACAGTTATATTTTCCATTATTCTGCCAAAAAAGGCCATTATCACTGAGTTAGCTTTCTATATCACCAAGTACTTGTTTATCAGTAACACTTCAATGAGAGCAAACAACATACGGAATAAGGTTAGCGATGCTACTTTTTTTTTTGCCAGATTAGCATTTGCCGCTGTTGCTAATGCTTTTCCAAATGAGCCATGGTGTTTCATCACACTGTCATTTTTGTCTGGAGGCAAACGTCCATCAAACTTTGCTATGTTCTAACTTCTGCAATTAACAAATGAACTGTTTTTTACTAAATAATGGGACACCCATCAGTGAAATAACTTTTTCATTTTCCTTTGAACTGCTTTGAGCAAATAAACCATCTCACCACTCTACTTTGTTTTCTTTTTTTTTGCTCAAAGCTAAGCTTTAGCTCTTATGTTTTCTGCATTATTGCCCCTCGTGAGTATCAGTGCGATCAAACAAACTTCCACATCAAAACCCACTTCAATTTCGTTCACCACACAGAGATTGCATGCTGTGTGTTGAGCCACTTGTCATTTTGGTAAAAGTTCAAGGATTTGTATAAAGAAACAGAATACAATGATTTAAAAATCCATTTCGACCAATATTCAATTGAGTACACTACAAAGACAGCTGGGACGGGGCACGTTTACCACTGTGTTACATCACCTCTCCTTGTAAAAACACTCAATGGCGTTTGGGAACTGAGGACACTAATTGTAGAAGCTTTGTAGGTGAAAATTCTTTCCGATTCTTCCTTGATGTGCAATTTCAGTTGCTTAACAGTTCGGGGGTTCCATTGTTGTATTTTGCGCTCCATAATGCACCACACATTTCCAGTAGGTGACAGATCTGGACTGCAGGCAGGCCAGTCTATTACCCGCACTTTTTTACTATGAAGCCACACTGTTGCAACATGCACAGAATGTGGCTTGACATTGTCGTGCTGAAATTAGCCGGGACATCCCTGGAGAAGACACTGCTTCGATGGCAGCACATGTTACTCCAAAACCAGGAAGTGCCTTCAAGCATTAATGCTGCCTTCACAGATGTGCAAGTTACCCATGCCATGGGCACTAACACATCCCTGTACCATCACAGATGCAGGCTTTTGAACTTCGCGCTGATAACAATCTTGATGGTCCTTCTCTTCTTTAGTCCGGAGGACACGATGCCCATGATTTCCAAAAGCAATTTGAAATGCAGACTCGTCAGTCCATCTCAAATGAGCTCGGCCCCAGAGAAGCCGGCGGCATTTCTGCGGGTTGTTGATATAAGGCTTTTGCTTCGCATGGTAGAGTTTTAACTGCACTTCTAGATGTAGCAACAAACTGTATTAACTGAAAATGACTTTCTGAAGTGTTCCTGAGCCCACATGGTAATATCCTTTACAGAATGATATCAGTTTTTAATGTGGAGCTGCCTGAGGGACCGACGGTCATGGGCATTCAAAGTTGGTCTTCAGCCTTGCCGCTTGTGTGTAGAGATTTCTTCTTTCTTTGAATCTTTTGATGATATTATGTTCTGTAGATTATTAAATCCCAAAATTCCTTGAAATTGCTCGTTGAGAAACAGTGTTCTTAAAATGTTGGACTATTTGCTCATGCAATTATTCACAACGTAGTGAACCTCGCCCCATCCTTGCTTGTGAACGACTGAGCCTTTCAGGGATGCTCCTTTTATACCTAATCATGACACTCACCTGTTTCCAATGAAGCTGTTCACCTGTGGAATGTTCCAAACAGGTGTTTTTGAGCAATCCTGAACTTCCCAACTTTTTTGGGGCATTTTGCAGGCATCAAATTCAAAATGAGTGAATATTTTTTTTTTAAATCAATAAAGTTAATCAGTTTGAACATTAAATAACTTGTCTTTGTAGTGTACACAATTGAATATAGGTCGAAAAAAATTTGCAAATCATTGTACACTGTTTTTATTCACATTTTACACAATATACCAACTTCATTAGAATTGGGATTTGTATATTATATTATATTATATTATATTATATTATATTATATAACAAAAGTATACTATATTATATTATATTATATTATATATGGAGTGGCATGACGCTCCATATATATGTAATATATATTATATTACACACACACACAAACATACACACAAACACACGGACAAAGTGCTTGAGTATATAAAATAGTTATGGCATTTCATTCTGAGAACAGGGATCAGAAATGAAGACATTTATTTATTTACTTACTTACTTACTTATTAACATACTAACTTTAACTTACTTTTGAGCAGGCAAAGCATAAAACAGTATGAGCTTTGTGGTAACAGATCAGGCTGGAGTGCAGGGACAGGGAACCAGGATAAGTGGCTCTAACTGTCATGGACAGAAAACAATAGTGCCCAATCCCACTGAGAGGAGGTAGATTTATACATTTAGCTGTTTCAAGAAGCTGTATTACATTTTAGTTTTATTTTTATCCTCAGATACATATGTGAGAAATTTGTGACATAGAATATATGGCACCCTCTAAAGTCTACACATGAGCCTGATTCGCTCTGGTCAGAGGCCATTGCTCAGTTCAGAAACCCAGATGAATTGGCACAAAATGGCCACTGAAGTCTGCTTTTCTGAAGTGATGGCAGCCATAACTCTGTTACTGTACATTTAATTAGCCTAATGGTTTCTCAGAATGCAGCCAAACGAACCGCGGCCAGCCTTAATCAAGAAGCAACATCACTAAGCTATTCAGCCTTTGACTGCTTAGAGCAGGAAGGAGCAGTGAATTTGTAGAGCTAATTTTTCCAAATTCACCAGGGCTCCTTTTTGAGTGTCCTGTGTAAATGTTTTTGTCATGATGAAACCGCAAGTCCCGCCAGGTTTAGAGGAAGAAGCTCTCTACCGGGAGCTTCTCAGAGATTCAACATTCAGGGGCGATGGGTTTTTTTTTTACCGCTGTTCCAAATCTCCAGAGAGCTCAGAGGCTTTTACATGGAGATGGATAGACCCCGCATATTCCAGGAAAGAAAATAAAAAAGAACTGTAGAAATCCAGAAAATGTCTTGACACCACTTGAACGATCTGCCTCGTAGCTCCTGTTTACGGTGTTATAATTTGTTTTCAAAGTTGATGGGATCCATTAAGCGGTTTATATTGATTCACTCCCTGAGCCTGTGGACAGAGAAAAGACAAACCACCTCCCTTCACGAAGGGGAAAAAAAACTGTGTCTCCTGGTTTACACATTTGGTGTTAGCCTGATGGCTGCCGTATGTGTGCCTCAGTCTACAAATATACACATTGTTTCCTACCGCCACAGTAGCCTAATACAAGTGCAGTGCTGACAATATTAATGTGCGGAATAGGTCTTTGAGGCGCCAGGTCTTCAGGGTTGGTCACTGTTTTGCAGGAAACTTGGAAGGATGCCTATCCTTATATAACTCTGTAAAGCAAGCCCTTGCACAGCGTCACACCTCACCACACTACAAGTAAATTATGAACATCCGTCCTAAGTGTACAACTGGCCAGTGAAACCAGCCACAATCCTGTCAATTTGACGTATTAAAGTATTGAGTACATTTTCTGTATATCATTTGTTTCATGTTCGTGGGAAATTTGCACATCTTCGCTATACTGGTAATAAATTTTACTGCAGAATGTTAATTTAAGATGAAGCTAAAGAGCACTTAGGCTGTGGGTTTACAGCTTGGGGCTATTCTGCATGGAGTTAAATTCCATGTCTGTGTGGGTTTCCTCCAGGCGTTCCAGTTATTTCCGTGTGTGAGTGAATGGTGTGTGATCCCTTCCACGGATTGCCGGACTGTTCCGAGTGTGTTCCTGGCCCTGTCCCATTGTGAGCTGTGAAGTCCCCAGCACCCATTACACCCCCCCCCCCCTCCTCCCTCCGCACGCACACACACACACACACACACACACAGAAATATGCAGGCTAGATAATGGGTGGATGCATTTAATTTAATGCACCAAATTTCAGCAGAAAGGGCTATCAACTTTGAAGTTAATTTATCACAGAAATTAATTTTCAGATAATTTGCTCTGATAGACCAGCAGCTGTCAATGCAAAGTAATAATTGAAATGTTACTGATGGAATTTTCTGCAGTCGGTATTGTTGCCATTCGGATACGCCGCAAAGACACTGAAGAGACTGGCAAGGAGAATCATTTTGCAGCCCTGTCTCGTAAAATGAGGAAAAATATGCTTCCACATCATATTTAGCATTTAACTCATGGTACCTAAAATTGATTCTGAAAATTAGGATGAGTCAGACGATGCGTGCATGGCATGACGCTCCAAAAAAAAAAAAAAAAAAAAATTCCATTTCATATTTTTCTGTAATTTTCAATTATCAACATGCGAGTCATCCAGTATGATGTCAGATACCTCGCACTGGTGCTATTGCTTCCTGGCAGCGCAACCCATGTTCATGACATCATACCCCAACAAGGGGCTAATAGCTGGTTTCAAAAATCAAGCAAATGACAAAGTGATATCAGAGAGCCATGCCATATGAATCACTATACTTAATAATCAGTAATACCAGTAAAAATAGATATCAGGACACAAGTCATTTGAAATATTGACTAAATTATATTCAAATCCACCTACTTGGAACAAGAAAGAAGCAGGACAATAATAATGCACTGACCTCTACTGTATTGCTCATAAGGTGCATTATTTCAGAGTAAATCAACACTTCACAGTGTTGTTAGTGAGTCAATTTCACTCCAGTTTCAGGCTTATTTCCTCAATAAACTGAGGAGTAAAAAAAGTAGGACCAAATAATGCTAATTAACTCATAAAAATGGCTCGTGGCAAGACCTGCAGGGAGACCATAGATGGTAAGCAAACAATCGATCCTTGTGACCAACATGTTGTAACCTGGAGTGTGAAGATTGCCTACAGTGTGTTCACCATTTACCTGGGAAGAGACGACACGAGGATGCACAGTGGGAAGAGGACAAGATGATAAAATGTTCTCATGGGAAACCTAGAGCCCGGGAATTGTAAAGGACACCAGCAGGGCAGTTTTGGTGGCACGAGGGGGACCTAAACAACATTAGGCAGGCGTTTTTAGTGTCGCTGACTGGTGTATACAGTGAAAAAGGATGTGAGTCTGTAAAATTAATTAAGATTAAAGAATTGCAGTAGTTCAAACCATCCTTTGTTACAGACCTCAGTGTGACACGATTAATGACTTTTTCTTAATTCTTTGTCCCGTAATTTGTCTCTGGATTCATTGGAAACTTCAGTGCTGTTTTTGATATTCTAAAAGTATGGAAACATCACTGGGGCATTTTTCTTCCACGGTGCAAATATATTTTCCGGCCTAAAAAAGCAATGAATAAATGAATATATACATGAATGGAGGTGGTGGGATGTGGGGGCATTCCGATGGAGAACAGAAGGGAATTGGTCTCTACTGCCCCGCCTATGTGACCCGTCCTTCTTTCGCCAGTTTGGCTGATTCATGCACAGCGTCATAACTCTTAGCACAGCGTCCGCGCTCTCCCTGAGCCTCCCTCTATACATAATGTATGATAAACGTGCCGCAGCACCTCATGACAAATCTGATTCACACCACGCCTCAGAGCCGCTTTATCTGCCGTTTCACACGTGCGTCCCAATCAAATCGGGGGCTCGGGGGATGATGGTTGCCATGTGAGGCCCAACATTCCAAGATTGCTTAATTCAGGGACTGATAATCTCATCTGAAAAATTGACAGCGTGGGTTCTTTGTTTAAGTCGAATGGCATGACGCATAATTCAACAATCCCTGGTCTTCAGTCATGAGCCTGATAAATAGAATCTGACAGTGATAAATAAAAGTGCGTGTTTACACTGGTCTGTTTTGGAAAAGATTGAACAACCCTGCTATAACCATACTCCTGCACAATTGGCTGAATTATTTGCTTTTTCATGTATTTGTTAATTTGTTTATCATGTATTTAGTCATTTATTTATTTTATGTGTCTGCATAAATTGCTGGACCCAGCATGATAAATTGATAAAAATAAAAATGTAACGTAAATATTGGGCTGTTATGTAGATGGATTGGTCAGCTGCATTAGACACTGGAGTTGAATTGACTGTAGATTATTGACCAAAAACAATTAATACTTTTTGTCCCCAAGAAATGCTGATGTTACCCCTGCCATTGCACTTACTTTTTCCATTTTAATGCTTGGTAATGTTTGGACAAGGGCGCTCACGGTGAGTAAACTGCTCTTCATTTTAAACAGAACAATGGCGTTATTGCCTTTTTTACCATTTAAGTTGTCAACTCAAAAATATATGATTAGAATGTTCTCAACAGAACACTCTCTTGCTGATGTAAAAATCACGCTGGGTAGTAAGTTCTAAAACACTAACCTCTGAAAATGCCTTTTAAAATTATAATGATGAAGGCCCATCGCATTGTGGCAGTGAACTTATTCAGCTATTTCATAACTTTGCTCATCCCAATTCATAAAATGGATTATTGAGTTTACATTTCCAAAATCAAAAAAGAAAAGACCATTTTAAATATGTGCCTATTTTGTTGGAAACAGCTGTGATTAGGGGAACAGTCACCTCGAAGAGACTAGATTGTCTGGGCAATCTTCAATACGACAAGCACGATTTCCCAGGGCCAATAATAGCAACAGAAGAAATAAAGTAAAAAATTCTCCATGGCCCCATTCAACCTGATTTTGGCTGCTTTTGGAATCACCCACTCGACATGTGATCTTGGCCGGAGATAGCATACAGCATCTGATCAAGAATTTCACTACCTCGCCACACTTGGATGACATAGTACACTGCCAAAATTTTGCAGTAAGCAGTCAGAGTCTTCATGGGGTACTTTAACTCACAATGCAACTCAGTAAGTTGTAACATCCCAGCCTGACCCCACGTGATCACAATAGCTGGGTGATCATATGACTGTTATAGCCGATGCAATATGGTTATTGACACGTACTGAGAGTAGCATGTACTACCCAGTATACACTGGAGCAGTTAGCAGTATGTAAGAATAACATTTTGAACAAGGCCATTGTTCTTGCTGCTGCCACTCAGTCAGGTTTCAATAAAAGGTCTATACTACCCTAATGCAATCTAATAAAAATGCTTTTTTCAAACTAACACAAATAGCAAGTCCCCTGATGATTGGTCAATGCTGACATTGTTCCAAAATCAAGAACTGATGAGACATCTTCGTAGGCTGCTTTCACACCATACGTGCAAAAGCACATAGTTTGCGCGAGGTTGAGAGCAAGATCAAGTGCATGACGTCATGAGGAGGCAAGTTAGCATGAAGGGATAACTTTAGCAAAATATAGCTAAAGCTGATAAATTATCATCGGGATTTCTCACCGGATCGCCGCCTCATGTGTTTATTGGGTAAATATATTCAACGTTCCCCAGATTAATGAAGCAAACTTAACATTTTCACAGATGGCTGTTGTGTCGCTTTAAATTGTTTGGCAATGCTACTGTCAGGCTTCTTTGGAATCAGAATGTGAAATATGTAAATAACGGACAATTTTTTTCAAACCGTATATCCTTATCAGCCATGCCAGTGTTTTTTTGGCCAAATTCCTGTACATTTTAATTGTGGAGTTGTATAACTCCTGATGCTTGGACACACAGAATAAATTTTTCCTTTACTGTTGATTGTTGCGAGGTCACTTCCGCAAATGTACTCCCGCAAATTCTGCAAAGTCATTGGACATGCTTTAGAGAGGTCAGCGCAATTTGAGGTCAAGGTTCAATGCAGTTGACCTTTGGATGCTAAACTTCACTAAAAATCAAGCTGCTGCGCGTTGCTTAAAGTTGCGCCAACACTCATCCGTGCAGTGTCACGTGCTTCATTGAAAACAGTGGTCTTGCTCCGCATGATGTTGCGATTGCGCGTATGGTGTGAAAGCACCATAAGGCATCTGTTACTCCCCACTCTGAAACTGGCCTGATGGGGCGAACAGTATTGCGCCACTGACCCAAAAACCAGAGCCAAAACACCTTTAAAAATAACCAAGTCCAAAAAAAAAACAGACAAACATCCAATAAACTAATTCAAAATTACCATAAGAACCATAAATCACAAAGACACAACACAACACAACACAACACAACACAACACAACACAACACAACACAACACAACACAACACAACACAAATCCCATGCTGAGAGGCCTCAAACATCACAGTCCCCAAACAAAAAGCCTCTCCACTCCAAGGCTGGCGCCAGAGTATTTAAGGCCTTCCTTCTCAAGCCAGGTGCACCTCATTTAGCAATTGCTGGGTGGAGCTAGAGGACAGGGAGGGAAAAGGGACAGAAAACACAGGGACCACATACAGCCGTAACACATCCCTGCACATATTGTACATCACGTGACCCAAGATAAAGGGCAGTGTTACCAGTTGAAAATTACATGTTGATAAAATTCAAATTCACTGAATAAGCACTTATTTCAGAGATCCATCTAGCACACGTTCTCCAGTGTCTCCAGTAAAGTTGACCTTTATCAAATGCACATTTCTAAGAAGGGTAAAGTTAATGTAAAAGCATGGTGTGTACAAAGTATTCTTTTTCATATATAGAAAAGTCTTGGTAGGCCTTTAAATGGCCTTTCAGTGCTTATGATATGATGTGCTGACAAAACATACTTGCAGCATAAACCACGGCTGCCGCCTTTTAATTCAGCTCTCACTCCTTTTACGGGTTTCGGAATCAATCGCTTGGTAACGCACACTTATTTCCGTCAGATTTTGATTAATGTTGTTGTCTGCAAATACGAGCGCTCTTTTATGGATCGCCGCATATCAAGTCAGAATATAGGCGCTAACATTATCTGAGGCCAATACACCATTTAAGTAACATCACGAAGACCGATGCAACATCACGGAGTGCCTGGGTGAGCAGTGCACGCATTGGAGCAAATATCGGGGAAGATAAACAGAGAATAACGATGATAAAGAATGAACAACAAAAACATTTATATTAGTGAAAATATAATACAATATTAATTAGCTCTGTCTGGATTTTGGTCAGTGAGGCATTCATAAGAAATATTAAAAATAACGTTTTTTCCCATGAACTCAAAACACGTTTGACACGTTAGCCAATGGCGTGTGGTACAATTTAACTCAATAAAGAGAAGTTGCGGCTCGCCTGATGACTCCATACACCTCAGAAATGCGCCGTCTCCGGCGGGAATACTCCGTGTGTAAAAAGCCTACGGTATTCTAACAGCGAAGTGGCTTGCCAAGTTTGTTTCACTTTGAAAAACGCGACTCTGCTTTCGAGCTGACCTGGAAAATCACCCCGGAGAGATTCTTCCTGCCTGACGGCAACGTTGGAAAGATCACTCGCCACACTTCAGCGGAATGACGGGCGCTCGGGATTCAAATATAGCTCTTAGCAGGAGGTTAAAAATCAGCAGTACAGGCGGCGGTAGAGATGCCTCTCTCCTCACGAAACTGTCCTGCCTCACAATAGGAATCAAGAGCGGTGGGAATTCGGGTTTTTTTTCTCATCCACAAAATGACCATGTCTGATTAACCTTTCTATTGATACTTATAAAAAAAAAAGTTTGCGTGCATTAGGGGGAGGGGGCGGAGAAACGTGAAACATGCTGCTCTAAATTCCTGCTTTGTGTATGTGTGTGTGTGTGTGTGTGTGTGTGTGTGTGTGTGTGTGCTTGTGCGTGTGCGTGTGTGTGTGTGTGTGTGTGTGCTTCACTATATGTGTGTGGGTGCGTGCCTGCGTGTGTGCCCGTGCGTGCGTGTGTGTGTGTGTGTGTGTAAGCATGCTTGCCTAAGAATTAGGAACTGAGCAGTTAAAGCCAGAAACTGTTACACAGGCTACAATGACATTACATGCGAAAGAAGTTCCATGGTTTGACGTTGCCTTGCTACGACAAGAGAGAACATGCCAATGAATGCCCTTGCTGAATCCATTCTTTAACATTGCAAAAAAAAAAAAAAAAAAAGGAAACAAACGTGACAAATATAAGACTCATACATAAAATGCCTGCCCCGTCATACTAATACGTTTTAAAGTTCAGTTTTTGTCATGTGGACTTCGAAAAAAAAAGACATGTTGCAAATTTTTGCTCAGAAAATACAGCAGATTGCAACAAAAGTTTTCGAAAGGGCAAACAGGCACTTCATATTGGCAATTTTTCTGTCATCGTCTTCACATCTTCATCTTTCAGAATTCAGATGTTTCCACAAGGATTAAAATAAAATCACTCAATAAATAATTGCAGTTATGCTTGAAGCCCTTGACATCGAGCTAACATAACAACAGCATGCGCATGGCATAACAGCTGTCACAAGATGACATAACAAATGCTATAACAAATGGAACAGCATTGTCAGGCTTTAACTGGTAGGAGTTAATGCAGATGTTACCCTCATACTATATTTATTTCAAAATGTGTTGACAGTTTTATGGCATTTGACATACTGACTTAATCTTTTTCATGTTGTTTTGACAGCTCATGTCAAGTATACAAGTATCGAATATGGTGTAATCATTATTATTCTTTTTTTTTTCAAACCTATCTATTACTGCAATAGTGGAAAACACTCTCAACTTCTCTGTTTTACTACCAGGAATATAAAGCGATCTTAACTGTGGTCAGGGCCTGCTGAGATGCAAGAAACTGCTTCAACTGAAACGACGATTAGCTCCCTGTAAAATGGCATCACTTTATTCAAGAACCCAAAACTAATTACTGAGTGTGGCTGTTAAGAAAAAAAAAACCTGACATTTTGACTTGCCCATTGGTTATGACCCTGAATAAAACATGAAAGAAGACGCAGAGGTTTTTTTTTTACCCAGAAACCCCGGGGGCGTCGCGGTCTCATTGGTGGAGGACGTCCTTGTGCGAAAGGTCCACTGACATTATCATAATTGCAATATGGGGATGACTTTGTGCCAAAACCCAAACATCAGAGGACTTGGAGAACTCCGCACTGCTGACGGTCAGGTTTCAGCGCTCGGAAACAAGCGCCATTTCACAGTTATTTGACACGTCAACATTGAGTTGATGTCTGCAGGGTTTCACGCTGCTCTGTAAACTCAGTAATAGTACTTTAATACGAAATGCAGAGATTAACTATGCAGTCCCTATTTGAACAGTGGCACATTTATTAAAGCATATTGGGTTTGAAGACAATGAATATGAGGAATTATTTGGGACTGTCAGATTTAATTTGCAGGCATTAATTACATCCATATTGTGTGAACCATTTTTTGCACAGCATCATCACTCAAATACTTTCAACCAGAGCAGCTTGCAAAAATTCAGTGAACAAAATTTCATTTTCACTATTTTCAGATTTTCAAAATGGCCTTGAAAAAAAATTATATATATATATATATATATATATATATATATATATATATATCAATTCTAGTCATCTCATTTATTACTAGTATTTAACATAACAGGTCTCAGTCGGAGGCCTGAAGTATTCCAGAATTTTCTGTTTTTGTTGAAATGTAATTGGATTCTGGATTCCTCAATACTCACTAATTAAGACCATGTTCATTTATAGACTTTTCATCATTTCTCAGACAGCTAATGCTTTCATTTTTCAGTAAAATGTAGCAAGCACTCTGTTTCAAACTGGGTTTTTTAAGCATACAATGAAGTAAAGGCCCTTCTGTTAAAAGAGTAGACACCTGGTTATTTGAATCAAACCGTGTGGAAAATTAAGAGTTCAAGGAATAGGCCAAAGATAATGGCTCAAGCCAGCACTCTAATTGAGTATGATTAAGCCCAAAATTACGTGTTTTCAACATCCTTAATTCATGGTGACAAAAAATTAAAAAATAAAAAATAAATAAGCATGAGTGATTGCCCTTCAGGGTCAAGGCTGAAAATAACTGGACACACACTGAAATGCATATAATATTAAAAGAAAAGAAAATCTAATATTTCCCAGCATCTTCTCTTGTCAGCCTTATGTTGCTTTTCCTCTAATGCTCACTGTGTTCATTTCTATTCTGATCACCAAAAAAAGTAGTGAGATATGCAACAGTATAGAGGCGGATTATCCTTTAATGATTAAAGTCGACATTCTTCAACATTGGCTTTGTTAAAACTAGCTGATCTTCTGACACCCTGCAGGATCACGTGTGCTTCATTCTGGACTTGGTTTGCACAAATCTTACTGAGATTATATATTCTTTTCCCGTAGCTGTAGCAGTTGAAGGCAGGCTGAGCGACTGTTTGCAGAAATTACCTCAATTATGGCCTCCTGGGAGCCTAGCGAAACTCTGTGTGAATGGGAACAGGAGTGTGCAGGGCTTACCAGTACGCCAGCAATGCCACATTATCTTATCAGCTCACAGACAGCAGACGAGCTCCATTCTTGTTTCCTTCCCAGGCGAGGAACTCCCTAACCTGAGAGTACCCTTGTCTTCTGGGGTTGATGATTTTGTTTCAGCAGAGACCAGTCAGATCCTCGAGAAACAGAGTATGGACTGCTCATCCAAAAAGTGAATCAAATAAATAAGTGGTTCTGAAACACACCATGTTTTGTTATTCTACTTTACTCCCGTCTGCAATTCATGTACTTTAATTACACTACCATTTACATTGTAGATGGCTCCGCTTCAACATGATACCCTAGAACCTTTCATAACTCGGAAACTCTTTGCGATACATTGTATCAGGGATGGCTACTCGCCAGACATTAGAAGATGGAAAAATACCTTGTAACTAATAAGCAGTTTTGAACGGTTTCAATCATTTTCTGTGATCAACAAGTTTTACAAGTTTTACAATGAGTAGTCCATCGGCAGTAAAACAAACAGGTTCTCTCTAAATGCAATGCAGTGGCAATTTAGAAAATATATTTTACAAAAAAGCAACTGAAAAAAGAAAAAAAAATGCCTTATCTTCAGTACCACAACAGATAGCACTGGGTTTTTTACAAGTTCACAAAATATTAATACAAATAAATGATTGAAAAAAGGTCAAGTCAAAGCATTCATTAAAATGTATGTTCTCACTGTCTTCTGCTCACCAGCTGCCACTGCCTTGTGTATAGCAGCCGGCAGACACATTTGTAATTAAAAACAAGCATGGAAACATGGAAATGTGGTAGCATGCAAAAATAAGTTTAACTGAACTTTAACAAATATGAGCCCCCCCTAGGACCGCAAGTCCTCTGTGAGAGTTGATTTAACACTGAAAATAGCACTGATTAAATTGTCACACCTGTGCTGTTTTGTAATCAGAGGATAAGTCCTATGCTCCTTCTAAATTCCATAACCTCACTCAAGGATGCGACCATATTAGAGTTTATGAATATTCACCAAGTTGCCTGCCCAAGGACAGAAAATCTATTGTCGACACCATTGTCCTTGGTGACACACTTCATGATTATTCATAAGACGGATCAAATCGGAACATTTTGGCTTCCAACAGTAAAAGAGATGAGAGGCCAAATGTCAAGAAGATTGAAATGTTCATTTAAAACTCACCCCTAGTAATTTCTTTTACTTAAGCATATATAACTGATTGGATGGAGGATTTTAAACTATTTATGACTCTGGGTGAAGACCACAGATGTCCATCACAAAGCAGGATCACTATAGTGGCTGGATAATTGTAGGGATAACAACTGGAAAACAGCTATTTTTGCTTTGCTCAATGATCCAGATACATGACAGAGTTATGTGGTTTTGTTCAGAGCTGTCATCTGGCTGCTTTCAGTGATCTTACTAATGAAAATACTTGTGAAAATTTAATCATGCTTTGAGGCAAATGAAAGCCTAGGATCAGTGCTGGTCCATCTTATTCAAGATGAGATAGCAGTGGTCATAAAGTCTCACAGTATGCTTTTACAAAATGGAGGGTTAAAAAAATTGAGCTGACATTTCCTCGGTACATAATTTTGACAAGGCCTCAACCATCATAATAAGCTGAAAATTAAAATATTCTGTTGGGAAAATATTGTGTTACGTACAGTTTTTTTTTTTTTTTTGTTATCAACGAGGCTTCTGCATACATGTTTATATCTCATGTGTGAAAAATGGATAGTCTTATGGGTATCCTTTAAAATGTCTTCAGGGGAATAAATTATCAAGACAAACAAAATAATGTAGTTATTGATATTAGCCTTCATCTCTCCACAAAATCATTGCAGACCTCAAGTGCCTATTCCGTAAATGTACACTACATATAGTACACTGCCCCATAACCAAGTGTCCATTTATATAATACTTATGGCTTCATATATTCAGTTATGGTAGGAATTGAAATGCAGCATGGCTCTGTAAAATTAATCTAAATAAGTTGCATGCAATATGTCTTTGAACCGGTAGCTAACGAATAACTTGTCGAATTAGGAGTGATAAGTTTTAACCACCTGCTCACAGAGTCGACCCAAAGGCTTGTTGTGGTGCTCAGTGAACTCTGGAACATGGTGAATCATGATGGAGACCTCTTTGGTAACAGAAATGTTCAAATCCTCGTATTTCCCGTCAAATCTGGCCACCTTTTCCTCGTACAATGGGTCCAAGATGAAACCTAGACTTGCATTCATAGCGCTATGAAAAACTGTACATAACACAACATTTTCCCCAACAGCATATTTAAATTTTCAGCTTATTATAATGATGGAGGCCTTGTCAAAATTTGGTACTATGGAAATGTCTGCTCAGTTTTTAATCCTGGATTTACTTAAAGCACACAGTGATCTGTGAAACCAAAAAGTAAAAATGTGCATTACCAGCACATGAATGGGTGCACACAGACACAATCTCTTTAATTCCCACTACTGATCGAGGACGAAAAAATTAGGATGACCCTTTGAAATCAATAAAGTTCAATCAATCACAGAGCAATTTAGTAGGAAGAAATGGATCAATTCTGAAGGTGCATCACTGCGGGAGCCCATTTATATGAATAGGCTGGAATGCACCAATCACAGATGGCGTAATAGCATTTAATGTAAGCAAGATGTTCTGCAATTGGTGGAGAGCAGTTCCCTGGTCTCTAAGAGTAGAGTGACATCTCTAAGTCATTATCTCTGTCATTGATATGCAGCAGTAGAGCCGACATGGCTCCAACCATGTCAGCGTTTGACAGGGGAGCACAGTTTTGGTCTTAATGCAAATATAATAAACCCAAAAATTGAATATATAAACCCAGCTTAAAAATGCTATTGAATTATGCATTACTCTCATGTTTTTAAAAGCAGATGGAGTCCAGCCATTCAGGATCAAAAAGGTGATGCCTATGACAAGACTGGCATAATGGTACCCCTTGCACATCAGGGGCACTACAGAATCTCAGGGATATCTCTGTAATTACAAGGACCTGGAGGTAAGCTGAAAATCTATCGAAAAGTCAGGGGGAATCCTACCATCTCGGTAACCTCGAAGCACCGCTGACACGCTCAGTGCCCTACTACCTCTCTCTTTCAATTCACACCATTCTAGCAGGATCCACTTCACACGTCCGTCCGGCGGTGTTCATTTATGAGCCAATTAGGAAGTGGAAGGAAGAATCTTTCACAAAAATCTCTGACAGGGATTCTCAAATCCGACTCAAAAGCTGGGAACGGTCACTAATGACTCAGTCGGAGGAAAGTTTTACATTCCATTATCTGCGAATATAACATAGAGAAAAGAACTGTGGGAGATGGGGCTGCCATTTTGGTGGATTCCCAGTTTTATATTGTGTCATCGCAGGTGTTAAATTAAGGCTGTACCATGTGACGTCAATGTTATGTACTATATCCAGTCTCCTTAACAATTATTTGATATCACTGGTGAGGATGACAATAAGGGTTATTCAACTTTTAGTGATTTAGTTTCGTCTCACACTGAAATAAATGAGAAAAGTCTGACTTTTTTAGAGAAAAAAATAGTAAAAATTTGTAAAAAATTTAATTGCAATGAAACCACATGTGCATCAATCGGCAGAAATTTCAAAGCACGTGTCAAATGCCACAGTTCAGAGGGGGCCTGTTACAACTCGCAGACGCGCAGACCATCCAACTCATAATGTTACAGTCAACGCATAATGTTAAACCTTTTCTAACGCTTACGTTACACTTTTTTGACATAACACCGACTTAACGCATAATGTTACCCAACTGCCCGGTTTACTATTTCTCTCACCTGTTATGACTCCAAAGGTTACACCGATGCATGGATTGCCCGCGATTAACGCAAATGCTAACGATAATGATGCCACTTTCTGTTGATCTTCGGCCTATTCCAATGCACAGTAGCTTGTGACATCAATAGCTGCGATTGCACAGAAGTTCACGTTTCACTTTTCACGTCATCTGTCATAAATTCCTTTTGTTCCTCGGCTCATGAATGCCGCAAGTGCACAAGGGAATGTCTCCAGCCTTGCTTTTCCCCCAGAACGAAAGGAAATCGTTGCAGATGACATGAAAAGTGAAACATGACCTTCTATGTAAATGTAGCCTTGGGGTACATCTCGTACGTATCAGAAGCGTACATGTGAGTGGTAAAAGTATCCAGCATTACCTTTAGGTTTGAAACAGCGCACAGCGCTGGGGAACCTGCACTCCAAGCCCTGTTAGGGGACGCTGCAATCGCTTAGACCTTGTATGTAATGAGAAAGCCACTAGCCAAGTCAACTATTGTTGAATATTTTATCCTTGAATTAGTGTACACAGTGAAATTGCACCAAATGTATAATTGAAATGAATCTTGATTCCATTATTAGTTTTGTGAAAATAAACAATTATTTAATTTAAATGGAAAACGCATTCATTTTTGTACTGGTGCTGCCATCGGGAGATCCAGTTTTGCGGGTACACTTCTTCAGTGGCTGTGCTGTCGACATCAACTGCGTATGAAAGAGGAGTGCTGACGTTCTTGAAATCACACCATTCCCAAAGGGCGTTCACTTCTCGACCAAAGCTAATTTACGAGCTGAGAAAAAAAAGGCTTCATATTTTTGTACGGACGCATGTCCAACGATTATAGTAACTTGCTTCTTGTCTCTCCTCACCCTAGAGATTCTGCTCACTCACGAGAAAACTCCATCAGTTGGAATGTAATGATTTCAGCCCCTCCCCCCATCATATTATGAATGTGAGGAGCCCCGATAGCCTCGTGTTTGTTGGGTCCGGGGTTCAATTCCAGCGTAGGCCGCATGGGATTTTTTATCCTTGGTTCTTCACGTCTGTCACATGGCACTGGTGCCTTGTATGCAGGGTAAGTAAAAAACCCCGTCCAAGTGAGGAACATGAGTAGCTTGAGATGGACTCCTCCACACTTATTGTGGCCAATAATACATTAGCTTCAGTCCTGTTGGAAAACTAAGAAACTAAACCACATGAAGGGCTTCACAGATTAGCTATGTTCCGTGACGTGGACTTGTATTTAAGGCCATTTAAGTTGCCAATGATAATTATCCTGATGCATTCTACCCATTTAACCGATTCTACCAATTCAACTATTTGTGAAACCCATCATTTTGTAATAGTTGCAAGAGGTGTGCATGACATGGAGGCAGCATGAAAGAATGAAGGGCAACATGTCATCTTGTCTGGGGCGAATGCCATCCCTTGCATAGAGGAAGTCGAATCCCAAGGAGAGGAAAAAAATTAAATTAAACAGCTTAGGAATATACTTTTTATACAAAAATGTGTAATGTTATGCGTAATAAAAAGTGTAAAATTATGCGTCAACTGTAACATTATGAGTTGGATGGTCTGCATTTAATGTTACACAAGTAACATTATGCATCGGTGTAACAACATTATGCCTCAGAGTAATGTTATAAGTTGTAAAAGGGCCAACCAGAAAACTGGAGGGTCTTCAAATTCAACCATCTCTGTGCTGTTAGATGCAGTGGAGACCACTGCACCGGAGGACTGAACAGAGAAAAAAGTATTCTCCACAATATCAGTATCTATGACTTGAACTCTAAGACTGAGGCTACAGTAATGAGGACCAATTTTACCAACACTGCTTAACCCCATTCACACTGACTTTTTCACAGAAGTTTTCTCTTATGTTGAATCAACATCAAAAGCATTTTTTTTTTCAATTTTAGGATAATATCACATACATATTCTGTATCTGCTGGTTGTAAGGCTTTCACTGAAGCTACAGAACACTTATATTGAAAGAAATATTCAAACCCAGAATGCCATGTTCTTATGACCACAGGATTACATCAAATGGAAAATATACAGATCTTGAACATCATTTCATACACATTTTCCTCTAATTCAACTGGACATATTTGGGATTGTTGGAAACCTCAGGATCTCCACTAGAATTTAAAATAGGCCTGAAGTTCCACAGGTTTGAGTACAGCAGCTGCATCTGATGGACCCATAAATGGGTCAGTAGGTTTTGTGAGGTTAAGCTTAGTCCTGGACTAAATAAAGATTTGAATGGGGATTCACTGAAAACATTAATATTGAGGAAAAACTTACTTGTAACTACTCTAAAGTTTGAAAATAAGTGTTTTCATTGTCAAAGAGATGACTCAGGAATGAATCTTCAGTTATTGAAAATGGAAGGGAGGACATGTGGGTCACTGCAATCTGTAAAACACATTCTCGCAGAATTAGTGTGCTGAAATAGAGAATGTGTGTGCTCACCTGCTCCGCAATACATCAACCCACCTGCAGGTATGACACTTGGATGATGACTCATTTTGAATGCGCCAGACTGAAATGTCAATTGTAATTCCACCAGGAAGACACGCCTCAGTAAAGGGGAAAACATCATCGTATTGTGAACAAAACTGTCAGCAGAAGAAGTCTTTTTACGACTGATTTTGAGACACTTTTTTGTAGCTTATATGTTTTTTTTTTTTGTTTTTTGGACAGACATATTGGTGCCTCATACTTCTGAAGTATCAGTATGAGACAAGTCATGCAAGTACGCTACTGGTCAAAAGTTTTAGAACACCCAAATTTCTCCAGTTTTTTGTTGACAATTATGCAGTTCCAGTCCAATGAATAGCTTAAAATTGCACAAAAGTAAGTGGTGAGCTACCAGAAGTTTTAAACAAAAAGTAAGGTTACCCAGGTTTTTTGTACGCCGTCAAGAGAGTGTGAAATGCAAGGGGTAAAGAAAATGGTATTGAATACTAAGCGTTGCTCTGAGAAATGAAAGTGCGTGAGTGGGTATGAGTCCGGCCGGCCGGGCCGAGAAGGAAGCCTGTGGGCTGAGTAGACATGTGGCCGGTCTCTTACAGACCACACAAACCATCCCAAGGAACCAGCGATTTGCCCTGCTGTCATAACTCCGCCAAGCGATTCGTGAGCTACAAATCAGCCCCCGACCGGCGGAAGACAGATCTAGTTAGGTCGGAGAGAGGAGAGCGATAGGAGATCGGAGATAGGAGACAGGAGAGGAAACCATAGGAGATGGAGGAGAGAGAAAGATAGGAGATGGAGAGAGAGAGAGAGTATATAGAGGAGAAAGAGAGAGAGACTGATCGGAGATGGAGACATTGGATATGCAAACAGAGGAGAAGGCATTGGTTCCGCAGAATGAGGCCAAGGTGGAGGGAGAGCGAAAGATGGATAAGGACGGTAATGGAGAGCACAAACCACCTCTCATTAAACATCAGGAAACAACCGCACTCCTTATATTTTGTTCACACTCCCAAGTCCCATCACGTGCTGACGGTGACAGACTTAACCTATCAACCTGAAGAGGTATTGGGACATGCTCCTTTCCGTGACTACGCTGGAAAGACGAGAGGCACTTAACAGTCAATGCCTCCAAAGAATTGCAAATCTAAAACATGTGGTGTTCCTCATGCCTTTATGTCTCGCGCCGGAAAAACGTGAGGCACTGAAGGATCAATGCCCGCCAATGGGCGTGATTTTATTCCCTGGGCAGTATCGACCCTGTCTATCATAATGGTTTTCCAACGAATGAACACCTACCCAGATTTCCGTGCAGTCTTAGTTAAATGTGGCTGCCGCCGTTGACCTTGGCTGTCAGGAGCGTCACCCAATGCCGCTTCTGCCGCCCTCTTCCTCTGGTGTTGGATGTTTGGCAGATTGGGCAGCCTTCCTGGTTCCTGGTCTTGTGCCGGTGCTGTTCTGGAATGGTGGCCTGAAGCAGGTCCTCTTGCAGGGGCATCACTAGCTCAGACTCCTCTCTGCTGTAGCCTGGCAATCGCCACTGGGGCGGGAATGGACATGCACTCGCCGACCTGTCCTTGCCTTACGCCTCCATCCCGACCCCCTGCCTGATTACCTTGCACCACAGGCCGTTCCAAGGGATTCCTTGGACAGTCCATTATCGGCGCATTCGCCAGCCTTCTTTGTGGCTCCACAAATGCGGTGAGAAACTTCCAAGATGTGGGCATGCATGAATCGGGTGCCTAACACTTGGGACCACCTTTCAGGGCCAGCTGAATGTAAAACCCGATCTCCCCTGGTTCCACTGATGTTCAATTTCCCGCGTTTTTAAGGGTAAATTCTGCTTTAAAAGCTTCAGGACTGGCAAGGTCAAGGTCATGACCCTTGATCACCCCCCTGGCACTGAGGCCTGGGGTCCACCTATGACCACCTCTTTAAGTGTGGCTGGATCACCTCGGGTCTGTCTGCTGTGGCGTTAACGCTTTGGGGTACCCCCTAAAACACCGCACTGCCATTCTTCGTTCCAAAGGTCAAGGACCCTAGAGGTCGAGGGTTAGACCTGTAGGACCCTGTTGGACCCTTGGGCCTGACCATTCCCTATAACCTCCTATAGCATGCCCCTCAGATAATGGTATTCCCTTGCCCGAAGAACCATTGTTTTTGGCTGACCCCCAAAAAGTGACCCCTCATTGAGACCCTTTTATGACCTCTTAACCATTTCCGAGGGGGGTGGTTGATAATTATGGAGGTTATGGCATGCCCTTTCTGAAGATTGAAGGTAGCACCCCCCTGTGTTTGATTTCACAGAGATAAGTTATCCCGAAAAATGGCTATTTCCCTTAAATTTGCAATACTGGCTTCCCTCATCCCAAAGGTCAAGGATGCCAGAGGTCAAGGGCTGGACCCCCGGAAACGCCTGGGATCCTTAGGTCTGACCTTCCCCTATCTCACCTTACAGCATAGCCCTCCAATCTTGGGCCAGCCTCGCTTCAGGGACCAAAAGTTCAAGCTCTGCCAGAACTACCTTAGGAAAAAAGAACAAGGTGGTCAGCTTGAACAAATGGAGTAGCAGCACAGTCTCCAGACTTAAACCCCATTAAGATGTTTGGGATGAACTGCACAGAGGGGTTATAGAAAAGCAACCTACAAGTGCCACACATTTATGGGAACTTCTGCAACAGAGATGGGAATAACTTTCTAAAGAATGTTTGATTTACATTGTAGAAAGAAAGCCATGAGTGTGTTCAGTTGTTATACCTGCCAAAGGTGGTTACTTTCAGTCAAAAGTTTAGAACACATTTTGGTTTATAAATTGATTCCATGACTTCTTTGTTTAACTTCAATTATTTATTTGTTCTATCATGTCTATGCTTTTTTTCCGGAGTACAATGAGGCCTTAAACTGCAAACTTTTTGATAAAAAACTGGAAAAATTGGGGTGTTTCTTAAACTTTTGATCGGTAGTGTATATCATTTCGGTTCTTTCAATCATGCACAAAATAAAGGCAAATTTAGGCTAGAAAAACAAACCGACACTGAGGTTGAGAATAAAAATGAAAGTTTGCCACCCTGTGAATTCGCCAACATCACGGCACTATTTTTCTGACACACAGCGGTCGAGAAAATAGCTCTGTATAAATATACCACTTCATGTCTCTCCACGTTTCTCTGCCACTTGATCGGTCAGTAGGGTGGCTTTTCTGAAGATTCTCAAAAAAAAGTAGCTTCTCTGGGATTTTCTGCCGATGCCATCGTAAGTAAGGAGAAGAGTGCTACAAACTCAATTAATCAAAAACATAGCGGGGAGGTTAGTACAAGAAATGCGGCAGAATCAAGTGTAAAATAATTCACTGGGAGTGGGGCCTATTGATCATTACAAGAGCCTTTTGAGGTCGACAATAGATCGCAAAAATTGGACCATTATGATCAGCCATTTTACTGATAAGTGTCCCTGCTTCGTAACAGCCGGCAGTGATTGGCAGCTTTTTCAGAGTAGCGCACAATAGGCTATTGCGCTACAGGGTTGCATATTGGGAAGGGACTGCCGGGAAGGGAAAATAATAGTTCCCTTGTTCGTTGCTGTCTGTAAATGTCCAGGTATACTCTGCCCTCGTCCTGAACTTGCAAAGATTCAACCAATGAGTGTATAAGAAGCAGCAGGCTGACAGGCGCGTGCTTCGGAGGAGAGCCGTGAACTGTCTACACTCTCCTGAACTGGCACCAAGGGGTCGCATACGAGCAAGACTTGTACACAGTTCACCGACTGGGAATTCCAGATTCTGGTGGGATTGGAGATTCCAAATTAAAACAAAAAAGAAAAAGAAATGATAAGTATGAAAAACTTAACTATATACTTGAAAAACTCCAAACAGGGCTCCGTAACCACACTCAGGCCTGCGGCGGTTCCCTATACATCACTCAAAATCACTGGCAAAATTCTGATTTTATTGCTGTTAAATTTAATTCTACAATTTTTGTTGGCATCTGCAGGCATTGAAATAAAGGCATTGTAAATCATAAATGACCCAAACAATGGTGAAGGTGAGGGGAACTCTGGTATTATTTATTTATTTATTTATTTAGCAATGTAGTTATTGTTTGAAAAGTAACATGAATGACAGCAGGAATGCATTTGTTGCCAGTTTAATTTTGTCAATAAATGAAGACTACTGTAGTTCTGAAAGTCAGTTGGTATGGTGCATCAGCTTATATGCAGTAGAATGATGTTTGCTCATCACAGTCTGCTATCATAACAGGCTGTCTTTTTAAATTAGCCTCCCTCTACACATTTAGCAGCTTCCTCCTGCATGCAAACTGCAGCACGCTCCAGTGTAAACCTGCTCTCCTGCATGCATGTTTACTGCTGCTAATCTAAAACCTCTCCAGCGCCCCAACTCCCCCTTAATGTGTGGATCAGACAATCCTAAATGGGCAGCACTGTAGTGCAGCGGACAGCTCTGTCAGCTCACAGCAAGAGGCTCTAAGGACTGAATCGACCAGAGTCTTTCTGTGTGGATATTGCATGTTCTCCGTGTGTCTGTTTGGGTTTCCTCCAGGAACTCCAGTTTTTTCCCGCAGTCAAGACAAGTCTTGAGCCTATCCAGTATTTAAAATTTCAAATTGACAAATCTGAATAGCTGCTGGAACTGTTCTGAGCAACCCCTGCGGGGAGGATTTGGCAGCTGTCCTCCTAGCCTTATGGAAGGAATGGCTTAAAGAACAGAATCAGGCCACCAAAGACAACCACATTGCCTTTTTACCTGATAAAAATTGAACTAAGAAAGTGGTCCTGACCAAATTAAAGTTCACGTAAAATGAAAACAAGAAGCATGAAACTTGGACGGACCAGTTCAATGTATTCACTGTTACACGTGCAGGGGTTGAACAGTAGCTGAGGGTTTGAGTGGACAGAGGAAGCCAATCAACACTGTCTCTCATTAACAACCTGTCAGGCTGTATATGGCAATAGTGGGATAGCAAGCAGTGTCTGGTGAATTGCCATGGGGACAGTACTGTCTTTCTGAAGCAGTGTTCCTTTGCATGAATCTTGATTTTGACAACAGTCTCTTAATTAGAATCCAGATGTATATCATTTTTACTTTGATGCGAATTTTGCGAATGATTTTATTCATTTGTCTTTTGACAAAAATCTCGACTCAAATTAGTATTGCATTGATATAGATCTTCATTTAAATCATTATCCCCTTGACATGAATGCTGATTTGGACAAACTACTGCCTCGGTAAGCGAAAAACCATAACACTGGACAAGAGGACCACAAATAAGCATCTACAGCTTAAGTGGAGTTGCAAATGAGGAGCGATCTACTATTACTATATTAAATTACAATGTGTCTTCCAGCACACGCTCCAGCCCTCCAAAAAACAGGATTACTGAGTTAAGGGGTCCTCAGAATAAAAATCTCAAATTTGTTTTTTGAAAATTTCTATATTTTTGATTTCCACATGGAGTAAAATAAAAGAAGGAATGCAGTGAGATGCCAGTAAACACCAAGAATCCATTTTTCCTCTGCCTCAATTGTCACTTGTGACTTTAAATTGAAATTACCGAAAATCACAATTTTCACTGATTTTCAAATTTGTGGCATACATACAATCATTAATATTCATCTGACTGACTTGAAATTTGGACTCAATTTGTATCTGTTGGAGATCTATGAAATGACATAGGATTTTCTAGATAAGTGCATCCCTAGGGATTTAATTTTGAAAATGAAGCAAGTTGATGATTTTCGTTGTGGTTATATAACAGAACTCATTAAATATTCACAAATGTTGCAAACAAAATAATCCTAAATAATTTCACAGAACAATTTTAAACCTTTCATTTTAGACTAATCTGAGTAAAATCTGACCATGGAATATTGAAATATCAGTGCCACAAAATATTTTCAGATTTTGTCATTAAAGTGCCGTTTCCGTGGCAACCATGTATGTAAATTTTATGAGGTTAAAATCATGTTGAGTAGGTTTATTTCTGTGCTGATTTGCTCAGGAACCAGTCACGAGAACCAAGCCATGCAGTAGATCTGATTTCATTGATCAAGGGGGAAACCCCCCGCAGGGCAGAAGGTAAAGGTACAAAGTCCAGTATCCAAAAATCACAATCCAGTTGGGCAAAAAAAGAGACAAAAACTCAGTGCAGCAATCACAGTACTCGTGGTCGGGAAAAAATGGATTTGGTACACAGGCACAGGTAGATCAGAGAAGCAAAGCCAAGCCAAAATCCAGTGGGCGTAATCCAAACCGTAACCAGGGCAGCAATCATACAATTTGTAGTCAGGCAGAAAAGGGTGAAAAAACACAGATGCAACAATAATCCAAAATCACAAAGCCAAAATCAAAAACAGGGACGGTCCAGTCAGAAGAGAATCACTGAGAGTACAAAGCGGAAGAAACGTGGCACAAGCAAACTGAGAGAAATGATCTGCCAAAGAAGTGCTGAGAAAAGACTCCCAATATACACTCCAGGGAGAACACATGATACACAGAACACAGGTGCAGGAAATGAGGCTACCAAGGAGGGAACAAGAGGGAGAACCTAATCACATAAAATAGGCAAAAGCCAAAACGCAGACAGGGATCACAAGACAATCCTATAGACAGACATGCAGCTCCGGTCAAGGAGTTCTAACGAGCATAGATAATGGGAGAAAGGACAGCGTGAGCAGGTGTGGAGAATCCAAAGAAACGCAGCAGAGAAGATTAGGGAGAGACAAGAGGCGGAGACTAGAACAGGGCGACTGCTGAGAGCTTGTTAATCAATTAGTAAGTGCAGCTATACAATCCCTAGTGCTCGTTAGTAAGTTAGTATTATATGCAATGTTAGTTGGATTAGTAACTCTAGCGAAAACAACAAACTGTTTGCATTGGTTGGTAATATAAAAAAAGCAAGGCGCAGGAAGTAAACGAGATTAGAAGGAATGATTGAAATCCAGAAGTCATAAAATCACCCGAAAGAGTGGCACGCAATACTGGAGCTGTGAGCAATGACAAGACAAGGGACCAGACAGGGGGACACAAAGTGCAGTGCATGGGAGAAACAAAAACATGGACTGGAATGAAACTATGGTAATATGTAAAACATGACAAAGACTTAACTAGACAAATCATGAACATAAACTAGCACCAATTCACAATACATAATTCAAAGCATAGTCAGGCAAGCGAAAGATCAAAATCCAAGCAATTAAAACATGGCAAAAAGGCAGAATCATAACAATTTCTTAATTTTTACATTATTATGGTTATTTCTACACTTTCCCTGAAGCCTCCTTATGTGGAGTTGCAAATGAGGAGTGATCTCTTATTACTATATTAAATTGCAGCCTCACTTCCAGCACACACTCCAGCCCTCCGAAAACAGGATTACCAAGTTAACAGGATAAGAACTCGGAGTTAAACCTGAAACCCCCTCCCCATGAAAATCTAGGACATGAATTAAACAGAAAACCTTTTCATGTTACACACACTGCACATACAGCATGTAGTGAATACTGGATCGTGATACAGGGCGCAGGAAAAGAGCTGTGCACCCAAGAGCTAAGGCACACGGGACGTGAACAGGATACACGGAGATGCACTGATTGACATTTCCGCGAGTTACATGGTATATAAGAGAAATATAAGCGTCTAAAAAGTCAGTGGCACATGAATGCATTTTGTGGTATGAACTAGCGCCTCGATATGACGTCTCAGCTATGCGTGTGTTCTCCCAGCCACAAAGTGTCTATCCGTCCATCTGCAAGTCTATCCGTCTTGCTTCTTTTCTGGGCCAGAACTGCCAAACTTTTAAACATTTTTCCATACAATCAAAATATACAATGTACTCAGCAGATACATCTTAGTGCAGGCGTGCTTTCTCTCATAATTCCGACAGTCATCCTGTGCGTCTGTCCGTCCGTCCCTCTGCCGCAGTTTGTTTCCAGGCCAGAAACCATGGCAAGAGATCTGAAAATTTCATGGGTTTTTTTTTTTTTTCCCCCCTGTGGTGCTATTCACAATTGTTTAACCATATAAAGCAACATTTTTCAAAATAAGTGAAAATCCCTAGCATAGAAAGTTTTTTTTTTTGTTTCCAAGTTTACGATCTGTTGACAAATATTGCACTTTTCTCAAAATGTCAAAGTGTTGTTTTTTTCTTGCTGTCTGCTGATGGTGGTTTGTTTTGTGCTGCTTCTATGATATAAAAATGATTGCATCCCTTTCAGTTATTGAAATATAAAAGATTTATTGCTGCAATGTATCTGAAATGGCACTATACCCTTGGAAAACAGCGTCATTTGTCATGTTGTATCCAAATACACAGTGGTTTGAAATGTCTGCTTCAAATAACTCCATGTTCTGAGGGTGGGTGCAAGCAAACTTGAACAGATTCATAAATTACATAAAGTTACATTCAGTCAATATATTCAGTGAGGATCTGATACAGAATGCTCAGGTATTATCAGGAATTTTTTTATTCTTAAAATAAGTAACTCTTAAAGGACAGGCTGGATTCTGGCATTTATTTGGATATATTCATCAATATAACTGTTATCATATTTGCGAAACATGGTGCATGTTAAACTGCAGATTAATAAATAATATCATTAAGCAGAATTTTATCAATGAGCATTGTAATAAATACTGCTTTTCAAGATTCTCAAAAATACTATTTTTGAGAGTAGGCCATTTAAACGATTTTTAAGAACATTTTTGAAATCGTTTGGCACTTAAGGCAAGGAAGCACATGCACCAACCAAAAACCCTTGTTTGTCCATATCAGACACAACACAAGCTCAGGCACACATACACACACACACACACACACACACACACACACACACCTGCACATAAATGCAAACACAGGCCCACACGCTGAAAAATACACATACACACACACACACACACACACACACTGTAGATATACACACACATACACGCCCACACACAAATACATGCACACATCCACACCCTGCACACACACACACACACACACACATACACACAGGCACACACACACACAAATAAAAACGCACACAAACAAACATACCCACGAACACAGATTCACACATGCACGGACACACACACACATTTGCACATAAACAGGTGAGCACACACACGCATGCAAAACACGCACAAACACAAACACACAGCACAGTCACGGAAAAATAATCACCAATTTCCCAATGGAGTTTGACAGCAAAGCAGTTTTAATACGCAAATCAATTTTGCATTAGCTCCTTAAAGCCGTGAGAGCCCTCCTTGAAGGATCCATAAAAAATTGATACATCTCAGAATGTAAATCAGAGGGCCCTCGTCGGTTTGTGTACGGACGCTAAGCTCCTGAAAGGACGAGCAAGGTGGCCGCCAATGTTTGCCTCTCATCTTATGAAAATGTAATTCTGCACCCCCCAGCCCCCTCTCCCCACTCTCTCTTTCGCTCGCATTGCGAGTCTCTTCAGAATGAAAATGGAAGGTCTTCGCAGAGCAGGTCACGGCCATCCGACAGACTGCGATGACAAAGAATCCCCCGACGTTACGCTACTAATGAAAATGTTGCTGTTTCTTATGTTATTTTCCCGCAAACTATCAAACACTTTTAGCCAACTTACTGATAAACATTTACTTTCTTCCTAATGCGCGTACGTACTTACAGGATTCCTCACCATTTGCCAATGAAATATTTTTTACAGATGGCTTAATTTATGTTTAAATGACTGCTAATGGGATTAATACTTGAGCTGGAAACAAACTATTCTCTGTGTTCACACCAGTGCATTAACCACACTTCATTACAGTATCGGTGTAAATTAAAGCACATCTGAGGCGACAGAGTAGCCGTTTTCAAGGCTGGTCTCACCTCAACACAGTTAATTTGCAGGAAAATAAAATGCACATTATCTTTTGATTACCCCTGAGTCACCAATGACCATGTGGAAAATAGGAAGAGAAATTTGTCATTCAATGTTATGCAGTTTTTTTGTTTATTTTTTAATGCCATGAGGAAGGTGTTTAATTTAGAACACCAACGGTAACACCCAGCTGCAGCTGCTCATTACACTACTAATCATCATTAACAGTCGTCCCGTTAGGAGTCATCTAAACTCAATAATCATTAAGTCATTTAACCCCTTCAGGTCCGACAGTTTTTCAGGGTATGAGTACAGTAGGGTAACGAGGCAGCACGAGGCAAGCTGGTGAAATCTGAATTGATATTTGATAATGTAATTAAAATTCCACAATTCTGGAAATGTTAAAGCTTGAATAATGAATTAAATGGAGGCTGACTAAAGCAGGGATGGGGCTGATTGTGTTACTTCACTTTCGAAAGGGTGAAGTCTCTAGTTTCAGGTTATGCGCATTATGAGGATATGGAGTGAAGCAAATCCTTTTCCATCGGCATTCGAATATTGTTTGCTCTAGATTCTCTGGGTGTTTTTTTTAAACGCTTCCTTTTTAACAGCTGATTATTGGATGACATTGTTCTGGTCTCGAGTCCATTGGGTGCAATGGGTAAATAATTTCCAGAGAGATAAATCCAGCAAGTACAAAAGTAGGAGGGATTTCTTTCTGATGAAAAACATTCATTTCTATACTTTCCCATTCATGGTATAGAACAACTAGTGCTACAAATAGCTTTACGTCTTATGGATGCTTTCAAAGCAGTTCAAGGACAGCTCAAACCAGTGTCAAATAAATATTTTCTGTAATTACATGGGATGAGTATTCCAGAAAAAACCAAGAAACTGGCGGAGGGGCCACTATTGATGGTTAGCTATTCAAAATGTAATGCTAATCACGGTAGCTACAGCAGGCTCCAAAATTACAGGTACTCCTGCCTGGAAATGAAAAATAAATAAGTAAAATAAAATGAGAAAATTATTGAGATCTCAAAATGATAACAAGAGTATTCCTCACATGTTGGCACATTAGTGTGTTTCGATAATATTATTATGTTTTCTGTGGAATTTTTAGAGTATATCTAGTCGAGGGTGTCAGTATTAAAGGGCCTTCTGTATCATTTCACTCTCTAGACCAGATGTTCCACGCAGATTTTCCAAATGCAACCCATTAATTATTCACAAACTTAGGATACATCAACTTACCACAGACACACACCTATCCAAATTGATTTTGTGAAAATCCCTCAACTTCTTCAGTAAATATCGCATGGACGAGGTATTTGTGACGGACAGTGTGACGGACGTATGCACAGACGGACAACCACTATATGTCCAGAGGCATCATTGTGCCATCAGACTCACTCACACCACCCCCCCAAAAAAAAAAGAAAAAAAAAGAATTTGTTCTCAAAATCAGCATAATATTGTCTCATGCCGACTTTTAAAGGAGCGTGGATCTGCCGCTCTTTCATAGTTTCATTTCTGTTCTCACAACACTTTTAGCTTCGTTCACACTGGTGGAAGTAATTATCCAAAGCCTCCTCTCTCGCTCCCCGATCGTTACCACGCTGAAAATAACTGCCGGGCTTTTTTTCTGATAACCCCTTTCATGAGTCACAACCGCAGAGATGAGCTCAAACTCAGATGGGCTGAAAGCCTCCCACACCAAAGAAGAAGAAGAGGTAGACCTTAAGGATGTCACATCATGCGCTTCACAGAGATGGTTGCCATAGTGATGCTAATGTCAATTGATGCAGAAATGGCAGGTGAGGGACTGCTCGGAGGCAGACGCGATGCAGGCGAGCGCGGGTCAGCTCACAGAACTACTCCAATGCCCATTAAATGAGAAGAGCTGCAAAGTAAAACTTAAGTACAAGAAGGTAGAAGTTATGAATTTTCCAGCATACAAAGATATATGACATTAACACAATCTTAGTTCACGTTCATAATATCCATGCAGTGGTTATGCATATGTAACAATCACATCACGATCATCAACTACTCCAGTGCTTAGATTTACATGCCTGGCTTATCCTAGCCCAACCATATACTTCCACTCAAGCCTGTATAGCATAAAATATGTTTTTAGTATGTTCTGTCAACATTCCTGGAATGTTCTATCAACATTACAATCAAGTCCACTTGAGTTCCACAGCTTACAATTACCAACAGTGACTGTAACATCAGCTGAGGAGTTCTGAGTCAAATACATTTCAACCAGGAGAGACTCAAGCGAAATCAAAAAAAAATATATTATCCCTTGAGCATAATGGGGAAACATGCTTATAATCGAATCAAGTCTTTGGCGCTTGGACTCTTTGGAAAGACTCGAAGATCAGGAGCACTGCCCGGAGCAGCTGCGGGAAATCCCCCGAAGAGTCCAGACTCTGGTGGTGGTGGTGGCTGAAGACTGGTGAAGCTGGACTGGCAGAACATGAGATCTGATGAGTAGGGTGGCGTTGGGGCGGAGGAGGGTCAGCGAGCGGCAGCATGGGTGAACTAGGGCGGAGAAAATAACATATTGAAAAAGACGGCAGCACAATGATTGGCTAGCGACGCGACTGAGGTGTGCCCTGGTTGGATAGAAGCAATCAGCTGCAATGCCAGCTGACTGCTCATTGACAGCCCTGGATGTTGTCTGCGGAGAATCAGGAGTGAACATGCATGAGCAAATTAGACGGGGCTGACGAGTGCGAAAGAGAGAGAGTCTTCCTGACTGAACTTTCGCTAAGCTTCATTCTAATCATATATTTTTGATCTTGTACCTAACAGGCTAACGGTTACTCAGAATCTATAGCAACCTTAATACTGTTTATATAAATACTGTTGTTTATGTTGTTTTCTTCCTCTGGCATTGACCACGTAAAGACTGTCCATCTTAACCACTCTGCGCAGATTTAGATGCCGGCGTCTGTAAATTGAAACATTTAATTGCTAAATAATTCTGAAACTGAAATTCCAAATATTTTGCTTCGCTGGAATAATTTTTCACAGTCTCTGTGACACAAATTCTGCCTTAAAGAGGCTCATGCATAACAAGAAAAATTGGCGTTATTTGTATCCTGCGCAAAGGGGTAAATACAGTAAACATGATCACCATGTCTTTACAGTCAGCAATAGATTCTCCGATTCCCTCCTTTTAATTTATCTTGAAGTATGTGGCTACTTTGCAGCCTTAATTCTTTCCCACGGCGGTTACAACAGTTGTGACTGACACCACATGAGATGGGGGGGGGGCAATTCAATTTAGCTGAATTAAATTGAGACACATTGTTTTCCTTGGCGTAATGAACGGACACTCAGAATCAGGGGAGCCTGTACCAATTCTTTCCCTAATTTATTTTACTGCGCACAATGTTTTGGACCATCGGATCTATTTGGATTGCCAGTCGATAAAGGGTTTTTCATTTGTCGGTTCAATGCGGAGCTGTTTAGTACGCACTTTCTTGTGATCAAACACTCTATAACGGTGCGTGTGCGTACGGTGTGAGATCACAAACGCAATTAGAAATTTCTCGTCCAATCACTCTAATGCACAGATATTAATCACAACTTGTACAAACCCCTATTCCAATGTAGTAGGGACGTTGCGTGAATAAAAACATAATACAATGATTCGCATATTCTTTTTGACCTATATTCAATTGAATTCACTACAAAGACAAGATATTTAATGTACAAACTGATAAACCTTTTTCTGTTTTTGGAAATATTCACTCATTTTGAACTTGATGCCTGCAACTTGTTCCAGAAAAGCTGGGACAGGGGCAACAAAACACAACGAAAGTTGAGGAATGCTCAAAAAACACCTGTTTGGAAAATTGCCCAAGTGAACAGGTTAATTGAAAACAGGTGAGTGTCATGATTAGGAATAAAAGGAGCATCCCTGAAAGGCTCAGTAGTTCTCTAGCAAGGATGGGGTGAGGTTCACCACTTTGTGAACAACTGCGTGAGCAAATAGTCCAACAGTTTAAGAACGACGTTTCTTAATGTGCAATTGCAAGGAATTTAGGGATTTCATCATCTACAGTCCATAAAATCATCAAAAGATTCAGAGAATCTGGAGAAATCTCTACACTTAAGCGGCGAGGCCAAAAACCAACATTAAATGCCCGTGACCGTCGGTCCCTCAGGCGGCACTGCATTAAAAACCGACATCATTCTGTAAAGAATATTACCATGTGGGTTTAGGAACACTTTGGTAAACCATTGTCAGTTAACACAGTTTGTCACTACATCTTCAAGTGCAAGTTAAAACTCTGCCATACAAAGCGAAAGCTATATATCAACAACATGTCATTGGCTTCTCTGGGCCCTAGCTCATCTGAGATGGACTAACAAAAAGTGTAAAATTGAGCTGTGGTCTGACGAGTCTACATTTCAAATTGTTTTTGAAAGTTATGTACGCTGTGTTCTCCGGGTTAAAGAGGAAAAGGACCGTCCAGATTGTTATCAGCTACAAAGTTCAAAAACCAGCATCTGTGATGATATGGGGATGTGTTAGTGCCCATGGTACGGGCAACTTGTACATCTGTGAAGGCAAATTATCGCTGAAAGTTACATACAGGTTTGCGAGCAACATATGCTGCCATCCAACCAATGTCTCTTTCAATGCGAAGCCACATTCTGCACGTGTTACAACAGCGCGGCTTTGTAGTGAAAGAGTGCGGGTAATAGACTGGCCTGCCTGCAATCCAGACCTGTCTCGCATTGAAAATGTGTGGGGCATTATGAAACGCAAAATATGACAACGAAGACCCCCGACTGTTGAGTAACTGAAGTCGTACATCAAGCAAGAATGGGAAAGAATTTCACCAAAAAAGCTTCTACAATCAGTGTCCTCAGTTCCCAAATGCATATTGAGTGTTGTTAAGTGGAAAGGTGATGTAACACAGTTGAAAACATGCTGCTGCCTCAGCTTTTTTGCAATGTTTTGCAGGCATCAAATTCAAAATGAGTGAATATTTTCAAAAAAAAAAAAGAAACAATAAAGTTCATCAATTTGAACATTAAATATCTTGTCTTTGTTCTGTGCTAAATTGAATAAAGGTCGAAAAGGATTTGCTTTAAAATCACTGTATTCTGTTTTTATTCACATTTTACACAATATCCCAACTTATCCCAACAATATCCCAGGAACACAGACTCAGAATTCTGAAGAAAAAAAAAAAAACACCTCAAAATGATCCAGTTAGGTGCAAAAGACGAACAAGAAAACAAGCTCCAACATATAGTTGTTTAATGAAGGAACAAAAACAAATCTTAGTAAAAGAAGTCTGTCAAAATACAGCGTGAAACTGGCAAGGATTTTGTCTGGTCACATTTGGAGTGCTTTTTTGATTAGAAAAGGAGGTCATACAATGAGTTTTAATGCAATACAGTGCATATCCAATGCAAAAAGCAAAAGAGCTGTTATCATCCACACCACCAGCAAAGTCTGTGACTTATCTCGTCAAACTTCCTTTAGTCTCAGGCACTGTGACTCATTCTAAGACTGACACTTCAAATTTTTATTGAGAATCACAGGTGAGCTACTGCTGGGGACTTCAGCACTTCAGAATGTCTTACTCCTATCTGTACCTCTCCCTTCACGATTGGTGTAAATTTAGCAAATTATCAGCCAATCAAAGCTTTCCAGTTCCACCATTAAAAAATGCAAGTACTGCTAGTTGAGGACACTTACATCTCTAAATCAACTAGCAGGCACATAATTTCTCCACAGCCAAGCGTTAATGAGGAAAGACTGCTCAGTATAGAATGAAGCACAGAACTAATGAGAAATGAATGTCAAGAGATGTGCAATGGGAGAAAGGACTGCATTAATTGGTTCTGATGATCATTTTTAACACGGCACATGCCCATTCAGTCCCCCCGCCCCCCTCCCCCCCAGAAAAAAAAATATGAATTTGCCAACAGCACAAAATTCTCAGATGCAGAACTGAAGCCCTTACGTAGAAGAAATCTTTTTCAATAAGACCAAATCCAACTCAGTGAAAGCAGCAGTTTACATTTAAGACCATAAAATTTAAGATAGATAAATGTTCTCAGCAAAGGCATGATGTGAGCTTACAAACACAAATCTTATAGTTCATCAGCCTGTTAGTTCTAAATATGCCTTGCACTGTAAGGTACATTGACTTTATGTGTAATAGAAAAAAACCCCGGGTAACTTATGGCCTGGGGTTAATTCTCTAAAATGCACTGGTGTTGTAAACCTTTCCTAAAAGCACACCCTGTGCATTAATTGCCAAAGCAGAGTCGCCCTGTGATTGGCTAGTATCCACTACTATTTTCAACAAGCCTTCCCGTGAAGTTTCCAGGCTATTGTGTACACGCCGCTTGAATATATGTACATATGTAGTGGCCGGATGATTGTTCGCCTTTGGATAGCAGATTATTACCCAACAAACCCCAGCCAAGAAACCTCAGAGCCCTGACAAAGCTGACACGCAGTGCGCTGACAATGGCAAAATATTTCACGCCTGCGGCCACACATCCATACACGTATTTTCAGATGTTTCCGGTCGTTTCTGTGCATTGACCGCTCCCTCCATCCAATCTGTTTTCTCCTTTAGACTATTCTAAATTCCCATCCCTCTCAGCAGGCTATTGTTCCAGTTCCCATGCGTCTTACTGGAACGCCAATTAGCAGGAAATAGAAACGTCAATAGCTGCACAGGCCTCCGAGGGACGAGGCTTCATTTAGTCATCCAGTAGCTGCAGTCGCGCACACACACTCCCGGGTCCAGCAGCCCCTACCAACACTCACTACGTCGGCTGTTGTTAAAAGTTGGCAGAGACGAACTCGCAGATCGCATTGAGTCATCGTCGGTATCGTCGCGAGCGCTAGCTGCACGTGCCACGTCCTTACCCGCCGTGCATCTGCCGAGAAATTAATCGCACGCAATCAGTCTTGGGAGAACTGGGGCGGCGGCTCTAATTTTGAGCCATGAATCAAGTGTTTGGTCCAATATGGCCGCTCCAAATGTCCTGGAAAATATTAACTCACAAGCGTGGGGTTTGAAAAAAAAAAAAAACCCAGCCATGATGCGGTGAGAGAAAAATAAATATGGTGGCGGGGCGTGGGTTGAGAGAATAAAAAAAGACGCGAGGGCCCTATCTATGAAATGGCCATTAACTTGTCCAGCCTGATGGATGCCTCCCTTTCCTTGGCATTAACCGGTACATTAGAAGTCATCAATTCTTCAGGAAGTGCTCAGGAGATCGGACCCTTCCCAGGGGGCTTTGCTGCAGAGGGGAGCAGACTTAGGAGGAGGAGGAGGAGGAGCATGGATCAGGAAACGTGAGAGGAAGGAGAGAGGCGCTCCGAATGGGAATATCGACAGATCCAGGCCTCTGAGGAAGCTGCTCAATTTTCACATCGCAGGGTGTGTGCTGTCGCTCCGTGGTGGCAGTGCAGAGCACCGCAAACACACACCTCAGCCCTCACACACATGCACGCAGCAAACGCACTCAGATACACGCACGTGCAAACAACAAACTAACTCTCATACACGCGCACATGCACGCACCAAACGCTCACAATGCACATGCTCACACACATAGAAGAAACGCACTGAAAAGACAAATATATTTGCAAAAACAATTCACATACTCACATATGCATGCAAGATATGTGCTCACACACATGCACGCAGTAAACACACTTACATACATGCGCTCTTACATTCATGAAACACAGTCACATACATGCACAAATGCATTCACATAAACCCGGGAAATGTGCTCATAAACACAGAACAAAAGCATTAAAAAACACAAATATATTTGCAAGAAGTATTCACATACTCACATATGCATGCGAGAAATATTCTCATTCTTGCGAGAAAAGTGATCACATACTCAAAGCTTGCAGGAAACACACTCATATATAAGCACAAATGCACGCACATAGCACACTCACATACGCACACACGAATACACCAAACACACTTGAATACACGCATACATGCACAAACCAAACATACTCACATACACAGGGGAAACATGCTCAGTAGAAATACACTCAAATAACACAAACATATTCAAAAAATTAATTCAAATACTTGTACATGCATGGAAGAAACATGCTTGCATACACACGGGCACACAAAAATGTACTCGCATAAATGTAGTCTTGCAAGAAACGTTATGGCATACACACAACTGCATGCAAGAAAAACTCAGATACACATGACCGCGTGCAATAAACGTACTTGCACACACACACACACATACACATATGTATAACTTACACACAAATACACATGAAAATGCATGCACAACACATATATGCGCAAGTACGTATTCATGCATCCACTTTTGAGCAAAGTTCACTTCAGCCCTTACAAACACTCGTAAGCATTTGAGCACCCAAGCAAATAAATGTGAGCACACAAGCAAACACACACACACACACACACACTAATACTCACGATGAGACACATGAGCACATCGGCACGCACACACTGCAAACCAGACCAAGGCAGGTGCAGGAAGACACTCAATGGTCATTTATCCAGTGTGGCAGACAGGTCATTATGTCTGTAAGGAACGCCAATATCTATCTGTAACTAGCACTGTAAGGAAGCACCAGGAGTTCGAAAGGAGAAGAACATCTGCTACAGTTAATAAGTGAGCCTTGTCTGAGGGAGACAGATTTATGTACTGCCTAACAAATGCTCCAAAGGTTCTTCTTCATTTGTATTGATTTTCCCGACCTCTAGCTCCAGTTACAGTTCGGTAGCCGTATCTGCGGAAACGGAACTTCTGAAGTCAACATATCATTCAATTACCGTCCATGTTTGTTCACCAGCACTTATGCACGCGGCCTTCGCACGCCGATGTTCAGAGAAACAATCACCTCAAACAGGGATGGACGCTCATTTAAATCCAAATTTATCTGGCAGTTGAACGACAGTCCGTGCATGTTTGAAAAACCATTTAAATTTGTACGCGCCAAACCGCCACCCTTTGAATGAGCCAGCGTACCACAGGCACACAAACATACTATCGAAACCAAATGTCCATAAATGAAGGGAAAAAGTACCGTTAATTTTACAGGCCTCTTTTTTTATTTACCATTTTGTCTGGGGTGAATGTAATCTAAGAGTGTTATCATTAGATATGCTTTGAATATAGAGGTACACACTGTGAAATAACTTCAGTAAGCACAATAGAGGCAGTTACTTCAGTATTACGGCCATGAAACAAGTTTTTCAGGCCACTTTTTCAGAACTAACCTTCGAAATCAAGATGGCTGCCTAAAAGTTTGAGAAACAGCCTTTAAGAAAAAGCCCAGCTGAAGAAAATAACCATAATGACATTCCTACTGTTGCTGGGCTAAGTCCTCAGCTGTAGACTCACGGGGATGGGTTGGTTGGAGAGATGAAGCCTCGCCGTCTTTCTCCCTAAGGGTCAGTGAGCACTCCATGCGCTGATGCACAGATGCTGACACCATATGGGGACGTCAACAGGCTGCGTGGGGAGAGGGTATTCAGCAGGTGGAAAAGATGAACCAAGCCTGCAATGAACTGAGTCCTAAAGCACAGCTGCTCTGTCGTCCATGGGGAAAGCACAGAGCAACCTATTCAGACAAAGAGGGTATTTTCATTATTATTATTATTATTTGTAGTAATATTAGTACTAGTATTAGATTAGATTATCAGTATTTTCTAGTTTGAAACTACACCTTTAATAAAAGGGTCGCATGTTCAAAGCCGAGCTGTGACAATACATTGTTATGGCCACACACAGGAAATCATGGAAAAGCAGCCTTTGAGTAATTTTATACATAATATTCTTAAATGGGCATTAAAGGTCCAAAAGGTTCACCATGATTAAAATAGATTCCGAACCCTAATTTCAAATTCAAAGCCCAAGGAGTTTCAAGTCTTACAGAGAATTTTTTTTATTCTGATAGATTGTTTTGAAACATTTCTCGGCACGTATATAAACTTGTTTGCATACACACACGCACACACGCATGCATACACACACAGACATACGCACGCATCAGCTAATCCACACAAATGCGCACACAAGCTTCTGCTCACACCAAAACGCACACACAAAAATACACACACACACACACCCAGCTGCTGATACGCACACAGACAGGCACACACACACACACGCACCTGCGCTCACACACACAAACACGCGCATGCGCTCAGACGAATCCACTCACGTATGCACACACACACATGCACACACATACACGCAGACATGCACACATATCTGCTCACAGACGTGCGCGCGTACACACACACACGCGCGCACACAGAAAACCAAGGTTATCGCACCACTTAAACACACCCTACACAATTAGGAGGGGTCTTTAAAATGAGGGGGCAGCACATCACACTCCAGTCCCCCCTGTTTCTCTGCACCCCCCTCCACCCCCCTAACTGCACTCCAGCAACCACCCCCACTAACCACATGAGGTCAGAGTACAGCAGAGTACCCCTGTTAATGAAGGGGCCCTCGAACTCACACGCATGCACTGGCCAATCAGCCAGCCAAGGTCTAATTAGACAGAGAACCTCACGGCTGGAGCACATAACCAGTTCATTAGCCAAGGCAAGGCCGGCGAAACGCCTGGGCTAGGGTCGGTTTGCGGGGATTAAGATCATACACTATGATTTTTTTTTTTCTCCCGCTCTTTATACAAGCACATTTTTCTAATCTGCATAATGCGCACAAGATGTGGGATAGCTCTGCTATCGCATATCTGCCAGAACCTTCCGTAGACCAGTCTTGATTGACGCCGGGTGAGCACGCTGGCACAGCCGAGTTGTAGGGTCGGTGCGCATCGGTGACCTCTAGCGGGAATCGCGCTCACAAATTAGCGCGAGGGGTAGGCAGGATTTCGATATTCATACACCCCCCCCTGCCCCTGCCGCCATCACGAAGTCATACTGGTGCCAAATATCGGCAAGGGGGGGGGGGGGGGGTGGGGTGGGGGGTGGAGCGTCAGAGTCACTAGGTGGTCATTAAAGACATCGTTTCTGCAGTGCAACAGGGAGTGTGTCATCGGCACGCATTTGAATTCTGAAAGCACAGCACCGACTGAACTGGGCCCAAAGACTCATATAGTATGCATGTCACTGCAGGGCTGTAAAGTCCTCTTTAAAACAATAAACAGACCGATGCAGGCGCAAGCAACAACTACTGAGGAGGCACAAAAATCTGCAGAGTAAATACTTCAGAAAGAACATTTGGTTGAAAGTTTTATGAGGCAAAACAACACAGATCATAATACAAAATAATTAATAATATATGAAGGCTTTATATCACATTACTGTCTGTTATTTTTGCCTATGAGCCCTTACGACTGCTCATAGAAGTCTTTGTATAGCATTATGAGCGCACTGTAAACCAACACATATGCAGCCATAATGCATTCACAAGTATTTGCTTCACGCAGAGTAATACAGTAAATTCCCATTAGTCATTTTGCATGAAGCACTGGAAGTGAAAAAATAGTTAAGATGCAACGACACTTCGCTGACTCCAGGTCAGCTGGTTTGGTGGCTGGGCTACTGACCTGCGTGTTTTACGACACAAAATAGTGTTGAGGAACTGATCTCGGAGCAGGAATAGAACACAAAGTCAAAGGTCATTCTCACCAGGGCGTGGATGTCAGGACAAGCAAAGCCACATTACCCTTCATGGCCCCGTTTGAAATAATTACAAGAACTACTGCAAAGATGATGTGCATGTGATGTGTACAATTTTTTTTATGCTGACATCATTTTTGCTACTGGTGATTGAAAGAGTTGAACAACACAGACTCAAAATTCACAGAGTAAAAAAAAAGTAAATAAGAAAACTAGTCTTTAAATGATGAAATATAACCCCAGAAATCTGAGGTTGGGTATAGTATGGCCTTAACTTGCATTAGGGGCTTCACTTCACAGCCTCCGTGACCATGGCAACCGCTTTAAGTGGTTAAGTATTGATATGGTACACTAGTAATGGGCTTAAAAGTATAGTTCACGCTTTAATATCATAACTAAGTTTTTGGAGACTTCTCAAGTGTAAATTGAAGCACCAATTACTAAAACCCCATAAGTCACACTTGACTTGACTTGTGGGGTTTTAGTAATCAGTGCTTCAATTCATTACAAGAATACAATCAACCCATTGCCATGTACTTAATTCACCCTTGTACACTTGCGGGAACACATTAAAAAATACTTTGGGTGGTGAACCTTTAAGAGGTCTATTTGTTTACCTTCACAGTTCAGCTAAATACTCAGATAGGCTGAAAACTTTAATCAGTGTATAAAATAATCAACAGAATTGGTCAGGCTGTGGAAGAGAGGACCACAGTATAAGCTCAGTATAATACTTTAAATCAAAGAGTAAGGTAGAGTAAGGTGATTTTTTGTGGCAACAGCCTAATACCACAAACCAATAGTGGTGTGCTGGCCCAAGCCTTTATAGTTCTCTGTATGGATACTATAGATTTCTTCAAAAGAGTTTCTCACTTTCAAATCACATTCATTTGTCTTGCTAATTGGTTCCTTATCTATGGCCTACTTAAACAACAACAACAACAAAAATGAACTCTTTTATGTCATATTTCCTTCGGCTGTGTACAACCCCAATTCCAGAAAGTTGGCACATCATGAATGCAAATAAAAATGCAAATAAAATCAAAAAGGACTGATTGGAGCAGTCCATTCATCCTCTCCTGTATATTGAAAACAGCACAACACATTATTTGGTGTTCTAACTTGAATTTAATTGCTTACTGAAAATAAAATGACTACTGCAACCGAGTCTAAATTAGTTGGCACAGTCGACTGTTTACCACTGTGTAACATCACCATGTTTTCCCATCACTCTCATTCAGTCCTTCGGCGCTGGAGACACGAGCAGATAAAGTGGCGCAAGATGATTTTTCCCCCATTCCTCCATTATGAAGGTCTTTAGCAGTGCACTTGTATAGGGTCTTCGTTTCCGAATATTCACTTCACAATGCACTATAAATTCTCAACTGGAGACAGGCCAGGACCGCAGGCAGACTAGTTTTACGCCCGCACGATCTGCTTCTACAGTCATCCCCTGTAATCCATGAAAATCATAGTTTGGCTTTGTCTTGCAAAAATATCCCGGGAAATCCTTGGAAACCAACAACGCCTACATGGAAGCCCGTTTAACTCCAAAATTCATGAATATCTTTCTGCAATTTTGGTGCCCTTGGGAAATGTGACATTTGACTCCTATGCAATGTGTACTGAAAATCCCTGGTACAATGACAGATACTGATTTTTAGACCTGACACAGATAACAGCTTGGATTGGCTTAGTTGTAATTGGTCCAGTGAACAAGGTGGCTATTTTTTTTCCCCCAAAAATCAGTTGATCAGAAAGTATGGTTCCACAGTGCACTGATGAAATCAAGCCTAGCGTTGATTGTTGGAGGAGTAGTTTTTGCAGTGTTGATGTATACTTTGTAAAGCAAAGAAAAAACTTGCAAATGTGTATCCAGTAGTAAATGGTTTGGACTAACAAAGCTTAACCAGAGGATTTCCAAGCCCATGATGTGATATCCATTACAGTAACTAAAGTGTTGTCTATAATGACGGTTCTTAAAACAGTGACATCATGCACATTATTCCACATTCAAGTGATTTTTGCCCATGCCCTTTATGCACAGAGATTTGACTGGATAGAATATTACAGTAATTATATGACACAATGTACAGCGGGAAATGCCAAAAATCCAAAAAGATCTGTATTTTAGGAACGTAGTTCCGAAAGCGACAGGTTATGAGCTTATGCAACTGTTACCAAATTGTTAAGCTTTGACAGAGGACTGGGCCTTTCTGGAGTCCGCTTTTATATTGTAACACAATTAGACCTCCTGATTCACATTACTAATTAGACATAACCTTATTATAGTAACTTGTTACATCATAACAAGTCCTGAATTGCCCCTGTGCCAACTTTTTTTGGAGTCCGTTGCAGTCATCAGGTTTGAATTTAGCGTATCTTTCAAATAAACAATTGAATAGACAGTTTGAAGCATCACATAATGTGTAGTTATTGTGTCTTCAATACAGCAGGAGGTGAACGGCCATTTCTAATCACTGCTTTTCAATATCATTTGCGACTTTTTCATAATTGAAGTCGCATTTCATGTTCACTCTTTTCAAATGACTTAAAACTACATTTCCCATCAAAATCCTCCACCATACATTTTCTAACAACATATCAAATGTATTCAAAATGCCCTTATTGTAACGAAGCTCTCTGATCAAACTGCTTGGAGCCTGTGAATGCTTTAGGAGTGGATCCTGGAAAGCTGCTTGAAATGTATGCCAGGCTGAGTGGGGATTCTGATTGGCCCACAGGTATGAGTGTGTGAGTGAATGGGCTGAGATCCCAGCGCTTGACTGGAACATTGTCCAGGGCGGGTCCCTGCTCCTCTTTTGCGTAGGGTAGGCTCTAATCTGGAGTAAGCGGTAATGCACAGATATGTGCTACTCATTTACTCGCACATTGGCGCGCATTTACTCATACCCCCACTCCCTTATAAAAGAGGCATGCTGCGGCAGTTCTCTAGCCTTCAGTTTAATGCCATCGTCTTTCAGCGTGTTGGGTCAGCATTTTCATTTTCTCTGTGTCAAGCAAGGAACGTCACATTAACTTCAAAGGACACCGAAAGGCGGCTCGCATTCCACTCCTGAACCATTCAGGAATATCACGTCTATCAACCTCTTGCACATGAAAGTAAGTGATCCATCGATTATCGACTCCATGTGGGTCTGGGCTCTTCTCTCGTTTGCAGTCTGCAACGCTACTGAGGTTTCGTATTTTTGAGCTTAAACCCCCTTCATATATTTTTTACCAGTATGAAGTGCACCTCATGTTTTCTAATCTCATTAAAATTTCCCAGTGAGTTCATCTCCCAAAAGAAGGCATTCATTTTCTTCAGCAGAAGACAAGACAGTCAGCATTTATCCAAGACACTCAATACTCGGTAAACATCCATGAGCCTTCTCTGTGTGAATATATATCATGCATGGCAGTGAGCACGTGCAACCATCACTTAGGCAAAGGTCATTTAAGATGCCCCCTTCAGACTCTGAATATAAAGAATATGCACTCTACATATTGTTATTCCAGGTTTTAATGTTAGGATGCATGTTTTGAGTCATATATGGGGGAATAAAGTCATATGATTCATGACTGTGGTAATTATGGTATGTATTCTGTACTCCCACCCAACAGAATCACTTCCAGTACTCCCATGATGCATTTCTCTGCCTGTGCAGGTGCGGTATTATATCAAAGCACGGAGACCATGATTCAACACATTAAACCTTCAATTTCTGTTAAATGTATGACTATACATTTGCATAAATTAGGCCCCTCTTTTACGATACACCTAAAGGTCATTATATTATCCACGAAGACTGCCGATGAGGTAGCGGGAATCAGTTAATGCAAGTGATTTTAGCATATTCAGTGCTTTCATTTTTTCACATCAGTGTGGGTACGTGCATGTGTGTGTGTGTGTGTGTGTGTGTGGGGTGGTCAACGGGTGGGAGTTTTACTACCTTTGTGTGGACCAAATATCCCCACAAGTGATGGAGTACAATTTTTTTTATGGTCATGGGGGCATATTGCGATCTCCATAATGTAACTGAGCTATTTTTGGGTTAGAGATAAAAGCTACACCATGGAATATTACCTACATTTTTTTCAAATCACTCCTTGCAATGTGAGAGTCATCATTTTTAGGTCTCTTTTCCGCCAAGAGTACAGTTCATAGCCAGCCAGCTGTTTTTGCCCGTTTCATGTTTTTTTGAATTTCTGTGTCAGTGATAAGTTCCTTGTCTGTCGCACAGGACTCTTTAAAAACTTGGTATCTCATTCTGATGGGTGTGGTTTTGGAGGACGTAGTATAGTATGCCTGGACAAGCTCCCTCAGCCTGTGCTCTGAGTGCACATTCATAAGTGACCATGCTTGGTTTGGCTCAGGTTTGGAAGCTTTTCTGGTTATTACATAAAGTATATAAAACTTTCCACTGATCAGACAGACTTGGTGATTCCTACACAAGTTTATCTGTGGGGACCAAACACCCCCACAAAAACATGATTTTTTAAAAATTTTTTATCCTTCCAGTACAAAGACTTTATTATGGTTCCCACAAGGTCACTAGGCCATTTTTGGGTTAGACGTTAAGGTTAGGGTAAGATAACAGCTAGGGAGACGTTTGGGCCATTGTTAAGGTTAGAGGTGTAGAGTTTTTAGTTAAAGCTTATTCGGTCTATGGGACGTCCCATCACAACGAAAATTTCACACAATGAAAACACAACATTTGAAGTTGTGAGGACATTCAAGGTGATCCTCCCAGAGAATTACAATTGATTGGTCAGGTATGGGTAGGCATAATTGAGCAATTTTTAGGGTTTGGGGAAAGGCTAGTCAGAATGAATGCAAGTCCACACAATGTCCTCACAAGTATCGCTTTACAAATTCGTAAGTGCATGTGAGTGTTTGCAAGAGTGTTTGTGCGTGCGTGTGCATGTTTGCATGCGTTTATATGTGAGTGCACGTGTGCGTGTATACGCGAGCATGTCTGTGTGTGTGTGTGTGTGTGTGTGTGTGTGCATCTGTGTTTGTGTGCTTAATTAGATTCATTTATTCTCTTTGTTTACTCTTAAATAACATGAGCACTCATAAGGCTCCACAGAAGGTACCACAGAAGAGATATCGCAGCACCCAGAAGAGACAGAGGGTCTCTATTCCTCTCTGTATTAGAAGGGTCACGGATGCAGTGGTAACCCAACGTGCCCTAATTAAACCCACTGTACATGCGGCTAAACCAAGACAAATGTGCGCTGTCAGTGCAGCTTTTACTTTGCTGCAATTACCGAGATACACTTTTGGATGCAGACACGGGGGTAAAAATCACGATCAAGGTGCAGTCGCTCTGTTGCGGGGGTATGCACCATCCCATAATGCAGCAAAGAATCACTGACTCGCCCGATAATCAACTGCTTGTCTGACGCTCAACAGTGCGTTAAATTACAACATACAAACAGGAAAAAACTAATAAAATTATCATCAAACTAAACTATACCATTAAGAAAAAACATTCAGAAAAAATATTTTACCTCCATTGAGAACATGCAAGGAGAACAGACGCACTCAAAAAAATGAAACCCCTTGAAATTTTTGATTTACTTAATAATGTTATGTCAACTTTTTCCACAAAACTGAGTTAAGTACATTCCACTCCACATAAAACTGGCCAAAAAATGTAAGAAGTCAAATAAAGGTAACGCAAGAAACTGTGGACATAACATTATTAAGTAAATCTAATATTTCATGGCTTTTAATTTTTTTGAGTGTGCAAATGAAGAAGGTAAAAGAAATTTGAATAAATACCCTATTTTTGGGTTATGGGCTTTTTTACAAGGGCCAAACAGCAGAAGTACTGTGTTTTTGACACAAGTAAAATGCCTACCGATTGTTCAAATCATAGCTGTACTTTAGGTCTCCTTACCATTCAAGCAAACTTTTACCAGGCTACTCTGATCCATGCGAACAAAGAGCCGCAGCCAATGAGAACCACAGCCACAATCTGTCTGACACATTCAGTTAGGCACCTGACCACCGATACCATAAAAGGGTTTCCTGCCATGGCACTTCCTGGTAAGTTATCCAATCTCTGCCCTTATCGCTTCCAACAAATTTAATACTAATCTTACTACTACTACTACTACTACAAATAATAATACTAATAACAATAATACTTTTTATTATTATTATTATTATTATTATACTAATAAATAAATTAATCAATTACGGAGAATTACTTGCTCTTCTCCAAGAAAAAAATATGTAAAACGCCAAAAAAGTATGACATAATAATTAGGGATAAGGGCAAGAACGTAATTGATTCAGTTACCAGACTGTGAAAAAAATCTGTTATCGCACTGGTCAGTTACAACAATTCTGCAAATATCATTCACAATATTAGGAGAGAATAACCATAAAATGACATTCCAGGCTCCAATTCCACAAGGTTATCAAATCAATGAGTCCATCATTTTGCAACGATGATGAAAAAACAGTGTTGAAATGTTCCCCTGTGTACATTTAAGCAGGAATTATGACTTTTCTATGTAGGAAAAACATTTTCATCCAGACAGAAAGACCATTTGACCCAAGGGCATGATATTGGAACTCAAAATTCAATAAAAACCGCAGTCATTGCATACTGTAGGTCTGATGAACCAGATTCAGTATTTATATCCAACGCGGATTGAATTTCGCGCAGCAAATTCTAATCAGATACATGTTTTTAAAGAATGTAATTGTTATTGAGTAATGGTCTGCATCAACATGAGATTGACAGCAAGGTTAATTGGCTAAATTGGTCAATATTTCACTCTTGAAATCTCACGCAATTGGCTTGTCTGCAATTACGGGAAAAAAATGCAAAAATGATTTATGTTGACGGTATAACACTGAGGCAAATATAGCTTATGGTTACTGTACAGATCATCAGGTATTGCTTGACAGTTTGTTGAGGATGCAAATTGAAAAACATTGAACAATTATTCATTTGCTGTTTCTTCGATATCACCCTACTCCACTCCACTGCTCCACTATTATTATTATGATTATTATGATTATTACGATGATGATGATTATTAAGATTATCATTATTATTATTATCATCACTGTCATCGGTGCAGTATGGTGGTTCAGTCGGTTGCACTGTTGCTACACAGCAAGGGGGTTGTGGGTTTGAATCCTTCTCTTGGTCGCATTGGTTTCGTTCCAGCTGCTCGATTCTCTTTCTGAGTATTTCCCCAAACCTTTTCCCACATGTTCCATCACAAGTGATTCCAATGATCAGGTTGCAATAAATCCATTAAGCGACTTGATAAGCAAGTCATTTGGATCTCCTGCACTGGAGCAGGGAGAGATCTAAAACATGCAGGACAGGTGGCGCTCCATGAAATGTTTGGAAAACACTGCTCTGGTTCAAAATATAATTATATTGGGAGACCGTAAAATAGGTATGAGAGTGATTCCCTTGTGTGTGAGCCTGCGATGGACTGGAGAACAGTCAACAAAGTATTCCTGCATGTTGCCCACTGAATACTGGGATAGGCTCTTACCAGGAATATTATATTGACCAGCATTGAAAATGCTCCGCACTAATTTCATGGCCAAAATACAAAGTATGCATGTTTGGGATGTGTAATTGTTATCAAAGTATATTATGCCTCCTGACGAGATGGCAAAATTCAAAACAAGGTCTTTGGCGCATTTTAATGCCATTTCAGGTAAAAAAAAAAGCTAAAATCAATATTTTTGTCACCAGGGAAAAATGCAAAAACGTATTTCTGGGTCTGTTACAAAATCTGGTCTTTCAAAAGGTGGCAAGGCAAAAGCCACCCAAAGTCAGTTGATAAACATCACCTTTAGATGGCAAATGAGGTGAAAACTTGATGAAAATGAGTAGAAACACACTCAGAATGTTGTAAGTGCGCATACACGTCTGTGCTCTTGCTACGCGGCAGCATTGTCATTATTTCATCACTGGGGAGATTGACCAAAAGTTTAAGGCTATCCGTCTAGCGCCTGACTGTGCACTGTTTGCTAGGCACGGTGTAAATTAAAGAATCAAGATCATTCAAATTGACTGGAATGGCTCACCAAGATGATTTCAAAGGCATAGAGTGTCCGATTTCACAGTCACAAGTCGCCTAACAGCAGCAAAAGTGACAAGTCAAACCCCCAATTGAGCCCATTTTCACCACTGACACCACTGTAGTACTGTTTATAAGCAGGGGTTACTCCGAACTAAAGGCAAGAAATCGAAAGATAAATCATTTGGTCTGTGTTTGATCATTAGAAACATGAATCGAATTCTGTTTTTTTTTTATAACACACATCATTAACATACATATTTTGTATCTTGGCCATGAAATTAACCCCTTTGTGCAGAATACAAAATATTTTCAATTTTTTCCTGTTATGCATTTCCTATTTAAGGCTTTATAACTCAGCAATTGCGTCGCGGAGACTTTGGAAAATTATTCCAGTGAAGCAAATTATTTGGAAATTCAATTACGAATTGTTTAGGAATTACATTTCAGAATTTACTGACCCCGGCGTCTATATCTGCACAAAGGGGTAAAGGTGGTACATTTTTGATGCTGGTCAGTGTATTATAATCATTATTATTATAACTGGTTGGCTGGTCTGTCATCATCAGTCACCTCCCGTCTTCCCTTAGATCTGTGATCCACATCATTGGCTCTTTATTGGAAGGGAAGTCTGGATACCTCATTCAGTATGAATCAAAATGTGATACAAGGATTAACTGTGGATTCACAATGAGATTATGAAGCATTGGGGAAATCTGTGAAACGACTTGACTCGTGTGTTGTTTGAAGGTCTCTTTTTTATCACTTTCCCTGAAGGAGAGGGATAATGAAGCTGAGGAATCGGGGGACACCTCCGGAAAGTTCTTTTTTTAACTCTGGTCACGCAGAAGCTAATTTGAAATCCATTTTGATTTGTAGCCCACTTCAGGCCATCAAATCTTCATATAAATGCGATACTGCACTAGTCCTTCTGTCTGTGTTGCTACAAAAAAAAATGACTGTATATTTATTCAGTTCATTTTCATTCCACTAAAAACGGAAACTGACCTCAGCACGTAAAAGTAGAATACGCTCGCCGAGATGGCCTGGTCAGCTTTGTGATGTTGACAGTAAAATAGTCCATCATGATTAAAACCTAATAGAACAGATATGACTTTCATAGGAGCCATAATTACCTCGTTGATTATCCACTGAAAGTGATTGTGTTTTGCAGAGTAAAATGCCTTTGCTGAGGTTTTTATACGCCATTTTCTGCCATCTCAGTGCATCCCCCGGAAAATCATGCAAACACGAGAACATTCAAACTCCTCACAGAGAGGCCCAAGGCCAGATTCAAACCCACAACCTTCTTGCTGTGACACAGCAGTATGACCAACTGTGCCACTGTGCAGCCCACAAATAACAAAAATAACAATAATAATCCCATACTAATAGTTATAATAATAGCAGACTTTCTATATACGCTTATGGCACTGAGTGCTAACAGTTGACACTGCTATTCTTATTTGAGTCACATCTTAAATCGCCTAAATTGCTCAAAATTACTTGATTTTACACATACATAGCCATATCAGAGTCACCAAATTCCTTATTTTGGAGCATAGTGGCCATGTTTGAATCATTTTTACAGTTCCGGTTTGATTGATTTGATGCTATTTGACTGATGAAGTGCAATGAATTTCATCTCTGATGGTAAAGCAAAGGATGCAATAAAGTTTAAGTGCTAAGTTGTGCTCAGATATCTGAATACTATAAAAGAGGAGGTTTTTTGTCACACAAAGTCAATGAAGCTTAACAAAAGGCAATCTCTACTTGAAACAGTCATTTTGACTTATCATGCTAAGATCACCGGGTACCTCTGACGCAACATCAGGGTAAAGACTCAAAGTCGGTTTCTGCACTACTTTTTGACACTGACTGATTACAGACATTGATGTGGTCAGAAGATTAATGCTGTGACATTTTTCTGGACTATTGGTTTTGGTTCATTGTACTGCATGACCTATCTGCACGGTGTGTGTGCTTTGTTCAGTGAGAGAAACCAAAGGGTACAAAAAATGCTGAAGAGGGATTCAAAGGCTGATTCTACCAGTGTAAGCTTGGTAGCCAGTGAATGCTTTTCACCTGGAATATTAACTCAAAGGGTTAAACACAACCAGTTTCCAATATACAGGTTTATTGCTCAAATAAACCACCCCCGTGGTCCAGTGGACATAAAGCACTGTCTGGAATTTTTATTGCAAGGATAAAGTGCCCCCAAAAAGTTTGAGGACTAGAAACAAGAGGTGAGTTCAGAGAAGACCATAACAAGCTTGTAACATTGATTTTAGGTCCTGATCCAAGGTTGTAATTGGCTCACTTATGAGTCTCAGGAAGACCACTGTGTGATGAACAGAGCAAAAGAGAAAAAAACAGACTGTAAGCTGTAAGGAAGGTTTAGGCCCCTTGTGGTGGTATGTCTATCACTGTTTGATCAGTCATGTTGGCACCCGAGGGGCCATCTTCTCCACTGCAGCATTTGAAACACACGGTTTGAAATTCCTGCTCTTTTCTACATCACAAACAGACCTGATATGCATAGTTCACACCCACCAACCAGCTCATTGTGTGAGTGCCCTGCTCCCTCCCACAGCCTTGCTCAACCTCCCCACCTCTTTTTTCACTTTGTTTGCATTGAGCTTCTTTTTCTGACCAATAATCAGAGAGGACACGCCCACTCAGAGAAGCTTGTGTTTAAGAGGGGAAAGAATAATAGGCAGCAAATGCCCCCAAAATAATGGATTTGTTTTTTAATCGGGTTTTTGTACAGACCTCCTTTTTGGTCACCCAAGAATACAATAATTCAGAATAACAGCACAATAAGGGATTTTATATTTCTTATTTTACCACTGCAAAGCCAAATTAGACATCATACCCGCACTACAGCAAGCTGGGACTGTAAAAACTTCTAAAAGTAGTATTTCAGTCCTCCGCTAATGAAGCTGTTTAAGACGGCAAAGGAAAACTCTCAAAGTCTCTCAAAGGAAACCGCAGGCTCCTCAGACTACAGTCCTTCAGTGTCTTCCAAGGAAGAGAGCAAAGCTGAGCATAAAATGATATAATTGAAATTACATCTGCTCTGGAGCTATTTTTACTGACTTAACAGATGGAGCAGATGAATGAATTGATTTTGGTTATTTTGTTTTGTGTTTCAAGCTGGCTGTGAATCCCAACAGATATAGAAAAAAAGCGACTCTCTCTCTCTGTGACCTACAGGTTCATTTGTTTATAATCATACACACACACACGCACACGCACACGCACACGCACACACACACACACACACATATATATAGGCTATAAGAATGATTCAATGTGCAACAGTATCAGGAACATACTACATACCAACAAATGGCTTGTCATCTAAAATTATTATTCTTCTTATTATTATAGTCGTTGCAGTTGAGAAAATAATGCATGAATAATTTGATTTGGTTTTAAGCTTATTTTCTTGTGAATGTAATAAATGGAATACAACCTCAGGTTTGACGAATATCAAGGACAAAAAAATAAATAATAAATTCATTTCTATAAAAAAAGAAAATAAAGAAGAAAAACAAAACAAAACACAACAAAAAAGCCTCAGTCATACCGAGTCGGAATTTAGGCCATGCAATCAGGCTGACGCATTGCTGAGTCACGGAACTACAGAGAATGTGAGAATGCCAGCTCGTGCTTGGAGCTTACTCGTCACAACGTAATTAGGCAAGAATTGGCTAGGCTAGTTACTTCTCCGTTATTTTGCAAGATCATATTCTCCAAATTGAGAGATGTCAGTCGGCAATAATAAAAATGCGAGGTTTGCCACTGAGAAGATAGAAGTTGACTTATACTGTTCCCCTACTTATTCATGCTGCACGTGCAACTTATCGGTCTGTAACGGGTATAAGGTTTATTTCAATTCGGCTCTGATCTCGACCGCAGAAATGTAAGCAACTGCGCACGATGAGTCTCGCAACGTGCTCAGCCACGCGGGCGCTGTCCTTGGTTCTGAAGTGACTCGTGGAGCGCTGAGGGATGCACCGCATAGACCCCATAAACACGTAGCGTGCGAGTAATGTATCTAGTTAGCTCTACTCTACATTTGTATTTTTACATTCAATATGTATAGGCTATGTTCAAGACACTGCATAAATCTGTGACGTTTGTTCCCGTCGAGCCAAACTCAAGAGGACATATTTTTATACGGAATTCGTACTTCATGGCATACGGCATACTCCGAGCCACTTCACTAGCATTCTTACATCTGCTATAGTTCTATGCACGCAGTTTTGGATAAATGGACCCAAATGCAGACATTTCTCTTTCTTAGATACAAAAAAGCAAAGCAACTTGCAACACATAATAATAACCAATAGTCTGAAACTATCTAATAACAATAATAATAATACTAATAATAATTATAATAATAATAACATTTATATCAACAACAATCATTACGAAAGTATACAAGTAGAAAGATGGAGATCCCTGGGAAATCCCAGTTTAAGTCCAAAATTTTGGCAAAAACCCCGTCCAATTCTTGCAGAGATAGCTTACAAAGTGGAGACCACAACGCTGATTTAAATATTTCCCCCTCTTCTCGCGTTGGATATTTTAAACGATGCCTTCAGTCTCCAGCATACGCACAAAACCACTTTACTCCTATTGCCATTAGGGGAATCAATCTAACGTACGAGGCAAAGCAGGCCCTCCCTATTCCAAGTCTTGCTTCACACCTGAGTTGAATAAAATATTCTCAAGACTTCCATGGAGTACAAAAAATTGAATAAAAAATGGAAAACCAATGGAGTCGCAACTTTCAGCGCAGGGGCGTCCAAGAAGCAGTGTAACAGCCAATTGCATTCAAGGACTGAATTCAACATGGAAGAGCTTCTCTGTAAGCGTATACTTCCGCGTACGACGAGGATGCTGAATTCCGAGTGCGGAGAGGTATGTTATTGCTGTGATACGGCACTATATATCCGCAAGCAGGACCACCTTCTCTTGAAAGATAACCGCCTTCCGTCGCTGGTACTCTTCCCAGTCAGTGATGTTGCCTGTTTCTGTTGTGAATCTGTAAACGCGAAAAACACTAGTCGGCAGCTTTTTTTGCAATCCTTGATTTCATTTTTTTTCTTCAGTTTATTTCCTTTTATTTTGCTATCTGATACGGACGCAACTGTATGTCTTGGCCGTCTTCAGATATTAAATATTTTACCAAATCAACCCTGTTTTTCTTATTTATCGCTTTGTTAGTTTTACGTTTTACTCTGATAAGGCGAGATTGCTTTTAATCTTGCTTTGTTGTTTTGAATTTGTTGAGAGTCCAATTTGGTTAACGCTAAGGACGTCAAACTTTCATTAAAGACGGTAAGGGATTTTAAGTTTCTACTAAATTGCGAGTGAAGTGGTGTGATGCTGTTTGGGGAAATAGCTTCAGTGGTTTATCAATCTGATACAGCATCAGTTCTAATGCCTTTCCTTTGACAAAATGGCCATTTCTCATTATCTCGTTGATCAGTTGGTAACAAAATTCGATTGGATTGCGGGTTTAGAGCATATTCTATAGGCGACCTAAGTGCAGCACTCATATGTCCATATCAGTATTGCCATCATGCAGGAACCTTTAGAAAATGTGGTGCGCTTATTATTTGTGCTTTAATCATGTAGCATGAGTATATGGTATTGTCTGCAAGCGTTTGGCACATGTGAGCACGAAATCCGGGTTTATCCGAAATATAGAATCTTGACGCTTGGAAAATCAGTGTTAGTTGAGACTGAACAATGCGAAGGCTCCGGTCACAGTTTTGTCGCCTATCCGATGAGACATCCACAGTAAATTGTTGAAATTTGTCCTTTCTTATTGTCGTGAAATGCTTTTTAAAAATCAGATTGAAGCCCAACATATGTGGAACCCGTCTGTTCAAAGTTGATTTCGAATAACAGGGAGAAAGTACGCGTGCAGCATCTCTAACAGGTAGCTATAGCTACAGCATACCGCAAGATCATAAATCAGCGTGGCGCCAGGCGCACTGGATTCGCTGCCGCGGAGCGACGTGCGCCTCTCCCCTCTACTGGATTGTTTGAGGTTTAATAATCGTTCTGCGTGGGGAAGAAGAAAAAAAAAACAGTTCATGCGCTACAACTCGGGTACGGCGAGGTTTCAAACATTTTCGTCATTAATAATATAAAATTTAGACTAGAAATAAAAAATACAACCAAGGATGATTGTCTGCCTGTTTTTGAGATGAGATACAAGAAGAATGCCACATTTGTATCTCTTAAAAACCAAGTCATGCGATGAATATATTTTCCTAACTTCAAGGTTTTTCTTCTAACTGCGTTTATGCATCACTATGTAGTATGAGTTCAAGCTGGTGTAGGTTCGTATTGACCCGATATCAAACATGTTGAGACTTTTATAAATTTCCAACAAACTTTAGCACGAATTTTTGCAGCATGAGATGTTCCTCAGTTGTGCAATGCATTGCCCAGCATTAATAAGATCCAAAAATTGATACTTAGTCCACTGGGACTGGGTATTGCCTCTGAAGATTAACTTCAATGCAAATATCTAGGTTTTGTTGGACATGAGTGCCTTTTTTCCCTCTGTAATACATTACATTTTTGCTTGTTTCTTCCTGTCTGTGTGCCCAAAGGCCTTTAAAGGGTACCACCAATCTCTCAGTCAGTAAAGCAGTTTTAAGCTAAATTTAAGAAATAGACGCAAGACCACCGGACTCCGTCAATACCTGATAATTTAGCCCCTCCTGAGAGTGCGGCCTAAGATGTGCATCTGTGGTGAGATATGCTCCAGGAACAGGAAGCAATAGCCAAAAGTAGAAGTACAAACCATGTATTTAGACAGAATCCAAGTGCTAGAGCTATATTAATGTGCTAATTTAATGATGAGAAATTAAACTGAAGGTCTGAAGTGGAAATGCATGACAGTGAAAATCAGCTGGATAATTTTTTACAAGTGATGACTGATGACCAAACCTACTTATATGGCCCCACCCATATGTACATAGCATTAACACTGAATAGTGTGCTAGCATGCTAACCACTTCGCTGATCAGCTTGCGCTAAAGGTAATGTGAACAATCTGCTCTCTCTGGATAGACTGAGACTGTAAAACTGGCATTTTGGGTGCAGCCATCAATTTCATTGGCTACGTGGTGATGTCTTATGTAGAAAACTGGCTTAGACTACTGCAGCTTGCGCTTTCGGTAAGAATTCACGGTCTGAGTACCGCAGCCATGTATTAGCTAGTGTGTTAGCATGTGGCAATTTAGCGAGGCTTGCGATGGTAAATGTGAGTAAATTTCTCAGGAATCATATCAACTTGCTTTTGTGCCCTGTCCTTTGTTAGCGTTAACATGTTTGCTACACCTTGACACTAGCAGTTATAGTTCGTGTACACAAGACTGATCTATGACCTTTACAAATAACTGAGTTTGCTAGCCAGCTGCTATTTAACTTTCACTGTTATTACTGCGAGAAAGGTCATAGTGGAAGTAGGGCTGGGCAATATAGTGATATTTTATCAATATCCCAATATAAGATATCATTGAGGATTTTAGATATTGCAATGTCATGATATGACGTTAAGTGTCATCTTTTCTGGTTTTAAAAGCTGTATTTTTGCAAAGGGAAGCAGCTGTCTGCACTCATTAGAATGTTTTTGCTGTTGCCTGTACCTGCTTGGTCAAAATATCCACATTACTAATGACTGCTTATCAAAATCGCATTATGTGAATACTTCTGTTGCCTACAATAGTTATTTCTATAATCCCGTTGCAATATCGCTATCGAGCTATTCAGTCAAAAGCATCGTGGTATTTAATTTTATCTATATCGCCCAGCCCTATGTGGAGATGGTATCTGTCTGAGTACCTACATAATTCCTGTGATTAAATTGTAGGCTGTATCATTGGTTGTGTAGACACAAGAATTAAAATGGGTGTGGCAGGAAATCAGCAGCAGTGGCACAGGAGGTAGAGCGTGTCCTCCACTAACCGCATGGTTGGCGGAATGATTCCTCGGCTCTTCCTGCCTGCATGTCGAGGAGTCCTTGCGCAAGATACTGAACCCCAAGATGCAGGCTGGCGCCATGCATGTGAGAGTGTGTGTGCGAAGGGGTGAGGGCCAAAAATCAAAAAACACTCTGTCCAATGAGGAAAAAGCACAATATAATCGCAGTCATTCGCGTAACTTGCTGCCAAACACTCAACAGGCAGCTTTCCCATTATAGTTCATGTAACCATCTTTGCGACTTTATGATATGCAGTTCCTTGTTATACTGTATTGCTCTATTACAGCAGTATTATGCATTCAGAGGAGTCAGGTATGAGTTCAACATAGCAGTACATATAGACAAAAAAAAAAACCTGAGGAGCTGATCTGGGAAAGACAATGATTTTTTTATCATGATGCAGCCTGTTTTTGGTGGGACTGGCAATAATTTCACGAGTCAGAGTTTGAAGAGTTTGTGAAGTCTTAAAATGCAGTCTCAGAGGAACATTTCTAGGGCAGATTCCTGAAAAGAATTTGATTAAATCCAATGTGCACTTCAGGGATCACTGATTGAAGTATGTCTGACTTTCTCTAAGATTTTTTTTTTTTTGCTGCAATCTTTTTTAAGCATGCACTCATACAATATTTTTCCCCACTGAGTGTACAACTGAAGACACACCCCACTGTACTCATACACATGCAACACGCATATACACACACGCACGTGTTTGTACAGCTATGCTTATGAGGACATTGTATTTACTTACCTTGAGTCTGTGCAGTCTTTCTTGAATCCTATCAGTAACCAAATTATGCCTAACCCTCACCATAATCTCATCCTATCTATAACCATAACCCTAATTTAAACCTGTCGACTGTAATCCTCCATAATCCTCTGTGAGGGCCACCCAAATGTCCTCACAACATTGTATGGTTTCTCAAGAGCTGGTTCTCACAAGTATCACTATACAAGCGCACACACGCATGCACGCACACACACACACACACACACAAACACACACACACACACACACACACACACACACAGAGTTCTCTGAAAACATCGACAATAATGGGATAACTGAGTGTAGGAGTCCTAAGGTTCAAGAAACAGGAAATGAATTTTTTGGCCTTTAGTTAGTTTGGGGAGGGGGGTGGATTGAGGGAGTGTGTCGGGTTCATCCCAAACTTCTATTCTTAACAATGTAATTAATGAGCCCTCCACACGATCTGACATTTTTACTTTGACTCAGCGACCGTCTCGGCACACCAATGACAGCTGAAGAACGTTCTAGTGCCTCCGTGTGCAATATTTTACCGTGACGCAAGACCGCAGGCTCACCACACCACTGCTGGCACACGCACAGCTAATTAGCAAATTGAGACACACAAACCTTGATGCCCACCAGCCCAATTCAAAGAGAGGCCACTGTCCGGCCCAGCTCCTGGTAATGAAATATGACAAAGACAAATGGGGAATAATGTCTGCAGCTTATGGAACACGGCCCTGCGGAGCTGAAGGGTAAAGCTATGTCAGAATCTTCCGGAATGTTTAATGGTAGCCATTTTCATTCCTCTCGTTTCCCTCCCTTACTCTGAACAGCGCAGTTCATAAGTATTCCAACAGTTACGCACTTCCATTCTTTTTATTGTTCTCCAGCAAATTGAAATCGAAGAATGAATAGGTATAAACTGTCCATGTCAGTTTAATTGGTGAGTTCTCGTATCAGTATTGAGTGATATTACTATTACAGATTCACAATTATTTTTTATCCTGAGTGACTGGTGGAATATAGAAATAATGATGAAAAGAAGTATTTGGTGTGGCTGTCTAGACTATGCTCTGTGGTGAAACCCTCCCCTCCGAAGTGACCACCCTGAACTGTTTTTCTCACACTGTTTATTACAAAATCATTTTGCGAGTGGAGCGGCTATATTAGAGAGGGAAATCTTCTTAGTCAGAGCCGGCATGATTAAGATAGCGATGCTTATGCTAAAATGGTTAAAAGTCCGGCTGTCACGGAGGCACCAAATTTAAATTTTCACAGAAGCATTTCCCTACAGGGCAAATGAAGAAATAAATTAATAAATAAGCAATTAGCCCAAGAAAAAAATAGCCAGTGTATTCCATTTCTGTCAAATCTGTTCGGAGTTACCCCAGACTGCAGACAAAAATGTACTTTCTGTTGGCCTGGAGTCCTCCTTTTCCCAAACTACCAGGGGAAATCTCCAAAACTTGAATCAGAATGTGTGTGTGTTCAGTTCGCTTAGTTGCTCTGTTTAGGACCTCCAGGGTGTTTTTTTTCTCCGCAGATTTTGGCTAAATTGAGGCTCTCTTGAGAGCTATAAGCACAAGCATTTAGGCCGAGGGATGAACGCGCTCAGAGATTACTGCTGGCATCTCATACGCGCTCCCTGTTAGGAAAGGGTATTTGAGAACTAAAGACCACAAAAGCCTGTGCTCTGCCCTCTTGTGGTGGGGACAGGAACTGCTGATTTATCTCAACCAGCAAGGGAAAGGCCATGATTCATCTACTGCAATATGTGAGGTGTGTTCTGACCCCTCAAATCTATGCACTAAGATGTTTGATTTGTCAGCGAAGACATTATTTACTCCACGGTGTAGTTGAATACTGTAAATAGTAACATAAGAAATTATTTAAAAATAGCCATTTTGTCCAACAGTTCAGAACTTCATAAGCCTATTCTGTTGATGCAGCTTGCATCGCTGAAAATAACAGAGGCTGTCTGTAAACTTTACACCCCATTGCTAAAACAGGCAGAATGATAATGTGCATGCTAACAACCATCATTGTGCGCTAACGCCCCTCGATCATTCACGTGACACTGAGGGCCTGGCAGTTCATACAGAGTGCCAGACCCTGAGCAAAAGCCATGCGTTCTGCTACAGAGGGTTTCATTACCCTCACGTAGAGACAAAGAAAAGTGCTAAATGATGTGACCAGTCACAATAAATCCATGTTGTTTTTTTGTAGTTACTTACACACCTCTCACTTCATTATCAGAACCCATTGCAGCTTGGAAACTTGTGGTACAAAATGACAGAGACATAATGTTAAATATTGTTGAGGAACTGATAATATGGAACACAATACTGAGCCTGTATCAGTAATGAAGGACTTTTACTAGAATCTCAATGTTTATTATTATTATTATTATTATTATTATGATAATTTTGAATTTTAAGATGAATAACCCCCAGATTACCAGTCAGTTTGCTGAGGATAGTGACATTTTTATAAGCATTTTTTAATTTTGAATGTAGCAATGAATAAATTATCATTTGCTAAGAATAGTGATGTTAAAAATAAGCCACATGTGTCAACTGAGATCGCAAACATCCTCTTAGATAAAAACCCTCCTTCTGGTTCTCACTTAATGCTGATGGGGAAAAAAAGACAGAATAAGACACAGGGATTTTTCTTCGATTTGAAAAACACTTGGTCTGTCATCTTTTTTAATTTAATTCAGGTCCGGCTAATCCTTTCTCAATCAAGAACTTTGAGGTTGGCTTTTTGTACTTTTTCTATCTATAAAGTCAGTGGATTACTTTCTTGCACTACAGTATCATATTTTGTAGCGTGCTGCTAGAAAATTGACCATCAAAGACAAATTTCATTTCAAAACCTGTAGGTTTCAATACTTCAATACAAGGAGTTAAACCTTTCCCTTTGGAAACTTATGACTGCTTACATACTTATGACTATTAAAATTTTTACCCAGAATTGTTCAGCTCACTTGTTTACAACTATGGACATTTGAGATTGAGTTTTTCAGGGAAGATTCAGGAATAAAAGGCAGTTGGAGGAATCTGTCTGCTTGACGATTCAAAATGATATCACACTTGGGTCTTACTTTCTAAATTTCATTATGAGGGGTTTTATTTTCAGTAAATCTAACCACGTTTCGCACGAGGTGGATTACACACACACAGTCATTTCAATGTGAAATATTTTCAATACCTTTTCCCCTCTCTCCTTTCTAATAATGAGTAAAACTGGATTATAGCATCTTTAAAAAAAAATCTCATAGTAAACACACAGACTTATGCACAAACATACCATATGTGCCGGTACACTCAAGCATGCGAGCTCACAAACACACAAGTTTATGCGCACATACAAACATACAGAACAAACACCTTCACCTCACTCACTAGCTCGCTTTTTTTTCCTCCAGACTACAGAGGGTATATCATATCATATTACAGTCATTTTGCTGATTGCTATTTGACGTGCAGTGCCATCTTTAACTGTGATTCGTGACATCTGCTGTCAACCAGGCCAGAGAGCAAAAGCGAGACCCCGTTTCTGCGAGGAATAATTTGTCCATAGAAACCCCAGAATGTGGAGGTGAAATAGGAGGTCATCGTGACCCCAAGTAGAATGTGCAGTTTCAGTAGGATCAATGGAAAATTGTGCTGAAGTGCAATGTCAGTGCAATTTGGTTTGCTGGCCTGTACCTGAAATGGCCAGAGATGGCGCTGTTACTCAGTCCTGCCTCCCTTGAACAGCCATTACAGTAGACGTCTGAACAAAGGTGGGAATTCTGCAAGTCAGCCATTATTTATGGCTCTGTTAAGCAAACTCAAGTGATTGAAACAAAACGGGGAGATTTTTTTTCCCCTCTGAAACAGGATTTTCAGTCCTTTGGACGTAACTGAAGAGCAGAGCACAAGATAATGACATTCAGTACAGACGCTCCCATGAGACCAAGTATACTATTACAGATCAAATCACTTGGCTTGAAAAACTAAACAATCTAGGCTATTTTTGATATGGTTTCCGTTATATACCCTAGTTGAAATGCAAACAAGGCATTGGAATATGTCATCTTTATAGCCACAAAATCAAACGATTGCTGCACATCTATTAGATTTGTAAATCTCCGATATTTACACATAAGCTCTGAACATTTCCCCTGGCAATGATGATACGTGGCCAGATCACGAAGACCGAAAGCTTTGGAAAACAGTTGGCTGAATTATGCTGCGCCACACAGCACTCTCCAACTTCCCAAATTGGATAATTTTACTGGCCATTTTACAGAGATGCGAGCCACAATATTGCTCCGTCATAGAAAATCAAGGTGAAAGAACATCGGTTTTGTTCCAAATGCATTTTCCGCATATTTTGTTGTTGTTGGCATTGCGCGGCCCTTGGATGCACAAACGCGTTGAAGATTCAGCCATTGGACGGTTCGCACTTGAGGGTTTATTTCTGGCTTAAAAAGCAACGAGTGTTCTACTTTCTCTAATTTCAAAAGTTCACGACGAGTTTTCAGTCAGCTGTAACGCAACAGCCGCTGTTTAATCGTTTTCTCTTTTAGGCAGGTAGGCTCTGATTTTTATTCTGTTTGCTTGCTTTACCTGTTCATCCAATACCTTTGCAATCGACTTGGAAAACCACCTCTCGGGAATCTGACCCGCTTTACAGCTCGGCAAATTAAGCGGCAGAACAAGTTTACTCGTGTCTCATATTAGCTTCTTTGTTCCCATTGTGGTGCGTGGGAGTTTTGAGCAATCAACACGTAAAGACATTCGATGGAGAAAATCAAATTCAGAAGTCTTATCTGCGGTAGTCAACTGATGCTCCGTGTTCTCGCCCCCACACTACCTCAGAAATATTGCCGTTGCTCTGCAAAATCTACCGTTATTCCTGGAAATGTGAAGTTCAGAAAGAGTGCAGGGTTTGAGCGACTGTCTTTTTCAAAGTATCAGTCTTACTGAGGAATGTTTAAAAAAAAAAAAAGAAGAAGAAATTGTTTGATTGAAACAGAAACAAAAAATATTTCCAATTAAGTAAAAAAAGAAAAGAAATTGAATTTAAGTAAATAATTCAGTTTTTAATATTAATTCATTTCAATTAAAAAAAAAAACTTTTAGAATCATACATAATGGCCCAGTCATTTCACAATTGTTGGTTTACGGATAGGTCCAAGGTGAAAATCTAGCTTAAGCCGACCCAACCCTGCTCCTGTGGATCAACCAGCCAATGAGCACTGTAGCTGGAGAATGAGGTGTTGATAGGGCAAGCTGAACACTCATAGGATGGTAGATCTCCATGATCAGGGTTGGGCTGTAGGCTGTTTAATGTGCCAAGTAATCTCAGATAACACTCTCATTAAATGTGGGAATCCCAATTCAGCTTTACATTCGCAGTACATGAAGTCTTAAAGTTTTTGGACAGTATTGTACATAATTTTGCTCTGTAATTCTGGAAGTTTCAGTGATAACAATGAATATGCAACCAAAGTGCGATGAGTCATCATTCATTTCAGGGTATCTAAAACTACAACTGATGATATCCTGAAAGATCAAAGTCTTTTTTTTTTTTTTTCATTGTTTAGAGTCTAAAGAGTTACAAACTACAACTAAATTGATGTGGTTTGATGAAGGAGGCAAGGATGCTTGTTGCTGGAAAATGTTACATAGAAATTTTGAAAGGATGGAGAGTTTGTTTAGCTTCGGTTGATGCTGCTGCATCAGTTTAGCCTGTGCATGTAATAGAGAGATGAGTGATGCTATGAGGGTGCAATATGACTGCAAGATGCTGTTGGTCTCAGTTCAGCTGAGCATATTGCTCAACCACAGCAGGCTGCCCAAAGATGCAGCTCAGCAGGACCACAGTCATACAGGTTTTTTCACAGCTACTGTTAGCGAGACAATTTCATATTAATAAAAATAAAGATAATAATAATTTTTGTAATCATTTTTATTATTATAATAAGAAAAGACTGACATAAATATTATTTGCTGAGTAATAAAACGAAAACCAGCAAACAGCAGATCTGAACCCCAGAACAGGAAAAACAAGGTTTGAAAAAACAAACAAAAAAAAAAACTGGGGAAAAAAAACTTCATATATTGGCAAGAAAACTCCCCAATCGGGAATAATCTCCACAGGTTATTCTGGTTATAGAGGGAGAGCTTTTCTTTCGCCGGCTGGCAGGAGTACATAGGTAGAATGGACATGTAGAGAAACAATGGATGTCATAGTGAAGTTGTAAAAATTTTCTTTTTTCTATTTTCTGTAGCTGAGGTGTTATTATTGCTCTACTATTACTTCAGGGCTGATTCTAGAGCTGCCATTTTGAAAAGTATGTTGTATAAAAGTTAGGCAGCCCTCAGCCAAAGCTAATCAGGGAGTATAACAGAAAGCTTAAATAAAGAGACACATGAATACAGGACAGAAGCCAATCCCGGGGCTAAAATCATTAAACAAGATTGTTATATTACCTGGATAACTCCCCCAAGTAAATCTTTGGGCAATTACTTTGGCCCCTTATCCAGATTAGAGAGCGTTCCAAGTTGAGCTTATACAGTTATCCAGCTAACTCAGTAATCCAGCTTTCTGAAACTGGTCTTGTGAATTCAGCACTAAGAGTGCCCCATTCAAAACACAGATAGACACAGCAGGTTTAGCAGGTCTCACACTATAGATAGCTTCTAACACATCTACCCAACACAGCAAGGATAATCAATCTGACCAGTGAGTCCAGTAATACTGTCAAAGCTCTCTCTTATTCTCCAATCAGGACTGAATTAAACCTGGAACAACAATAAAGTCAGAGCTCTGGTCAATTGGAGCCATTAACCCTTCAATTAAAACTTTAAAGAAGAGGTCAGGCGCACTGCCTGCCAATGCAGGTTTTTAATTGTAACATTCTTCTGGGCCAAAACTACAGGGACTTAAGTTTGAAAAAGTGCATTGAAGGAGGATAAGTTTTACTTTGAAGTCTGTGTTAGGCCTGGATTCATCCCAAAAATAAAAAAAAGGTTGAAATTAACCAAGCAATGATTCCTCATCCAGACCGCCGTTTGCCTGACAGCACCGTGTCCGGGGGGGGCGATCACTGCGCGGCGGCTGGAGGATTGAGCGCGGCGGCTGGTTTGAAGCAGTGCACGGAGCTGGTGCTCTTTAGAGCGAGTTAAAAGGGGTCCTCTCTCAGCCTCCGCAGTCAGAGCTGACACCCACAACTTGAGGCCGCGCAGGTGTTTTGAAAGTGCGCGTGAGCGGAGGGAAAGAGGAGGTGCCCAAGGCTGATGTCGATACCCAAATAATTTACCGGGCCAGAGGTGCGGCGAGACCTGCCAGGCCTCTCCACTCAAGTGTCTGTTTGCTCTGATAAAATCTGATCTCGCTTATTGTGCTACAAGTAGGGCAGCACTGCTTCTCTCAACAGTTATGTTGTAAGTAAGAAATATGTTTTATTACCTGCGAGTTCAACAATATAACTGCGGTTCCTATAGCATGCAGTTGCAAGCTTTTAAAACATTTGTGCAAGTGAGTGTGTGGTTGAGGCCGTGCATGCGTTTGTTTCAGAGTGTGCATGCACGTGTCCACAGTTTTGTGTTTAATGAGTGTTTGTGAGTGTATGTATGTGTGTGTGAATGTGCGTGTGTGTGTGGATGCTTTGTTCTGTGTGCTTCTTTATGCCTTTTCGTGCGTAGCTAGAGTGTGTATGTATGTATGTGTGTGTGTGTGTGTGTGTGTGTGCGCGTGCATACACGTGTGTATGTGTATAAATTTGTGTCAGAATATCGAGATGTAAAATGCTTCAGGACCTCAGACTGCAGCTCACATACTGAACAACATGAAGTTTGCCAACATAACGCAAGAGAAATTGCTCTGAAGTGGTCGCTATTATAGACTGCGCCATAAAATACTGTAAATGTAACATAAGACCACAACAGTGTACTAATTAGGCAAGGAAAAGTGAAGTACTCTTTGAGTTTCGCTCAAGTGGCGATAATTGTGTAAATATGTCATTTCTCTGCCACAGTTTTCGCTGAAACTTCAGCGAAACTTTGAGCTGTTTTCCCACAGTACTGGACAGGGTCCAACCATCTTTAAAGGCATCTGCCCTCTGACTCCAGCCCTCTGCCCTCCATAGCCATCAGTGCATAGCAACTGAAACCAGTGCACATTTCCTGCTAGCACACAATAAGATATGGAAACATTATGCCTCGATATCTAAAAACAAAAACAATACAAACTGCTACCGTTAAGAAGGCATTTCAGCCTGGATGTGTGAGATAATGATGAGATTTAGAGAAGTTAATGGACATACAGCCAAATCTTTTATACTATCCCAATCAAGGCTGTCGACCTCCCAGAATAAGTCACTGTGACTGACTCCCACTGTCCATCGCCACAGCCCAGTGAAGGCACTATGAAGTGAGTCTTTTCAGTGGTGTGGTATCTCGATCCACCAGCCATAGCGCAGTCACAGCCGGAATTTTCCGAGACCGGCTCTCTCAAATTCTACAGAGACCACAAAATGGCGAAGATATTCTCTTGTAATTTCCCAGTTAATTTAACTAATGTAGTTAAATAGGAAAACACTTAAATGCTCAAACTGGAAATTGAATATGTTGTATAAAACATTGAAATTCATTTTAAAAAATCATATATGACTAAATATAGCTACATCCAAAGATACAGGCATGTAATACATCACAAATAACACACAGGTCCGCAAACACAGTATATTGCAGTGATATATTCCAATGATATATACCGTGGGACTTTTGTTGTGGAAATGCTCGTTGCTACAATAATTGGCAGCTCAGAAAGTGTGAAGAAAGGCCCAACGTGAGACCAGAGAGTTTTGTCACACTGCTCTGGTCCCTCGAGCCGCGCGATGGACAGTGAATTAGTCTGGAGGTGCATTTGAAAGGCTGGAAAGTGCTCAAAATGAGCACAGCTCAGCTGGCTAACAGCACTTATTTCCAGTGATTTAGCTGGCTGCGCCGGCCATTTTGATGTTTTCCTTCGTGCCTGATTTGAACCAAATCACTTAGTTCGCTGTAGTGAAAACCAAGGTCACAGAACAGTGAGTCAGCAAAACAAAGGCAGAAAGACTCAGCTCCACAGAAAAGGATTTCATTTGATGCTAATTAAGTGCGGCTAATACGGAGTGTGGCCTCTGTGGCAGCGGACGGTGAGTCATTCTCAGTGGTTAGCATGATCCAAAATTACTTGAGTCATCCTAGGTCCCCGCCCGGGCTGACGTAGCATTGTAGCGAGAAGACTGCAGTGTAGGCCAGTCGACGCAACATGACATCATGCTATCGTTTGAAAGGGGGGATTACGCTACGTTCAAGGATTGTCTCGTCCATCCATCCAGCCTCTATTTAAACTGCTCACTTCTCATCAGGGTCGCAGTGGGTGGTGGATCATATCCCATCATGCTGTGAGTGAGAAGCAGAAATTCACACCAGACACATCGCCGATCTGTCGCAGAACGCATACAACACTTCCAGTCATACCTAAAGGAAAATGACTGACTCCAATTACTCTTGGACAAAGGCATCCTTGCTGTTAGGTGACATCGATAACCACTTCACCACTGTACCTCCGACTGTCATTTCCATTTATTGTACTAGACTAGCGACAGACGCTACATATATTAGCACTGTTCAATTAAAGCTGGGACAGAGCGACAGGTCCTCAGGTCCCACTCCAGAGGGGGTAAGGTTTAGCCACTCAAGCTACTCTCAAGTAGATATTCTCCTGCTATTTTCTTTGAGACACCTTCAATTGGACGCAATCCTCATATTTTGAAGCCATAACAAATCCCCCCTGAAAACTGCTGGTGTCTCTAAAAGGGTGTTTGTTATAACCCATTAAATACAACAATACGCACATATGCACTCGCGTGCAAGCACACCCACAAAACAAATTGAATTTCCTACCATCACGCTGGAAAAGGCATCGTTATTGACATATCAAACGATTTACTGAGCAATGATGACAGCATCTTTATGCTCAATTTTATACTAGATGCAAAATGGAGACGTGATGCAATAATGCCTTTCCATCAGTTTCCTACTTTTTATTTATTTATTGTTCATTTTTACAGACAAAAGAACTTTCATATTGTTCTTCCCTGAACAAAAACTCGCAGTGTGATATTCTAATGGAGCCTCCTAGTTGGAGATCATATATGTCTCAGTTTGTTTTCTTCAGCTGGGAATTCCTGGAAAAAAAAGAAACCAGGATTTATTTTCAATTTAGTTAGAAATTCCATCAACACTTGCACGTGTCGCACCATTAAGCCGCACTTTTTAAAAATAGCTTGGCTTTACACTTCCTGGTTTCTGTGATATCTCACGATGTCATGTGCGCTAGTGAGAACAAAGCTAGCAGCTGCTTCAGAAAAACAACACAGCCGTTCGGTTTGTGCCATTGGCTCCCCACGTGGAATACACAGGCATTTGGCTTGCTGTGCGTAATAATAATTTTAAGTCCTCCAACAATAAACCAGAGGAAAAAAAGATGACCTGGTTCCAAGATAGACAAAAATGAAGTGAGAAGAATGCGTTCGCACCTAGCGCCCACAAAATCGCTGGTGAATGTCCTTTTGCAGTTGACTGAAGTACACTGGGTGCCTGGTCCTGCTATTGCTAAGCGTTCTTGCCCTGGGTCAGTTATTCAAAAGCAGTCTGATATTAAATTAAGAGAATTGGACAAATTATGTGAATTTTATTAAATAATAAGGCCATCTAGTACATCCTGCTTCAGAATACCATCAAGGCCTTATGTGTGTATTATTTTCTGTATTGTGTTCAAGGCTCCCCTATCGCATCACCAGCTGCACAGCCAATTATGTAATACGAGCTATTTCAAAATCTGTTTCTTTGTGACATCACATGGTGAACTGACCACCCAGGGGCAAGGAGGATTGATCAACTTCAGCCAACCAAATCTTGTGATGTCACTCAGGACATATTTTGAAATGGCATGTAATGGCTAATTGGCTGTGCACCAAGTGACATTGATAGGGGGCCTTTATTATCCCCCGCCAACACGAAGTGGGAGGGGATATAGGTTTGACTTCCGTCTGTCCGTCCGTCCGAGATAAATGGGACAGCTTTACTCAGAAACTACTACAGATACAGTAACCAAATTTGGTGTGTTGCTTCAGACCATAAAGGCCTTGATCGAGTGCAAAAATAAGAAGCGCACGATTGGCAGCCCAGGTGAAAAAGTAGTACACTTAATTATATTAGAAGTATATTTGTTGCATACAAAAGTTATTACAAATATACTTTTGCAAATTAAGCACAAAAAGTAATATATTTAATATATACTTTTAGAAAGTGTACACTTTAAGTGTACTGAAGTAGTACACAAGTAGTATTCAATGACTACTTGAGCACACTTAATTACACATAAAGGGGGCAAAAAAAACATACACCATACTTAATACAGTCTGTAAAAGTATAATTCAAGTATAGTATTTTTTCACCTGGGAGGGGATGATGTAGACCATGTCGACTTGTTAATGTTAGTTCTTGCATAATTCGAATGAACCTGAGTCAACAGTAAACAAGGTGCTGGAGTACAGTACTTCAAGCCTCAGATGCAGTGTTGTCAGACAGTTTCTAAGTTCTCTGTTAGTTTTAAGTATTCTGTACACCTACTTTGTGGTAAATCTCTCACCAGCAGTTCCCAAACCCATTCCTAAAGAACTGCTGCCCTGCAGTTTTCATTTCAACCCTAATTTGGTACCCCCGCTTCCACAAATTAGCCTCTCCCCAAAATCTAAAGCTGTTGAATGAGGTGTGCTTTGTGAAAGCTGGAGTTTAAACTGTCGTAATGGTAGATTTCTGGGCAAATAGGGAGAGAACCACTGCTGTAGTCAATCAATAGCCTGGCTAAAAAAATGCAACCAGAGTGATCAGATTTGCAGTAGTAATGCAGTACTAGCCTACTTCATCAATCTATTCCACTTCATTCACTTACCCACAATTCACAGTATATATGAAAATTTCTTTGATAGTAATCACTGGCTTCAGAACATGTACTTAGAATATTGCCTGGCAAAGAGGCTGGATGGATGGGGGGAGTCGACGGGGGTTTCTGGGGGGGGGCATGCGTGCTGGTTTGCCCTTCGGGGGGGTGCGGGATCAGCAGAAAGCAGCGATGTTTTGTGTCCGGTTACTGGCAGAGGCCAGCTAAGTGCCCATATATTTCTCCACTCAGGTCTGAGTGCACCATCTGTGCGACACTGTCAGCTCTCTGCGCACAACTGAGACGGCTCCTCGGCGGGAGCGAGGCCCACATAAAACCTGCCGGCTTTAAGGAGCTCCTTTTTCTGCTGGAGACCTCCGCTTGTGGCACAGACCCTTTTGTGTCAGCCTTTCAAAGGCCGTATGAGCTTAACATGTGTCGACAGTATCACAGGACCATGTCCACGGAGAAGGGTAGTCCTGAAGATTTGCGCCAATATTTTGTACTCCATGGCTTATTTACTTTTTCAGCAGAGCGCTGGGGGTTGGGGGTGGGTTACCTTACAGCTTTGTTCATAAAAAAATTAAGCAAAATTACTGAAGCCAAGAGCATGCTTTTTTCATCTCAGAGTAAGGGGCATATGGTGTCGCATCTGCGTGTCTGTCTGATCTGCATCCACTCCTGAGGTGAAGAGAATAGCAGAGTCGGCTTGACAACAGAGCTGCAATGGAGTGTAGAGCTCCTTTTTAGGTTAATTGGCACTTGGCAATTTTATACTGGTAATTAAATCTGATTTGAATTTTTAGGTGGATAAAGAAGGCATTGAAATGTTGGCATTATTAGAGAGAGTAAGAGAATGAACCCAAAGAGCAAGGACGCATTATTTATCTAAAAACAGGTTTCTCCTGTTCCTCAATCGGCAGATACTATTCCCACTTCCTTTCCTTCCTTCCGTCCTCAAACATGTGGTGCGGGAGGTGAGGAACAAAACAAGGAACGGAGGCATTGAGGCAGCCAGAAGGAGCCTCATAACCTCCAACCACACACTGCAGTACATTGACCTTTTGACCTCATCCCTGATTGGGCTCCTCGACTGAGGGCAAGAGTAGCTTGAAACAGGGCCATCGCAAAAGGCATCACCACCCCCATACACCAAAGAGCTTCAAGCTAACTTGTTCGCCAGTGATTACATAACTGTCATTCTCGCTTGCCAGCCTTTCATCTCAAAAATAGCAGGGCATACCAGAGTCGTGACATTTGGCTATGAAATAAGACGCTTATCACTCAATACTGAGAGTGTAAGGGAGAATGTGTTAAGGATGTTTGTTGAAAGCAGTTAATATGTAGCGATTGGTTATGACCTGAGGGTGCTGTTTCTTGCACCTCTCTGCTCGGCGAAGGTGGCTTTCGTCCCTATTTGATTGACCGGAATTGCACAGCGCATTAACATGAAATACCAGTGGAATAATTTAACTCGCTCTGACGTGAGGGCCTTTGGCAGTCGCGCTCCACTCGGGGAGTCTGGAAGATTACCTCAGAAAACCGGCCCGGCATCCGCCGTAGTCGGCGTCCGCCTTGAAGGGGCCCAGGCACTTTGCTTTTCTGAGAGGTGACACAGAAGCGACCGCTTTTTACAGTTAGTTTACCAATAGCGGCAGATTATCCAACAAGCCATCACAGCTACAAATAAATCTGCTAAAAATACATGAAATAAGGGCTGCACGCTAACAGGCATGAGATTGCAGTCAGTAGCCAGCGAATCTCAAGCCACAGACAAAGCTGCAATAGGCATCTTCTGAGGCGGCTGCCGCCAAGAGACATCACTGATAGAAGGCAAGTTTCTTTGAGTCCTAATACAGAACATATTATATTATTATGGAAGCCATCTTGTTTGACAACGCCTCTGGTTATAGGAGACATGTCAGTTACCAGTACTGTCCCATAATGCTTACAGAAATAGATTGTAGCAACTATTCACAAGCAATGCTTTCATTGTGAACGGCAACAATGTGGATTATGAGTAATTATGCCACAAAATAAATGTAAGTAAACTAGTAACTTCATTTAGGGCACCTTAACTCTCAGGGCAAGAATTACATAGCCTGGCAAAACCAGACCCGACAAGTGTTTACTTCCTGGTGGGTGGGCGCTTGTCTGATGTTTTAAATCATTGGTGTACCCGTAAACTAATCACTAACGTTGGCGATGATGTATGTTATGCGCCGGCTGTTGAGCTCTCGTTTTTCCTGCAGATACTGCTGCTGTTAAAAAAAAAAAAAAAACGTAAGAGACCCGAAACCAACAGCAGAATCGGCGAGAATAATGCATTATTTACATCAGCACAAAATCTGCGTTGACATTAAAACGGAACCGTTAACCATACTTGCGCTAACATCATACAGAGCTCGCTATCTAACTTTATAGCAACACAGTTTGGCTTTAAGCGTTTGGCTGTCTCAGACGGCCATTTCATTCATGGATAATGACAATATAACGCTGAGACAGTGAATAGGTCTTGTGACACGAACAAAAACAAGGCTTTTAGAAAGTTCACTGCTAACTTACATAGTGTGAAATTCGCGGTCAATGTAACACTAGAAGCTACAAGCTAGCTGAGGTGATTCGGCTGTCTCTCACAGAGATTAACAGGGTGCCTATTTCATGATGGCTATTAAGTAGATATGACAATCTGTAGGCAGTAGTGCTACAACATCATTTCCATTCAAAAAACTAACCAAACATTCAGCTTGTTGTGACTATGAGTCGCTGATACCCGGGATTTTCTCCACGACAGAGCAAATGGCCTCCTGTTAATCGATGTCCGTAGCCATTGTTGATTTCAGAGACTACAATTTCAAACTCGGCGCAGCTGCTACATCATGGCTCTCGGCCACGCCTTCTGTTTGTTGGTTGGTCCGGCGTACTTTCTGCCGAGGTAAACAAGGCAGAGCTCCGTGTGATCAGACTGAGTACTGAAGCAAAATGAAATTAAGCGGAAATACAAGGGCTGGCAGAGAATTACATATCTTTGATTCAATTTTATTCCATCTTGTTCCATAAAAACACAACCGGTCAGCGCTAATGCAAGCTGAATCGTTAGGCATGCCAACAAATAATTATCCTGCCATAAAAAAGCTCAGTTAACGCAATCCAACTCCGGGCCTGAGACCTTACAAGTATGTAATATCAGCGTTATATCCATACTGTGCTAATACTACTGAATGCTTCAATGTTGTCATCATATCGCCGATGTTGACTCATCCCATATAGCGCCTCAGTTTGAGGTCTGCGAGAATCATGGCCTGCAGGTTTTATTTTGTGGGGGGGAGGGGGAGGGGGAGGGTGTCCTGGGAAGACCTCCGCAGCCTGGCTTTATCGTCGTATTCTCCTCCATCGCGTGTAATCGTGACTTCAGCTCATTGCGGCTCCTCTGCTCGTCTCTCATTAACTGGAGGCGGAGGGTCCGTCTCTGTGCAGTCGCCCACAGCGTGCGTACGAGGCTGAATACTGAACAGTCTGTTTTTCATATCATCATGACCTTGACTGGAGAAGCACACTCAACATTGTGTTCATATTCACACTTCATTTTCTATGATAGCAATACGCTGTGCTCGCTCCAGTTTTATACAAGCTCTAGTATTAACTCTCTAAAGGGAGATTTCAAATTATGTTTTTGACAAAGGATACCTCCTGCTATCAAGAGAAATTTGCCTGTTTTCACAACATCAGTTTTACAATGGCTGTCATTGGGACATTTGGGGATTTGTGCTTTAAATTCGAGAAAACAGATTCTGAGAGTAGCTTGTGCAGTCGTTTTATTTCTGCAGAGACTGTATGTCTGTATAACGCCAGACTATTCTGAACGAATTAATTTGATCTATTTTTGAAAATATTTTCTCGGATGCATGTAAGTTAACCTCTTACCACTGTGTTCAATGAAACCAGTAAAAATATGAAAAATAGGCAATAAAAACTGACATTCTTCCTTGCGGTCTCTTCAGATTATGACCGTTAATGGTTAATGGACACAGTGAGTTTTAAGCTATTATTAATGCCCAGTTTATACAACTTTTGTGCTGTAGTTCCACATTGTAAATATATGTTATTACAGTATTTGATTTGTGTGTTGTTCTTGCTATTTTATGGAATAAGATGCTGGAATAAGATGCTAAAGAAGCAGAATCTTCGCGAGCGTTCACCAAGGAAAACGGCAAAAATAAGTCCATTCCTTTTTTAAGTTATCCTGTATGATAACAAATGATGCAACTTTTCTCTTTTCTGCTTTAGTTTAGAAATAAAATGAACTTAACAAAAATCTTAGAGCTGCTTAAACCGCTTGCTATAAAAGCTGCTTCAGTGAACCATCAATCCAAAAAGCAGTTATTCTGCCACAATTCTCAGTTAAGCTGCCTCTGAGAATCAAGGTCACACAAGTGGAGGGGGGGAGGGTCGTGACATCGCCCCATGTCTGATCAGGGCCCAGGACATAGAATGAAACTGTACTTGAGACAAACTATTTCACACCAGGTCTTATAGTTCACAGCTGCAGTCCTGCAGGGAACCATGACAACTGTATTTTTCTCAGACGTGCACTGATGTTCTGTTCCCATCTGCATATCTGCATGTATAATGCTAGACATAAATTCAATCCCCTCACAATCTGACATTTCAATGTTTGTCGGACGAATAGATGTTAGCTTCACTTTACCCCTGATGGTAAAAATCTCAAAACCATGAGCTTAGGCGATAAGCGGCCAAAAGGCTCCCCATATTCAATATTTATACAGGCCTCGTTCGAATTAAAACAAATGTAGTTCCCCGCATGACGTCACCAACATAAAAATTCCGTTACACCAGTAGTGACTAACCCAGTTCCTGGAGGGCTACCATTGTGTCGATTTTCATTTCAACCCTAATTTGGCAGGCCTCATTTTACTAATTAGCATTCACTAAAAGAGGTGTTCGGTTGGAGCAAAAAGGTAGAAGATCTTCAGGAACAACTCTGGTTACCGATGATTTCCTTAATGATAAAATTGCTAAATTGGTTTTGTTCCAAGTTAATTCTCAGCTGAGTGACTGTATTGTCAGATATTAAGTTTTGCTTCAAGGGCATTTGCCACATTTGCTGCCTTTAATCTATACACCCTCTATACTTCCTGCCTGTGGGACCCCCTAGCACGAGGAACTCCCCTGGTTCTCTCATTTGCCGGGGCATGACTTCGACTCTGATCTCCAATTAGCTGCTCCCAGTGAAGGCTCGGTACCCTTGGAGGTGGTACAAGGTTCTTTGCCCTGGAGGCAATCGTCTAGACTGGGGGAAAAAGAAAGAAGTTTCTTGCGGAAAAGCTGAGCGCATGTGGCAAGAGAGACTCATTCTAGCACTTTCTCTGCGTCAGCATTCCCTCATATACTCTTTGGTATTTGCAGTTTCTGAAACACTGAGCTGCACTCCTGCTTGAAAAGGATTTTGATATGAGGAATATCGATTTTTCATGCAAGTTAATAGGATCTGTAAATTGGGCCGAATTCCAAGGGTGGAAGCAGCCATGTCTACACCGTGTAAAAATGGGCTCCCTACCGAAAATAGGAGTTTTTTTTACATGCCATCATTTCAGGGGTTTTTTTCTCCCCACTGGACCATTTTGTTTACCTCGTGTACAGCTACTCAGGAGTTCTGGCCTGGTTTTTTCTGTGCTCCAGCAGCTGCTTAAGAAATGACAAAGAGATCACCGACTGTCGAGATTTTCAATGTACGCCTAATGCATTTGATATTGTAAGGATGGAAAAAACCAAAATGTCTAATCAATCAAAAAATTTCTCTGAAACCCCTCTCTTGTTTTCACTTTTTTCTAGCAATGCATTTTAAGATGACCCTAGTTCAGAATCTTCAAAAGATGCATGCATTGACAATTTACGTCACCACTGATGTGAATAGGAAAATGCATGATAACTTCGTAATGCAATGATAAGTAATGCCTGCGAAAAAAACAAAGTGGCCAATCATGCTACAGAATAGTCTACAAGTCCGCAGATTGAAGCTTTGTTGCAAATTAGGAAAGTAAATGGGAAACAGTTTGGAGTCATCATGCATTATTAGGTGAGGTCACAAAAGAGCTTTCACACCTCTCGTGACGCACACCTCTTTGTAAAGAACAGTAGCAATCCTCGTCTGGAAGGGTATTAGTGCTTCAACAGTCATGCCTTTGGGGCTCACAGCTTCTTCTTTAAATCCGCATAATGCATCGAATGACTTGCCTGTCATCTGAAAAATTTCCTTCCACTCTCCATTGGAAAGCTCTCTCTTACTTGTCTTTACTCCTGACCGGAGGGGCGTTTCCCAGAAGCACAGATGCTAACTCACATAACTGAAGCCACAGACTGTGAATGGATGAAATATGTTTGTGGCTAACTTAGTTAGCAACTACGCTTTTGGGGCAACGCATTCTGGGGTAGAAGAGAGGGCATAAAGTAGGGCATAGCAGAGTTGCCCCTAAATTTGGCTAACACCATAACCACCAGGGATAGCGTGCATCTCAATCGTATGAAAAGCATAGCATACAGTGCATATAAAATGTGCAGAGCCGTAAAGTTATCAGTGTTCTCGACCCTCGACATGCTACTAGTTTACCGCTAGCTGACTTGTTTGTCATTCGTTTGGTCTGTGACATAATAGGTCAATCAGAAAAAGGTCCAACAAGATCAAGCTGAAAGGGGGCATATCGGCACCTGTCATAGCGAAGACAGACATGCTTCAGTCAATAAGCCGATTCGCCTATTGCACAAGTAAACTGGGACAGAGACAGTAGTCCGATTAAATGGCCTAGCCGAGCTATTACCGTACCTTGTCTTAACTGTGCATCTAAATGTACTGGGAGATACACCGAAATCAAAAATTCTAAATCCGAAATGGAGTCCTCTTACGGAAAGTACACATGAAGGTAGTTCGCATGTACAAGAAGGTACAAGAAGATATTAGGAGAAGCTCTCTGAAATCCTTTTAGATGCGCAGTGAGGTACAAGCATTTATTTTAGTGCAGTGTGGTTCATGTCGCAGTCTTGAAAACTGGAACTGGTGACTGCTAAGGCATATGTAATCCAGTAATCAGGCAGCTCACTAAAGGAAGTGGCCTATTGTTCAATAAATCTGACCAAAAAAACAAAAAACAAAACACTTTAATACTCTAGGTGATATTGTAGTGCGCAGGATTTATGCAGATCTTGTAAGGTAAATGTTATTGTCATCAAAATAACCTAATAAGCATCAACCTCTGCCACCTGTTTGTCTTTATAGGTAGAGCCTGTAAAACCTTTCGATGTATTAAGGCTGACAATGATGGTCCAACAGCTGTAAAAGGCCAAGGAGTCAGACGCACAAGAGAAGTAAATGAAAGTTGGCTTTCAGTAGCCTTTTCTTTTGCGGAAGAGTGACAGTCTGTATAAACACAAGGGATATCATACGACTGCTAGATTAATCGATGCTGAACAGCAGTCCATCATTAATTTCTTATCAACTAGCGCAACATATCAAACCTGTTTTTAAAGTCTAAGTTTTGAATTTTAATCCCCAGCTGTTTAGCACTGTGCATGCAAGTTCCTGTGTGTGTTATGCTAATTGACTTGGCTGAGACTGTTGTGTTCAGAACCAGGAGAATAAAATTGCATGGATACATTGGGGTATTTTTTCTCTTGGAAATGCTTAAATACATTTTTTGTTTCTGTGATGATCTTTGCCCTGCTATTCTTTGCTTGCTATTCTCACACTGCCACTGGAGCAGCAAGGTAGATTGTGGTCTTTAAAATTAATCATGGCATTTAAGTTAGCCCAGGACTGTGGAATGTCAGGGCAAAAAATGTAATAAATATAACATAAACACATTACTTATTAATCTCTTAAGAATAGGGCGTGGGGGGGGGGGGGGGATTTGAGCTTATTTATGAGTGGCTATGGACACACACATGCTTGCACATTTTTTAACAGTATTTCATCAAGCCCATTCCCTTGCTCGAGCCAGCAGTTTCAGATCATTATTTTTTTTTCCTCAAAAACAGCAGTCGGAGATCATTTAATTGTCTCTAATTTTGTAAATCTTGCTTTGTTCTTCCAGCTGATACATAATTTGTTCATTCACAGAGTGGGGTTGTTTTTATTTGAGGTCTTTTTGTTCGACTTCAGAGGAATTTTTGAATTGTGAGAGTGTCAGAATGTGAAAATGTCTGCCCTAATTATGTGACGCTTGGCTTTGATTGCGTTGAAACTGCACGTGTAGCAAAGCATTCTAGGTAGTGTAGTTCCCCAACAGTGGAAATGGAAAGAATAAGCACAAATATGTATACTCCGACCAGTTTATATGTCATATTCCACAAACTTGCCTACAATCAGACATTTCCATCTCCATGTATAATTCTCAGGATTTGATAGCAAACCCCCGTGCTGAGTCTAGATAGACATTTACAGCCTGTCAGGTTTCCCAGAGCAAAAGCCGTCAAATTGTTTTTCGAACCAGGGAGCACATAGCCTTCAGGGAGCTTTGAGCTAACACTATAGAGGAAGGGATTTGAGGTGAATTTTCCAGCCGTGAAATTGCCCTGACATTAAACATGAGACGTCACGCTGCAAAAGCACCCTCAATATGCTTCGATGCTAATGTCAGCTTACTCGTAGAAATGGCCAAAAAGCGCTTGATCTCGGCAGGGATGTCAGCACGCGATCTGTGTCCTGAGACTATGGAGTCACTGTGGACCCCTTAAAATGGAAGACCAAGGCAAACTGCACAGTCCAACTCAGCCTTAGGCCCCTGGGTAGTCATTTCTACTGTTTCCTGACTGTGACATCCCTTGAAGAGGGTACATTAGCCCTGTGATGTGTGCTACTAATCCTCAGAACAGGATCAGAGAGGTTATGTTTGGAAAACCAAGGACATCCATTCCTATGGATGAGACTAGTGGGACCCATGTAAGATCACAAGTCATTTTAACATCTTGCCCAAAAGTTACAATGTGTATGTAGTTTACACTATATAACACACCGGGACTAAGCAACCCCAGACCAGAAGAAATTCTGTCCATGAGTTTCATGGATTATTATAATGACCCAAAGCCTCATCATTCACAGTATAAACATTGAAATGCAGGACTTCTGTCAATTAATACTGATGATTATCAGAATTGTGTAGCTATTTAATGGGTTTTAGTCAAAGCCAGGGAATTCCCTCTGTAGCAGAGCCCACACCTGCAGAACACTGTTTGGGATTACTGGGATTATTTGGATAGCATGGATTACATTGTGTTCTGGTGTTAGCATTTGCACAACCCGTGCAAGTTTTGTTCCCAGACCAGCTAAATAATGCTCCTCCAGGAGTAACATTATAGTCCACCAATGGATAGCAGTTCTGTTGTGATGATGTCATAAAACCACAAAGGCTTTACAAAAGTGCATTGTGCTAAGGGACCTTCGGCTGGGACTTTTCGCTGGTTTGAGCCAGCAAAATCCTTGAAGGTGAACCACTAAAGAGTGAAAGTGATTTCTTTTTTTGTTTTAATTCACATGGCAAAAACTAGTTTGGGTTTTCTTGATAACTAGCATTTCTGCAAGTCTCTTCTCAGCTGCTTGAAAAATTAGCAAGCAAATTTTAGACAACTTAAACATTTGACATTTGCATACCTGCTATTCATTGATGGACTATAATGTTACTCCTGGACAAAAAAATATTTTGTTGATCCAAGAATGACACTTACCCGGCGATATCAGATTGCGCGTTAGAAGTTAGCGAAATTTCCATTTTGAGGGCATACTTCAAATGATTCTAAACCTGTGCTTGAGGTCGCGTATTTATAATTAAAGTAGACGAATCCGCCTCCGTCAAATCCAGACACTACATATACTGCATATTTAGCAAATGTGCACAAAGACCGAGTTTGTCAGCACATCTTCGATATTGAGGTATGATTGTGTTTTTATATTTCAAGGTAGAGCTCCTGAAGCGAATGCTCTGAAATTTCATTTTTCATTGATTGTTTCCTGCTCAGGTTCTAGGAGAGAAACCCAAAAGGTATTGAGGTGGATTTGCAGGCAATCCTAAACCATTGGAGATGGGGATAAGCCTGTTTGTCTCAGTAAATTTCCCATAATTCCCAGCTGTGCACACTTGGGCAAATGCACCCAAGCTTTCCCTGCTCAGGGTGTTTAGCCTGGATTCTCCAGTAGAAATAGACTGCTGTCAGTGTGAATTCATGCGGAGTGTGTAATCAGCGACTGTGCTCCTCATATTCTGACATGACGGATGCTCAGAGTCCGATGCAGTGTTTTTTTCCCCCACGTTGTTTAGCTATGATTGTGCGTTTTTTATTAAGCCGGTAATGGGATTCTGGTACTGCTTTAATTTAACTTCCTGGAGAGCTTCCCTGCATATATTTCTAGATTTAGGAATTATTGAGAAATAATGCCTTGCAAGGTACCGTTAAGCACAATTACGATGCAAAGCCTTCCACTTGAGCGCCGATAAAATGCAGGCGGTTGCTCTCCGGGTTGTCATTTTCTTGGTTGGCCTGTGCACAGAGGAAAGCACTAATGAACAGAGGGGCTGTCGCTTTACGTTTGTCAATCTAACATGAAACACTGTTGTTTTCTTTCTGTTGTGTCCATATTGCAGACGGACTCTAACATGGCAGTAAGACTGTGCGATGTGGCTTCTCTGCTGAGAAGTGGTTCGTGGGCAGCCGAGCCTTGGACTGGGGTCTGTGGGAACTTCCTTCTTAAACCTCATTGGCTGACAGCTAACCAATCAGTGCTCAGGCCATACCAATGACACCAACGCTCTGGCTCTATGGCAGCGCATAGCCGTTAGGGCAATGCGACTGGTAACCCGAAGGCTGCTGATTATAATCCCGACAGGGCCACTGCTCTAGTACCCTTGAGCAAAACAGTCATCTTGCATGGCTTCAGTTATAATTGAAATGCATAAATGAGTAACGCGGACTGACATCTCCTCAGATGGCCTTTCGCACAAGCGCATCAACAAAGCAAATGATGCGCTTGACTCAAGCCAAATTTAATATTGATAAATATCAGTGCGGTAGGCATAAAATTCGTTTTTGGTTGCCAGTCTACTATACAACTAATATTTTATTGATATTGGTATGGTCTACAACTGTTAATTTTCTTTTGTTGTTTCATTTCAGTTTTGATGCACATTTGGAATCAAAGCCATGATCTCAGAATTTTTGTACTGATTTATTCATATACTTTTGTTTACAGAGATGACAATATCACAGCCAATTTCATTAATCCACTTGACCTCCTGTATGTTTATATGGATGTTTTAAAACACAACATAAATAGCATGAGTATTTTTGTGTGTGCGCAGGTTGATGCTTTAAAACATGGCTTTCAGCTGACGAAATTACATTTCAATAGATCTTTCATGTGTTACATAACACCCACACTCACAAATTATCATCTGACTCTTGTACAGAACCAACATTAATTGCACTTGTTGAGACAGATAAATCAAAACTATTGCAATCTGATAATAGCGCTGGAATTATTAATTATCAAGCTGTCCGTTACCTGATAATTTAGACGGGACTACATTTGCATGCAATACCTATTCATTAGTTAAATCTAGATTTACAATGACCCAGGCAATAAAACACTCTTAATTACACTCCCAGGATAAAGCCAATTCAGGCCTAATTCAAAAGACGGCTACAGAAAAATCCTTTGTTCTGCTCATCGATCTATTAAGCAGCAGCTGCTGTAATTCATGGTCTTCAGCTGCAGTTGACACTCACAGTTAGCCGATGAGATGTAATATTTTTTCATTAGTTTACATTCTGCATTATATGGATAAAGCCACATTATGCAGCACTGGGAAAACATGTAGCCATGTGCAGATTATTAGGAGAGGCCACCAACCCAATGAATAAGCACTGGAATTCACAAAGGGGTACAGACCGAATGGATTTCCAATGACGCGACAAATTATAATTAACGGGACAGCGAATGTATAATCCCATGAAAAACCCGAGAAAGACCCAGCATTACATTGCGAATATCGGCATCATTAAGGGGTCTGTTGTTCCGTAGGAAATAAACAAATTAAAATGTATCCATACTAGGAAACCTGGGAGAGAAACACTCTACACAGAAAGGTACAGGAAGCCAATTTTCCACAGAAATGTTTAAGGGACCATATCACACAATGTAAAGTTATTTGGTAACTAAGCAACTGGAGTTCCATTTCGGAACGAAGTGAGCACGCTCACAGAATACTCATTCTGCCCTTTGTTGTCATTTTGACATTCTGAGCCGTTTCTCTTCACAACACGCCAGTGTGCTTAACACTGGGCATCTCACTTCGGAAAATAGTGGACACTGAGCAGAGGAGGCTTAATGATATGTTAAAAATAATATTGCATCAGGGTTGAGCACTCACAATGTTTTCTTATGTCGGATGTTTATGTTTGTGGTAGGTGTAATGATATTGAAATTATGTGTGAACATTATTGAGCTGTGGTATATTGTGAATAATGCAAGAAACAGAAAAGGAAGTATCTGTTTTATAAATGCCAGAGTGGCCTTGTTTATAAAATACTGTTGTGGTTTAAATTCTTTGCATTTTAATGTTAAGTTTTAAGTGTCATTCCATATGTTTTCCTCTGTGAAATTGAGAATCAGTCCAGATGATATATAAAAATTAATCACACTATACACCACACGATCATGCACCCACACACACAAGCACGCGTGCACACACACGCATACGCTCATATAAAGTTATCAAATTCACAGCACATACCGTATTTGCCCACCAAAACATGTCAGCCAATCACTTAGCACTTTCTACCAAACCCTGATAGCTAACCAACCTTGCAAATATCCACAGAATTTCTCATCACTTCACTACTGAAACTTAACCCTTGACCAAAAATAAAAGCCATCTCCATCTACTCCTGCGATGTACTGTCGCCCATTTTGACTACAATCATTGACAATTCATAAGGTTATTTATTTTTTTTTTTTTAAGTGAGGTAGCCACCGAATAGACAAAATGCAGGTCTCATGAAAGAATCTGTCACAATCTTGAGTAAAGCGAACATTAGGTAGTGCCCGATCATTGCCCGAGATATTACCCCGTAGAGCGCAGAAATAAACTTTCAAAGAATTATTAATTCAGTTATCTTGTGCAGCTGAAAACCTATCATGAGGGGACTTGTTAACCCCCCTCTTGCGGGAGCTTTTTTAAACAAGTCACCACATGATAGGTTTTCCAGAGCTTTGAATTTGATGTCTTACATCACTGAGTCACACTATTTTTATTTAGCGCTCTCAGGGGTAAAATTAATTCTTAGGATAATCTTAGAGTTCAATGCAGCTGATATTTGATGGCTTCCCTGGTTATTTCGCAGTCTATTAATTCTTCCCTCATGAAAATACCCCAATTATTTCTTGGTAATACTACAGTAGTATTGTCGTAACTAGCATTACGATAGTTTGCATAGTTTTACTAGAGTAGTTCTGTAGCCATCACATTATAACTATAGTATTACCACAGTCAACAATACCATAATATTCCTCACAACTGTATTGTTGTAGTGCAAATAACTATAGTATCACAACAGTAATACTATACTATGGTGGGGAAAATAGCATACATTTACCGTAAGATTAATTATAGCTTGGAACTATCGTAATTTTTCATAGGGGATGATTTGTCAGGCTACACAGATTTCGCATGAAGCAGCAACGATTAGCAGATACAGACACTCTTTCCGATTGCAACTTATAAACATTACACCACAAGGCACTTTACTGAAGCAATTCAACTTAAGTTCCTTGCTCAAGGGTGCAATTCCCATTTCAGAATTAAACCCAAGAGTTACACCCCCAGTTCTCAATGTTCCCTAACCACTGCTAAACACTAAACCACACAATTACCCACGAACAGTTCCAAAGTCATTTTGCGCATGGTGTTTTTTAGAAGTCAGATAATGCTCGTCTGCGTAATTTTTGCAGGCAAAATATTAATTGATGAGTATGTGCGATTCAAACCATAAAATAATGGATACTAATTCACAGTGTGTTTGTGTTGATTGTATAAACTGTTCTTTTTACCTTCTTAGGATTTTTTTCTGTACATTACCAGTAAATTGAATGATAGAGGAAGCCATTCCATTGGTCCTGACTTGCATTCCATTCTATTTTTTTTTTTCTGGTTGACAGCAGGTCATCGCTGCCATGGAGACACAGCTGACCAATGGGCCGACCTGTAGCAGCACAACCAATGGCCCCTCGACAATGTCAAACAACTGTTCCTCCCCCATTGAATCTGGAAGCTTAGAGGACAGTAAAACCAACCTGATTGTCAACTATCTGCCTCAGAACATGACCCAAGAAGAGCTGAAGAGTTTGTTTGGGAGCATCGGCGAAATCGAGTCCTGCAAATTAGTACGTGACAAAATAACAGGTACCGTATCGCAGCCTGTTTACCTTGCGCTTAATTCCTTTGGCAGGGAGTTAACTGGCCTGTCGCTAATTGTTACAGAGATTCGCTGAGCTGTTTCCATACCCTGTTTAGAGAGACATTTGGCCGAAGAACATTTCTGTCAATTTCAGCAACTGAGGTTCTGTTTCCTTGTGTTTCCCAGTCAGTTTAGTATGGTTCGATGATATTTCAAAATTCTGAATGCTCCATTTTACAGCTTAGCAGGTATGTGGTACCATATTTTGCCCAGGCAATTACAAACTCATGTAACTCTGCATATGGTTAAATGCATGATCTTACCAAGTTCAAATCTTCTGCTCTTGTGGAGCAGGGTGTATCATACACTCAAAAAAACCAGATTGGGTGTCTGCTAAATTAATCTAAGTGTAACATGTTGCTTCTACCATATATAGTCATGTTTTGTGGTTGAACATCATTAAGTAATGTTATTTTAGCATGATGTGCAATAACGTAACATTTACTAAATTCAGTTATGCTGACAGAACCTAATGCTTTTTGAGTAAGATATCAAATGGCGTGTACAACTCCAGAACAGGAGTTGTACACGCCAGGAGTTGTTTCAACTCCAGAAACCCACACTTGGGTGGCATGGTGGCACAGTGGTTTGCACTACTGCCTCACAGCAAGAAGGTTGTGGGTTTGAATCTGGCCTGGGGCCTTTCTGTGTGGAGTTTGCATGTTCTCCCCATGTTTGCGTGGGTTTCCTCTGGATACTCAGGTTTCCCCCACCCACAAAAACATGCAATATAGGAACACTCCTGTATGGCTGTGTGAGAATGCTTGGTGGAAATACTTTCCATAAATTTTGTATGTTCACCCAACAAGTGATTATTATGTTGGACTTACCCCTTGTAATTGACTAATGGTAACACCAACACCTTATGTTGAACCAGCATATTTACATTTATGTCACTCAATTAAAGAATTAGTTGCTAAATTAATGTATTATGATTGGGTGGAAATACTTTCCATAATTTTATTATGTTCACCCAACAAATTTGAGTGTAGCGGAATCAGTGGTTCAGAGGCATTATGATTTAAGACTCTTACTAGTCGCATTTTTAACTGACTTCAGTCTAGTATTAGGCTACACATTACACTCCATTTCTGGTTTTTTAAAAGAAGAAACTACCCAGAATTAATTCTGGCTGTCCCTTAAGTGCAGTGCAACTTATTGGTTGAAATGACTGCTATGCATCCCCCAGAAAAGAGTGACACATTTGGGCAAGTAAATTTTTGTGCTGAACGTCTTTGAGGCCATCACTATGAAATCACTGTAAGATAATTATTTTTAAATGATAATTACACAAATGCATCAGATTTTTTTTTAAATGGTAAACATGAATAGCGACAGAGACTCCATGCGAAGGGGCCCTGAATTTCCAGCCAATCCACGACTCTCATTACATTTAATTATCTGTATTGAAGTAAGATTGAATGTTAGCCTCAGTTTTCACAGTGTTGGGTTTTAGCAGTTTTTCTTGAGCTCTTAGCAAGTGTTTTACAAGCCGTTTGTTCCGTACTGCATTTAAATATCCGACGCGTGAACCCTCTTGTGGCTCGAGTCCTCCAAGGAAGTGCAGGTCTCAGGCCACAATTAAAGAGGCATGAAGACGGTCCCGCCGAAAGGGGAGGGGCATGCTAATTCGCTGGCATTTGTGCATGAGAGCTCTTTCAAAACTTGCCCTGCAGCCAGGTGCATTAGCCGCTCCATTAAATGGTTATTTAATTGTTAAATATCACTGGTTCCATCATGCATTTTTAAAGCTGAAGTAATCTGTGTCCCTGCCGTACGTGTGAGATTCGCAGCTCTGGGGGAATCAGAAAGTCTTTGTTCCCCTTCCTCTTAAGGGTTGATGCTTCGGAACTGAAAAACAATATTTTCGGTGCTGTGGTGTTCAGAAAGAAGAGCTTCTCGAGCTCTTTATTACAATTAGCGATCTGCTGCAGCATAACTCACGGTGTTTCACTTGAATGGGTCCCTTTATGTCTTTAACATATAGGGTAAGATATTACCCAGATTGGATGTACTTCCAGAGGCCTGACACGTATAGCTGGTGTGAGATTCAGATATTCTTTGTTGAGTACTTTCAAATAAATCCTACGGAAAGGTACTGAGAGTTTGCCGCTGAAATTCGGAGCATTTCATGAATTTTAAACAGTGCAAGCAGTTAAACATGTACATCAGGGGTTTGACTCGAATAATCCTCCATTTTCCAATCTGAAATTCATGTCTCCATTTTCCTAATTCCACGGGCTGACTTTGTCCCTGCCTGATAAGTGTATGACGAGACAAGCTGAAACGGTTTCCTCAGCATAAAAGAGAATGCAATGCTGGCTTATTTGATAAGTACAAAACCTCCAAATTACTGCAATAATCTGTCCAGTGCAGAAGTCGTGTATGTTTTTGCTAACCATTGGCTCACTTAGGGATCACGAACATTTCGTCCATTTCACATCTTCTGCCATGTCAAGTTACTCTGCATTCCATTCCAATAGATAGCTTTCCATAACTGCTCACGATTTTGTGTTCTCATGAGATGGAACTTATATTGCAAATGAAATTAATTGAAGCAAATTAACTCTCCCTAAATATTACTTTCATAACATTTATAGATGTTATAAGTTTGATAAATCTCTATTATTTACTGTATAACAGTTGTGGAAAAACTAATCTCAGGGGGGGGGACTTTAAATACAACCATGTGAGAAGCATTTTTTGTATCCTGAATTTGCTGGAGAGTTAATCGAGACTTTGCCCAGCTACGCTAACATGCTACACAGTTAATAGCAAAGTTTGACCCAGCATTCGCAAGGTCAGGAGCACAAAATTAATTTTCAGGGCCAAAAAGCCTCATATTCAGCAGCATTCTCTTAACAGCCATTTAGAACATGAGCTTTTACCCTCTGGATCTGACTGAGAAAATGAACCCAATTGGACTCATCCACTGAAGTGCCATCTAAGTAGAGTGTTCATAATTGACAGCTAAAGATTGCGATGGTAGTGGACGGGTGCGGCGCATCATAATTACCTGTAATCAGGAGTCTAAGGGATGCAGGCAGCCTGGGTGATGTGTGCGTGATCTGCGGCGATCACTGATAGGTTAGGTTCAAAAAGAGCGGAGTGGTAGCGGATGTCTCCCGCTGGGGGAGAGAAGGGGCGTGGTTAAAATCAAGGATCAGAAGGACCTTTCCAACGGTATATTCAAACGCGAGAGTTTAATGTCAACATAAAATTGGAATCTGTACACATTACAGACCGATGAGGTCCCAGCTCTCACTGAATTATAAGCCAACTCGCACAGCTCCGAAATCAAATTAATTCCGACATGATAGTACTGATTTCGCATGTAATCAGTATTCAGTTTCTCATAACAGGTGAGGAGTGCATAAATCCATGATAGTCTTCAGAGCCACCGCGCAGCTAAGCATTTAGGCAACCTCGGATAGAGTGAGCATGACGTTAATAGAATTTATTAATACACACGAGCGGTCTCTGAAATGGAAATATTATTTCTTGAATTTCTATGTGCCGTATCATGTTCTGCTCTATGACGCCATTTTAAAGAGTGCAGATATATCCATTGGGGCCTCAAACCCAGTTCCTAAAGGAGTTGCTAGCCTGCTAAGCCTGGAAACCGTTGAATCCTCGTGTAGTGCCAAATCTATTCCCCTGTACTGGAAGTATAAAGGTTTGGACCACAATTACAGTGGGGGGTCTTTATCACCTATGCCTTCTATAGGTCATTAAAGGAGCCCGCGTGTATTTCTAACAACCAAGCAATCATAGAGGTACGACCATAAAGTGTAGTGGGGCATCATCTGGTTCCAGATTCTCTGGATGAACATGCTGCTCATTAGGATTAGTTTTATTTACAGTAGATGGAAGGAGGGAGGGAGGGAGACAGAGAGAGAAGAAAAAAAAGAATAATTGCAAAGCTCTTTATCTTTACACACAAGACAACAATTCCACCTCAAAATTCACACAAATTTTAGCAAGACAAAAGAATAACTAGTTACATAATTATGAAGTTTATATATAACCATAAACAACCACCATACAATATAGTCAAGTGAAATAAAAACAACCAATGAGGGAAAGCAGAAGGAAACTTATACCCCCAAAATTAAAAGCTTCTGTAAGTACTGTACACAGTGCAGTTTGCAAGTACTTAATGTAAAACAAGTATTTCAACCGCATGAGAATTTTTGCTTTTTGCCTCTGTGCTTTAACATTAAAGCCATAAACATGGTTTTGAGGCAAGACTTTCAATATTTAATTTATGGGTATGGAAATCCATTTGACCTTTATTGCACTGCATCACATGCCGAGTACTTGCAGACAACATGAAGGACACTATAACATAGGTTGTTTACGTAAGTATTTGTGTTGCTATAAAAACCAAGCAACAGAATGAGATGCAAGATCAGAGCGACTCAGCGATATTCTAGTGTTTTTTTCATGGCGAATGGGCTGATTCTTCACACTGGACTGGAGGCAAAGGCCCACCTCGTTCTCGAATCCCTTTCCCATTCCAAATCACTACCTTGCCCCATTACTAGCTGCAAGCAATGCTGATCGAAAAAAACGACCGATCAATTAGGATAGTTGCTATCATCATTCATCACTGGGAGGATGACTCTGAACATGAATCTGTCTGTCATGGTTTGTGAGGTGTGCATGTTGTTTTGACTTTTCTCTGCTGCTCTCGTCCCGGGATGATATCGAATTCCTTAGCTATTGGTTTCTTTACCCCGCTGGCAGATTGAGCTGGGGCGGCGCCTTCCCGGACTCAGTATAAGCAGGATGTCTAGCTCACCTCCTACGCAAAAGTGTCTGTTTTTAGCTTTGCACTATAGCCGAAGATAGCTGTAGTCAGGTTTTGTATGACTTTCTATCTTATGATTTATGGAGTTTCTTCTCCCTTTTTTCTATCTCGCTTTGCTTCCGTGTTTTGGACTATTATACATCCTTTGGAAGCGCGAGTACTTTCGTTTGGTCTGCATTAGTCTCTGTGTTTGTATTGCGTCCGTGCTGCTCACTTTCCCTCTGGTCATTGCGCTTGGCCTCCTAATTCTACCGGCCATTGCACTGACAGTTTTTTCCAATCAAAGAGTAAAGTGGTCAATGTATTGCACCCAATTATGAAATGATTTGAGTAATATGTTTCATTATTAATCTCTACATTATATTTATTTCTATTAATTTATATGCTATCTACCTGATTTCTCCATTCATTTTATTCTGAACCGGTTAAGACAATTTTGTACGATACTAAACTTATTCGAGTTTTAAGGCCTCAAAGTAAAAAACGAAATCTCACCATTTCAAGGAAAGTTTGTACCATACCAAAATGAAACTGAATTGAAAGGAATTGGATTTCTCAGTGCTAGATGTTCCTTGCTGCAGTGGAGTTATTAGCCCTGCCTGCCAACTTCCACAGAACGCTTCAGACACTAACAAAGTGCTGCGTAACCCACATAGTACCATCTAAAGGCCAAATGAAATGTTTTTAAAAGTTAGCGCATTCGCACTGAAAAAGTTAGTGCTATAAGCAATACAATGGAGATAAATGAGCTGCCTCAAACACAGCGGCGAACGCTCGGCAAGAGATGTAATAGCAAACATTTCGTCGACAGCTGTCTCGGAGATATGCCTGCTGCAATCTTCCACTGATTACGCATTGTGCCCGTATCCCCCATCTGCATTTTCCTCAAAACATCTCTGACAGCTCACTTACTGATTGGAGTGCCTTAGTAGGTAATTGAACGCTATGAAGAGATTGTGAGGACTGAGCGAAAATTTTGGGCACACAAGTCTGATTGACAGGATTGGTAAATTTTGGTTCATTTTGTGTTCTCTACATTAATACATCAGAAGATAAGAGGAAGTGTCACATTTCCAATAATTTTTTCTGCAAATAAATAAGTAATGCTGATTTAAAAAAAAAATACATTTTAAGAAAAAAAATTGGCTCCCAAGACTTTTGACCAGACGTGTACAGAACCCCAAATAAACAGCACTCTAAGGCTATTTCAGTCTAAATGTACTGAAACGAGCAGGAGTCATAGTCTTGTAAAATTGTGTCACAGTGGCGTCCAAACACTTACACACCAGCACCTCACGGTATGTATGTGTGAGAACTGCGGTTGTGGAAAAGCGCTGTGCCCTGGCCCGCAACCCCTCCTCCATCACGCCACCCTACAAAATGGCTCCCTCCAGTCCTGCCTCAGCAACTTATTATTGCTTACTCAAGCCGCCCACTCCCGGCTCAGAGTCTCGTGGTCTCCGGGCGACAAACTCGGCTATTTGGCCTGGCCCTCATTTGTAAAACACCACACCTTCCGGAGAACTCCGTCTCCCCCGTCACCGCCCCCGCCACTGTCCGGTACGACCCGGGAGCCAATTACGGTGCGGTTAGGCACTTAGGGAACAGCGTGCTCACCAGAGGGAGAGCGGCAACCACGGGGCATGTAATTACAGCCTCAGTGTTGGTTTCTAAAAATGGCTGCCCCCACAGCGAGATAGAGACACAGAGTGAGAGAGGCAAACTGAGAGAGACAAATGGAGACGATGACGGGGGAGAATGAGAGGGAGAAAGAGGGAGAGGTTGAGCGAGAGAAAGAGTATGCCCTGTACACTCAAGCACGAAAGTCATCTCCACCATCGTCTCGTGGCGAGAGCGTTCGCTGGTAAACAAGAAGAATTTAAGTTTGAGAAATAGTGACTCGCACTGAGAGTGAGCCCCCTCTCCCTGCCCCAACAAAAGCCGTTATGGCTCAAAACAAGGGCAAACTGCCAAAGCTACTGTCCGGGGGGGCAAATGAAATTTGTCCCCTTGAGCTGACATCCCTCCCCCCCAAAACGTCTCCACTCGAGTGTCACCTTTACAAAAATTGCTCTGGAACAGCAATGCTCCTATTGTACTCTAAATTCATCCTTCCTCTCACTGCATGCTCCAGCGGCTGAGAAATTCAAATACGCAATTTCATTTCTTCAGCCGTACCCCGCTGCATCTTTCATATAACGGCTTTAACCTTTAACTTTCAACCACTGTTGCCGGTAAAAGCTGTGACATAATAATAATCCTTATGTAGTAAAAATGGAATTGGGTGATCATTGTTTTTACTTCAATATCAAGCACATTGAGTGGCTTGATTTTCTACCAGAAAGATTAATCACAGACAGTTAGCTAAATGGTGCCTGGCTGCCATGGTTACCGAGTTCCACAGCAACCTTAATGACACCAGCCAGTCAATCCCTCATATTAACCTCTCGTCAAAGAAGTGCCACCTCATCATTACGGCAATGGCTAATTTCAGCCAATCTTGGTGCATGGCTCTGCAAAATAAAATCGTATTATTGGTTCAAATTTGTGAATAGCTGGTATTTTACAGCAGTGTACATTGAGGTCCCTCGACGTATTGGCAACAATTTTTGTTTTATGGCTCCATATTCCTGGATTGCGCTGGACGATAATTTTATCACAATAATTTTGAGAGCAATGAAAGTAATTGCCGCCATGAGGCGACAGGACAAGCTTGCTTCTTTTCTTTTCTTTGACTCAACCTGATGCAGTCTTGAACAAATGGCTATCGAACATCAGAGGCCGTTTTAAATGCTCCCAAGAGGAAAATTGTGTTTTGTCTGCTAATTACCTGTGAGGTTGGACTGCTTCCATCACCTTGGCATAGTTACTCCCGCATACATTCCCAAAGAATCAAACAATTTATTTAGCCAATGGACTAATCAAAACTAAAATGAAGCCTATAATGATTAAGAAGTGATAATGAGAAGCAGACAAACTAAGCTATCGTGTTCGACTGAAAGAATGCCAACAATCTGAATGAGTAAAAAAAAAAACTTCTGCTTTCCATCTCTCAATGCAGCATTTTTGCATATAATGACAGATTCACTAGAAATACATTGATTTTAAGTTGGCCAGGTTTTTTATTGTCTAAAAATATGCGCAAAGGTGAAAAACATCTTGTTCAGCATATTTTTGCATTGCACAAAATGGTCAAATGTGCAAAAAGCCAAGCAATCATATTCAGGCAAATCTGTGCTGCAAATTTGGAGCATCAATTTGATAATGGAAAAAAATATTCATTAAAAATAAATGAACTAATAGCTTGTCAAAATGCGATAAACAAAAATGCTATCAAACAAAATCGGACTTTAAATCGATTCAAATTAGTCATTGAGCGAATCAAGTGTTTGACTGCTAACTGAGCAAAGTAAATGGTAACGGGGCGAAAACAATCGTTAGTTAAAAGGGGATAATTCTACAGAAGTTAATTTGTGGAAGCATTTCATGTAGCCGTTGATGCCTTGACAGCTGTTTGTTCACACTGCATCAGGTATAATTCGTGGAAAACAAAAGGTGCAGGCTTGACTGTTTTTCCCAAGCCAGCAGTTATTACTATTGTGCTTAAAATTATCGCGAATTATATATTGTCCAGCTCTACAACTGAACATTGAATTTGAATGTAATGAATATGAGGTTAATGTTGAGACCTTCAGCTTTAATTTGAGAGTGTTTGCATTCATGCAGCACAAAAATGTCCACCCTTTCATTGAGGTGTCATGGACCAGATATTTACAGACTTTTCTGATCAACTTTGACCTCAGGCTATTAAATTACATAGAATAAGTATTTTCTGAAGTCTTTCTACTTTTTACTTGGGATGTAAGGATTGGTCTCAATATCGATGTCAATACCTTGGCTTATGTATCGGCTGATACCGAGTACTGATCCAATACCGTGTTAAATGAGTAAGCTGCGCGCCTCACTGGATGGAAGAGACAAGGATCACTCTTTTATAAGAAAACATCGGGCTCAACATCGACACTGCTTTTTATGCCCGGCCAAAAAAAGTCTCACACTCAAATATTTAGTTGGAACCCCTGTAGCTTTGCATATTCTTCTTGTCATTGTTTTGAAAACTATATGCAATGCCAGAACATTTATTTATTTTTGATCAGAAATGCCATAATTTTTTGCTGAGATCTTGTCTTCTCGACGTAATGGTTGAAGCATTTGGTGGTCTTCCTTGAGAACATCCCAATAACTTTTAATATGTTTAAGGTCAGGACTTTGCGGTGGCAAATTTGTCTGTGAAAATGATACCTCATACTTGTTCTTGTCATTCATGGTTTTCTTTGCTAAATACAGGCCAATAACGTGCCCGTTCTGAAACATCTTTTCCACCATCAGGGGATGTGTCTTCTGACATGATTTTTTAAAGAAATGAGTAGCCACGCGCTTCATCAGTCAGGGTTAAAATGATTATTGCCAGCTGAAACATTAATAACCGCAATAATGATCAAATTATAGAATTTCCAAACGGTGACTTTTAAATAAATAAAATAAAGGTATCCAATACCACATCAGACCATGGCCACCTATACCCGATCCAGCTACTTGAGTCGGTATTGGACAGATATCTGATATCAGCATCAATATCGGCAAATTTAAATTTTGTTGTCATCTCTGGTAAGGCTGTACTAATCTCACATCCTGCTCATTCTGTTCCAGGACAAAGTCTAGGGTATGGATTTGTCAACTACGTGGACCCAAAGGACGCAGAGAAAGCCATCAACACACTGAACGGACTCAGACTGCAGACTAAGACTATAAAGGTAAGCAGGGTGGAGGGGGAGTAACTGTAGGTTGACTGATAAGAGAAGCTGAATCCAATATGTGTTTCATTCAAAATCGCATTCAATCTAAGGATTTACATGGACAGAAATGTACACTCATTTGCCGAGCACGCAGATAAGCTTTAAATAGTTCTTTTTTTTTTTTTAATTTCCCAAGGTTGAATCTTGTTTTCCCATTTCCTTAGTGCTGGTGTTTTGTAACAGTCAAATGAACGTGTTGTAGAAGATGGTGACATTCTGCAGTTTTACTTAATTCTGTTTTCGCTTAATCATCAACTGATTAGTCATTCTTTGCTAAATTCTTTGTGGATACCACACGGTAAAAACTGATTTATATTTTCACCTTAACCCACTCTCATTTTGCTGTTTTTTTTTTTCTTTTTTGGTCATAATTAAAAGGGAGCATATTGTGTAATTAGGTATTTCAAAGCCTTTTTTTATTATTTACATAAGCCTTCCTCATCATAACTACCTTTACTTACATGGGGAAATTTAAAGATAAGGAATTCTCTAGAAACGCAAGCTGCCTGTATTAGCTCTTATGGCCACTCAGTCGCCATCAACCCTCAACAGCAGTCCTTTGGGTCAATCCACACATAGAAACATTGACGAAACAGAATAAGTAACTAGCGATGCTATTCCAAGCTGCACCTGTTTGACTGATTACCATCTTAGTGAACAAAGGTACTGCATTAATTAAATTAGCATTATATTATGTTAATTATTCAGAGACAAAATAAATCCTATGCACTCTGAGTGCTTATCATATAATTCTTATACTCAAGTCAGGAGTCTCATTTATATAAACGAGCAGGTGATTTTGAAATATGGCCAAAAGTGTCATATTTCTACTTTCATGAGGACCAAGAGTAACTGATTTTATTCATATTTTGTATATACGTATCAGGCGATCTTTGTGTCATTGATTGGCCAGCAGAAATGGCCATTTTTCACACTTTTATCAAGCTGTTAATGAAATGGAGCAAAACCAAGAGCACTTACAGGAGTGAACCTTCAGGTACTCGTACAGTAAAAAACACCTACCCTACCTGGCTAGAATTCTACCCACATTTGTCTTCATTTGCTCATAAGCTCATGTTTTTTTCTCTCTCTCTCTATCTCTCCCTCTCTGCACAAAGACAGCCGAACAAGTTCAGCAAACACCAAAAAGCAAACGAGCCAAACTTTGTTCAGAGGGAAGTGTTACAATTGAGTTTACTTGCAAGGGAAACTTAAGGACAAACGTTGATTGAATACGGGCCTTTGTCTCTCCTGCAAATGCGGGGCACAGTTGCCGACTGGAAAACAACTTCAGGGAGGTAGAGTAAGTCTTGACTCAGCAGCAGTGGAAGCAGAGTGCAAACCGGAGATGCCATTTTGTTACTGCACGAGTCCCAACTTCCCACAAGTAATTTCTCATGTTCCCCCAAATCCCGCCGTCTCCTGTGCTCTGCTTATGGGCTAAGAGGACCCAAATCATATTATATCAGTTTTCATAGCAAGGGCTACACCCCTTGAGCCTAACTTTTGAACACAGCACATCTTTTTAAAAATATTTCGCACAAACTGCTTTCCCCAGGTACTCGTGCAGATGTGCCCATGTCAGCTATTGGCCGGCCAAAACTCTTCTCAAAAATCAATTCCAGATTGCCGGGTACGGGCGGCCCTCGCTTTCATCAAAATCAATTAGCTTATCGTATTTCTCACCGTATTTCACTGGCATGAGTAGTCTGGGAGACGTTGACGCTGAAGTTTGACAAAGATCAGCGCTGACATGATGCAGTATGTCTGGATATTGTTATCTGCGCTGTAATTGCGATTTACAGTATCTAATTGTGCTGTTTCAATGTAGGAATGGAAATGCCCATGTTTGCAGCTGTACTCGAACTCATAATTATAGATGTGGTAATGTTAAGTTGACACGCATATTCTCTTGACTGCCGACAACAAAATGACAACACGGGTAGGAGTGAGGTACCCTCATAACCATTTTTCATTGTTGCTGAAGTCAGTAAATTGTGAAATAAGAGAGATCTTTGGAAGAACAAAAGGGACAGACTGCTTCTGTGATCACTTCGAGAAGATAGCACACGAGCAAGGCGCGCTATCTCATGCAGCTCCATATGGAGACCCACCATTAATGTCAGGCCTACGCGCCGCTGGTGATAATGGCAGAGATGCGATATTGCCGCGGATCGTTTCCCTTATATCGGACAAGCAGCCCATCACGGTGGATTAGATGTGCGTGGGAAACGAGGGGTTGAGCAGGATGTGGGATCCGATAATGTCGCTCGATTGATTGAGCAGAGTCACTCTGCGGCCGTACTCGTATTCTCGTCCCACAGGCGTAGGCTGGAGATGCTTTCTGTACGTCGCTGTTACTTAATAATGCGGCACAATCCGCGGACAGCAGTGTGTATATACCACTGTCAATATTAAAGGGATAATGCGATCACAACAACTATAACGTCTATGGGTGACATGACGCAGTTTATGAGCTTACTGCAGTTAACTGGAATACCGCTCCAGCGAAAGGAAGCCTCAAAAAAGATTAAAAATGACTTACTCCACCTTCCTCATTCCACAAGTTCCAGAATAAAGAAACTGTTCTCAAACCCACGTAGTCCTTTACACATTTCTCATTCAATTCACCAAACTTGATCTGAAATCAAAAATTTCTGTTCTTCCATTCTGATGCGCTTCACCCACATGGGGGTAAAGAGTGAAGTACGTTCAGAAACATGACTAACAATGACTGCAGAGGCCATTTTCTTTGGCATGAAAAGGTTTAGAAAAGTCAAATTTTGTGCTTGCATCCAGAAGGCACACAAGTACGCATACTGTATCTTACATAATATCTGAAAACTTTATGGTTGATTATGACTCAAACAGTTGCTTAAGTAAACTTAATTAAAAAATAAATTGCTAAGGACTTAAATCGATCAATTTCGTGAACTTCGTTGCTGTTTAAAGCCTGTAAATTCAGCTCCATGTCTATATGTCACGTGCCCGCCTGTGAAATGTTTTTGTTGTTGCTCTTGCATTTTACTTGCTGGTCAGGTGTCGTACGCCCGCCCCAGTTCGGCCTCCATCAGAGACGCTAACCTGTACGTGAGCGGCCTGCCCAAGACCATGATTCAGAAGGAGCTTGAGCAGTTGTTCTCCCAGTACGGCCGAATCATTACCTCGCGGATCCTGGTGGACCAGGTGACCGGTGAGTCAGTGACGTTCGCGAGTGCGCCTTGGCCCTCTATGCCTGGCCGTAGCAGTGGCGCCCCCCTGGTTGTGAGTGCAGCCCAGATAACACAGCTCAGAGTTAGAAAAAACAAATATTGACTGAATTTAACAGTTAAATGAACACATCGTCTCCTTGCTATTTTAACTGAAAGTAGAGTCCTGCGCGCATTTAACTGTGGTTCACAGTTAGCATACATGGAGCCTCTGTTATCAACTAATTGCAAAACTATAGTTAAAATAACTGGCACAAAAGGTGCAAGTTTATAACAGTGTAGACAAAACAGAGGAATGAGACAGAACTAGACAGCAGAAGTGGACCACTTGTTTACACAGCGCCCCCTACATGTGTCAGTGCACTAATTCATTTCGATCACTTAATCTGCTCTGAATTTATTTCTCCAGTCAGCAAACAGAAACGACAGCAGTGCAGGGACTTGCCAACCCTACAAAGGAAATAAAAATTTGCACTCATTTAAATAAGCATACTGTGGCAACACCTGAATATCCTTCCTACACTAGTTTGCTCATATTCCCCCCTGGGAACTGGCAGCGAGAAGGTCTAGGCATTTAAATTTATAGGCACGATAGAAGAGTATTCTGGGAAATATGCTACATTCAAAACATTGCATTAAAAAAATATTTCATTTATTCATTCCTTTTATGTCTCTGACAGTTTCACCGTTGGCAAATACATGGTTTTGGAAGTGAATACCACAGCCTTTGTTTTCCAACAGGAAACGAATATTAACTGTCAGTACTATAGAGGATACAGAATGTAAAATATTGCACAAGCAGGGTCTCATCCCTAGCACTGTACGGTTTCACAACAAAGCCTTCCTTGGTAATAGCCTCTCAGTCATTTTCAAAGATCTCATTTGACAAAGAAAAACATCACTAAAGGCAAAGTTCCTTGTGAACTGGCTCCTCAAAACTTGGCTTTAAGATCGGTCCTCTGGTGAGCCAAGAGTAAAACTACACAGACCTGCCAAATTACTGTCCATAAATATCAACTCTGTCAAAAGGAGCTGCCCTTTATGGCTCCTGCAGGCTTCCTTAGTTTTTGTTCCCCCCCCTCCATTGTTTTTTGCTGGAATGAGATTGCTGGCAGAAATATCCGTTTGGAATCGCAGCTTTGAAAGCTGTGCCCTGCAGGGTAGGGCTGGGATGAACTAACAGACTTCTGAGCCAATCTCAATCTCTCCACCGGGCCCCCAAAACCCCATTCATCGCGGCCCAGTCCCCGCCATTTTATGGGAGCGGAAGACTCAGCTAGATTTCCTACCTGTCAGGAACAGAGCTCATCTACTGGGCATGGCACCACAATAAAGATGACTGTGCAAGGCTTTTTTTTTTTCACTGGCCAAGCTATATAATTCCTGACCGTATTTTATGTGGTCAGTTTTTATGTCCTTGGTTTTAAACGTTTCCATTGATTCAATGCGCTTAGAACAGCACAAAAGGTGTGTGTGTGTGTGTTTTTTTTTTTACTGACTTCGGTGTCTCTTCTTCTTCTACTACACTCTCCCCTCGATCAGGTATCTCCAGAGGGGTGGGGTTTATTCGGTTTGACCGGCGAATCGAAGCAGAGGAGGCCATCAAGGGGCTGAATGGACAGAAGCCTCCAGGTGCCACGGAGCCAATCACAGTCAAGTTTGCCAACAACCCGAGTCAGAAGACGAGCCAGGCTCTGCTATCTCAGCTGTACCAGTCTCCGAACAGGCGATACCCGGGACCCCTCGCTCATCAGGCCCAGCGATTCAGGTCAGAGAACGTCTTCATTTTACTTATCAGCAGACAAAGGTCAATTCCCATTTATTAACATTTCAGTAAATGTGCCAGAGTTAGTGTGGGAGGCAAATTTTTTCATTTGTAGACCTTGGACTATTGGACTATGGTAGGAAGCCATAATACCCCGAGGTAATTTCTTGGGGGCACGGGCAGAACATGACCACTCCAGACAGAGACGATCTCATCCTGGCCTCAAACTACTAAATAATGTTTGGCTATGCAGTACTGCTGACGTAGCCTTTGTTTAGCCGACACTTTCAGCGCTGCACTACAAAGTCAGACTGATATTCATTGGAACAGTGACACAACACAGATGAGAGATGGTAAAATTTTCATAAAGCACACTCTTATACATAAAGTATAACTATAACCATTAACATCAAGTCAGTTCATTAGGTGAGCACAGGCCAAGTCAGTAATGTTATGACATAAGTAGAGGTGAAGGATGTACCTGTGTCAGTCATTTTGTGCACACATCCCCTAGCTAGTCGCTAAGAAGTACTCAGTTCTAGCACACCATCTGCCAAATTGACAAAAACTAGTAGAAAAATAACATTAACCCTTCCAACCAGAACGTGTCGTTGTCGACACAAATACGTACGTACATGCTGTAAGTACCATAATTTCCGAAAGGTTTGCGCAATCAAAAAAATTCTAACAGTTCCTGAAAGCTGCGCATACAGGTTACTGTGGTAAATATATTAGCGTGATGCTCTCCTGAGATTTTTGAATTAGGCCTTAAAGGGTTAAAGTAGATGCTCAAAAATTGAGATGAATATTTGCAGGCCATCTTTGAGGGTGCATGTTACCGTAGAAATCCATTCATGAAAGTAAAAAAAAAAAAGAAAAACAACTTATAAGAAGCATATATGCATTTTTTTTTCTTGTTTGCATACGCACTTTCTGACCCAATGAAAGACTTAAAATAGGCTTCTACCAGGCTTTCAAAAATGTTAAGATTGTCAGTATAGTAAGGAGTTAAGATGACACATTATAGATCTCTCTTTTAGAGCAGATCAATGGTGCATGAGGATGCTAAGAAAGCAAGGACTTTCTAAATATTGACCCCCTTTTCTTAAGCAGATGCCAAACTGTTTCTTCCCGGTAGCTCTGTTATTGCCCTTCTAATAATTTACTGTTTGTGAATAAAACTCCACTGAATTCTAGGTCATGACTTACCAAGAAACAAGCAGGAAGCGGTAATAGAGTTTTAGAGAGGCATTTTTCAGAAGTGCGCACAGTGCACTTAGGGACAGCTCGTGGCAATGTTGTGCCGCGTGCCACTTTAGATCAGGACGAACAGTTCTGTTATGATATCTGTGCGTGTGCGCTTGTGTGTGTGTGTGTGTGTGTATGTGTATACCCGCGCGTTTTCTCTTTTCTCATGTCTGCTCTACTTTTTGTAAGCTAGATACTGCTGGCATAGCAATAGCGATCCCAAAAATGAAAAACAATCTTTATATCGAAGCAAAGATTTGCAAAAAAGCTTATGCAATTTTTAATCTTAAAATCTTAAAGACTACAGATTTGGGAGACCTAAGTATTTCAAATGGGTCTTGTTTTCATGGTGTGAGTGATAAGTTTTAATGCATTTTATCCTCATGAAGATATGACTGTTAATGATAAAGGACAGACAGCCAACAGAGACATTGTGTATTCCACTTTTTGTTTTTTTGTTTTTGTTTGTTTTTTTTAATAAATATGCGAGCAAACACCGGTCCTTGAAGGTTAAAGTGGAACTTCAGTTCAAATTCAGTGAAAATAATCAGGCCTCTAAACAACAGAAGTGCTGTGCCTAATGTTGCTATTGAATGAAAATGATCAGGTTCTTAAATAACAGAGGTCCTGTGCCTAATTTAGCTGTTGAATGAAAATGATCAGGTTTTTAAATAACAGAAGTCCTGTGCCTAATGTAGCTGTTGAATGGCTAAATTGCTAAGTGCATCTAATCTTTGTTTCAGGTTGGACAACCTCCTTAACATGGCATATGGAGTGAAAAGGTAAGTAATTTAAGTGTGTTCAGAAATTGAGGTCTTAATATTAGTAATTAAACTCAGTCTTCGAACCTAGTAAACTAGCTCAGATTGAAAGACTTCATCTTTCAAGATACGTACATCATGGGAAGGGGGGTGGTTGTTGATAAGGGTCACAAGTTTCACAGCAAAAGCCAAAAAATAAATTTACCTGACCTTAGTATAATTTTTAGACATAGTTTTATTTTTATTATAGTTTCACTTAACAAAACACCAACAAGGCCGCTAAGCTGAGCCTTTTTGACTGATTTAAATATGTGCTAGGGGGATTGGAAGCAAGCAGGACCCCAAAATGAACCACTGGAGAGATTTTTTTTATCCGATTATGAGATGAAAACATTGTTAAAAATAGACTGTTTTTTTGTATTGGCCTAATATATTAGCTGAACAGTGAGTGAAGAAATAGCCTGTTAATTGGTGGAATCATGTAATGAACTTCCACTTTTTTCTGGTGGAAAAAAAAGCCCCTGACACAGAAGGCCTCACGCGCAGGTCAAGTCCCCATTTTCTCTTCAGATAATCTCCGCCCTGACCCTGGAGTGCCCCATATATGCTGGTTTAGTTCAAACAGTAATTGATACTCCTGGAGTATCAAGAGCTTTTCATTGTTTTTAATTAGAGTCATATTCATTAAAGGACATTTAACAGGCGGGATCAATCCTCAGACAGCTAATGCTTGTCTTTTCTGCGCAGCGCTTAACGACGTCTCCTGTGCAAGGTTACAGTTTGTACAGCTGAATTAAATGACCCATTGCAGATGAATTTAATAAAGTCTATAATGCAGCTAGATAACATTTAATTTAAATTAATCCAGTTAAAAAAATGGAGAGTTTATTAACAAAGTAAGTAATAATGAGCAAAACCAACATGGCGGAGAATGGTGTTTAAGTGCAAAATAATGGCACAAAAAGTTGAGGTCTTTCAACTCATGAGCATAACTTGCTGAAAATTTTCATAAAGCTACAATCCTTCTTGAACATGCAAAGGCAATCACACTGTTTCCATCTGAGTGATTTTGGCTACTTTGTCAAGCCATGCTCACTCCTAAAAAGAGTGGTTTTAAGTCGCAGTACACCCATGGAAAATAAATAAATAAATAAAAATAGTCTGCAGTCTACAAGACAGCAACCCTAAACCCTATTCCTCCCCTCTGATTGGACTAAAACCTATCACGTGGTCATCAATTTGTGTCTGTCACCACACAACTGGTCACGCTAGCCCTGATATTCACTTTTATGCATAGGACAGGACAGGCAAGGTTAGTCGAGCCAAAAAGCCTGGACACAATGCCCCTATTCTGCCCATGGTCAGTAGAATAAGGCTTGTTTAATTGTAATACACTTCAACACCTATAATGCAACTTTTTATTATTTTCCTGTATAAATAAATAAAATGAAATGGAATACTCTTAGGGCATGAAACTAACTTTTCTGCTGCTTACGGATTCTCAAAGGGAGTTAAACTTCAAAAGAACTGCATTCTCTTGGCTTTAAAGAACTGTGTCAACACCTTTGTGGATTCAGAGTTCATTCAAGGCAAGCAAGAGGCACCAAGGCCAGCCATCACAGTGTGTCTTCCCAGGGAAGCCAACTGGAACGGATATGTGACACGCTCACGGGCCCTGTCTACCCCAGAATTAATTCATGGATTCCTTCTCTGTCAGTTTTGTAGAGCTTGTTCAAATTTATGATAATAAAAAACAAAAGCACTTCACAGTTGCGGGAACTCCCTGCAGATGTTACATAATGCGTGTGTTTGAAAGCAAAGCTTCGTCAGCACCGCCTGCTGCGCCGGAAACTACACGGCAAAATGGAAAAAGTATACTCTTGAAACGCGCATGCAAGCACACGCGCACATACACACACGCACACACACACACACAGAAATATTCAAACATATGCACATACTGCATGCACACACATGCTCGTGGGCTCACACGCGAATGTACGTCTGTGAGCGTGCACACACTCTCATACACACACGCACAAACGTCTGCCCGTGCACTCACACGCACAGATGCGTACTCACACACAGACATGCTCATGCTAGCGCACGCACGCACACACACACACACACACACAAACTCCCAGAAGGAGAATGCAGACACTGACAGTATTTCAGCTGTCCTCAGTTAAACATGCCAGGAAGTAATCAGCCCTCAGAATAGAGAGGCTGTTTGATTGAGGAATAACACAGTTCCACTGACCTCATCGTCTATCTCAGCTGAGCTGGGCAGAGTCAGGTCTAAAACACTCAATGCAGAGACCTGTGCTCCCCCATACAAGACAGTCTCTAGGCAAACCTCTGAGCCAATCAAATATCAGGACTTCTGAATATCAGGACTTCTATGAAAGTTTGTGCTTTCATATTAACCATTCAAAATGGCTGCACTTCCTAGAGCAAACAAGCAAAGCCCAGGATAGTCATTGCAAAGAGCTGTGCTCCATCACATGAGATAATAAAAAGGTTCCTCTATGAGCCAATCCCAAACAAACATCAGGGCTTCTAACTGAACCAATCACAAGTTTGTGTTTTCATATTAACCATTCAAAAGGGCTGCATGTCCCATTGCAAACAAGGTTCACCCCGGGTAAATCGCAGACGCTCGATCTAGTGAAGATGGACTTGCACTGTTGTTTTTGGATGTGATAACATGGATACCAAAGGATCATGCCAGGACCGTGTTTTGCTCTCTGTTCGATCAGATTCTCTCCCATGGCCATCGACGGAGTAACCAGCCTGGCCGGCATCAACATTCCAGGGCACGCCAGCACCGGCTGGTGCATCTTCGTGTACAACCTGGCGCCCGACGCCGATGAGAGCATCCTGTGGCAGATGTTCGGGCCATTCGGAGCCGTCACCAATGTCAAGGTCATCCGCGACTTCAGCACAAACAAGTGCAAAGGTTTCGGCTTCGTCTCAATGACTAACTACGACGAGGCGGCCGTGGCCATCGCAAGCCTCAACGGCTATCGACTCGGCGACCGAGTTTTGCAAGTATCATTTAAAACCAACAAAACACACAAAGCCTAATATCTCCACCTATTATAGAACAAAAACTTTATATAACGAGTCTGAGTTCAAACGTCTTTAAGTCTGTTACACAACAAAATAATTGATATCTAGCATATGTGTTTATCCCAGTTTTATTTATTTTTATTATTTGTCTATGGAATTCACTAATATATTGCATTTAAATATAGCAATTATCAGTTTAATTATTATTATTATTATTATTTTGCTTGTTTCTTACTTTTTGTTTATTTTTACACAGGATGTTGAACTTTAATGCCACCTTCGAAAAAGAAGGAACTTTTTAAATGTTGCGGCTATAGTTTGGTTTGATTGTGATTTTGTTATTTACTGGTTCTGCTTTTAAAATGTCTCGTAAGGCGTTGTAAAGTGCTTTTCATTTGTATCTACCCTGAATGTCTTGATTTGCTTTGGTGTATCAGCCTGTATGTGACTAACGTAAAATACTTACTTAAATCGAAGCTCTTATCTTTACACATTTACTGTTTATTTAATATGAACATTTTATTGTATTAGTTGGATTATTGGTTGGCTACATAATGTTGTGCATTGTAAGATTAATGGAGATGACTTTTCATAAAGCAGTACCTTGCCAAAGAGCTAAGAACCTCTTTGATATGGGTTTAAAGAAGCATCTATTTTTATATTTAAAATAAAAAAATCAGGAGGAAAAAAAAAAAAAACATTTGGAGCATCTTTTTACTGGACCTGGAACAAATATTTTGACTTGGATACTTTGAGAAATATCTTCGTATTACACCTTGTGAGCTTTTGAACTTTACCAGAAAGTTTGCAGCGGTCAACATTTCTGGAGAGCTTTATGACGCAAGATACCTTTTGAGATCTTTGTATTATCCTAAGATTATATTAATGGCTGATGTTGGTTATTGGTGTTGATTTCATTTGTACAATCATAATTTAGTCCCCCAGTAAGGCTGGGTATGCTTACATACAGCTTATGTGTGTCTCTTATGTTAAATAAAACTAATAATGCAAAGTACGATTTTTTGCATGAGAATTATAAAAAAAAAGGTAAAAATGAAAGTTCAAGGGAAAAATAAGTTGGTTCTTCCTGTAGCATTCCCTTCTGATAGAGCTCAGTGTTTAGTGATGTACTTGCTATATTAAATCCATTTTGCCTGTATTAAAATTTTAGGGGTTAAATCTGCTTTTGAAAGAAAAAGATGAACAAGACTTCTGAAGCCGTGTCTTTGAGTGAACCATTCAGATGAATATTTAATGTGACCTAGGCAAAGGATTCATTTTGAGCCATGTAAATATATCCTTGTTGTACTGTTTTTTATTCATATTTTTTTACTTGTTTATAATTTATTGATTGTTTTTTCACCGATTAAGTCATTTTGGGTTTTTATGCATCCAAACATGTTTACATTAAGTTGCCTTGTTGAATGCCATTTATTTCTGAAAGCTGTTTATATTTTGAGTTCAGATGCTTTGTATATTTATCCACAGACAGGCCTTGCATTAGTCTTTTTATCTATTTATTTTAAGCTTTTATCCATTCTTTTTAGTTGCTGTACTAAAGGACTTACGTATGGTTTCAAGAACACATTCAGTCACCTAATTACTTTCTTGGTTAATGTATAAATGATATATAAGTATATCGATGTAAGCCTCTGTTTTTAACATTTTGCCAACTTTTTCTTTCATACAGAAACCAAATGCATACAAGCTGTCTTAAACTGTAAAAAAATACATATGCAGTATATTGATTACAATATAGAGAGGTGATAATTAATGGAAGAAACATACCTGATTTATATATAGCTGAACAGAACAGGCTGGGGGAGGCGATCGGTGCTCTAGCATTTGTACTTGTTGCTTGCTTTGTGTAAACACTCACGCTCGTTTCCCTCCATACTGAACAGCGGACTATGCGTTATCTATTTATCCTTGCGGTTTCTTTTTCGGATTTTATTCAGCGATGTACGTTACAAACTGTTATTTGAGATTATTTAGGTGCATAGCTGCAACTGCAATCGTTCAGCGTGCGGAGTGTAATAACGGCCTATCCCGGCATTGAACAGCCACTGAAAAGCATTACGCGATTTCCACCTTTTCCGAGGAATTGGTCCACGGTACCGATGAGATGATGACATGTGGATTCAGTATCAGTTACCCGGATGGTCAAGATCAGAAGTAGAGTTGAGAATGAACATAATCCAATCTATTTTTCTGCTGTGAACGTAATGTGGATATTTACTTGAAATTGAATAGTTTGACTCGATCTGCAGCTCTTGGGATAAAATATTATAAAGGATGTAAATGTTAGATTAATTTATGTTTCATTAATTTGTATTTCTTTCATGTTCAGTGCATCAATAAACAAGTTGAAGGGAAAATGCAGCTCTCAAAGTTATTTGTATATCTGTAATGATTTTGCATAATTTTAATGATTAAGTTTGATATTTAATCTTTCTCTTGATGAGTTAGAGTTTGAAATATGACTTTTTAGCCTGATTTTTCACCTTATTGTTTCCTATTTTCAGAAAGCATAAATCCAACTGCCTCTGTGTTCAAAGTTGAAAATAATATCAAGTTCATTCTTTTAGTGCTTTGTACAAAGAACATTCTCAAGCACACCAGAGCAACAGTAGGTTACATAATACATGAAGTACAATGACTGTGCCGAGATTCAGATTATTACCTTTATACTCATCAATCCTTCCATTGCTAAACTTGCTTATTCCTCATCATTTGGGGGGGAACAAGCAGAAATAAACCAGTAAATCACACACCAATCCCTGATAATTTTTTATACCTACAAGCCATTTCGGGATTTCATTATTCAAATTATGGTCTTGAAATCCATCCATCACACTTGCTTATACCTCATCAGCGTGAGTGGAGGGGGGTTTAGCAGGCTAGCGGCAGGAATATACCGATAATCGCACACCAATCACCAATTCCCGGCACATTTTCATCTGTAGGCAGTTTTCAAGATTTCTGTTAGCCTAGCATGTATGTCTTTGGGCTACGGCAGCAACAGAGAAAAACAACATGATCATGAATAGGTAGAGTCTAGAGAGAGAAGCCAAGACTGCATTCAAACCCACAACCCTTTTACAGTGAGGTAACTGCACCACTAGTGCTTCCCAGTGGAAGTCATACTCAATTTCTCATTGATTTCAAGGACAAAATGCTCACGGTGGCTGTGGACCAAACCACGGCTCATTGCTTTCTCGGCTGGAGCTCTTTCCAGCATTGAGGAAATTTGTCAGAACAATGTGCTGACTAATGGAGCATTCGTAAAAGAAAGTTACTCTCGCACTCCTCTAACCCACACGTTTATATTTAACCAATGTTTTGACATGATGTGTCAACTTCAGGGTGTAAATCAGAGCTACTTTTTCAGTTAATGAGCTCAGTTTAATCTTATCATTTTTGAAACGCTGCAGTCTGCCTCATCATATGATTGGGCTCATACTGAACCTCTTTTAAAATCCTGCAGCGGAAACCACGTTTGTGATTTTATTTTTACCTCTGCCAAGAGGAATATCATTTCAGAAAGGAAATAAATCCATGCCCTGCCTGTGTGAATGTGTATGTGTGTACGCATAGACAAACACATGCATATGTGTGCGTACTGACACTTACCTCAATCCTTTTACATACGCTAGAAGCCTGTGCTGCCGAGGTGGAATAACTCAAGTTTGTCTTTGAGATTCTTATGCTTAGCTGAGAATCCTCTTCGACAGAAGAGTCACTTTGACAAATGCCTTGTATCCTTGAGAGAACTTCAATTTAAGAAGCTATGTGTAAACTAGTGAGAGTCCGTAATAGAGTCCTGATGATATTTTAACTCCACTAATGCACTCTATGCATACCCTAATGCCTACCTGACACTTGCACGATTTTTGTCCCCGCAATGTCGCGCAGTGCGTAATGGCCAGGTGTGCCATTTCGGTGGTTCGCAGAGGAGCCTTGTTTGCGCCCTGTTCGCGCACTGTACACGCATCAGCTATGCACTGTCTACGCAACGCACGCCAAAAACACTTCGTGAGAAGTTCCTGCTATGCGCGAATGGTTCGTGACGCGCGCAAATTATGCGCGAGCTGGGTATGCCATGATCACGTGAACAACTCGTGGCAACACCCTAACACGCCATGCATTGACACGCACCGTCGGCAGTGTTTACGCCGAGTTCGTGTAGTTTTCATTCATGGTTCACGCCAGTGGCACGCATATGGCATGAACATTGCGTGCCGAATTTTTGAACATTTCAAAATTCTCTCTACCCCATGGCGCGCACCACCGCATCCTTCACACACTCCTCACGCTCATTCCCGAAGACTTTAACCCTCCTATTATTTGACCCAACTTAATGTTGAATGTCTCTTAACACATGGTTAACATACTTTTTTCTGCCAGTTTTTTTTCCCCCCTAACTCTACGGGTAGACTTTGAATTTCGCTGAAAAAATGTTTCATATTCTGGACTCATTTTGTAAGCATCAGCGTTGTTTGAGTCATTTTTACCCCAGGATCAATTATTACATAAAACCATAATTTTGATCTTGTTTTTGTAGTGTTTCCTGACACTGAGGGCGTGTTCAAATTAATTTCTCATTCACTTCACATTTGGTCCCATTCATTTTGCAATAATCATGTAAAATTGATGATTGATGTATAAGGGGAGGATGGAGGAGTTGCGTTTTATTTACTTGCCTATTAAAATGGTCAGAAGGGCATAAATGAGCTGAGAGGAGATTGGGTAAAATTTTCAGTTACAAACATCTTATGCAGTTTTTCATTACGGGGATCAAACTGACCTCAAACCAAAAATGGCTGAGTAATCTGAACATAATTGAAGGGTAAATCATTGCCACGACTCATTGCCTGGCATTGCAGCAACAAAAATCATGCAAGTGTCAGGGTGGCAGAAGATGCACATTACCCAACTATGGAGCTCAGAAACATTAAAAAAAATTATTCCTATCACCCAAAGCATGCTGGGATGGCCTCCATCTCCAACACAACCCTGATTAGGAAATGGGATTTAGATCAGGGATGGATACAAATCTTGGTGGTGGACAAAAACCATATTTATTCACATCGACCAATTATTTCCCACGTTAAAGATGAAGTGTTAAAAGGAGACTCCGGCAGAAGTGGAAACCATACTCTCTCAAAAAGAGTACCACCTGGAGTTTCAGAACTGCTCAACAATTAATTTGAGGCATGATTCCTTCCTGACTTATGATAATCGGAAATGCCAATTATGACGATTATGAACAGCCGTCTGTTTATGCAAGCATTTCTGCATCATAATGGTTCTGAAGTAATAACACTTGTGCCAACTCAATTCCACTAGTAAAGTTTGCTTGAGTAAAACTAAAACTGCATAAAACCATAGAGGTTATCTTTGAATGCAGGGAGACAATCTACCTGCTCTGGATTTAGAATCAAACAATTAATTTTCTGAATAATAAGCTAAATACCACTACCGATAACGATAATGAGTTGATAATTAGAAATAAAATCTAAACTTTTTTCTGAATTCTATCAACCATAGTAGCATATAGCATAGAAGCATATTTTTGAATCAGCTCAAAGCACAATATATAGCCTACTACGGCTTTTAGAGAAGTCAGCCTTGCAAATAAAAAGCTTTGTGAGCATTTCATGAACACAGTAATGCTAACTAATCATAAATTGCCCATTCACCCTATTCCACTATTAGTTATCGAGAAGATTAATTAGTTTGATTGCAGATCAAGCAAAGTGAATGATATCAGGTATGAGAGTAAAAATGCTCTAAAAGGAATGGATCATGCCAACCCCAACATCATTTCAATGACACATCACCACCACTGAATCACTTTGCATATGCACTATTTATCATTCTCCCAGGCCACAGCTCACATCATATTGGATATGGTGTTGGACTCTACTGAATGGCTGATGCTATAAAACAAAAAAAAATATGAACTTGACCAAAAAAAAAAATTGGAAAATTTTCCAGTTTATTCATTTGGTGAGAAAAAAGTAAAAATAGTTTTTGTACATTTTGAAAAGCAGCATGGAGCTCACTGGAGATTCATGAACATGAACACCATTGGTGAATTATCACTTAACTCATTATTAAACTGTTAATTAACTGTTAGTTAATGCTTATTACTGCATTAACTGATGCTAATTAATGCATCCTCATTGTAAAGAGTTACCAGCTTGATACAGTAACTCTCCCTACGCCTTTAGTAAATTACTCGATTCTTTGGGTGCTCAATTTTAAGTCGAAAGCTAAAAGAGAGCTTGTAAGTTTCAACAAAGAGCATGAAAGCACGCAGCCTTTTAGCATCATCCGAAGTAAGCGCAATATCAGTATTGCCAAAGTAAACTGCTTCCCTCAGCTGCAGATCTGAGCAGCTGAGAGAGGGAAATCAGCCTTTGATTTCACTGAAAGGACACAAAGCCCAGAGGATGACATCCTGCGGGGACTGGTGCATGCAAATGAAATCTCAAACTGTACTGTGCGGCCACAGCGTGAGGCCAGTTTTTCCTCCAGCGAGGAATGCGAAAGATTCCGTGTCAATGCTCCCTCAACATCCCCGCATATTTTCCCCAGGAAACAGGAGAGGCCAAACAGGGTAGAATCAGCAATGTTTGGCTCGTATAGCCAGAGCTCTCTCTAGAGAATACAGATTCTCACAGCAAAAACCCTCGCAGCATCCTTTACTTAGAGACAGCAGATCTTTCTGTTTTCATTGGAGCATATGCCGTGGTAACAAAATAATACCGGCAGAATACATCATAAAATAACAAGTAAGCTCAATTCAGACAAACAACGCTCATCATTTTCCGTTCGCTAAAGCACAGCCCGGGCTTACTGACGACATATAAGCTTGATCCAAGGCTGTGTCAAGCCTGATCTTGAATACCCCAGCTTCTCCCTCTATTATGTGACCTGGCAAGCGAGAGCGCAGAGTGACTGTATTAGAATCAGCGTGAAAACTAGCTTCATCGCGGCACATGTGGACTCGCACATCAGGACGCATTCAGTAAGTTGTCGGTATAAACATCGCTACTGGACTGTGATAGGATGCCCACAGGGAAGATTTGACACCTTATGGAAATTGGAGAATTGGCTGACGGCCTGCATCATAAAATGCTTTCGTGCTCATGTCGTTGGGCTGTCCCCAACGACGGGGTCGTGAGTGTACTCTATAAAATCTGAAGGAGAGGAGGCCTCTGAGCTGTCAGCAGATCTTAACTGCAGAGATGGGGCCACAAAGACACTGATTGTGACACACTGTGTTCAGTATCTGTGTTCTGTTGTCTACATCCTTGTCTTTTCAGATGACATCACCGCCATTAGTCCCTGCCACTCACCGCCATTTTCTTCCTCTCTGACCCCACTACTCCCGTCATGTGACTGTGCTTATCCAATCACAGCTTTCCCCTGTCTTTAGCCAGCCCATTTAAGTACCCTGTAATTCAGCCCCAGGACTTCTGATTCACCAGCCACATGTGCATATAAGCACTCCTGTCCTCATTCCATGTATTCGTTGTCTCCATGTTTTGCACTTGCTCTGCAGTGGGGAGTTAGTTCAGATCGCAAAACTCTTACACTTACAGCAAATAGGACAGTTTTGTGTAAAGGATTATTATTATATTTTTGTTATTATATCATTATTAGTTTAGGGAGATAGTACTGCTTCTCTTCCATTGATCAGCTCTTAGCGGAGCAGGAATTGCTTTAACAATGTAGCAGTTCAGTTTTGTTGTTTTCATTTCTTTGGTGACATTAGAGTGCCAATTTCCTTGCTCGTTATCACTGTCACTGTAAATAGAATATCACTTCGAGCACAAATATCTCAGCTCTTTGCGCTGTAAATCTTTGTAGTCTGGTTCGCCACAGGAAACAGACTTTTCATTGAAATAACGGCTCAAAACGTTGAACGACACACAAGAGCAATTTCTTGTACCTCTGGATGTACATGCAGTGAGCACTATAATTCATTGGACAGAAACTCATGTCCGGTTACTTTGGTTCTTAACTCCTGCACTTTAAGTTTGAAAGGATGCAACGACAATCATGCTAAAGAACAAACTGTCAGCTTTAATTTGAGGGTGTTCTGAAATATAAAGTATGAGATGAACCCTTTAGAAATGACAGCACGTTTTACATAAAGTCCTCCCTTCGTCAAGGCAAAATATTTGACAGTTTCATATAACGTAGAATGAAGCCGTGAATATAATAAAGATACTTGATTGCATATACTTTGCATGCAATGACTGTCATACCCTAACAGAAATTTCCAAAGGCATTTCCAATGTCTCGAATCAGGACTACACATCAACAGCTCTCTACTGAATTCACAAACAGCGCAAATGAATACACCTGCTTTCCCAAACACATTTGCGGAGCCGGCTCAACAAATACTTGTCGCACATTCAAATGAGGTAACCATGTGCAAAAGGCGCTGTCATTTCTAAACGGATGATATGGTTGAAAAAGCCCTGAAATTAAAACTGACAGTCTGATCTCTTTGCCATTATAATCTTTCCAACTCAAAGTGCTGGAGTACGAAAACAAAATAAAAAATGTGCCACTGTTACTGAATTGCGGTTTTTCACTGTCACTAACATATGATGAGTTTGTTTCCAAAATGCAGCAAGTGCCAAAACTACAAAAATTGAGATAATGCCATAGAACGATAGCTCTGCGCTTCTTACGCATGGTGCAAAAATCTGTTGTTAGAAATTCATACTGTAAGGTGTATTTTTTCATGGTCGAAGGTTGTGTTTTTCAAATAAATGCAATCGGTGACAACACAGAGAAAGCTGATTTACTCAAAGTCAGTAAAAGAGAATATATTGCATTTTGGAAACAAACTCTTCCTATCTGAAAGTTTATCCAAGTCAGGGCATCAGATTACATTTTGAGGGGTAGAATATTTTGGGACATTTGTCATAGGCTTGGGCCCTGTAGGTGCACGCTCAGGATATGGGGTGTGACTGTTTTTATTGGTTGCAATATATTCTGGGGGAGGCGGCTAATATATGTCCTCATAGGTCTGAGATTGTGGCCTTTGTGTCTCCGAGTGAACGGATCTTCATTGCAGTGTAAGGCAGTGATATTTATGGGAATATTGTGCTGCATCATGTTTTTAGGTCTGCAGAGATTGAGTGCTCGATGTAGCTTCTACAAGGTCTTGTGGATGCGTCACACTGACTTTGAAAATCACTCAAAGTAATGGCTTGTGGTCGGCGATGTGATCTCTGTAATATAATCAGAGGCCTCCGCTGGTAGAACTGCACAGATCAAACAGAGCACAGTGACTGAAACTCTGTGATGCTGGGAATCACATTTCAAACTATCTGAAATATCAGGAAATTGTGGGAACTGGGGTATTATTGAAGGGAGGCTCAGAAAATTCTCATCTCTAGCGTTTAACCCTTTAAGAAGTGAAATCACAAATACTGTATGTGATCAAACATATTCTCAACTGAAATGAACGCCAATATAACAATCAGCACTGACAGTTGAAAGCAGTGGAGTTCTTCAACATTGACTTTAGACATTCTCTCTCTCTCTCTCTCTCTCTCTCTCTCTCTCTCGCTCACACACACACACTTACACCTTAAAAAGCTGGAGCTCGGGAAACTACCTGCGGGGTTTCGCCCAGAACACTGTGCTTTACACTTGAAAGGAGCTTCTGCCCTGATTCCACACATGCCTGGAATCGGGCAGCCTGCTGTCGGCAGTTCACAGGCCATTGAATGGGCCTTCTGAGAAAGAGGCTGGTCGGAGCAGCGAAGGGTAGGATTGCCCGAGTGAGGGTATGTTCAGCATGGCTTAACCGTGGAGTAGTGAACACACACCCACACTTCCTACTCCTGTTCATTCTTTTGACCGTGTGCACAAAAAGCACAAAGTATCGTATAGAAGGTCGGATTTAATATTTGCTCTGAATAAGGACCTTCTGTGTAAATTACATTACGCTACATTTATTAAGCAGACGGTATCGTCCAAAGAGAAATTCAGCAGGAGCGTATACCGAAGGTCACTACAGCAGCTACACAGCACAGGTTAGATGGTGCTATTCACATCAAGTTCATTCTGTGTAAAGAAATAGCATGAAGACTTGAAGCATGTACATTTACTTCGAGCAAAGCCAGATAAGTTTCTGCGTCTGGCGAACACCTTTGTTAACTTGTCAGTAAACTTGACATTAATTGCATCAGTAGACAAAGTAAGAACTGTTCTCCAAGCTCCACTGTGACTCAGATATTTTCGGTTCAGACTGTCAGCATTCAGCTATCGCCATGGTCACAGCTTTCAAACAATAAGGCATTTGAATACAGTGGGTGTAAAAGCAGCACTGTTAAAACAAGACACAGAATATCAGCACCAGGATTGATGCTGCATTTCATTTGAACTGGGACATCGGGATTTCCAAGTCCCCAGAAGGAAATTTCGACGGAAACGCTACCTGAAGAGGGTTTTCCCACTTGGTAAGTCAGAGGAACCTCAGGAACCCCAAGTTTTGAGTTGAAGATGACTGCTTTCTGTATCAACAAAGTCAAAGCTATAGTAATATAGGGTTTTTTAACATCTCTGTCTTATTTGAGTCAGATTAGATCAGTCGTACATGCTGCGCAACTGTGGACATGTTGCTGCAACATATGTACGTGCTAAATATCGTGTAATGAGTTGTTATCATTGAGCACAGTCTCATCTCAACAGGTCATATAGTGACGCTACTAGACCAAGCATTGATATACAGTGCAAAAGGAGGCTGTTGGTGTCCTTATTAGATGCCAGTTTAAAATGAACCCTATCCCCTAACCCTTAACCCAAGCCCTAACCCTGAGCATCGAATACGAAAGCCAAAAGCCTTCTTTTTCTTCATATATCAATGCTTGGTCAGGCAGCGCAATTTTATATCGAGTCAATATGAGAATGTGTTATATCAACCAGTAGTGGTAACGATGGCCATCTTGGCCCGAAGAAACCCCACTGATCCCAGGTCAGTTTTTCAACTTTTGTACTGGAACGCTATCAACTGGGGTGTGCTTTCCACATTCTGTAGGAAATGGAACGCCGCATTAAAACAGGGGTTGGGAGGGCCATAGCTCTGCATGTTTCAGATGGATCTACTCTAACACACCTGATTCAAATGACTGGGCTCCATAATGAGACAGACGGTTAATGATGAGGCAACTGATTCAAGTGTGCTAGAGGAGAGGGACATTTAACACATGCAGGACTGTGGCACTGAAAGGGTCAATATACTGAGGCATCCAGTCTCTTCTTCATTACTGAAATTTACAATAAAAGTGGTAACACTTTACAATAAGGGTACAACAATTAACATTTATTAACATTAGTTCATTAATTATCAGTTCATTGGCAGGAAACAGATGTGTTAGATAGCTGAATAAGAATTACATAACCATAATTGAACATTTATTAATTTTCTGTGTATCCCTTCTTGTGTAGTTAAAAACATCCCTTAAGTATCCTCTATGTAGCACTTCAAACTATTAAACCATAATTTATAAATGAATACCTTACTTCATGTGAACATCACTTGTAAATGATTACCAGGTGCATTAGTTAAATGTTAATTACCTGTTAGTAAATGCTTATTACTGCATTAACTAATGTTAATTGTTGTACCCTTATTGTGAAGTGTTACCATAAAAGTTGTGCAGCTACAAGGCCACTACTATGCTATTACTTTCCTCTGAAAAAACATGTACTGAAACACGATTGTATGCAATTGCGATTGTACCCAGCACAAGAACTGGGGGGGGCAGAGAAACCTTTCTCACTTGTGTCCTTGTTTCAGGTGTAGACGGCTTGCAGGTTTTCTCAGAACAGTTGTATCCAGCTCCGTAACCTTAGGGTTTTTGGGAATTTTTTTCCTCTTAAGTTGAAGTCATTTTTCACAAACTAGCCCTGTGATGGATGGGCGGACTGTCTTGAGTGTGCAGCTTTTGCCCACCATCAGCTGGGATGGGTTCCAGCTCTTTCTGTGACCCTGATGCAGATGAAGTGGTGTACATAATGCATGGACGTTCTCAAATTTCATGGCTTTCAAGCACTAGTGGTGACTGTTCCATCAACACTAGAATTTCCAGTTAAGACCATTCTGATCGTGCTTATGATCTTACACCTTTAGGGAGAAACAACTCGGTAGATCTCAGATAAAGAGAGGTCTCTAGCATTCCCTGTGTCTCTCCAGGCCAAGGGTTGAAGACTCAAATTTAATGCAGATGATAACAACCGGTCAATGAAAAATAGAATGGATATAGAACAACTGCACAGACCCCTGACATCATATGCAGAACACTACAAACCCAGACAGCGCTTGAGTCGATGGGAATAAAGTAGGCTCAGGATTTTTATTTACACCCAAATGTCATCCACTTTGCTGAAATACCCACAAGAGCCTGCTTTTATTTAAAAGTACCATCTGATATTAAAAATTAAATAAAATTCTGCCGAAGCCGTCCTCTTACATCGCTGAACACAGTTTAAGGATCAAGCATATTTAAGTACGTATCCCGCTACATCGAGTCTCATGGTACCCATTGACACATAGCCACGTACACTTCCCGAAAGCATATTGGGTGACTATATTTAGGCTGTGGCACTCCCACAGCTCAAAGTCCACATTGGGCCCGGCCCACTCCACAGCCATCCCCAATAAGCTCTAGTCAGGAAGTGGAGAGACTCTCATTCCATTCACTAGCCACGGAAGTGAAATATACACCGAAAACGCGTAATTCACTTCAAGAGTGAGTTAGCTCAATTGAAGCAAATTCCCTGTTTCTAAGAGGTGCTGGTGAATACTTTTAGGTACTTTTAGAATTTAAGGTAAAAATAAAAACATGGAAAAAGAAAAATTCCCTTGAAAGTGTTGTAAACTATCTTTATCCTCGAGTGGAACTGCCATCACTATCTTCCCTCGACTCACTTCAATTTAATGCAGGATCAGCCTTACTAAACTTCATAATTCAATGTTATACAATGTCCACGTAAAAGCACATATATGTGTAGAACATGACTAGGCAAAATCTGTCCGGTGCTGACTGTGGCGGACTGGTCCATCGGGACAGCACACAGTTGGCTTCGTGTCACCGGGGAGATAAATGGGCAGGGTTCAGCCCGTGGCGATAGCAGGGCTCCTGGCTGAAGCATTCCCTGTTAACTGTCTCAGTGCCTGGGGCCTGCCTTCTGAGAAGAGATGTATAATTGGGTCTCCTCCACCTCTACTCCATGCATTTATAACTTATGATCACAATGTGAAACAAGAGCAGCTGGCTGGGACTGTTTAACTGAAGAACCCCAACCCTCTCTCTTTCAAGCTGGCTACGGGGAACATGTGCCTCATGAGCATGTGAATATCGAATTACAATTCAGATGAGATGCCAAATGAAAGAATAAGTTTGAAATGTCTACAGCTTGAAATGGGAGAATAATACTACTTTTTTTTCCTACTTTTTGAGAAGCTGCACTTTCAGTCCCTGGAAGAGCATCAAATTCCCAAAAGAAGCTACGTGGGACCAAATAATGTTTCCAATAGGTCCCTGCTGGTGGCTATTTTGATTTGAATCAAAATGTGAATAAAAAGATCCCAAACCTAGTTTGTCTGTGAAGTTGTGAATCTTTAAAAGTCCATAAAACAAATGAATTAAATAAATAAAACTTACTTGCAGACAACAAGGCCTTTAGGGAGGCCATGGTTTCTTCCGTGAAAGTCGGTGCAAGTGGGTGAAACTCTCCAGAGATGAAGCTTCCAGAACTGTAGACTGCAAAGTTTCCTACTTTCAATGGTGGGAAAAAAAAACTATTTTGATACACAAAGCGGCAGATTCCCTCTCTTTCCTCCTTTCATAAACTGTCAGACGCAATGTACACCATTTGTGACCTGGAGTGATTGTTCTAAAAATTGAAAAATGAAAAATAACATGCAAAGGAAAAGATTGGGTTTACTTCCACATCAACTCTGCCCACATAAAAATTGTCAAAATGTCATTTGGGAGTCTAGATTAAGCTCTTCAGATACATAGCATGCGTATCTCTCATGAAAAATTGTGCAGTGTTCAAACATTGATTTTACAGAAATTAAGTATGGGGAGCCGTTTGTAAAATAGGGTGTGTTGTTTTATATGATACATCTATAAATTTATAATGTTATTGCTTGCATGCCAATGCATTTAACATCCCAACTTTTCTCATTTCACAAGGGCATTCACAGTAACTTTCTGGGAATCATTATCATCTCTTCAATGATGAAAATCTGTAGTGTTCAGCTTTATTCACATTGAAAGTTAGGAGCAATGTGAACAAGTGTTTGCCACTGAAGATCGCCATGTCCCCTGCCGCTTCGTGAAATACCGCTTCAATAAATACCACATACTTCAATGTACTAACAAGAGTTAGAAAAGTGGCCAAAGTGGTGACCTTGAAAATAAGGTGAAGGTAACCCATATTGACTGGTGTCTGCGTAATGCCCCAGAGTAGGCTGATACCAAATTTGAAGACTCTAGGTGCAACAGTTCATGAGATATCGCGTTAACAAGAGTTGGAAAAGCGGTCAAAGTGTCGTGGTGACCTTGAAAATAAGGTCAAGGTAGGCTGATACCAAATTTGAATTAGGTGCAAAGGTTCATGAGATATCGCCAAAAAAGAAACGGGACGTAAGGATGGACGTACGGACGGACGCTGCTGAATACATAGTCCCCCGTTCCGCGTTGCAGCAAGGGACAACTATGGAAGTGTTTTCTTTTTGGGGGAATGTTTTTTTCCCCTCTTGGTCCTAGAAATTGCGATGTGTTAACAGTTCAGAAAAAAAAATGCGGCCTGCGAAAAGTACACCATAAGCATTTGTCAAACACAAAAAGGCTGTAACCGGTTATTATCATTAAATGACTCACGTTCGATATCACTTTAGCTAGGTAGCCAACTAGGTCACTAGCGGGTATGACAGGGCAAACTGTAGCCTTATTTTGTCGGTGGAATTAATTCTGAGAATACTTTGATCACTGAAAATGAACTGTAGCCTTTTTAGCTCGCAAGCCAGTTCGCTACGAAGCTAAATACATTAGCACGCTGGCAAAAACATCATAAAGTTCAACATTGTGAGTTTGCGAGCTTGATAGCCAACCAGCTCGCTAGCGAGTAAGACCGTATGCAAACTGTAGCCTTATTTTGTCAGCGTAATCAAGACGCAAATTGGCGGGATTAGAGTAGCGACCATAGCGATGCATTAACGGTACAGAAAAAGATATCACTGCCCGTTCACCTAAGACAAATTTTGGCTTATACCCATAGCCATTTGTCGCTGGCACGCTGATGACTACTCGCTCAATTATATATGTATATATATAATTTACATTTATATTCAGCAAGTTAGTTTATATTTAATGTTTATTTAGAATATAATGTCCTCTTTTTCCTTATAAGTTAAAAAAAATGATATCCCATTTTCTACACCAGTTTACACATATTTGTGCGTAAATGTGTGGAAAAGAGACGGTTTAAAATGGCAACAATCTTTTTTCCCGGTTCTTGATGCTAAATGTGTAAATACTGTACAGTATAAACCAACACACCCTATTTTACATATGGCGCTCCATAATTAAGCTTGTTTGTCTTGAGTTAAAAGTTTCTCAAATAAACAAAGCTAGGGGTGACCAACCATGTGCCTTAATATAAACCACCTAGGTTTTTACTTGTAACTGATTTTCCTATAAATAATAGCAAAACACACCTCAGTCAAATGCAAGAGATGTTGACCTACTGATTAAAAAATGCTCCTGGACCAAATAAGAGTTTAAATGAAAACATATGGAGGGTTTTCCAGCTTCCACCAATCCAAACAGAGCAATTGGCATTAGATAATGTATGAGAGGATGACAATTTAAATGTTAGCCTAAGTGACTTGACAGCTTAACACATTTCTGACACATTAGAGATTGAATGGAAAACAGTGAGGTGAAAGGTTTAACCCTGAGAGCGCTTAAATACGTTTTCAAAAAATTTTAAATGAAATTATCTTGTGGCGACATTAAACAAGATTTTTGATTTTGATATCTTACTTCATTAAGCGACACCATTTGTATTTAGCGCTCTAAGGGTTAATTTTCTGACTATTTCCGCACAAAACATCCTTACATTTACGATGAATCATTACTCATTTCTCCCATCTCTTCCATCGTGGCTTGACAGATTTTTTTCTTTGTTCTTTCCTGCAAAGTTATGTCATGAATTGTCTTTTGATTGCACTATCTTTCATTAAAAAACAGGCCTCAAAGCCGTTTACCATGTGTTGTGATGGCAGTTTTGCACTCAGTGTGGGCCAATATATAATTACTGTCTAATTGTGAGGTGCTATTTTAGTTTTGTAGGCCTAGATAATTTGCGAATAAAAGCTTCCAATTACCGCCGACATCAACTGTCACTTTTTTAGATATATCTTGTAGACGTGCACCAATTTACTTTTGATTTACAATACTAAGTGAAATAACTATGCACTCATGCACTCCTGCGTTTTTTATGATTATGAAAATTAACTGTATATCTGTTCATTTGAAAGAAAAGTGTTTCATATGGGTACAACCAGGAATGGCAATATTGTACTTACGATGCGCTAATTGCGGCCATTCTGTCCCCATCATGATTAATGTAAACAAAGTCTCCAAATAAATGAATAAATAAATAATTAAATATGCACGCGCCGTCATTGTAACCATTTTTCTGAATTAATGACATTTGTAGGAGGCTTGTAGAGGCAAATTTTTGTGAAGGGAAAGTGCACAAAATTGGTTGATGTGGTGAAAAATAGAATCATCAAGAAACTCATTTGAATTTGTACGCAGGAGTCTTTTAGTACACTGGCACAATTTTTGCTATTAAGCTGTCTGCTTCACCCATATTGCATTTTAAGACAAGGTTAACCACTGTCGGTTTAAATATGGGGCCACATATATCCATAATGTGTGGACCATGAATAACAGGGGTGGGCAATTCCGGTCCTAGAGGGCCAGTGTGTATTCAGGGTTTTACTCCTATCAATTACTCTGACTAATTGAGTTAATTGGCTGCATGCATAAAGAAAGATTTGAGCATAGATTAGACTTCTTAAAAAATGTTCATGTTCGGAGACAAGAACAGTCTTTGGTGGTCATTCGTGATAATTTAAACAAATGCAGCAGAATAGTCAGATTTCATATAAAGTTTAGCTAATTAAGATAATTAAAGGCCAGAAGTTGGTGCGAAAACCAGGACAGATACAGCCCTCGTTGCCCACCTCTGATGTAGAAAATCTGTCCTTTTAATACAGTCCACATTCCAAATGGAGGGCACTGAGGAACGCTTTCATAAACATGCCCACCCATGTATCACAGCCCACCCACGTGCTGCAAACTGTATGTTGAGGCTAACAAATTATGAATTCTGAGTTCGGTGGCTGCACATATATGTAGCTTAATGCAGCTTTTACCTTCGTGTTAGGGAGGGGGCAGTCAAATTGTTGAATGAGGCGTGCTCTCCAGCTGCCATGTGACATCATTAGTTGTTATGAGGTAACGGATAGCAGGGCTTGGATACAGTGCATGTGCACTTGAGGTCATATACACATATCTGAACAAACTGGGCAGAGGGGGAGCCAATTGCAGGAGTGACAGTGAACCGCTGGGGAGCGAATACAATGAGGAAGAAGGATTGGAAATCCTACTGTACCTAATAATTGACTCACAAACTCACTCATAATTTAGCACTGTGGAAAGGCCATCAGAGAGGAAAGCTAGAGTTTACAGTAAAATGTTAGCATGCATAGCACACTAGCACAGTGATCCAGACCTGAATTAGGCGAAACCCACAGCCTTCATACACACAGTAGCTACAGCTGATTGCAGACTGTATTGAAGACCGTAAGAAGCCAATCAACTAATTAACAGATGCAATTCACAAGACTGCTGGAACAGGGGAAGAACCAATTAACCAGACACTGAGTTGTAGCAATATCTAGTGTAAAGAATGTTTTAACAAAAGAACAGGAATTTCTTTTCCATTGAAATGCAGTCCTGTTTTCTGTACACTGATGAGTACATTTAATATGCTTTCCATAAGATACCCTCTCCTTCTCAGGGCACATATTCACAATCGTCTCTTACTTGGGGAGGGGAGCCACTTTGTGAAGCGATACACATCCTTGTTTCGGACATTTTCACAAGTGTTCCAAGCATGCAGTATCCATGAAACATGACAAATGTATAAGTAACAATGACAGAGAGGAAAAAATAGACTGTGCAAAGCCACCATTCTTGTGGTAAGTTGGCTTTAACATCCGGTCATGGTAACACAAAGCATGTAGTGCTTTAACCAATTTGGATACGTATGATTTATGTGCCAAAATGGTTAGTTCCTGTTGCGCTGTTGGCTGTGAAAACCATGCAGAAATTAGTTTTTTTTTTTCAATTGTCTTTAAAATCGTATTTTTACTGATATTTATGGATAAATATTTGAGTTTTTTGATTATCAGGTTACCTTTATTTTGATCATATTGGTTATATCCTGAAAACTTTCACTTACAAGGATGTCCTTATTTGAAAAAGTGCCCTATAGCAACCTTATTAACAGGGTTCTTCACTATGTTTACTCTGCATTTTGCCCATTGGCTTTGATATAACCGGAAGCTGGCGCCTAGAATAGCAAGCGAGCAGTCTAGTTTTTTCTCTACGTCATTTAGAAGCAGCATCAGCTCCACAGTGGGATGATCCAGGGGCTTCCAGACAGTTAGTCCAGGGATGGGCAATTCCGGTCCTGGAGGGCTGGTGTACATGCAGGGTTTTAATCCTATCAATTACTCTGACTAATTAAATTAGTTGGTTGTATGCATGAAGACAAATTTGAGCATAGATTAGACTTAAAAGAAGTTTCATGTTCGGAGACTTTGGCGGTCATTTGTGATAATTTAAACAAATGCAGCAGAATAGTCTGATTTCATATATAGTTTGGCTAATTAAGATAATTGACTAATTAAAGGCCAGAGGTTGGTGTGAAAACCAGGCACAGATACAGCCCTCGTTGCCCACCTCTACATGAGTCAGTGAGAGGACCCACATCAGATAAGGACAACGTGTGTCCCCACAAATAGTTTTTGTCCTCTGGTAACCCAGCTAGTACTTCTGGTGCGCTATTTGGGGCTAATTTCTGAGAGAGGAAAAAAGGTATTTTTAGACCTCAGTGAACCACACGTGCTCAAGATGGAGATGTTTGCAGACATAATGAAACATTTCTGTTCTGCCGTGGGTGGTAATGCTGGGGGACACAGGGATTAATTTGAATAGTTTCATTACCTGAATTCAGTGGCTCAAACAATCATTGCCCTTGTTAAGATGTTCAGCACTCTGAATACTGAACAAAAATGGCAACAGGAACCACTCACTCACTCTGCCAACAAAATATATTTAAGTCAAATCAATTCACTAGTTATTGAAATCTTCAATTAAAATTTATATTGTCACATGCATTGACAGGTCAGTCCACATAAATCTGGTGGAAACAAATTAAACAAATTTAAACACAGTGTATGAACGAGATTAGAGATGAATTAATTTAACTAAATAAGAATAAGTCATCAATAATCAGTTAATAGGGCCATTGTTTCCCAATCTTCTCCTAAGATCCTAAGACCAGTCAGATTCAGGTATTTGTTGTGTTCCTCCGTAAACACACCTAATGCGACTGATCATGGCTTAAACAAATAAGAAACACCTGGAACCAGCTGGGAAACTCTGGATTAGAGTTAAAGCAAAAATATAAAAATTCATGCATTCTAGATTGAAATATGCTCCCTACTTCTTATTTAAAAAAAAAAAAAAACAAAATAAGATACTGAACTGATGTAACCAACAATGAGAGAAGATCAATGAACCAGTCCTTGCCAGAATATCACACGCTGACAGGTCAACAGGAAAGAGACTCACAGAACCAAGGTACCATCACCAAAATTACAAAAGGAAAACCCTTCATTAATGCTGGCTACGCACTTGAGGATTTTCAAATCTGAACCGATTTAAAAACGTGGGAGACCACAGACATGAAGACATTTTCAACCAGTTTTTAACATTATAATCCTCTGTGTGCACACACTAGACGATTCAGCCAGTCTACGAGAACCCAACATTTGTTGTTCGTTGTAATGATTTAACAGTGGCGATTCCACAGACACAAGATTTTGCATATCTGGCGTGATCTCACGTGACTTCAGAAGAAAAACAATCATGGAGGACGATCGATGACATCAGCTTGTTGTTCTGGCGTACTCTCTGTCATGTTTGTTTGTACACCTACGCAATATCCGGTACGACCCTTCCCAGTGTGCTCACTCTCATTGGCTGTTGTTGGTATTTCCGTTGGATGCAGCCTGATCGAGAGTCGAAAATATCAAACATGTTCGATATTTAAAATTCAAGATTGGGGAGGCTGCGACTCAATTTGGAGCAGTGAAATAGTCGTATTGATACCACACACTTGAGGATTATTTTGACCAATAATCGGTTGAAATAAGCCTCGAATCGGACCACACACCCCGCCCCCAAACGTTGCAGGCAGCAAATCGGGCATTAAATTGGGCCTTCTATCCTGAAGTGTGTACCAAGCCTGAAATGCAAGGTCCAACTACAAAAAACATTTTCCTGTGGCCATCTTTGATTACATGCAAAGCAGGTTTTCTGGATGTCTTCCCTGATTGGGTGATGATGGGCTGCCTCATTCATAGAATGACCAATTTAACATGGCAGTGTATCTACCAATGAGCCTATAGTTTACCAAGCAGGGCGAAGGGCCACGATTTTTTTATCAACAGATTCATACCTTTAGCCTCTTAAATAAATCTTCCTTATTCAAATGCACAGTTTTCCTCTCTAATGTTGTAATCTACAGTGCATGCTAGATACCCAGCATCAGCTATGGCAGCAACCAGAAGCAGTAGTGTGCCCAGAACAAATATGGCTACCGACTGGGAGAAAGGAGAAATAGAGCAATTAATTTCACAATAACTTGACAGATATAATTCAATGAACTTCGTGAGAGTACAAAGAACTCACATAATATCCATAAGGTCAGGAAGAACCATTAGAAATTAAGCCCTCCAATATTGCACAAGCCTGGCAAATGATGAACTTCAGTGGTGGCTTTCCATTCCGACTGGAAGACTGCAGGTGACAAAGTTATGCTCAAAATGCAACATCCATTTCAAATCGCTTTTTCCATTTCGTTCGCTTTACTGAACGTGTCTCTGGTTATCAACAAAATAAGAGAAAATTGCAATTCTCACCAGTACGATCTTCAAAGGAGAAAGTGACTGGAGAGGGAATATTGTGTCTGATGTACAAATGGTGGATTCCATTCTAGGCAATGCTACATTAAGTAAAAGAATAAACTACTAATATCACAATTGGGGGGTAGGGGATTGGCCAAACAGCTGCATGATTTCACACCCACGTTCTCTCCCTTTACCAAGGATTTAGCACCAGACGCCCCAAGAATGCGCTGAATCTCTGACTTTAGCAGTGCAAGCAAACTGCCCCCATCACCAATATCATCCACACAACATAAACCGCCATGACATTCAACTGTAGGACAGCCTTTTCCTCATACTAATAAACTGGCTTTCTCTCTGGAGGAGAGCACATCAAGGCCTCTTTCTGCATTTATTTTCTGGCATTTTCCATGGTAGCATTATGTGAGACCAATTAAAATCAATAAGCTATCACATATCCAGCCGCTCGGGCAGTGGGAAACGCACTCGAGGCGCGCATCAGATGCAGGCTGTCGTGATTCAGAATGATTTCAGAAATGCACAGAAATAAAACAGAAAACAGTTCTTCAGATTGTGTTCCTGATAATGCGTGCACGAACTCATGCGGACATTTCCTTTACTTCAATAATTCTTTAAACAAAGAAATTCAAATAGATTTTTTTCAAAGATGGTAATATTTCAATCTTATCAGATTGGGGTTGGAACAAATGATAGAACATGCAAATTTTAAACATATATGTGCAATTTTATTTAAATATTACAAGGTACAAATAATTACACATACGTACACGCAAACACACACACGCGCGCGCACACACAATCACACACACGCGTACGTGCGCACAAACACACACACACAATTAAATATACAGTGCTTAAGGAATATATTAGACCATCACCCAATGTAAGGTTTATGCCACAGCTGCCCTAAATTAAATAATTTTTTTGTTTTTGTAATGGTTATAATCCACCAGTATGCGCAAGCTCTTTCACTGAAATTATATTTTTAATGCTAAAATATAATTATTGTTGTTATCCATGAATTTTCAAATTTACTGTTTTACTAAAACGCAGTAAAAAAAAATAGTGAAGCACATTAGTATTTTTTGATTAAGATGCCAAATTACAGTTATTTTCTTGCATTCCTGAACATAAAGATTAGTTTTCGTGGTTGATTGCAAGCTGTTATAAAGGCCAAAGGAGGCCATACAAAACATGTTTTTTGGTTTTTATGCGTGAATAAGGACTATTTAGCAGTTTCAGTTTGTTATTTGCCAGGATATAACAAAAATGTTTTAGTTTTAAACAAGTTTTTGACAAATTTCTTAAATATTTGTTTTTTCTCAGTTTTTTATGACAGGTGTTCTCAAATTTGTGAAGCACTATATATATAGCATGGCTTGTTATACTGTACAAACCACTTGTCACAACCAGTTACCCGCAAATACATTGCTAAACAACTTGAATAGCGATTGTACATTTAACCAGAGAATACCTGAGGGTTTTAAACCCACCTAATGGAATGGTGCGACCTTTGACACTTTAACGAGACCATATTAAAGCACACGAATCAAAAACTTAATCAAAAATCAAAACTGGCAGAGCCTGGCTAGCAATCATCCGAACAGACTTCGAAACGACACCACTAGCTACCCAGCTAAAGCAATCAAAATAGACAATTAATTTCTTATTAATAATTTGCGAATTATGTTGCATGTTATAGCCAAACTATAACTATAACAAAACATTTGTAATACGAATAAGTCTACATATGACAACTTCAGTCTAGGCTCTAGCCTCTAGGCTTGAGGCCTAGCCTGACATGAGAATCAAAGTCTTTACCCCCTGGCCAGTCAAAGGAAAAGTATCTTTTAATCACACACAAGTTAATGTTCAGGCGAGGCTGACCTTTCTGGAAATAATTAAAACCTTAAATGATTTTTACCTAAAGCACTATGGTACTGATACTCAAATGTAAAAAGTGAAAATAAATCTATATCTCATGAATAGAGTCCATTTACCAAATTAGGAAGAAAAACCCCGGAGATTGAATCTAAAGCTTTCAAAGGTTTGGCAACTTTAAACTTCCCACAGATTCCTACTTGCTTGCATACAAATCTGCTGACAGTGAAGCAGCTGGATTACACAGTATGTCTTTAGCCTGCCTCTTATCTAGGAGAACCCGCTCTTAAGAAGTGCCCGTTACATACATCTGCTAAAAATCTAACTGCAGCTCACAGCACGGAGAGACGTCTCTGGTTTTGAAACACATTCACTGATCTTCAGTTTTCAAAGAACAGGGGGAGGTGAAGAGCTGTTTGCAAAAGTGTGAAAAACATTATCAAGGAAAAATTTTTCTGCTCAGATTGCTGCGCTGTTCTCCAAACTCCATACGTCTAATCCCTAAATGTGCCTGTAATTTCCTTTTTCAAAACTTGGCCTCCAAAATTGTGGCACATTGTTGTAAAGTCCAGGGGTCAGACAAAGAAAGTCCCATCATGCGTTTCTTCCATCCATTAACCGACTGTGTGGATTCTTCCGGAAGTTCTGCATCCTGAAGATTTGCGCAAGAAGCAACAGGCTCACTAGACTGATTTGATGGAAAAAAAACTCTGCTCGGATTTTCCTCCTGGCGAAGGGCATTTCATTTGCCCTCCTCATCTTCTTCTCTGAAATCTCGATCGTTTTTCTTCTGGCAGGAACGCCGCAGACGTCCCAGGGAAAAGCCCCCCTTCTCCAAAGTCATCTGTCTTCAGCCGGGGAACGACGGCCACATGATTACTGCAGAAATGCTCGCAGAGGGAGACGGTTTTCATGTCCCCAAGTCAGGAAAGGAGAAGAAGAAGAAGAGGAAAAAAAAGTTCACGATCGCGGCTCGCGGTGGTTTCCATAGTAACCCTCTCATCTCATCTCGCTCCTACGCCGACACATTCCAGGAACAAAAATACCTGATAGACCTGGAGGGTCTGGAGGTATTCTTTATTTATTTATTTTTTCGATGCCTTCAAGGCGATAGTTTTCATTTTTTTTCGCCTCTGCAAACGAAAGCAGACGTGGGGCGGAGGGTGCCATTGTTTTAATGTAGCAAGGAAATTTAATAAACAGCTAGTACACCTCCTTGCCCTCGCAGTCACGCTTTCAGGAACAGCAGCTCACTATTTTTGCTAAGACTAACTTTACGATTCATAATGAAAGCATAACGGTGCCGCAATTACAGCTCCAGAAAGTTTCTTTCTTTTATTGTTTTCCCCGTCTCTGAGTTGCCTTGAGGCAGGTTATATGAAATTCCTTCCGAAGGTACTCTTGATAAAAATGAGAGCGCCAAAATTCTGATTTCAATAATAGTTATTCAGTTACAGTACAAGCAGAAAGAAAAGTGGACTTCTTTCCTAAACCACAGGGTTTCTTCAACTTAGGGTAGAGGCTCAAAATAGGCGGCAGAAATACCTACGTTGGACCGTAGTCCACAGTCTACAAGTTTATACTCACGCAAGGGTTTACATGGACTCCGATAGGTGCAACAGATTACACTTAAATCCTATTAAAACTCTCTGAGAACCAATGTTCTATCTACTGTGCCATTTTGGAAACCTGGGCCCTCATTTATCAATGTGTCATAGGAAAGGTACCAAAATCACTCATACAGGGCAAATTTTGTATGCTCGTAAGTGATATAAAGTTGATATTTACCATAAGTTCATAATAATAGTGAGGTTGTATCTTGCAAGGTTGTCTGCTGGTTAATTCAGTCATTATGCACAATGCCTTGTTAGACTGTGCATCAGCAACATTATGCTTCTGAAATGATCTGCTTCTTGCAATGGAATGCTCTCCTGAAAAAAAATAAATAAATAAATAAATAAACTCCAGTGTTACTTGTATCGTGGAGTTGGAAGAATCTTGTCGTCATTGAAATGACTCCATTCGACTCAGTGAATGTTGTGTATGTGTGTGAAAATGTCTTGAGCTTTGATCATCCAGTGACGTTCACCAAGCGGTCAAGGCCAGGTGTCCATATCTCCTGTTCTTCCTGCAGTGGAGGAGGAAGAATGCAATGGCCATTCTGTATGCCTTTCCCACCTGCTTTCACCCATCTCTCTCTTCCGGTAGGAGGCTGAATGAGTTTCTTTGAAGACAGTCTTTCGAAGGGACAACATAGCTACCCTCTCACTGGGTGTATAAAACAATAAAAAATGTGTTGTTGAACAAAACTCTTTGCCTTGTGTATTCTGTGCTACTGAGCAAACTTCCTTCCCGGCTTATATTGAGCAGTTGCTCTCTTTCACTGACATGAATTTGTTGTGCATGTTTAAGTGAATGTTTTCTCCACTCATGAAGGCGGAGTGTATAAATATCTGTGTGAACTCTGGGACGCCCTTACCTCTAACAAACAGAAAATGGAAGGTGTTTGTACTGCGGAATTATTCCAACTTTTTTTTTTATCTGGACAACGCCTCACTAGAATTGTGAGGGTGCCTTTTTGATTGTACAATGCTTTTCATACTTGTGTTTTGCAACCCAAATTATCCCGTATATACATGCTGTCACCCTCCTGTCATTTAATCTAACTGGGCCAGGGAAATTTGGCAAACACACCTTGTGCATTTAGGAAGAAACCCTCTCTATTACCTGTATAAATACTGATGACCTATTCCTGACTTCATGCAACTGTCAGTCCTACAATACCCATGCTTGTAGTTTGAGTAAATTAAGGTCTTGAGAGTAGGAGAGAAGAAATGGCTCTGCCTGAGTATGCATGGGGCCACCTGTCTGAGCCAGCCAGAGTTGCCTTTTTGTGATAGACGTTCGACTTAATACATTTTCAATCTAATCACTAATTCATGATTTTTATTTTTTTTTTGGTGAGAACGAACCACAACAGTGCCATGGTAGCAGTGTATTGTGGGTGGCATCCCTTCCATCATGATGCTTAAGGGAGAGTGAGATGGTAAAGGCAGCATCAATGCCGACTTCCTGTCTCAGGTTCTCTTAGTTCCTTTTTGCTTTCACTCAGCACTAATTGGAAGGGGACAGACTTCTTCTCTATTTTCGGCTATGCACGTTAGCGAGGAAGGTTCATAGCTCTTCAGAGAATTCGGATGCTGCCATAGTTAAGACTAACACCATCACGATTCAAAACCTGAGTGCCAGGCCCTTTTTAATGCACAAGAACATGGCTTAATCCAACAATGATGCACCTTATATAAATGTCAATAGTGCCCATTTCAGAGGAATATGAGAAGAGCATTACAAAGGTTTGCAGCAAGGATTGGTTTTTTCTATTTTGTACTATGGATTCCAAAATTCAAAGCATTAATCTCATAGCTACCATTCCAGCAGTGACATGTGACTCTAGGGTTGCTGTCACAAGACAGCCTCCAAGTTAGCCAGCTACCCCTGTGTTTTAATTCAAAGCAATATGGGGAGCAGACAGTAAACCAGGATGCCACTGCTACTGTAGGTAGCCCATTAATACAAGGAAATCAGTACAGGATAACAATGTAAGTTATAACATTGAAAAAAAAAAATACTCCTAATGCTAAACACACTGTTCAGTCATTATGAAAGGTATGTCAGAACTGCTGGGTGTTTCTCTTTGAGAACAACCACTTGAAAAATTCACTATTAAAACAGTGCGTATTGGCTAAAAATACTAATGGTACTTTGCAGAAAAGTATACACTCCTAATGAGCAATAAAAAATGCTTATGTTGAACCACTTATCAGAACAATGCTGCCTTCATAAATAAGAATTCATATAAAATATCAAAGGCAGGAAACGGGGTCAAAATAATACCATTTTACCATAAAAACTGTAAGTATTTGTCTCTCTACATTTAATGTGCCAACACATTATTACTATTTTTACAATATACCTAGATTTTTATAAAAATATTATCATTAAAATTTCTTGGCGAGTTCAATTTTGATTGGCTTCCATTTGTTTTGCACATTGCTCTTTTCACCACCGGCAGCAGTATCAGCATAAAATATTTGCTCGTACTTATCTGACACTGAATTGTCCGAAATATAAGCAGCAGATCTCCCAGGCTGGCAAACATCAATAGATTTTCCAGGAAGCTGTTCAGATAAGGAGAGCATTTTATTCCAGTGCCTAAATTTTGCAGGCAATCAATGAAATCTCTGGAGATTAGCTTCTCTGTACAGTTGATCCACCCATTAATATACCCAGACAGCTACAAGCCACCCTTTTTACAAGTGAGGTATTGGTGATTGGTTTAAAAAGCAGAATAATCATGACTCATATTGTATGAAGTTTACGTAGACAGGTACACACTCATTTAGACAGTATAACTCCGTCGGCTCAAATCTATTTCATTTGCTGTGGTTTCCTTCAGAGTTTCAGCCGAAATATCCTTTCACAGAACAGAAAAACAGAAAATCTGTCAGTTTCGAACAACCGAGGGGTGGGGTCGGGGGTCACAATGACATAATAAAAGACCGGCCATTTTACAGTTACCTCTCATAAAGGTTGGTGGGGGATTTGCAGTGTCACTATCCTTTTTGTGACAGCTCAGATATACAAGTTCAATTATCCACAGCCGCGACTGGCAATAGCCTCACAGGTGCTGGTATATTACGGTCTTAAAACATGAGGAGACCGCGAGCAGGTTTCAAAAAAGACTGAGAAAAAAGAAAGAAGCACAACCCTGGCCGAGAGATAAAATCTCCGCGGTCGTAATTTATTTTTATGCGCGGTGTTTTGGTGATGGGCTGTGCGTTGTTTTACATTAACCGAGCCCATTATTCACAGGTAAGAGGCCTCCTCTAATGGCGCCTCTGATAAAGCCCTCGGCTGCTTTGAAATGGCCTCATTAAGTATAACATTTTAATGCATAATTATGCACTCTACATTATTTCCATTCAGCAGTTTAAATCATTACTTTGCGATGATAAAGTAAAACAGTTTCAGGACGATAGCATTATGCATGTTTGCACCTTTGATGTCATCACATGAAAGCAATGATAATGCCGACTCATCACGAAGACCGTCAGCATTTTTTTCCTTCTAAAAAGAGAATTAAACTGCTGATGTTTTTCTCCGTGTTAATTCGCTCCTTGGCGCAGCACTTAACGCGCAGTCATTAATTCAAGGGCAATTCCATTCCATTTTAATTAAACAAAATGGGTTACTCTGTATACTGGGGAGCATCTTAGTGTTTCGCAAAAATGACAATTCATTGGGAGCATCTGAATAATTACTGAACACTGTGACCTTGGTCGCATTAGAACCAGTTATTCCATCGTTACTAGGCAAAATTTAAAAACTCAGAGGAAGGAGAGCACATACAATGGAGACTAGCATTAGTTAATAATAGCATTATCAAAACCTTGAATAATTTAAAAAGGAATTTGCAGGTCACATGAAAGAGCTGCGCTTTCAATATATGAGTCAAGTGCAGGAGGGCACAATGACCATTTCAGGATTCGGTTCCGACATTGGCTTTCATTGACTCAGTCTCATCTCGACCTGACATTTGTATAAGCTCCAGTAACTGCAAGAGGCAGAAAGAGCATCTTAAAAACCTGGTTGTGCATGGTAATATAATTCTAGTAATATTCTGTAGCTATCAAATAGCTAAATCTTATGTAATTGGCAGGAGCATTAGATTTCAATGGGGGGGACGGGGGGACGGGGGGGGGGGGGTGTCTGGACTTACATATGTATACTTGCTCTAGTGGCAAATTCTAGTTAGCTTATTATTGTGATTTCTATCTTCAAGTCTTCAGGTAGGCGAACCACCTCTTTTAAATCACGTATCTACACAAGTAAGTGAGATATCTTTCCCAGCAGGCAGGTCCTGGTTGGGTGATAGCCAGTGGTGTAAAGTCCATTGGCCGGAAGCTTCAGACGTATTCCACCCACCAACTCAGCTCGCTGATTTTGCCAAGTAATTCCACTCTCTTTATGAAAAGTTGTGCTAATGGTCAAACCCTGATAGTTGCAAAATATACAGGGGAGGGGTGTAAGCTTCTAGATTTTATACCAAAGCAGAGAGCTCATGCCAACAGCATCAAGTAAAACTCCACAATAAAGATCTTAAAAATCTTGTCCTAAATACAGTCCCGCCATTTTTTTTCCCCCTGGGCAATTAACACATTATTTAGTGCAGCTGATCAGACAGACTGCCTTCAAACCTGACGCTCAAGTGAAGGCAGAGTGTATAACCAGTGGTTCTCAGCTCTTGGTGACTGTGATTTTCAGAACAGGTATCTACAGATGCAATCAGTCTAAGACTGTTCTCTGCCTCCACATTTCACATGTTGCTAGGCTACATTATTCCATTCTTTCAAAAAAAACCTGCAAATGAGGCAGCCTCAGTGCATATCATCAATTAATCTGCAATTCCACTTATTACATGCACTGAAAAAGCCTGCTGATGATTTTTCACAGTCTATCCTGATGTGTAAATGTTGTGTGAACAGAGAACCTTCATGCACTCCAGGTTCACTCCATTTAAACACTGGCCACATTTCTTGGCACAGGGCAGGGGGCTTCAAATGTGATTTTACAAAGACTAATGAAGAGCATATTTTTGTTTTAGCCCACTCCTAAGATACTGCTTGAAGATAACCATGATTATTTTTTCAACCTAAGTTATTAGACCGCTTAAAACCTTCTGGTTCACTTCTATACTTCAGCTTCAAACAAATTTAGCTCGCGCAGTCCAAGGCTGCATCTGATGCTTACACAGATGTCAAGATAAAGCTGCATTTACTTTTTCCATGCCGGGAGCTTAGCTCTCCTTCTACCTTCCATTATTAAGATGGAGTGATCTGTCAAGCAGGCCTGGGGGACACAGCGTGCACACATTTGTCCTACTTCTCTCACAGACAAGCATGATGCAGCAATAGTTACCGCCCCATTTCTTTCCTCAAAGTGGACTTGCTGAGCACTGCAAAATGTGCTCAAACAGAAGATCAGTTATCGGAAGGGATCATGTGATATTACTCCCCTCCATCCCTCAAACTCATAGGGAGAAGAAACACCACTATAAGCTTTGAAATCTCACACACCATCACTCAAATGCATTCTTGCACCATGCTAAAAATATCAAACTGGCTCCAAAATGGATTCACATCTCGAAAGGCTAGTTCTGTAAAGTGGCACGCAACTACCGTGCAATAAATGATTTCTCTCTTCAAAGCCGCGTGATGGATTGCAAGAAACATTGGAAATGGCAAATAACACCAATTTATACATAAAAAGAATCAATTCACAGCAAGCTGCCTCAAGCTTTGAATACATTTACGGACTATTTGTCGTCCTGAAGGATGCCGGTGTGTGTGTGTGATTAATGCTATAGTTAAAAATCAAGGCTCTTCCTTTTTTTTTACACCCACACGGCAGAGAGGAATGCACCTCGGACACAGAATAATATCAGGGACCACTAATATTCTCTGTAGCGCTGAAGCCAGTTTGTGAATGATGATCTGTCGAGGAAGAAAATGAACTGCTTCCCACCACCGGCAATGATTCATGTCGTTCTCTGGGACTTCTTATGCATGTGGGATGTGGGCACTCCTAAATAAGATTCCTACACTCACTTACATACAAATTACATTGCGTACTTTGTGCGGGAAAAAGTTAGCTGCTACCTTGACTTACAGAAGGGGGGGGGGGGGGGAGAGATACCACAGCAATATGGGACTTAGACGTGGGTATCTGAAAGCGCAAAGAAAATCAAAGCTAATTTCTTTCACCAAATTTGACTCAAGCTTGCTTCTCTCCAAATGTAGCTATGCAAACATCTGTTTTTAGCTCATGCTAATTGCAATCATCAGCAGGTGTGTAAGGAGCTTCGGGCAATCACAGTCTGCGAACAGACTATTAGTATTCTGAGTTAGACCAGGCATTGGTAGTACACAAGGAATCCATTTAACTCTCGGCTGCACAATAAGGTTTGATCCATTTCAAACGCTGCGCAAACACCACTTAGTGATGAAATGAGCTCAATCATAGCTGACAATTGTCCAAGCACCAGCCACAGCTGCAAACTGCAAGTAAGATTTTACAATGCTCCATTACTGGAGTCAACCTGCAGGGTTTATTGAGCTGGTAGTGGACTAATACTGAGATAATTACCTGGGACTAAAACCAGCGAACAGGCTAACTCTGGAGAGTTGAGCATCAGTGGTTCAACTGAAAATATGCTCCCACAAGGTTTGTGAAAACATTTCTATTCTTATAAAATGTTCTGTAGAAAAGCTGATGACTTTCCTCGCCCTCTGAAGATATTTTATTTCTACTGCCATCAGCACACAGAATTCACTGTTACTGCAAATTAATTGTTCATAAGTGAACAGAGTGTTAGGCATGTCATCAAGCTTTGCTATTATCATACACCTTTTGCCTAAATATACAAGCTGCAACTTTGCATATCGTCGGCCTGCTGATAAAACCTTGTATCTTCAAAATGATAAACTTTACAGGAGAGCATAACAAATGTTTTATTTTGCATGCAAGAATGCAGTTGAGCAGTGTTCGAGTAGGATGACTATTTTTCTTTTAAGAATGTATCCGATCAATAAAGTTTTGTATTTTGCAATGTTGTGGACATACAAGTTTTTGTTTCTTATCAAATTGGACATACGAGGTTTTATCAGCAGGCCGACAATATAATACTGTTAGAACAGCATAGTTCATTATAATGCTGGCTTATTTTTTTTTTCCTTTATGTTTTATTTTAAAAAGATAATAATAATAATAAAAATAATACATATGAGCTGGGCTCCATTTATTATCTATAAGCTCTTTATAAATCTTTGTTTTAGTGACTTCTGCAAATGGAAATTGAAGCAGAATGAGTTTTCTGGATCATGTAGTAGCATCGCTTTCGGACAAAATCTCTGTGCTTTAATGTAAAAGAGCAAACAAATCAATTATCTTGTTCCCTTCTCAGCCCGAACCACTGTTTGTGTCCATGGACAGCTTCTTGATGAACATTAAAAAAGAGACGGATGAGACTGACGCTGAGGACTATTTTAAATGATGATTAACACTAATGCAGGATGTCAGTTGAACGCAATTTGCATAATTGCATGTTATCTGGTGTCGGATGATTGAGTACGAAAGGGGGGGTGGCGTGGCACTCCATGTCAACATTTCATAATGAAAGAAGAGGTTATGATTGGGTGTAATTTTTTTCTAGAGACAATGAAAAAAATAGGGCCAATAAATCTCTCCCTGCATATACCATGTGTAGGGGGGGACAAACGGGGACACATTTACAAATAATTTCTCAGGTAAAAATATTAAGCAAACGGGTGGTGGTTAATATCTACTTTACTAATGCTATAAAGTATAACAACAATTGATGAAGTGTGATAGTGCGAGGTATCCACAGACATATCATCAAAAGACAGCACTCGACAACACTGATTAATTCCCTCATGGAATTTGATCTCTTTTTTTTTTTAACAAACAGAAATTTTACAAGTGCCATAAACACTATCCTCAGTCAGAATTGCGATCGCTGATTGCTCAGGGGGCACGGTATTTTTTTGTAAATACATTTTGCTGATGCAAAATTGAGTGATGATGTTGCACACCATTATCACAAGAGCAGATGGCTCAAATAGATGCTGTTCATCATGTCTAATGCAATGGCTTTGTTAAATCCTCATTTACAATAGGGTCATGACTAATTATTTGTATATAATTAATTAGAATTACCTTTAACTTTGATACTACTGGGGGGAAAAAATCACGGGAAAAAGAGCTAAATGACTAAAATAGATCATAATGCATGGGAAACAACAAATATTCCAATTCCGGACATCGCCATCGCTTAAAAAAAACAAAAAAAAAAATACAAACGCAGCTTCAAGTACATACTTTACAATAACTGAAAATGCCTACCTCATTTTGTAAATGGTGTCATCTACCCAAAATTAAATCTTACGCTAGCTTGTTTGCAGTTGCCGGGATACTAAAAGCCTTTGTTTGTTGTTTGTCAGAGCTGTGTTTGTGGTGGAGGCCAGAAATGTACAGGTATGCATAACAAATTCAATTTAAACTTGATTTTGTAGTGGGTAATTAATATCAGGCAGGTGACGGCAGTATTTGGTACAGCGAGAGCAGACTGAGATTTTTTTTTTATTTAGTGAGCGTGCGGTGAGTTAAAGTTGCATAAATATTGAATATTAAAGTGCATGGTTCCTGTAGAAAGATAGATGCTCTAGTCAGGCGACTGTGAGCCCTGTGCTGTGATCTACAGAGTCACCCACACAAGTACAAATGTCTCATAGGTTACAAACACAGAGAACTGAAAAGGACACCAACCAAAATAGCAATATGCTGGCAAGGTTGCATTGACATTTCTCTGTTAATTTGCGAATACTTTAACAGCCATGGAAGCATGATCCAGTTAGCAGTACTTTCCATAGCTCCGTATGTCAGTGTCTGAATCTGTTACGTTCCAAAATTGTTTTCCTCGTCTTTTTAATTTAAAATGTTACATTGTGTTATTTTAGCAGTTCTCCGTTTTAGATCGTAAGATAAGATATACTTTATTGACCCCCTGGGGTAATTTGTCCTCTGAATTTGACCCATCCTATTGTTAGGAGCAGTTGGTAGCCACAGCCAGTTCCTTGGTTAGGGGTACTGGTGGGAGAATTCCTATGATGCATGTTTTTGTGGGTGGGGGAAGCCGAAAACCCATGCGAACACGGGGAGAGCATGCAAACTCCAGACAGAAAGGCCCCAAGCTGAATTCGAGCCCACAACCTTCTTGCTGTGAAGCAAGCCGCCCCAGTCATTTTCATGACCTGTCACCTGCCACATGCTTTTTGTTTTCACTCCCCGTGATTTCCTTATTTGTAACCACACCTCCCTGCACATCTCCTCAGCTCACTCACACCTGTTACCTCTGCAATTAGTCACTCGTTTACTGATTGAATCCTCCCTCCAGTCTATTTTGACACCCGTGGCCGGCTATTCTCTTAAACGAACATTTCACCGTCTCCGTTTTTAAAAATAATATCATGCACACGTATCAGTTTTCAGAAAAGTTTGGTTTACATGTACCCTTGTATATATGCCGTCAAGAGCAGTGTAACGATAAGCTCAAGCCCACGTTAGCCAATCAGAATCCCGAAAATAGCAATAACAGAAACAAATCACGATCATCCATGATCACTGCCAGTATAAACATAGGTCGCACTTTTGGCGCAGGTGCAAGTTCTTGATGCATACTGTGACGTCGGCTGCCTAAAACTCAGTTTTTCTCAGTTTACATGTGTGACAGTGGAAGGGTCCTGTCACTGGAAGTGTCTCCTAACAAGTGCATGCCCTGGCTGCCTTGCCAATGAGCCTGGCTCTTTGGCGATGTGGTCAGTGCGCATGACTCTTACCCGGGAGTCTGGAGGTTCAAGTCCTCGCCCGGGCCCTCCTTCGGTCTGCTACACATGCAAACTTGCAACTGAAGTCTTCCAAAATCTCCACTCTGGCCGGAGTTTTTAGAAAGAATTGTTTTCAGAGGCAAATTCTCCGTTTGCATGTAAACGAAGGGCACGAACGCAGGGAAATGTCTCCGTTTGTCAAAATTACCATGTATGTGTAAACAGGGGGGCTAAATCATGATGTTGTTCGCCAGCTGTCCTTCAGACTACCTCTGAGGCCCAGTTTACACGAAGACGCTTGCGAGTAAAGACGACAAAATATTTTAACGGAAGTGCCTTTTGTTTATATGGTGACGGCGTTTTTGGGGCTTGAAGACGCAAAAATCTCAAACCACCCTCGAAAGTGGAAAACTTGAATACGCTCCGGCGTGGCGTTTCCGTCTAAACCGGCCAAGACGCAAAACTGGCTCAGATCTGCTGTTCTGCTCACGTCGTGTAGGCGTTTACGTCACGCAGTAAACAAACATGTCGGATTACATCCATGCATCGGACCTTCAGGCTACTCTGGCAGCCATAATAAATGGAATCGTTACTACAAATGTACAGAATCTGTTCACATGCTATTGGCGAACAGAGGAGGATCTACCTGACCAGACGAAGTTCTTCTTGTTACCGATAGCCATATTTTGTGATTTCGCGGCACAGTGACGAGAAGAAGGAAGATTCTACGCATGCGCGTAGGCATGACGGCGTTTGTGTTAGTGTGTCACAGCACCACCTAGCCATCTACACACTTTTTGCGTCACCGTATGCACAAAGATTTCCTCTCGAGAACGCTCGTCTGAACGCAAAATAAAATGTGAAGACGCGACGCCACTTTTGCGTCTTCTGTTCACACCATCATCATGTAAACCTAGCCTGAGCTTTCTTTGATTCCTACGGCCTCTTGGTCAAGTTTATTTTTTTTTCTTTGTCCCTTGATTCATGATTTAGTCCAGTTTGTTTTGTACGAGTGATCTTTTGTATATTACCTCTTATTACTCCCTGTTACTTTCTCCTGGATCAGGAGCTTAGGAAGGAGTGTGTGATGAGCCTCGAGCATCACTCGTTAATCAATCAATCAATTTACTGTCAGAACGACCATGGGCGGTAAGATTCACAAACAGCTTATCCAGGATTAACAGTAGAGTCACTTTGATTCAGTTCTGTGCATACTTTGGCGTAATGACTTCATGGTTTCTGATTTTTGGATTGTTTTTGGACACCGATTTGGATTGCCGCTTTTGTTTTGCATTATTCCTATGTGTTCCTGAACCGTACTGGCTGACCAAGGGAATAAATAAAATCTGTGAAATGAGTTTTTGCCTGTGTTTGAGGAGGGAGACCCTGGAGGTTGACAAAGATTAAAATAAAATAAATTCATTTAACCATTGTTATATTTTGGACAGTGATTTTAAAAAAAGAAATAAATATGTAAGGTCAGTTACGTACTGAATCCACGGATGTGGGAAAGTGTGTAAGAAGTATAAAAAGTAAACAGTAGGTGAATACATTTCAACGCCACCACTATATTGGAAATAATCAGCCAGCTTCTAAAACTATTAAGATGAGATCAGGTGTGGCACAAATTCCTGTTACCTTGTTACCCAGACTGTATCTCACAACAGGACAAACAAGACACACAAGGAGTCACGAGTAGGGTAGGAGAGGTCAACGCAGTGGTTTGGTTAGGGTATTTAGGAAGGCACTTCTCAAAAAGTAAGCTCAGACATTAAGAAGAACTCAGACATGATTGGGCAGAGCCGAGTTCCTGTCCAATCATAGTCGGAAACGTAATTGATAAGAAGGCGAGTGCTTTTTAGTTCATGGACATACAGCTTACAACCCGGCAGTCTTACCAGCGGTCCAACGGTGCATTGAATGTGCAAAGGATTAGAGCAAGGCCACACTTGGCGAAACTGCAGGAACGCATGTTCAATTCCAGTTAAAGTGCACAAATAATAGCCAACTTTCCCCTCCAGTGCACTCAATTTACACAAGAAAGAGTCAGCAAGGAATCTACATTAGATGCAGCCTTTCACTTTTCTCCAGTTCCCTGCTGTGTGTCTATCTGTGGGGCGGCAGACCACAGTCTGAATAAGGATAGTTCAGACTGAATTCTTGGTTTAGCAAGAAGCTAATCACATTGATGTCATGAACTTGAAAGGGTAAGAATTCAAAAATGCGAAGGCAACGTACTTCTGCTGCACTTGATAAAAATTTTGAAAGACAAAAACAAACACTAAAAAAAAAAAAACTGCACCCGCGTGTGGGTAAAAGGACAAAGCCGTTGCCGCTCTCGGTTTTTCCAGGAATGCACTGGAATTAAGGCGAGAGTTTAGTCATCAACTGAGGTAGAAACAGAGAGATAAGAAGAGCGAGAGAAGAAGGGAACAGAGAGCAGTAGATGTGAGATCAAGGAGCGCTAAAAGAGGAACAGACAGAGAAAGAGGCAGCCAGGTGTCTGACACCGGAGCGGAGACGTGTGTTTGAAGCGCGTGCCGACACCAGGCCCAGCAGGGGAGACGCACGCAGGTGAGCTGACAGTCTGAGACCCGACGAGGGGAGGGAGGAGAGGGGAGGGATAAAAACAGAGTGAAGATGAAGCGACGCAAACATCAGAGCAGGTTTTCTGATCACCCGAGAGTTCTGCTCTCTGACGCCATTTCGCGTCTCCCAGCCTGTTACGTACAGTGGAGTTTCGCCGTCTTGTGTTCAGTGGGAGTGGATCTCTCCTCTTCTGCGGCATGAGATGATATCTGTGCCCTCTCTCCCACCTGTCTGACACTACATGAACCTGCTGAATAACGTTTCCTCCTCCGCTTTCCTTTGACACGAAATTCAGGCATCTGTTTTTTTTTTTTTTCTTTAAGTTCCTTTTTGCTTTTGGCTTAGAGACTGATTTTCAAAACCTTAAGTCTAAAAAAAGACAAGATTTTGTTGTCTGGGTTATTTCTGTTGTCTAGTGAAGTCCTCCTACCAGCTGTGGTCTAAAGAGGGACAAACCTTACACCGGTAACACGATGTTGAGTGTCCAGTATCATTGATGCACAAGGGCTACAAAAGACATCCCGTCTGGTCTAAATGGACAGAAGGTCGACTGCAGTACAATTTGGAGAAAATGTTAATGATATTCATGAGAGGAATGTGTCAAACTACATTATATATCATGTACAGCCGTCAGGACCTCGGAACAACTGAGGGAGTTCTCCCGGTCCAGTGAGTCTCATTTTCTTTGACAGCTAGTGCATCGACCGAGTACGTGTGTACCGTGTACCTGCAGAACAGATGGCACCAGGATGCACCGTGAGAAGCCGGAGGAGGGAGATGCTCTGGGAAATGTTCTACTAGGAAACCCTGCTTCAAGGAATTCAGTTGACAGTTTCAAGCGCATGTCATTTTGATGGAGTTGTTTTGGCAGCACAAGTGGGACATTCTCAATATTAGGCAGGTGGTGCATGTATGTACCATACAGCTTTTTTTTTTTTTTTGTCAGGGTCTGTCCCCCCATATCCTCCATGGCCAAAATCCCTAGACATTTGCTGAACTGATGGCAGTCGTCAATAAGTATGTTTATTTGCGCACCAAATTCAGGTTAAGGCATTCATTTTGGCTATGTGCTATTCTAATAGCTGCCTTTACACATCATGCTGCTTCTGTAATATTCCCGCTCACATGGCAGCTGACAATATTCCAAACAGACAAACGCTGCCAGATTCATTTTGCCAGTGCCAAATGGGCCAGAACTTGAACGGGTATCTTGTGGGCATGTTTGACACTTTTCATGGCTTTTGGAGAAATTTTGGAAGGGTTTCTCTCAACGCATGGCAGCAATTGGCTACATATGCAATGCATTTTTTCTTGTGATTTAGCAGAGCTGCATCAAGACACTTGCTCTCTTTGCTTAGATGTACTACACTAGGGCTTACTTAACACATTAACATTTTTCAGAGGGTATTAATCACTGGAGGAAAGTGCAACAAAATCAAAAAAGTCCACAAAATGGCTGTCCTTTCCTTGTCCTATTCAGTCACACATAGGTCCTCTAAAATGTATTTTCAAGAGTAAGCCAGCTAATAGGGCAGTACTGTCTTTTACAACATCGTAATGACAAGCTATGTGCTAATCCAGCTAATCCAGTCCAGTTAAAAGCAGCGAAGATCTTTTCATCTCTGCGAAATGTCCATCAAACTTTGTGATATTAACCTCACCCGAGACGGAGTCAGCGGGGCGAGATATTGTAATCAATGCAGTTTGTTTGTCTGTTTGTCTGTGAGTGTGGCTGTGTGTCAACAATCTTGCATCTACACGGTGATTCTGATTGTCTTCAGACTTTCACAGTAGATGGGCAATGGTCTGTAGATTGAATTTTGAGGGCGATCAGGTCAAGGTCAAGGTCACTGGAAATGTCAAAATTATTATTATTTTTTTTTGCAATAAACTTCTGATGAATGATGAGGTAGCTTTGATAGTCTCCATAGCAGATGGGAGTTAAATGTCGGGGGGGGTGGGGGGGGGGGGGGTCGAGATCATTGGTGAAAATTATATATTTTCTCTTATAACTCAAACACAGTTGAAGATAGACTGATGTTTACTATTTTCAGCGTATGAGAAGTCCTATATAGCCTTTTATTGACACCATGACCTTTGATCCTCGAAAGGTCAAACTGAAGGTCACAGATTTTCAAAGGACTAGAGATTGAAAACAGTTGAGGGGTCACACTTGTAGAATTGAGTCAGTATCCAAAGCACTAAAGTAAGTGCTGGCAGGTGAGGTTTGTTTTGTCTGGCAGCTCTTGTTAATGCTTTCGATATTCTCTGTCACTACAGTATACGATGACACTGCACTTTTTAAAGCAGTGTTTTATGTTGCCTCAAAAATGTCTCAAAGTGTTATCTTACGCTGATGTCAAACCTGAAGGGTGACTACATCATTAAAAATCTGGTCTGAGGTGGTTTTCTAATCTTCTTCACAGGAAGAGTTAATTCTTGGATTTCTTATTGATGCCATTTCAATATTTCAGTCACTCTTTTTTTATTTTGTCCATTTTTGTCTGTTGGCAATGGATATTTGGCACTAACTGAAGATTCTGACAGCCTGTCAGTTTTCCTGATCTGCAGTTAGTTGAGGTACATTTTCATCCAGCAAGCCTTCAAAGATGTATGCAAATATCCTTCATGCCAAAAAAAAAAACTGTCTGGGCTAGTATAAATAAGTTACACTGAAGCAGAAATAATATCAAGCTCGTATGGAAGTGAAATATCACTATTTCTTTCAAGCTATAAAGCATAGGCTGGTGTTTCTAAGGAAACGGATCATTTGCATAGAAGGGGTCAGAGCACATTAGCCAGTGCTCTGTTCGACATCACTGCGCACTGGTGTGGAAGAACTTCCAATGAGCGCGGACCCAAAGTTAATACAAAAAGCCAAGAGCGCATACATGCTTATTTCTTAGAAGGAAAAACCTAAGTACGTAACACGGAGAGAAATTTCAGCAAAACAATATTCATTTAAAGTTATATTATCCAGTGTTAATTTTGTCGTGACAAGCCCAGCCCATCCTCACAAGAAGACTGACCACACAGGTCATGAATCCGAGCACTTAAAACAACCTGTGTTGAGGTTTAAGTGCCCGAAGTGCAAAGGTGGAAATGAAATGACATGAGAAAGTTTGAGTAGGTAGGAGGTCGGGGTGAGAGTTGAGGCAACACAACAGCAGACTTTCCCATTGTAGACTGGTGTTTTTTTTCTTTTTCTTTTTTTTCTTTTCTATCCCGCCACCACCCCCCCACTTTGGAGGACAACTTTATTCATTCAATCAGTTATATAATTAAGTATGAATCCTCCTACCATCACCCTACAAAACACACACCCACGAAAAACAACAAAAAAAAAATAAATAAAAAAAAGTAAAATACAATACAATAAGGATTACATTCACAGAGTTTTATATTTTTGGCATTTGTAACTATAAGCTCGTCTATTCCATCTCTTTGTTATTCCCAACCTTCAGCCTCCTGAATTTTATCCCATCTTTTGGCATAAATTACATGTAATTACATAAATTACATGTAACCACTGTAATACATGACAAAATTCTTGAATCCCTCAAGTCTTAACTCCCCAACAGATGTCAACCTGAAAATAAATATTTTTGCAAGATATACAATTATATTACATATTTGGTGTTTTTTATTGTTACATCACCCAGTAATACCTTAAATAAATCTAGTTGTATACTATTATACTGAGATATCCAATTTTGCACCTTTATCCAAAAAAGGGCTGTTACAGGACAGTACCAAAAGAAATACTGACTACTGACTCCACAATACATCACTTGATCTGAAGATAAGATATTTTCAATATAGGCTAATATATAAGTTTCTCGCAACAAAAAAGATGCTAAATATCTGGGGAATTGAGCCGTCACCCCTCCGTCGATTCTGTCAAGAGGAACTGGAGTCAGTAGACTGGTGTTTAATTTCTGTTCCCAACCATGAGTTTAAAATGACCAGCAACAAGTCAAGACTGTCTTTCTAAAAGCCACAATCACCTTACCCTACCCTCGAACCATAACCTTAACTTCACCCTAACCTTATCATTTTGAATAGGGGTCCTTAACCCAGAAAGGGCCAGTACGGGTGCAGGCTTTCATTCCAACTAAACAATTACACATTTGTTTCTACTAACTAACCCTTAGAGTCTTTGCTAAAGACCTTCATTAGTAGAATCAGTTGTGTAACTGCTTAGTTGGAATGAAAGCCTGCACCCGCATCGGCCTGCCCTGGGTTCGATTGTGGACCCCTGACCAAAGAAGTAGTTACTTTCAGTTTCTCTTACATCCCGACGTACGTGTTTTCACCCACACGGGCTCTGCGATTTTTTCTGAATTTGTTGGCCGTGGCCCGCGCACCCGGTATTTAAGGGGTTGAAAGTGTGTCGTACTGAGGCAGCAAGTCATTCGTGATGCCCACGTGTGGGCCGTAAGTCATCTGGCGCTTTTTGATCGTGAGTTCAGCGTGCGACTCGTGAGTGTTAGGTGCGCATCACATAAGGCTGTGGCACGTATCTCTTACTGGGGACGCACGTATTTACTCATTGTACGGGACTCCTGCAGCTCACTTACTTCGATTGCAAGATACCCCTACTGGCTTCCTACGGCAACTGCGCTAATCGTGACTTTTTTCCAGTGGGGATAAAAGGTGATCATCTTTGTTCTTCTCATCATCATCTTCAGCATCATCATGGCTGCGCCACTGATGATGCAACATCATGCTGATCAAGGAGGAAGAAGACCGTGAAACTCTTATATTAGTGCTCATCAGAAACCGTCGCAAGCGACAGAGAAAACGCCGACTTTTCCTGACCAAACCTTGGCTGCAGAAGAGGGCCGTGTTATACGACGCTTGGGTGTGTCATGGAGCACGTGCGTGCCGTGTACGCTTTCTGCACAATCGCGGCGCGTGCTAGATGGAGCAAGCACACGACGAGCACAAACCTTGAAAGTTGCACGCCCATTTCAGGTACGTCCCACTTGCGGGCCCAGTATCATACGGCCAATCGCGGAGAGCGAAAGTGTTGAGTGAGGCATGAGTGCGTGCCCCTTGCGTGACTGCAAGTGACATTTGACCGTGAACATTCCATTTTAAACTTGTGACACACGCAAGGGTCACGCACGCCTCCCCTGTCTTGCCCTTGCGGCCTGGCTACGTGCCAAGTTTTCCTGCGTGCACGCAGAAAATAATTTGCATGCCAATTTTTTTCCGACGGACTTGGCGTGCTGTCTGCGGGTTCGAAAATCCATGCGGAACACGTGGGTGTCCCTTGTGATTTTCCCCATTTTTGCCCGTGGACAGCACGTAGAAGCCCGTATGTCCGGATGTAAGAGTTACATTAACTGAACGCATTGTCGCTGTTACACATAGTAATTGAAGAAATGCTCCTATGGGTTGTATCAGAGGGTAGCAAATGAACAACAAGCTTGATCATTTGGGAATCACTCTCAACTTGTAGGGCATGTAACATGAATCTGTGCTGTTATTGTGCATGGTGCAGTGCTGGTGCTTCATGTAACTGTATTGATTGCGATGCGCCAAGAGCCTGCAGGTTGAAATTAGCTCAAGCTAAATCGGCTACAATATGACAAATGGAACAGTTGTATCTAATGCTGTATATGCCCTTTTATTTAATATAATAAACAATTCTGCCATGCAAAGACTATCATGAAACATTTGAAAAACTTGACATATGAATTTGGTGGCATAGGTTCATTGCCACACTCTCTGAATACAGCTGTATCTCTTGTTTGTGATTGTGACAGCATGAGTTTGTGTATTTGTTGATTTATCCATATGCTCGTCCAACTAAAATGTCAACTGACCTGACCTCCACTGAAATGTGACAATGTCCTTTCATAACAGTTTCATTTCTTCTCATACAAGAGAAACAGCCTATCATTTCACTTACATAAGTGAAAGACGGCAACCTTGTGGACAAGTCATATGACTCACAGGGCAAAAAAAATGACGAATGGCTCAAAGGTCAGAAATGACCTTGCGACTGGGACTCACTCAAGATCAACAAGTGTTTGAATTTATTTCCAGATCTTTAAATCTTTCTGGCCATACTTTCCGGCCTTTTTCATGAATATGAACACAAAAGATGAGATAAGCTCAAAGCAATATTTAGAGAAAAGCAGGGAGAATGACTCATTCAGAATAAATGCAGATGGAGCCATCTGTAATAAGGCCTAGCTCAGTACCACAGGCAAGCAATTCATTTATTTTTGCCCAAATCCTTTTCTAAATCTCTCAATTACTTTGGCAGACTGCTCAGATTGATCATAGCATCCGCCTGTCTAGAGAGACAAAGGGTCAATGGGTGTGTTATCGGTCAGTTCATTTTAGCACTGCAGAGGGCCAGCTATGACTATGCAGTCCAATTTTAGAGCGGCAGATTTTACCGCTGTTTCTGCGAGAAAATGTGCCGTGGGTTGTAATGGAGGTGATGTTCATGCTTTCACCTCTTTGTAGACTTCTGCTATTCTGTCTTCAGCCAACAAGCCCTTCCCCAGTGAGTCAGTTAATACACCTCTTCCACTCCCCCACGAGTGACAGAAGTCTCTGTAACCCAGCAAAGTTCTACCTCAGGGTCTGGCGCTAGTGACAAGGCAGCATATCTCTCAAGATTCAATATTTTATCTGAGTCATCACAGGTGATGCTTAGTAATTAGCGTGGGGGGGAGGGGGGGGGGGATGCCAAATTCTTCCAGAACGTCCTTTTTAAGGGCCTGACCTTGCCATTCGGTGGCTAGGATTCTCCTGGGATATGATGGAACACGTTTGTGCGGTGCTCTTAGTGCGAGCAGGATTTCCATGTTTCAATGCAGTATGGGAGCATAGCGAGAACACATGCCTAGGACATAATTTCTCCTGCTCAGCCAGTCCGCTAATTGGGTTTGACGTGGAGAGAAAGGTTACTGGAGATGGCAGCGCTAAGGTAGGTGAGCTGATGATTGTAGTAACCTACGCAGAACGTGGTGAGTTATTGACATCTTAGCACATAATTTGTTACTTCTTGAAGCTGACAGGAAATCTGAGGCTGACAGTAGATCTTGAGTCTGTTAGGGAATGTGATAACTTGTTAAGTCTCTGGAAGGCTCGTTCTGAGTGTGGTATCAGAGCAGCATTATCAGCAAAACCTCCTTTGCACTTGTGGTGCCTTTGTTTCCTGCTCTTACACACTCTAGATTGAACAACCTGCCATTGTTTCTGAAGTGGAGATATAACCATCTTCCAGTTAACTGGTGACACAGTAGCCGGGAAAAGAAGGTATGGAAGGACCTATAGGGTCGGTACACAAATCAGCTTCATGGCAATATAGAATGGGCAAGGATTCAAAGATGAGTCATCACAAAGGACAGTGTTTTACACACCCCTGTGGAAAGACGATCATATTAAGGGTCCTGTGAGGATATCCCATCTTTTGAAGCAGTATAAAGAGGGCCTGCTGAGCAGGCTGAAGGCCTCAATCAGGTCATTGGAGACAATGCACAGTGCTAGATTGTACTCTCGGCATAGGCCTACACAAAAACGTTGGGTGTTGGATGCTTAGGCAGTTTTGCGCGTGCCTGAGATTGGCGGGTAAGAGGCGTAGAGCGACGCGATGGTTAAGAAGAAAGCGATCAGTGACAGTCCACATGACGGCCTCGAGGTTTTGGACGGGCAAACCTGGGAGAAAGGAGCATATTGCGTCTCAGGCAGAGGAGCCGTTGCAGTGGAACATGACAGTGCTTTCTCCGCGAGAAGATCCGCTGTCGGGATGTGGAATCTGATGCAGCAGAACAGCGCCGTTTGGATGCGTCTCGACAGAAATGTCAGCAGTGGTGCCCGCCGTCAAACAGCAACCGATTTTAAAACACAGGCCTGTCCAATGCTGCACCTTTAATGCTGAGGCTTATCATCCAAAACGAAAAGAAAAATGTGGCTACTCTTGATGGAAGTAGGCTAGAGCCCGGAGAGTTATTTACGGAAGTGACAAGACGCACAAGAAGCAGGAATCTCTCCTAAACTAGAATACTGAAGCTGAACAATCATGAATGATGACAGGAGGTCAACAATTCAGGGTGAATTAACCATGCAGCTTACCAATCTATTTTACAAATAGATTAGTCATTTCCACTTACGGGAACTGTATATTTTGTTATGGCATTCTAGGGGATGCACATCACAAAAATTTCTCATTTCACATTTAAAGCAGAAGTACAAGTTACCACATTCATGGAAGGCACAGGCGAGCAAAGTTAAAGTATACGAGTATACTTTTTGAGCCAATTATTTATTTCTTTTTTGCATAATTAAGGCATCAGTGTCACATCAAATGCATCCCCTGTCTAACATATACAATGCAAGTTGTGACATGACATTTAGACTCAACGGCAGTAAAACTGGAGTTGTGCTTTATGCAATGCTGCAGGACAATAAATAATGTACGAAAATGGCAATTAACACTTCAGCTCAGCCGTGCTCCGTAATTATACACGGAATTAATTTAGTAAAGCCCCAGACTGTTTAAATGGTTCTCAGGTCAATTGCTATACTTTTAGAGAAACTAAACAGCGAGAAGTCAACTGTGATGACATACTCTCTAAACTATTTGGCAGCTTTGACAATTAAACACTGAAACGGTGTCAACATGATTTATTCAAGGTTAGTCTTTGGGAATTGTTAATATTCCAAAGCACAGTTGCCTAATCATACTCTAAGTAATTCCAAAATCATTCCCCACGGAACCCAGAACTTTCTCTCTTGAACGTCAATTGCCATCTCAGTCAGGCAACCCATTGTAAATGAGGGTTAGCCGGATTTCCGTTTTGCCACAGTCCATCAACAAATTATGTGAATAGTGAAAAGTTTTCTTCTCTTTTGCCCTTTGCATAACCCCAAATATTATGGAGTCACATTTGTGTAAAAATTATCAGACAAAACTTTTGGGATATGAAACAAAAATTTCAAAATTGAGAGAGAATAAAATTCACTGAAGCAAAAAAAGTCACCTCAAAGGTAAAACTAATAACTTTTGAGTGATTGAGTAAACCATTGGTTTTTTAGTTCTTTGATAATATGTCCTTTACTCCTGACTCTGAGCTCAAAAACCCGTTAGCCAATGAGGACACTTTCCACAAAATATCCCACCCAAACGAAAGGTTTGTGCCAGAATTGAAAATCTGCCAGCGCAAATGAGAGAGTTGGAGTCGTAACTGCAAATCTGGCAGCGCAAACGAGAGAGTTGGAGTCGTAACTGCAAATCTGGCAGCGCAAACGAGAGAGTTGGAGTCGTAACTGCAAATCTGGCAGCGCAAACGAGAGAGTTGGAGTCGTAACTGCAAATCTGATCATTGCAAAAGCAGCAGAGGGAACTGCGAACGATAGGACATATTATCAAACAACTAAAAGACCGATGGTTTTCTCGATCACACAAATAATTTGTTCACAAGTTATATTACCTTTAAGGTAACTTTTTTTTCCTTCAGTTTTATTCTCCCTCAATTTTGAAATTTTTGTTTGATATCCAGAAAGTTTTCTTTGATTATGTTCTGCAAAATATCATCACCAAAAAAAAAATTAATAAAATTTGGTATTTTTCAAACAATATTGAAAGTATTAATTTTTGGTCTTGCTGGCAGCCCCATTAGCTTCTTGTAATAATATTAGAGCAGGATTGTTGTCATTCTCTGGGTTGGGTATTGCAACATCTGCATTCCTTTTGTAAAATTTCTGATATTAACACTGCATTTATGTTGACAGTGAACCCTAAACAAACCCAAAGTGGTTTAAAAGCTTTATCAGATGTGCCTGTGAGCCAATAATTCACTATTCTTTTCTTTTTTTGGAATGACTAAGAAATTGTGTTTATCATTCAACCTCTGCCCCACTTTTCCATTCCTGGGGCAAAGAATAAGCGTTTCTAACTATCCTGGCAAGCCCCGTTACCATAATGTTAACCACCTGTGACTAATGTCTTATGCAGATACAAATTTGTGAAGTGTTCAAGAGGCGCAGTTTATGATCGCTGTAATTAAGCGCTCATCCTCGATCACAAAGCAGGATTCAGAAATCACTCATTTGCAGAATGGTAGGCCCCCATCAAGATATTTACAGATACTTTATTTCACATTTACAAGACATTCCATTCAGGAAGATGTTACCATGGAAACAATAACCAGCCTCCTGAGTGGCTGAATCTGACTCCTCAATATGCAGCAAATCGACTGCTGCAGTCAACAGTATCCATTGCTTTTTATGGGGAAATGGTAACATAACAATAATCAGGTGCTAATAAATCTTAGTGTTAAAAAAACGCATCCGAATAATATTAAGTCATGCTAATCTATGACTGTATGTGGACTCTGTCTGCTTGATATCTAGTTCAATCAAACACAAAATGCATTTGATCAGATTTAATTCAACCATCTTCAAACTCAAATGTAAATCAAACTCAAATGCCTACTACTAGTATTTTTGCAATGGCTATATTATTATTATTATTAATATTATTGTCTCCCGTCGCCTCTGGCAAAAGGGAGACATAGGAATGCACCCCGTCCGTGCGTGTGTCAGTCCATCCGAAAAGTGGCGTAAACATGATAACTCAAGAAGAAAATTGATTACGAGCTCAGTCTCATCCCGACGCATCATATATTGACGCTACCTGACCAAGTGTCGATATACAAGGAAAAGGGTCGGTTTTAGCGTCCTTTGTTCGCTCCAGTTTAAAACAAACCCTACCCTTGAACCCCTAACCCCTAACCTGAACCCTCAAGAAATGACGCCAAAAGCTTCCTTCTGCCTCATATATCGACGCTTGGTCAGGTAGCGTCAATATATAACGAGTCCGGTTGAGAATGTGTTGGGATTCTAGACCCCACGTTGCGCATATAAGAAGATTACATTATGAATCAGTTTCCTATTTAATATCAGTGACCTTGACCTATTATTTGACCTTGCAATTAGCAGGTCAAATATTGGTACTTGACCTATTTTTTTTTTTTTTTTCAAATTTGATTTACAAGCTCAAAATTGTTCGCTGTGGTGTTTTGCAGCATTCTTTTTAACCTGATGGTCAAATTTTATGGATCCAGCTCCTTGCAATCTTTTACAAAATGTCCACTTTCACGTTGAACAGAATTGACATCCTTTAAGGTCACAGGGTACATAGTTATTTTAGTGACGGGAGACCGTGGGCCTCGCGGTCAGCTTGTTATCATCAGTAGTAGTAGTAGTAGTAGAAGTGGTGGTGGTAGAAGAAGCATACATTTTACTTTATATCCAAGCTAGTTTCAGTCTTCAAAATATAACATAACCCACTGTTTCTGCCCTCAGTAACATAATTTATTCATGTAAAAATCCTCACATCATTCCTACCTCTGGCAGCTTACTCTTCAAAGATCCATAATTAAAGACATGAGAGGTTGGTTGTCTTTCATAATTCGCTTATGGATGGAAATTTGGATATATGATGATATTTGATGGGTAGAATTCAGATTTGTAGTTGTAGACCTATGCTTTTGATCCTGTTCTCTGAGGTTATACTTCATTATCTTAGTCCTAACTGAAACCTCAGAGCTTAATTAACTGTATCTCATACATTACAGCCCATTTGTTGGAGACCTGGAGATGTGAGCTTGACATGTGCAGTGTTTCGTCAAATTCTGTGGGTCAGGAATTTTTTTTTTCAATCAAGAAATAAGCTAATGTACAACAGTTAAAAACATCACTGAAATCAGGATGCATTTTTAATGTCTGATCAACGTATGTGTTCATTGCAGAAATAGATTTTTCTAAAATTATTATCATTTTTCATTTAAATTACTCAAAGATAAAGCTTTTCAATTGTTTTTTTCTTTCTCCTAAAGTATCCAAGCTCTAAGTCCATGACTGTCAGTTAGCGCTGGTAAATGTTACATGATTGAATATTGCAATGTTTAGTTAATGAAAGCCTCTTCGCATAATTTATGATCTTGCACATTAAGGGGTTAATTACAACTTTACTAGGTTCTTGCATTAACAAAACTAAAATGAAAACATCGCGAGTGAAAGAAAAAAAGAAGCTTCATCCTTCAGCTAAGCTATTAATTACTTGTTGACAAGCCAGTTCAAAGATTGATGGAACCGACAGAAGAAAAAAACAAAGGACGTAGCAAGGACTTAGAAATCCCCATAATTACCCTGTCAGCACATGTACAAACAGCACTGCATCACACAAACAAATGCAATAAATCTGTTTGTATGCCCACAAATTATGCTGTTCAAACATCCCACCGCCTCTGATGCCAGCCACTTACAAAAAGAATTAATCAACTGGCACGTTATTCCTTTTGTAAAAAATTTTAGAACATACACACCGGTGAGCTCAGACATTAAAATTACTCACGGATAAAGCAAAATAAAGTGATGGTCCAATAGCAATAGCACATCTTAAGGTCTGCATATACAATGGGCTCTAAAATTACTGGAAACCCTGACTGGAAGTGCACAATCAATGCTTTAAAAAAAAGTATATGAGAAACTCTAAATACCAACATGTGGAAAATACTGAATGATATTTTTGTAATTATTTTTACAATGGAATCTACCAAAATCATTTATTGATTTAATTAATCATCAATTTCCTCCAAATCAAGGGTTCACTGTTATTGGCACCCTTAAAGATTATTGTAAATAATGTCTACTAAATTCAACCGGTAGTAAATTCCACATGTTAAGGAACTATGGAGCCATTAATACATCACTTCCTGTTTCACTAAGGTATAAAATGAGGTAACCCCACTGATCTATATATAAGACTTTGATAGCTGATGACGTCATAATTTTGAAGTATAACACATATAAGTGCGAATAACATTTGCCATAATTAATGCATAATTTAGTGCAACAGTCATCACGCTATAAACTATTTTGAAATGATATTCTTCCCAGTTTACACCACTCCCTCATTTACAGTTTGTGCCCATCACCTTCCAGGCCAAACTCAAAATGTTGTCAGGTTTTCCCTGATACTTCGTCCGATCAATCTTTCAAGAGTTACTCCATTACCTAGCCAATTCCACTAAAGTAGATGCATTGATCCCAGCCGTAATTTCATCCGAAACCTGCCAAATTGACATTGAAATTATTAATGAATTGATCCACTTTCGGCATGTTTCATTTCTGTCATATTGTTGTTGGTAAAATAATCTGTACCTCCTCGATCCAATTCGTTTTTCTTGCAGTTCTATTTCGTACGTGCTCCGCCCTCTAAAGGGCTTCGCTATTGGTTTACCCCTCTGAGGCCCCGCCTCGGTGCCTGAGAAAGAAAATTGAACTCACCTGCTCTGTTAGAAGGGGGTAACCGCACTCACCTCCTATAAAACCTCAGTGCTGCCCATGCTCGTCTCCTTTTTTCACTCAGCCTGATGAAAGCTTGGACTCTCATGGATTTTATTCACTATACGGAGTTGCGAGAAATATGGATCAAGTTTGTGCTCAATATGCCTCCCCCATGGCACCCTCGGACTAGCGTGATGACTGTTCACCTGTCTGGACTAGCGGCACCAGGCAGATGCTGCTTCCTGTGCCACCTGCCTAAATGCTCCCCCCGGGAGGAGCGTGAGCGGCAGCCACAGTTTGTGCACCCTCCAGGCTGGCTAGGATGGACTTTACCATCGACCTGCTGGCCCAGACGAAGTGATGACCATAGCCCCGAGTAATGTGTATGAAGATGTCATCCATCTTTGGAAGCGCCCAGCATGATTGGATGAACCCAATGGCAGCCAAATCCCTGGCGATGTCCTATCGGCCCTACTCCAGTGTTCATAAGACGGTCCATCGCCTGGAGTCTTCCCGCAAGCATGTACAGTCCCGCCTTCGCTCAGCAGCTGCAGGTCTTCAGAGGACCAGCCATCTGCGGGCTCCTGCCCCGTCTACCACCACCGCAGTCTCGTCAGAGCCGCACCTGGGGTGCAGTTTCTGATTGCTCTGCTTCTGAAAAATTTACAAATAAAAGGCGTTATTCGTATATAACTTCAGGATCGTTACGATTCTCATGCTACACACACTGACTGTTTCAGATGTTAGCATTCATGGCCATTTGGGACACCCTACCGGGAAGAGCAGAATGGCTCTCCCTCCCGTTGATGGAGTGAATGAGAGAGACACGGTGCGTGAGGCTGGTGTTTACTCATCATTTCCACTCAACACAGATCTGCATAGCCTGTTTATGAAACGCTGGCTAGCTAACCGCTGGCGAAGTTTGCGTTGTTCTACCCGCAGGGATAGTACACGCTCAAACAATGTGGCTAATCTGAAATCTGTAGGCGATACCCTCCCGTCATACTGTGGCAGGTGGGTTCACACCAAAATCTTTCAATTCAGCTTGCGATTTGTCCTGATGCAGCACCAGTGAGGAAACGTTCACAAACTGATGCAGATTGCCAGCAACTTCCTAACACTGCTTGCTGGGCTGGCTCCAGCGGCGTGGTTAGTTCACGACAGGATGCTCCATCTTCCAGGAAATATGGCCAGCGGGTCATTATGTTCTCATTGTGCTTGACACTCTTGACACACTGTTCAGTTGTTAGCATTGATGAACATTTCGACACCGTACCGGGGGAAGCAGAGTGGCTCTCCCTCCCTTTGACAGGGTGAATAAGAGAGACACGGTGCGTGAGGCTCATGTTTTCTCAGCATTTCCACTCAACACCGATCTCCATATCGGTGCTTCACTAGCTATATCCTGTTTATGAAACACTGGCTAGCTAAGCGCCGGTGAAGTTTGCATTGTTCAACCCGCGGGGGTAGTACACGATCAAACAATGTGGCTAATCTGAATCTGACGGTGACACCCTCCCATCATACACTGGCGGGTGGGTCCACGCCAAATCCTTTGATTTGATTCACTTGTTTCATCCTGCGTCAGCGCTGATGACGATCGAGACGTTTTGGCTTCACTTTTCAGACACGTTCGGCTGTCCATATTTTATACAGTCCTTGACCTAAATACATGCATCACATGATCATTCACGTACATTGGACATGCGTGTGCCAGTGTGAACAGGAAACAGGTTGTTCTATTCGGTGTCATCGTTTTCAAAAGTCTTCTTTTCTGCCTGTCCACACAGTCCAGGAATTTTAGAACTAAAATGGGGTCAGCATTGTTTTCATTAGTTGCCATTGGCAGGACTGGTGTCATGATTACTGTGCATGCTCACAATATTGAATGAAGTAAATCCATTCAAAGTCAAAATTTAGAGGGTATTTTTCTTCTTCTGCGATTATTGATGATGGCAAACCAGCTTACATTCTTCATATCCCTCGGCTGCAGCTTAAATTAGCACTTTTAATCCTTAAATTTCCCTTGAAAGCTTCTTAATATAAAAAACATAGTGGCGGAGTAACTGATATACAGAAATACAATGCAAAGCGAAGACAGATTGGCATGGGTGGAATCAGACTATGACTAACAATCTAGCAGATTCAGTTTTTTGGGATGTACATTCTCAGCATGCGCAGTAATCATGACACAGCTCCTTTAAGGAGTTCAAAAATGCTGGAGTAGTGTGGATTCCTAGCAAAAGCATAGCAAATGTCATGCATTTTAAAATTAATATTTATCAGTTGGACATTCCCTGATGAATGTGCCGAAGCACTCAGTGCACCTCATCCTGCTGCATATAGTGCTCTGTACTGCAGACAAATCAGAGTGCCCATTGGAACCGCAGACCACCGCCAGAAGCATCTACAATGGGCTTGTTGGCATCTGAACTGGACCTCAGAACAATCGAAGATGGTCACCTGGTTCAATGAGTCCCATTTTCTTTTATGTCTATGCATTGGTCGAGTACGTGTGCACCATTTACCTGAGGAAGACATGGCTCCATGATGCACTGTTGGAGGACAATAAGCAGGTGAAATGTTCTGCTGGAAAACCCTCGAATCAGAATTAAAGTGAACATCAGTTTGACGGAGCCGTTTTGGCTGGACAAGAAGGAATTACACGATATTTGGCTGTTGGTTTTAATGTTGCGCCTGAGTGGTGTATTGCATATTGTGAAAGGTTTAGCCTCAGGGACTATCCATTTATCGCTAAATGTCTTGCTAATAAAATGCCATTCGCGAACAGTTAGTATCATGCTGACATTTGTAGACCGGAGTTTAGAATATGTTTTATTATAGACATTATCTTCCTTAACCCCGAACAGCACAATTATTGCTAACCCAACCCTAAAACTCATTGTAAATATCCAGGTTAAATGGCTCTTCCTCAATGGTAATTGTATCCAGAGTTTCAGGACACAACATGCAAGTAATTACATTAAAGAAATGTAGGGTGCTAAAAAGTTATCCAGCTTTTGATGGCAATTTGTAAGACAGGGACAGGCAGGCTGTCAGCATATACAACAAATATAAAGCGATGGCCGGGCCACTCTTCCAGGAAGGTCTATCATGTTCATACCAAATTTCAAAGTTTGATAAAAGGCCACACAGCCATGGTAAGGCTTTGGTGTCCTCATGATATGCACTGTGTTATTATCAATATTTAATTCAAGCATCAACAAAAAGCATGTTAATGTTGCTCAGTGATGCCATTTATATTACCAAAGAGAGTACACTGTGCAACACATTACAATCTTCAACTAGAACAGAAAGCTCTGAGTTATTTCCAAGTTAAGAGTGTATTTATGCAAGCGCAAATAAGCACTTTGGAAATTGGATGGGATTACAGTAAATTAATTGATTAGCAGTTATGGAGTTGCTGGTTCGAGCCCCTGATGGGACATGGGAATTGAACTCACATCTGCAGAGATAAATTTGGGAAGAACTCTGCCATTGGGCCCTTGAGCAAGGCTCTTAACGCCGAAACTGCCCCAGGGGCTTTACCCCTGTTTCTCTCCACCCCTCCTCACTTCCAACTATTCTATCTGGCATTTCCCAGAAGGCAGGCTTGATAAACATTAAAGATAAAGATCTCCCGTGGAACCTCATGGTAAATAAAAGGCTTAAACCCTAAACTAGAGATGGGCAATGAGGGCCATATCTGTCCCTCGTTTTCAACAACTTCTGGCCTTTCATTTGTTGATCATCCAAATTAGCCAAACTATTTTGTATGAAATCTGACATTTGTGGCACATTTCTTTGAATTCACATGAATGACCACCAAAGACTGTTTTTGTCTCCCTACCTCAAACTGTATTCTTTGATCTAATCTTTGCACAATCTTTATTTGTGTGTGCAAAAAAAACTCTCTCTTTTTTTACATATTGTGGGACAATGTCTAAAAGGCTGTTTTTTCATATTGTTGTACAATATCACATGCATATTCTGTATCTGCTGGCTGTAGGGCTTCACTGAAGCTACATCACACTTATATTGAGAGAAATATCCAAACCCAGCACGTCGTGGTTTTCTGGCCACATCATTAGATCAAATGGAAAATATCTCGATCTTAAACATAATTTTATATACATTTCCCTGTATTTCAGCTGGACATATTTGGGATTTTTGGAAACCTTGGGATCTCTACTAGAATTCAACATTGCGAAATGGCTAAAATTAAAGGTGTGCATTTAATACTCAGCTTCAGCAAATGAACACAAAGATGGCATAACAGCCTTTTAGCATACAAACCCAAATTCCAATGAAGTTGGGACATTGTGTAAAATGTGAATTAAAACAGAATACTATGATTTGCAAAACCTTTTCTACCCATATTCAATTGAGTACACTACAAAGACAAGATACAAAAAGCTGGGACAGGGGCAACAAAAGACAGAAAGTTGAGAATCCTCAAAAAGTACCTGTTTGGAACATTACATAGAAGACAGGTTAATTGGAAACGGGTGAGTGTCATGAATAAGTATTAAAGGAGCATCCCCAAATGGCTCAGTCATTCACAAGCAAGGATGGGGTGAAGTTCACCACTTTGTGAACTACAGCGTAAGCAAATAGTCCAACAATTTAAGAACAACATTTCTCAATGTGGCATTGCTAGGAATTTAGGAATTTCATCATCTACGGTCCATTATATCATCAAAAGATTCAGAGAATCTGGAGAAATCTCTACACGTAAGCAGCAAGGCCAAAAACCTACATTGAATGCCCATGACTGTTGGTCCCTCAGGTGGCACTGTCTTAAAAACTAACATCATTCTGTAAAGGATATTACCATGAGTGGGCCCAGGAACACTTTGAAAACCATTGTCAGTTAGCAAAGTTCATCGCTACATCTACTATTGCAAGTTAAAACTACTATGCAAAGTGAAAGATATACAGGTATATCAACAACACCCAGGAACACCGCCGGCTTCATTGGGCCTGAGCTCATCTGAGATGGACTGACACAAAGGGGAAAAGTGTGTTGTGGTCTGATGAGTCCACATTTCAAATTGTTTTTGGAAATCCTGGACGTTGTGTCCTCCGGGCTAAAGAGGAAAAGGACCATCCAGATTGTTATCAGCGCACAGTTAAAAAACCAGCATCTGTGATGATATGGGGATGTGTTAGTGCCCATGGCATGGGTAACTTGCACATCTGCGAAGGCAACATTATTGCTGTAAGGTACAAACAGGTTTTGGAGCAACATATGCTGCCATCCAAGCCATGTCTTTTTCAGGGATGTACCTGCTAATTTCAGCAAGACAATGCCAAGCCACATTCTGCACGTGTTACAACCGTGTGGCTTCGTTGTAAAAGAGTGCGGGTGATAGACTGGCCTGCCTGCAGTCCAGACCTGTCTCCCTTTGAAAATTTTTGGGGCATTATGAATACAACAACGGAGTCCCCGGACTGTTGAGCAATAGAAGTTGAACATCAAGCAAGAGTGGGTAAGAATTCCACTTACAAAGGTTCTACAATTAGTGTCCTAGGTTCCCAAATGCTTATTGAGTGTTGTTAAAGGTGATGTAACCGAGTGGTAAATGTGCCCCTGTCTTAGCCCTTTTGTAATGTGTTGCAGGCAACAAATTCAAAATGAGTGAATATTTCCCCCCCAAAAAATAAATAAATAAAGCTTACCAGTTTGAACATTACATATCTTGTCCTTGTAGTGAACTGAGTTGAATAGGTCGAAAAGGATTTGAAAATCATTGTATTCTGCTTTTATTCATGTTTTACGTAACATCCCAACTTCATTGGAATTGGGGTCAGTACATCGACTCGTCAGGCATTCTTGCCCTTAAGAACTTCTAAAGCAAGGATAAGACAATGCCTGCGATACATTACTGTAGGCCTGTACTTCCTGGGCTGTTCACTCAATACAGATGTTACAACCCTCAATTCATAGATGACACTCCATTTGGATTGAACCATGTAGAAATTAAAGCTCACAGAGTTTTGCGAGCAAACTTCAATCAGTTGCCAGAAATGTGAAACCTATTTGGAGAATATAAACTGATTACTACAGACAACTTTAATCAGACCATTAGGCATGAATGGAGCTCACAAAATCGAGCCCACACACCAAAATCAAAGGCCTTTTTAATAAGCATCAAAAGCTCAATGGTAAGACCAGTAATGACAGTGTTTTGGGGGCAAAAAAAATAAAATAAAATAAAATCACAGTTCTCAGGACTGCTGTATGTTGCAGCCCTGCCACCCCCAATAAGGCATTACACGCTGCAATAATGGAATGCAGTGTCACTAATTATCAAAGGCAGGGTTCTGTTGCCGCTAATCAGAAACAAAATGGAGGGCAGGAATAACTCTCCCTTGTGGAAGGAGCCATTTACATATTGATTGTGTGGAAATGCTAATGCAGTTATAATGGGAAGCTGTGCAGACACTATGAAAACAGATAAGGGGGGAATGCCATCTTTACTTCAAATGTGAAAAGAAAAAGACTCCTGTTGAATCTGAATCCACAGACACACACACACATACACACACACACACACACACACACACACACACACACACACACACACACACACAACTCACGCACACACAAGCTTACAAGCATGCATGCACATACATAGGATTGCACACTGTCATACACACACTCTTGCTCATAAATGCTTGCTTGCAATCAAATACACACACACACTCACACACACACGCATACACACACATACTTGCTAGCACACACGCACACACACACACACACATGCAGGCACAAGTGTGCGCACACATACACACATGCACACACAAACGCCTGTGTGTACACGCACACAAACCCTCAACCCTGCGATGAACAGATATTATTTCAATGATACGAATGCAAATTGGAGATTTATCTGCTTGTATCATGAATCCTGTTCACTTCCGGTCCACTGCCTCAGTCTGTATGTGCACTATAATGATGTGAGATTCACCCTCCGGCAGAAATCAGCTGCTCACATCCACGCTGCGTCTTCCAGTCAAAACTGACAGTGTGACAAAGGGGTCGTGCTGATGCTTCCTCCCTGACTATACATTCACTGTTAAATGCCGAGCAGGACCCACACTCAGATATACAGACAAATATTAAAGGACGGGGCGCGGTTACTCGAGAAAAAATGTCATTCTCGAAGTGATGCACTCGGATTTCAACAGATTGACGATAGTATGCAATTTTCCTGATATTGTCCATTAGCTGCATTCGCTAGCATGATGATGTCGGCTGTATCGACTCGCTATCCCCTTCTACAGATAAAGGCTGGGAAAGCTTTTCGCTCTCTGGGTAGTAAATCGAACTCATCCGTTTTCATAACAACACACGGGCTAGCTGCTCCATCATATCGTTTTCTTAAGATACAAAGAAAAGCATGGATTGAACTGGTCATAAAACACAAGCATCGAAGCCATCCGACTAAAAATGAATATTCCAAAGCTGAATTCCTGTGATTAGAGTGAACATCACCTCATTTTACCGCATTACTATCAAGCAGCGAGGAAGTAGTTTGCATTAGCACGGATTGTGCTTTCTTCATTACCCAAGATGAATCTCTCTAAATCCACTTCCTCTGAGTACAGACAAAAGAGAAGATTAATTCACTTATTCACTTCATTAACCTCACTCTGAAAGATCATACAGTGCTCTTATAGATCTGGCAAAGCATGGCACGATGCTTGGTAATGTTGCTGCAATGGGCCGTTTGTTGACACCACATAGTAACTTTGATATAATATAATGATGCTCCAGTAGATCTTTATGATATGCAGTTTGTGTGTGTGTGTGTGTGTGTGTGTGTGTGTGTGTGTGTGTGTATGTGTATTAGTGTAATGTAATTTGGCTTGGTGAGATAATTACCTGGCAGTGTCTGTTTGCATTTGTGCTGTCTTTTTGTGTCTAATGTCAAGGCCTTTAATGATGGGGTTTTTTTTTTCAGTCTGTCCTGAAAAAGATAAATGTCAGAATAATTAAATACATAGAAAGAAATGTAGGCCTCTTTTTTCTCGAGTCTGGGTTGGTACCAACAGTATCAGCTGATTAAGCAAGTGTACCAATAAGCTATTTTACCATTCACTTTTGTCCAACATTAAATGTTCCATTGACTGCATTGTTCATAAGAATTATTTAACTGAAGTTGAGCAATGAGGGTAAAAATCTGATGCTTATGCATTAATTTAATATCAGTCTAGAATGCTGCTGCGTTACATCATTTTAGATTCATGAAGATATTTCACCCTTAGAGCGCTGAAATAAATTTTTTCAAATACAAATTTAACTATCTCAAGCTGTGGAAAAACTTTCATGTGGCTACTTGTTTGAAAGAGCTCCCAGGAGATGTTTTAAACAATTCGCCACATGATAGATTTTCAATGACTTTGATTTTGATATCTTATATCATTGAGCAACAATTTCTGCATTTTGCACTCTATGGGTTAATAACTCAAGGCATATCTACCATGAACCTACTGCATAAGAAACATCTTTTATACCAGGGGAGCCAATCAGTCTTGCACCTGACTCTCCAGTCAAAGTCTTCAAAACTCTTGGGATTGATTACAAGAATAAGGTGTGTAGCTAATTGGTGGAAATGTAAGCCAGCATTCGCATCAGCCCTTTCTGTACAAGACTGAGTGCCCCTCTTTTTGACCATCATTCTACATGATTTCTGAAGGCCAAGACTTCCGACAAACTGTTTTCATAAAACAGAGATGTTTCAAAACATTCGTCTTGAGCTGGTTTCTTTTGGTAGTGGCATTGTTTGTGAAACATCAACCATTTGCTATAAAAAAATTAAATACTAATGAGGACTGCAAGGATAAGCTACTCATCATTCAGAAAAATAAATATGTGGATGCGCAGGCTTCTCTGGTATCTCATCACACATGACTGGATATGAAACGAAGTCCATAAAAATGCAAAGGCTCCCTTTTCCAGGCAATGTGCGATTTATTGATAAAAATCCACCGAAATTCTTGGCGGAAATTAAGTATGGAAATGCAATGGTTGACTGGGTGAGCTTTGCTTATCCACACAAATCAACACAACTATAAAGAGACAGAGAATATGCTACAGAAAATAAATGAAAAAGTAAATAGATAAAATAGAAGACAGGCCTGAGAAAAAATAAAAAGAAAGACAACAGAATGCATTACACCCTTCGTGACAAATACAACCTAACCAGTTGATATTTGGCACTAGATTTGGCTGCAACAAGGCAGCCGGCAACTTCCTGTGAGGTGCAGTCATAATTCATACTGATGTAAACAAGGAATTTTCCATTGTTGTTGTTCTCTTCCACTGCGGTGATTCATAGCCATTTTGGCTTTTTGCTATGCTTACTGTTGCTGGGGTTACAATTCAGGGCCAATTTGGCTCTGCTGTGCTCACTGTTGCCATTGCTGCTGCTGTTGCGATTATGAGCCATTTTGGCTCTCTGCTATGCTCACTATTCAGCCTGAGAAGACAATCTGCCTCCCCAACCCCCTCCCCCCATATGCATGGTACATTCCAGCAGAGGTGAGCGATATGATCATGACTTCTTTAAGGCAATCTGTTTAGAGGAAGACAAAATTTGTTTTAAGACTGGCCTGCCTTTGAAAACCTGTGCACTGCCTTACCAAACTCTTACGGAACAAGGCTCCCCAGCCCCCTGGCCTCTCAGAGACTAAGCCAGTACCCAGCAAACAGGGAAAAATGCAGCTTGTTTTTTCTGAAGACAGTGCCTCGGAAAAGCTGTGATGTTCATGCTTAAGATCGTTAAGCTGTGAGCGTGCATGAAGAAATCTGTTGCAAATCTGCATTCCTGTAAAAAAAAAAACTTGTGAATAAACCATTGCAGTGGTTAGCAGGGGATCCGAAAGAAAAGCAAGGATCCAAGTGGTTGAAACCAAGTGCAAAGCTTCGAAGAAGAGATGTATGAACTACGACACTGCTGTGAAGCTTCTTGACTCTGACGCTGGTTCAGAATGGGGTTTATCTCAGCAGTTTTAGAGGAGATAATTGCACATTATGTAAATGAAATAAAATAAAATTGAAAAAGGACTGATTTGAAAAAAGGTCTGGCCATCCTCCGCAACATTGAAGACTACTGACAACACAACAGTGACTCATTGCTGGACCTTCAGAATTAATTTGTTTATTGAAAATATACACCTATTTCAAAAACGGTAACTGCAACAGACTCCGAAAAAGCTAGTGCTCTGGCACTTTAGGACTAATAATGATATAGCAAGTTCCAATAAAAAGGTGATGTGAAACAGGTGGCTAAACAGGTGCACACATGCGATAGTATAAAAGGAACCTGCCCAAGAGCGAAGACGGGTCGAGGATCACCTGTTTGGAGACAAATGTGTAAGTCTACAACCCAGAAAAGACTACACATTTCTTCTACAAGTATGTCAATTGAGAAACTAGTGGTCTTTACACCTGTCACAGGATACGTGTAACTAGCATATAAAAACCTTGAAATGAAGCACAACCCAAAACCATACGTATAAAACATGTTGATTAAACATAATAGTTCCATCTCATTGAGAACAATGTTCCCCAAAGACAAACTGGCAGAACTTTGGCCATTTTGCCCTCTGTAGTGCATTATATAATTACAATATGATGGAAGGACTCTGGTCGAGTCATCGCTTAAAGGGCAAGGTTGAAAACCACTTCTGAATGCTCTTATTCTCAAAACCCTTCGACATCACTGTCGTAAGAACCATCATGTGACTGTAATGCATATGATAACATGGGCGTAGAAATTTGTTGGTAAACGCTTGTCAGTCAACACCATTTGCTGCTACATCTACAGGTCCAAGTTTGAGCTTTGTGGTGCAAAGCTAAACCTGCTGACATTGTGATGTTTCACTGAATAAAACTGTAGACTCTGCCAATGTTGTCGGGCTGTTGCAGTCATCACATTGTATATTTTCAATAAGCGATTAAATTCAAGTTAGAATATCGAATAATGCCCTACTGTACTGTTTTTAATGTAGTACAGGTGCACAGACTTTTCAAATCAGTCCGTTTCAATTTGATCCGCATTTTCCATGATGTGCCAACCTTTTTTTTTTTGGAACTGTGGTTTTATAAAGACATATCCTTGATCTATTTAAGAGGACATATGCCCAATTCTGAACCAGCCAGAGTTATGATGCTCTTCAGAGAGACAGTGGTCTGAACATAAAATTATATTATCATAATTTATTTGACATGATATATATTTCCATGTATATGTATAGAGGGAAAAAAGCAAGCCCAGATTATCCATTGACTATTTCTATAAAAATGGTGTAATAAGTCGCGTTCTTACTCTTCCCTCATGTGGTGACGTTATTTTTACCCACTCAGAGGAGAGCAGCTCAGCCCTAAAGGACTACAATCACACAGGTGCAAATGGTCTGCTTGACACAGAAAATTACTGTTTTCATGCAGTCTTTTGCTCTCTCTCTCCTTCTTCAGTTCTGCACAGGTTTTGCTAGGAAGGGCCCAGAGGGAAACACTGCCTGCGGGATCAGGCTGGCATGTCTTCAAACTTTAGAAGCTTCCGGACCTTTTGACATGTTCGCTTCAGTGAAGTGGTGTGTATATTAGCATCGGCCTCAGGCGAGGTGGGGGGAGAAGATAGAGTGAGTCAGGGAGCGAGGATCCGCCTCTCCGCGGGGTTAGGGAAGCCAAACGGAGCAGGGAAGATTTGGGGAGCGTGAAAAACTGAGTAATAAACTCAGACGCTTGTGCTGCTCTATGGGCGTTTGAGCCCTTGGTGAGATGTATACTTTGAGAAGGTGATGGACACTAGGTGGCGCTGTACCCCTGGATTCCAGTAACTCGAGCTGGGGCAAAGCTGCGCGTGTGTGAGTATGTGAGTGTGTGTGTGTATTTGTGTTGGTGCGTGTGTGTGTGTGTGTGTGTGTGTTTGTATGTGTGAGGTAAGGTTTACTCATATTCCCTCAGAACCTTCATCTAGCAAGAACCTTCATCTAGCGCAGGGCTCCCCAAATCTGGCCCTCAAATCTAAATCCTGTCATGGTTTCCTTTCCCTCCAGGCAAATATTAAACAATTATTGTCTCTGATTGGCCTGCCTTTATTTACACCGGCCTATTGGGTAAAGGAACGCTGGAAAACCAGCAGGTCTCGGCCAACGAGAACCATGATTTGGGGAAAACTGATCTGAGGTAACTTAAATAGCTTGCATTCAATGTGTTTTTACAATCATACATTAAGTTATTGAACGTAGATTAATTGCCTTGGTCATGATGTCAGTGATTCAAATCGGAAACTTCATAGATGAGCCCGGTTCATAAACTTTTATGCTACTTAGTCCTACCTGGAAAAACAACAGGGCTTTTGACACTTAACTCAAGGTCTTTTCAGATATGACTGAATACAACATACTAAAACAAAAAACATCATGGCAGAGAGATGCAAGCAGCCTATTTAGCCCAAATAAGTCATTTTCCAGCTTTTTAAGTGTGTTTCACACTGATCGTACTGAAACACTTACTTCCACTGTAACAAGCACTGCAGTGTGAAGCCTGGAACTGGAGTTTTATAGTTTCTGATTGCACTACATGACCTACTGAGCTACACTGCACTGAGACGACTCTGTGTATGAAAAATACCTCTTAATATCTGTGCAAAATTTATGCTCAACAAACCTCCATTTATAACCCCCAGTTCTGCAAACAGAACTTAACCTAAATAAGTGCATTTGTTATGGCATGATGTAAAGTGAGCATGGAGGGAATTCAGCTCATACCTTTAGTAAAGGGCTTGAAAGCTTGCACAATATAAAGAAAAACAAAACAAAAAATGACCCAATGCTGCTTCCATCTCAACATGGTTTTCTTTTTTTATCATAACACTCACAAAATAGTAAATCACAAAATGTTACCCCTAGGAGTGATATTGAACACACATTGTGTGTGTGCGTGCGTGTGTGTGTGTGTGTGCGTGCGTGCGTTTGCTTGTGTGTGTACGTGCGTGTATGTGTGTTTGCGTGAGTGCGTGTGTGAGAGAGAGAGAGAATGTGTGCATGTGTGTGTGCGTGTATGTCTGTGTGTGTGAGCATGCCTTCTTGTACTTGATAAAAAAGGAGGACAAAAACATTTTACATAGTGGGGACATTATAGGGAAATAGGGACATTTTCTCCTGAAAAGGCAAATTGTGTCATATTAGCTAAGGTTGGAGGTAAGGTTAGAATTTGCGATAGGCTAAGGTAAGGTAAGGGTTTGGGTTAGGTATGCATGACTTATTGTTAAGATTAGGGAAAGGCTGTAGAGACGCAGAATGAATGGAAGTTAATGTAATGTCCTCACAAAGACATAAGTACAAGGACATGTACAATTCTGAAATGGTTGGAACGAAGTGTAAATTGCAAATAAAATCAAAATGTAATGACTTTCAGATCACATGAGCCAATTTGTTATTTACAATAGAACATAGATAACAATTCAAATGTTGAAACTGAGACATTTTACATTTTTATCCACGAAATGAGCTTATTTAAAATTTTCTGGCTGCAACAGGTCTGAAAGAAGTTGGGACACAGGCAAAAAGAGGGTAAAAAAGCAATTGATATATAAGGGAATCAGCTGAAAGAAAATTTCATAAGTAATAACATTAACTGGCATCATGTGTGTAACATAATTGGCTATAAAAGGGATGTCTTAGCGAGGCTTAGTCTCTCAGAAGTAAAGATGGCCAGAGGCTCTCCAATATGTGAAAGCTTGTGTGATAAAAATTGTGGAATACTTTAACAACAATGTTCCTCAACGTCAAATTGCAAAGGCTTTGAAGGTCTCATCGTCAACAGTGCATAACATCATCAAAAGATTTGGAGAAACTGGAAAAAATCTCTGTGCATAAAGGACAAGGCCGGAGACCTTTACTGGATGCCCATGATCTTCGGGCCCTCAGACGCCACTGCATCACTCACCGGCATGATTCTATCATTGACATTACTAAATGGGCCCAGGAATACTTCAAGATCCCCCTGTCTGTAAATACAGGCCGTCGTGCCATCCACAGATGCCACCTAAAACTCTATCATGCAAAAAGGAAGCCATTGAGCGTGATCCAGGAGCGCTGCCGTGTTCTGTTGGCCAAGGCTCATTTAAAATGGACTGTAGCAAAGTGGCAAAGTGTCCTGTGGTCAGATGAGTCCAAATTTGTTGGAAATCATGGGCGTTGTGTCCTCCGAGCTAAAGAGGAGAGAGACCACCCATCCTGGTATCAGCGTTCAGTTCAAAAGTCAGCATCTCTGATGGTATGGGGATGCATTAGTGCATATGGTGTGGGACTCTTGCATGTTTTAAGAAGCACCATGAATGCTGAAATGTATATAAAGGTTTTAGAGCAACGTATACTCCCTTCAGATGACATCTATTCCAAGGAAGGCCTAGTGTATTTCAGCAGGACAATGCAAAACCACATACTGCAGCTATTACAACAGCATGGCTTTGTAGTAGAAGAGTCCGTGTACTGAACTGGCCTGCCTGCAGTCCTGATCTTTCACCAAGTGAGAACATTTGGCACATAATTAACTGAAAAGTCCATCAAAGGAGATCCAAAACTCTCCAGCAGTAGGAAGCCTGTATTAAACAAGAGTCAGATCAAATTCCAATGGCTAAACTCAAGAAACTTGTCTCCTCAATGCTCAAACGCCTCCACTCTATGTAAAAAAGAAGAGCAGATGTTATACCTTAGTAAATAGGCCACTGTCCCAACTTTTTTGAGACCTGTAGCAGCCATCAAATTTGAAATTAGCTCATTTTATGGATAAAGTTGTGAAATTTCTGTTACAACATTTGTTATGTTATCTCTGTTCTGTTGTGAATAAAATACTGGCTAGTGTGATTTGAAAGTCATTGCGTTTTGATTTTATTCACAATTTACACTTTGTCCCAACTATTTTGGAATTGTGTGTGTGTGTGTGTGTGTGTGTGTGTGTGTGTGTCCAAGCGCATGTGTGTGAGGGTGCATGTGTGTGCGCGCGTGTGTGTGGATGCATACCTTTAAAGATTGACATGTTATACAGCGCGCTCTGTAATTGTCAGGTTGTATATACGAGTTATGACACCCGGCAAGCAGATTCTGTCAATGTTTACGTCTGCCTGCCCCCTTCACGAGACATTCTTCGCTGCCGCAAGCGCTGGAGTCTCTCCGCAGTCAGATGGCTCTATTACCCTACACCAGAAGCAAGCAATTTAATTCAGGCCAGAGTTCTCACACAGCTTCCTCTATCTGATGGAAATTATTCCGGCATCCGCCTGCTAGTTGCCACGGGAGATGACAGGTGCCCGAAACAATCCAACCACGGCAGCACAAACAATATTTGAGACTGCGATAGTGGTGATGAATAAACATCTATTTAAGCATTATCATTTCAAAAAGCGCTCATTGCACTACATCATTGTTAATGAACGCGCGATCAGTCATTTAGCAATGATGAGTGGCTTTTTGTCGTGTCATCCACTTGCAAGGGTTTTCATTTCTGACTCCAATTCCTGTGCTCTTTAATTATTTATTCACTGTATAACACCGTTGTCTGAATAGAGAGTGTATGAGAGCCCAGTAAAGATATACATATACCTGTATTTAAATATTATCTCAATTCACGACAGTGTGAAGACCAGATTTCTGAGTGTTTCACGTCACCTACGGAGGGGAAAAGGGAAAATTCTCACTGCTTCTAGTTTCCTTATTTTGCACCTATGTGTCCCTCAGGTAAAGCTATGACTGTGAATGTTGGTTCTTGACAATATTTACCTTATAGCTAGAAAATATGGAAGTAAAATTATTTACCAAACAGCAGCTATATAAACAGGCAAAGTATGACCGTAGCAATGCACCAATGGCTTGTAATGCGAAATGAAGACTAAAATAGCCTCAAAACTCTGCTAACCTACAGTGAGGACTCTACTCAGATGAGGTTCTCCCTGCGAGGAGCTTTTCCCACTGATCTCAATGGAAAGAAAGAACTCATCACACGTACATAATCTCGATATTAAAAACCCCCTCTCACTTTTCCTAACGTAAACGCCATCCTAGATGGTGGGGAAAGAGTGTGTCGGGAAGTGTAAATTGGAGCCATTTTTATACACACACACAGGCGCGCATGCGCGCGCGCGCACACACGCACGTGCACGCACACATGTGTGACCTGTGTGCAGCTCACATATTTACCACAGTAACAGGAACTTCAGTGAGGCTGCAGCTGACATGTTCTGCTGCAAGACCACGCCAAACTAAAGGTCCGTGGGGATGTAAATCTTGCTAATGTGCTGACGAAACCACAGCGGGTTCCTTCCAATTCAACGGCACTATCAGACTTTAGTTAATTCCCAGGACAAAAATGCATTCTTTCCAGAAACAAACACTTTTACTCTCTTCACTTATCTTTTCTGGAGTTTTTTTTAACGATAAAACAGTCTTGAAAAAGCAAAACTTGCCTTCTGGTTTTACATCAGCTAAGTTCTATTGCAATGGGAAAAGTATTTAAAGAAATACATATCTGACCCTGGCCAGATTACATTGCAAGGTCATAGTGAAGCTAAGTTCAGTAAATCATGCATAGTTTGTGCTGCAGCATACAGTATCCAGTTATCAATCTATCCATTGTCAAATCATTTATTACTGCATAGGCTCGCAGTGGGATCAGAGCAAATTCAGGAACACACCCTGGATAGCATGCCAGTCCATCCCAGGGACCACACTCCATTCACTCACATTCATACATATGGGCAACAGCTAATTAGCTTAACATTCATGTCTTTGGACTGCAGGAGGAAAACAGAGAACATGGAGGAAACCCACTCAAGCACGGATAGAACATGCAACTTCACACAAAGATCCCTCCCTGGTCAAGTCCACAGGCCTCTTACTTTGTGGCTGTGCAGCTTGCATAGAAGGATGTTAGCCAGAGATAACGTAACATTTTGCAGGATATAAACATTCAAGGCCTGTGTTTCACTTCTCTTATCCTTCGTCTAAAGCTTGTCACAGTCGCGGTTTGATATCTGTCAGGATTCCCTGCTTTCCAAGCCACAGAGGAATTCATCTAGGTCCCGAAGGATTTCGAATCCTTAGCGTGAGCACTGCTTTCTTCGAAGGCTCAGACAACATGTAAAAATATGTAAGAGCGTGAAATATCATCAAAACCAAGTGGTTTGATCCAAAAATCCCACTTCAGTGCTTTACGGTGAAAGATCAAAAATGTGCTTAAAATTTTCATCTCTGAACATTCCAATGTAAAAAATGTTGTGCAGTAAAGTTCATTTCCAGAGCATGTTCAAACACAGCTTGAGCTAACTGAAATTCAATAAAAAAGGATAGCACTGATGAGTTATATGAAAGAACTGTAAGTATCTACAGTAAAAAGCAAATACCCAAAGAGACACACCGACAACGACAATGAACACCAAAGGAAAAAATACAGTATAGAGTTGACAACAGACAGAGAGTCTAGTTTGCCGAAAGGACCGATGAATAAAAACGTCTTTTAAGCGTTGATTTTACAATGGTGGGGGTACAGCTAATGTCTAATGGCAGCTGATTCTGCAGTAGTACCACAGCAACTACAAAGGCTTGGTCACCACTTACATTGAGTCATGGCCGTGGGACATGCGAAAGATTCGTCGTCAGATCTGAGAGACCTAGGAGTTGAGTGGCAGAGATTAAGGTCTGTGATATAAGAGAGGACCTCAATATTAAAAGCCTTGAAAACCATCAGAAGGTCTTCAATTGAATTCTCAAATAAACAGGTGGAGATGAAGAGAGGCTAGGACTGGGGTGATGTGCTTGTGCTTCTTAGAGCCAGTCAATATTGCAGCCACATTTTTGACCCTTTGCTGGTGAGTCAATGAATGGCGGGGAGGACTGAAATATACAGTGCTGTGAAATCTGACATGTTTGCTTCCCGATTTTTTCCTCTTTTCTATTTGTTGCAGTGAAATGTTTCAAATGATCCTCATTAAGACAACCCAAGTAAGCATAAAATGGAGTTCTTAAATGATGATTTCATTTATTGAAGGAAACCTTACCTGTCCTCATGTGCTCACGTGAAAAAGTAATTAACCTCATAGCTAATAAATGATCAGTTGAACAAATGACACAAAAAGCAGCACAGGATGCCTCAATTTACGAAATGTAAGAAGAGATGGAAAACAACATTGTGCTCATTTTTACTTCAATACTTCATGAAGTATTGTTTTTAGCGGCTCTGTGTGTGTGTGTGTGTGTGTGTTTGTTTGTTTGTTTGTTTGTTTGTCTGTCTATTTGTGTTTCCGCACTTGCCAATATTTGCGTGAATCAGAGCCGTTAATAGAGAGAGTATGGCCAACTCGGGGTTCGAACGTCTGAGCTATCTCGCTATGCTGATTAGTTCTGAGCTGGTCACGTGTTTTATGGATGCCATGTTTGCTACCATTAATCAATATTCATCCAGCGATCCCCATAGCGAAGTGTCAAATATGAGGTAATTAAATTCAATTTATTTATCCTGGTTTCAAAAATAAGGATATGATGTTTACATGCTCAAACGCAAAAACGGGATTCTCCAAAAACCTGATCATACCCAGGATACTGAAGCCCATGTAACTAAATAACACGCAATAGAGAATGCATTAGAAATGTGCATTTGCTGTAACATTAATGGTATTGAGATCTTCTAAGAGTGGACGCGTCAAATGAAAGTTAAAGCTCGCAACAAACGTTAAATTTACTCAACTCGTCTCATAAATTTCTTGTAATTTCTTGTACACCAAGAGTGTAAGGTTTTGTTCTTCACAAAACAGAGAAGCATAATTTAATAGAAGATAAATGTAATTTCCATCAGTGCCTTGATGGACACGTTAGTTAATTTGCAGGCATTGTAGCATTAACTCCATTACACTTGGTATTTAGTTTAGCTACATATTGATAGTGTGAGGAAACACAGAGCATTTTTTTTATCAAGTACTAGAGCTATGTGATTGAAGCTGCTTGCACACTGGACCCGAAACAAATTTTTCGTACGGCAGATTACATTCAAAGGTAATGCGAAGATGCGAATACATGTGACCTTTCATCAATTGGCTTTCGAATGGGAGCGCTTGGGCACTGCTATGATGACATCAAAATCGCTAATTTTGAACCACCAAGACTCCACACAACATGAAACTTTGCTCGTAGTATCACCAGGCTCTCTACGCATGAACTCTAGCATTGTGAACATTGTTTGTGTACAAGGAGTTTACTGAAATACCGCTTTTAACACTGGATCCACCTAAAGCAACAACCCGGAAGACAATGCGAGGTAGGTCTCGTGCTAACAAAAACGTCTTTTAAGCAAACTCTTCGTATATAAACAATGTTCTCAATGTTTGAGTTCATGTGTAGGGACCCTGATAACACTAAAAGCAAAGTGTCATGTTATGTCGAGTATTCTTAATATTTTAAAACTAGCAATTTTGATGCAACCATAGTATCCGGCCCATAGGATTAAGCCATAGAAACATCTGACGTTGGTAGCAAACATGGCGCCCATGATTCGAGTTGGCCAGACTCTCTCTATATATGGCTCTGGTGTGAATGGGGGAAGTCTGCCATCTAGTGGCTCTGCGTATTTGTTTCTGTTTCCACACTTGCCAATATTTGTGTGAATGGGGTGAAGTCTGCCATCTCTGATTGCCTTGTTCAGTCTGGAAAGGGTTACCAAGCTATTTGAAAAACTCTGGGACTCTCTCAAACCATGAGCCATTATCTATAAATGTAGAAAACTTGGAACAGTGTTAACCTTTTCACGAGTGGACGACCTGCCAAAATTCCTTCGAGAGCACGTTAATGTCTCATCCAGGAGGTCACAAAGAGAACCCAGACTAGCATCTAAAGAACAGCAAGTCAGTGATCTTGATTCCACAATAAAAATGAGACTGGGTAGAAATGCCATCCATGGGAGAGCTGCAAGGTAAAAACCACTGCTAACCGAAAAGCACACAGAGCTAAACTCTGGTTTGCCAAAAGGCCATCTCAAGGACCCCCCAAACCTTTTTTGAATAATACAGTATTCTGCCCACTGATTAGTCAAAAGTGTAACTTTCTGGAAGACATGGGTCCTGATACATTTGTCATAAAGTTAACTCACCATTCCACAATAAGAATACCATACCAGTAGTCAAACATGGTGGTTGTACTGTGAGGGTCTGGTCTGCTTTGCTGATTCAGGACCTGGGCAACTTGCCACAGTAAATGAAACCATGAATTCTGCACAGAGCCAAAAAAAATCCTGAAGGAGAATATCCAGCCATCAGTTTGTAACCTAAAGCCGAAGCGTGGCTGGGATATGCAGCAGGACAATGACCCAAAGCACACAAGCAAGTCCACCACTGAATGGCTCAAAACTGTAAGTTTTGGAGTTGTTAAGTCAAAGTCCTGACTTGAATCTAACTGAGATGCTGCGGCATGACAAACAGGCAGTTCAAGCTCAAAAACTCTCCAATTTAGCGGAATTAAATCGATTATGCAAATAAAAGTGGGCCAAATTCCACCTTGGTGATGTAAACTTATTGCCAGTTATCACAAATGTTTGATTGCACTTGTTGTCGCCAATGGGGGCACAACCAGTCATTAGGATTCAGGAAGAAGTCTTTTTTTAACTTTTTTTTTTTTGCACGGTTGAAACCAGCTTTGGAGAAGTCTTTACCCTCAATAAATATAAAAAAAAAAACATTTAAAAGCTGCATTTTGTGTTGACTCATGTTGTCCTTGTCTGATATCAAAATCAGTTGGAAGATCTGAAACATTTAAATACGAGAAGAAACAAGAGCAATGCGGAGCGTGGCATATACCCCTGCCCGTATGTTTAATTGGAGTTAAGATTGAACAGGTAGCTGGTTTAGCATGGTGAATAGTGAGAGTGAATAATACTGAAAGTTAAACATATTAAAAGAAAACTGGCTTTCGAATGGGGATGAGGGGTTCTTTAGTTATTGCGTGGAAACTGAAATAAAGTTGGCTGCCGTAGCAATCATAATAGATATCGCACGGCGCTGGTTTTCGAAAGGAACTTTCCTGCCCCCACCCCCCATACACCACCTAGAAATGAGCTGGATCGGATGAGGCCTTCTTTAGTTATTGCGTGGAAATGAGAATTTCACGGCCGGACGCCCGAACGAAAGGGGTGTTGACATACTGCCCCCAGCTCATTTGAGGCGGGGACATAATAAGAACAAAAATACATAGGTGAAATTGGAAAGGGGTGAATACTTTTTCACGGCATTGTTGGAATTATGAAAGTCATGTGATGATGTAATGAAGGCATGAATTATATACTGGCTTGAGTTTGAGAGTGGTTATTTACTGATAATCAAATTTTTTTTCACAACAAAACTGTTTTGTTTATCAAGATAGAGGTCAATTTTTTTTTTTTTTTTTGCATGTGGGTTAACATATGGGGTGAGGTGGTCTAGCTTATTAACAAGATGGCTTCTAGATGTAGAGAGATGAAAAATAATTATTTCAGTTTTATGACTGTTCTGCTGTGAGAAAATGTTTGTATTTTCCCTCCAACGTTGATGAAACTGTCTTGGAGAGGCTGTAGAGGACCCATATATTTTTGAGGGGAGCACAGTTGTGAATTATCTGCATAGAGGTGGCAGGAGATGTTATATTTCCAAATAATGTTTCCAGGAGGGAGCAGAATTGAATTGACCCCAGTATGGATCCCTGAGGGACCCCAGGTGTAAGGGGCAGAGAATGATTAAAACAGACGATTTAAAATAGATTTATACACATTAAGTGCTGAACTCCAAACACCAACTGACTGTTCGAGACATGTCAAAAGGATGTCATGATATACAGTATTGAAGAAAGCAGCACTAAAATCTAGTAAATCTAGGATGGCATTTTCCAAAGTGACAACAGAGAGTAACAGATCATTAATCACCTTTAACAGAGCTATTTCAGAGCTGTTGCGGGTTTTTGACGCTGATGGAAATGGATGAAGGTTCTTGTTGGTATTCAGTAATGGTTGCTGTTGCCACAGGTTAATTTACCCTATTATCTTTGAAAGAATATAATGATGGGCTGATAATTATTTTTGATAGGCTTGACAACTTGCATGTTTAAAATGAATGGGAACAGTGCTAGAAGCTAACTAGATTAAATAACAACTTTGATTCTAGGGCCAATTATATCAAACATATTCTTTATGATATGAGAGGGCTCAACATCATGGGGAGAGGCCATGGCTTTCATGTGCATAACTATATTACTCTTCCCGCACAAAGAAATTGAAATTGATTAAAGGTAGCCAAACCCCCAATGATAAAAAGGTCATTTAAAATGAACGCCTTATTAGATACAGATTTCGCATTAACCACAGCCATTTTCATTTATAAGCAAACGTGACTGTTGAGCATTTTTCAGCAAGTGAATGTTCGAGAAATTCACCCGTGCGCAACAGATCTGCAGTATTGAAGGAGCGTAGCAATCCAACACCATGTTATGGTCAGGGTGATGGACAGATGACAGAAGATGTCAGCAAGGTAGGCAGCAAACGCAAACAGGGTAGAAGGGGGAAGGAATGCAGGATGACTACGGTTGTACGTGTCTGAGCATGCTCCATGTTAGGCTAAAGAGCTTTTAATATGCAGTAGGAATTTATGGTCATAGGTCAATGTAGAGAAATAAACTGAGTGGATGAGAGATGACATGAGAAATACAAAATAACCGACCACTGGTCAAAATGGTTAATCAGGGCCAACGGATAGGAGCCACTGCTGTAACAATTGCCTCGGGAAATTGCAGTTAAGTTCTAGAGCATTGGCTTGGGGGAAAAAAAAATAGAGTCAAATTGAATAGTAACTACTGCTCTGTTAAAGGGCTGGTTATTTGACAGAGCAATAATTCACTTTAAATTTTACTGAACATTTTGGGGAAAGGGCATGTCTTGTAAACTGTAGATGATGACAAATGGGAAAGGTTGATATTCACAAGCTACAAAAATACTAGTTTGCATGCAATGCATGAAAGGAAACCAAGCTGGCCCTATTTCTGTCTGAGAATATCTTTGAGCAAGGACAGCAATAGCAAATGTAATCTCCAAGGTGAATTTACTTCAAGTTTCTAATAAAAAACATAACTAATGTTCATTTTCAAACCATTAATTAGGCCTGAAATTAAATGAAAGCAATCTCTTGATTAGTCACATAGTGAAATTGCTTATTAACTGTGATAACACAAGATTTCAGAAACTGTCTGAGGGAAAGTCAGTTAAAAAACAAAGATTTATCATTTGATGATGCAGGAAAATCTCCTCCAGACATAACAAATATTAGATTGCCGACCCTTCATACTAATGAATAAGCAATGAGAAATAAATATTGAGGGTCATATTCCATAAAATTTACTGAGTTTTAATCAGCATAAAGTTGTGGACACCAACCCTATTCCAGGAGATCTACCATCCTGTAGGTTTTCACTAAGTGCAGTAAACATTTCCCGCATAAAAGTTGATGTTAAGCTGCTAATTAGTTGAGCCAGGTGTGCTAGATTAAGGAGGCAAAAATCCTAGAGGATGGATGATCTCCAGGAACAGGATTTGTTACCACTGGCATATAATGAGTTCTTGTTGTAAGCTGCAATCTTAAAGACTCACTGCGCACCATGTCAGGTCATCAATAAACTCATTCCAAGATCATGGACATAAATATGGCGGATGACCTCCTTTCCTGCTATAGCAGCCTCTACTCACTTGGGAAGGCTTTTCAAAAGATGTTACAACATTACGATTGGGATTTGCATCCAGCTGTTGGGCACTTAGTCCTGGCTCAAAGACAGGCTTACAGTTGAATACCACAAAGGAAAAACGAATCCAAATTTTTCATTTTGAATATTCTATATATATTATAATTATTATAATATTTAAATATGTATAATAATATTATATATACAAATAATATTTTATATATTTTTTCAGTGCTTTTTTATTTTTAAAGATCATTTAGACTTTTTAATTAATCATTTCTCCACAATGTGTAAATGTGACTCTTGATCAGTTTTCCACTGTGGTCTTCAGTAGTTTCTGACCATGTTTCATGGGGCTGGGGTCAGGGGTCTTCGCAGGCCAGTCAAGTTCATCTACTGTGTCATGGTTTGTGAAGCATGCCTGTGTTTTGGACTTTTCTTTGTGGCTCTCGTCCCGGGACGAGATTGAATTCCTTTTCAATCGGATTCTTTTCCGAGCTGGCTGATTGAACTGGGCCGGACTCTATATAAGCCGGAAGTCTGCCACGCCTCCTTTGCTTGAGTGTCTGTTTGTAGATAAGCACTATAGTCTAAGATATCTCTAGTCTGGATTTGTGTGACTTTATATCTTCCAGTTATTATTGGAGTTCCTTCCGCTTTGGGAGTTTTCCCTTTTCTACTTTTGTTCTCTCTTGCGATGCTTTCGTTTTTTCGGACTATTATACGTCCTTTGGCAGCGCGAGTACTTTCTGGTGGTCTGTATAATTCTCTGTGTTTGTATTATGTTCGTACTGCTCGTCCTCCCTCTGGCTGCTGCACTTGGCCTCTCAATTTTACCAGCCATTACATACTGTACACAAATCCTGACAAGCCACTGCCAGACTTTGTTATATATATGAGGGTACTGTCAAGCTGTATCGAGAAAGAGCCTTCACCTAAATTTTGGCTTCACAGACTCATCCAAAATGTTGCAGTCACTACAGAGTCAGAGTCACTATGTGCTCTCACACACGCACACACACACACACACACACACACACACACACACACAGAGTATGCAGAGTAAAACTCACCATAACATACAATGACATGGCCTTTCATACCTTAGGCGTTATCATCAGTATTTTACCTTCCGTCAACTTCTGGCTTTGGGTTTTCAGACTTAGCTTCAAAGTGAGTCATTATTTGTCCTGTTTTTCAGACCCAATGTTCAAACTTGTGGTCATTCATCTTGTCTTTCAGCAGAACATTATCCGTGTGAATTTGATACTTTTTAACCCCTTGTGTACGGTTTTGTGTTCGACTGAATGCTCAAGTGACCTGCGTATATGCAGTACAAACATGCCAGTCAGGCCGGACCCACATTTGTGCATGCAAGCGATTTGTTTGCATGGCCAGGAACCACGTATTCGCAGATGGGTGTGCTGGACGGTGTGTGGTATCAATATGCAACTGCTGTGAGGCGATTACCGTGAATGATTTTGCAGCAATATTGTGTCAGACTAATGAAGTATCTGATCGCTCATTGGGTGTGTATCCTGAGCTGAAGATGTGAGTTTAGTGAAGAGAATGGGCAGAGTCAACAGCTATCCAACCACAGCAAAGACCCCAAAAAACAACGGAAACAGAGCATTGTCTGTTCCAAGAACAAAATTCGCCATCAGTCCTGGTTCAGATGTGACACTTTCGAAGTTAGTTTGTGTGTCAAACCGTGTAACAAACTGTACAACACAAAATGGGTGTACAGAAATGTGACTTTGTGATTTTAAACATTTTTAGATTTTTCGGTATCCATTTATACGGAGTGAAAAATGAAGCATAAATATTCAGTTTCTATTGTCGTGTCGTGCCGTCACCCAAAAATTGTGGATAAAATACTTTCCTGGCAATCATCACAGCAAACGAGCAAAGAAACGGGCGAAGAATGCGCGTGAAATACTTCCTTGGCGATCGTCACAAGAGCTAGCCAACAATACCGGCTACGGTAGCACGCCCACATGCTCAAATCAGGCCACGGTGGTCAACAAAGCACACTGTGAAGTTGTGGGTCCCGGTATGCAGGTCAGCAAGCCAGTCCGCGCATGTGTGCTTCCCGTATGCATAGGGTTAATGTACGGTATATCCCATGTATTCGATGTATTTATTTCATTATGGGCTTCGCTCCAAATCAATGAATCCCTCCAACTGATGACATCCTGGGCCCAAGTCATGAAACAGTCCCAAACTGAGAAGTGTCCACAAAATGTTCTGCATAAAGCGAAATTATAATTCATATGCTAAAAACGTTCACCCATAAATCTGATAATTCCAAACATGTCTACATATGATACATAGATGAGGACTGATAAAAGCCCATCATGGTATGACAAAGGTGATGTGCCATACAGACCTCTAGTGTCATTTACAGCTTTCTTGAAGATGCATACTTTGTACACAAGTATATCTCCCACGCAAATGGATATTTACTGAAAGCTTTGTGCTAGAGTACCACAGCACTGTTCTACCTTGGGAATTAAAAAACAGATGTCTATATGTAAGCAAAATACCTGAACCACGACAAGTACATCACGGCAGGGCACTTAGCACTTGTGTACTTTTTATGATTTACGCTTTGTGTATCAACCATTCCAGCATTACGACTCTATAGCAGCCCGCTGAGGATATATTCCACACACACAGCCGATGTCTTGCGCTAAGCCTCCGTACTCCTGAGATTAACCACATCACGTACATTCCCCGTGAAGACGAGGAACATTCCAGATGGATGCCTCTAGTATACATTTGACAGATCTCTGACAGATGGCTTGATGCTTCCGAGGCCAATCTATTGTTGTCTCCCAAAATTGAATGATGCATCTTTTTGGCAGAGTGAGCAGCTCCTGAGCTAAGAGCTAAAGCATCATCTCCCCAGGAGTTTTCTTTTTACCTTTTATGGAAACGACCCCCCCAAGGAAATCAAAAACAAAGTTTTAGCCACTGAGCCGCAGAAAGCAGAGCAGGTTTTAATGCTCAGATTATAAAGCCTTATTCTTACAGGAATCCTGGCTGCGTTTGCTCAGGTGTTGCTGGGCCGATTTCAAAAGCTCCAAACAAAATGATGTAATGTGCTAGCCAAGTCAAATACAAACTTCTGAATGACAAAATAAAACAGCCTTGTACCAGTCAGTGCAGAAAAAATCCAATTGAAACAAAAGCAAATGATGGGCAAAATACTAAACTTTTATGGCATACATAATAAATAATAATAATAATAATAATAAAAATAACTAGTACTTTGCCCGTGGGGATCCATGGGTTCTAGATTCAACCCACATGGGGCCCAATTCTCTGCCCAAGTTTAAATTTCATTGTTTTATGTAACTTTGCTTTTATATTATGTGAACAATGCACCATTATGACGTCATCACATGCACCTCTATGATGTCATCACGTTGCCTTGGTGTTTCCATAAACGCTGCGCTGACATTCCACGCTCAGTGAAACATGAAGTCGCCTGCAATATGGAGCAAAGTAACTTCGCTCGCGCTATGCTGCAGATTCGCGTCCGGTGGAAGTCGCCTGCAAGAAGGAGCAAAATAGTGTCGCTCGCGCTATGCTGCAGATATGTGCCCGGTGGAATTTAGCACTGATTGGCTGGACACACACACATACACACAAACAGAGTCCACCCGGCTATTATAACATAGATAATCATCAAACTATAATTTGAGGAACGTTTGTCTGTTTGTCTGTCTGTTTGTTCCCCTACTCCTCCGAGGTCCTCCGACGGATCTTCACCAAACTTGGTGGGTCTATGTAGGTTGTCCCTGGAATTGTCCTTGAGGGGTTAGTTTTTTGAAAGGTCAAGTTCACTGGAGTCAAAGGTCAATTTTTCTCCCTGGACAGATTTTCATGAAAGTTGGTTCGTGGACGTAGGTCGTCACAAGAAATGACCGCGAGAGGTCCGTTCTGTCAAAGGTCAATGTCACGAGGGTCAAAGGGTCACCGTATTCATGAAAGTTGATATGTGGATGTAGGTCGTCACAAGAAATTATTCTCGCCACGGGTAATTCACTAGTAATAATAAATAAATAAATACGTGTGTGGTTTTTTTTGTGGGGTTTTTTTTTGCAAAACCTTGAAAAATGGAACAATCCACCATCATCATGTATTTTTTCAAGGTACTCAACAAAAATAAAACTAATCCATTGTTAGAGCCAGAGATGAATGTTAAGAGACTTGAAAAAAGTGCAGAAGAAGACAGTAACTTTTGCGTGTTAATGGTGAAAGTTTGTCCAATAAACCTGAGAGCCATGCATGTTTGGAAAATGACTATCAATAGTAAGATCATAATGCTACAACAATCTTAAGACTGATAAAATCAGCTGTAAACAAAAAAAAAAAGAACTCTATCACCATTTATAACCGCAAACAAAATCTTTTCAAGTCCTCTAATAGACTAGTGGTTAGAGCGTCTCAAATGAGTTGCTTCAAATACATCAATTGTCTCAAACAAGTTGACTCATATGTGAGCGAACTCTCCAATAACACTCAAATCAATTGTAGAAATGAACAAGTAAAGAGAATTACAAATTAATCAACACACTTCTCGTGGTGTACCACTAAAAGCAAGTATACATACAAAGTATTATTATGGATTTGCGCAGGTCATTCCAAAATTGTGAAAATGACTCATGGTTTTCTTTTTTTCTTACTCTACCTTGCAAAACTATGTGTTCTGATTTATCAGGTACATCCAAAAGCAAGAGCTTTCTAACAGCAGCAGTGCCACAAATGACCTGCAGCCAGTGTTTTTAATGTTATTTACGTAGCTGCAATTTCAGGCAGCATCCACAAAGCAAAAATTGTCCTGAGGCATTTTTGCTGAAGGCTCTCGACCGTGGAAAACAACCTTCTCAATAACATCATCATAAACATTACATTCAGTCCTAAAATGGACTCCACGGCAGCCAAATGACAAATCCCTTTCTTTTGTCGTCCGAATTGAGACAGCTGCTCAGATGTTCAACTGAGCCCTGTTTTTATTTTTTCACAACAGAGAGTGTTAAAATGCAGTTAAAAATGTGTTTTTTTATGTTGATTTATAAGAGCAAATCTCTGAGGAAATGTACTGGTAAGTGCACAGGATTGTGGGATGCATCACAGTTGTTATGCAAATCAATTTCTGAATGATCAAGTTGCAGCTATGCTGCCCACTCAATATTTTTCACTCTAACCCACTGATGCATGAGATCAGAAATATGTCATCTGAATGTTCCTAGTTGAACATACTGATGCTGGCAGCAGCCGCTCCTGGTAAACGAAAGAGATCGAGCGCAAGAACACCAATTTGAACTGGCTAAAAGTCATTCCCAGTACTCACAATGCAAGCGGTTGTTTAACAATTGAATCACATTTATTCACACGCTATTGTGCGATTGCAAAAATAATATGTGATTACGCTTTGCATTCAAATGACTTTGGAAAAAAAAAATGTAGCCTGAGGTGTTCCATCAATCATAGGAAACAACTAAAGATGTTTGCTCACAATGTTGCATGCAACATTTCAGCTGGGGAATTTTACCGCAGCGAGTGTTGATTGAAAGCTGAACACAACACCATTGACATTTGGAAACATAGATTTCTGTTCAGAGGAACGTTTCTCAACACGAAGCTCCATGACTCCCCCTCGAATGTAATCTCATTTTAATTAGAAGGCTACAGCCAGCTCCAGGTTACGAGAAATAAAAAAATAAAATAAAATAAATAAATAAATAAAAACTTGCAGGCTTCAGTCCCCGCGGTGATGCCACACTCATATTGAATCAATCACCAAGGTGCCTGTTACCGTGGAAACGGACCACTTCGATGGCATCGTCTAAATGGTACGCGAACGCTGATGTAAACTCTCCTCTTCATCTCTCCCCTCTCTGCAAACTGTACCAAAATATAACACTGAAAATAACACTGACATTAAAATGACAAAGAGCTAGATTCCTGCGTGGAGGAGTATAGCATAAATAGGGGGAACAGTTGGACACAAAAGGCCCACTGTTTTAGCACTCGCGCTAACACACCTGCCGGCTAACATGCGCTGCTGCCTTCCTGATGGACCAACGAAGCATTCAGTCTCTACTCTGCTGGATCTCTCGCTCTCTCTCTCCCCTTCTCTGTTTGCCTGTGTAAAAAACCCAATGGTACCCCACAGCCATTAAAGTCACAAGCCACATGTAGTCTTATTATTGTTTCCTTTTCATTATCATTTACATTACACGCGCTCTGTGGAAATATCCTGTGTTACCGTTAAGACGGAAAGCTAGCAGGCTATTGTGTCAGCTGTTTGTGCACTGCAGTGACCTGTGTTGGAATTCAACTATAGAATTAATACATTGGAATAATCAGAGCAATTCAGTTCACTATATTTAGACAGACATACAAGACAGTGAATAGAAGCGGTAACAGATGGTCCCGTAAATTGACCAGCATCCTAGAGACATTCTTGAATCTTCCCTGGCGAAAAAAAAACTCTGTGACCTAGTGCATGCTGGGTATTACTCTATTTTAAATTGCTGCCCCAGGTCTTCGGCAGCCTCTGTTTCTTGTATTGTAGTCCAGCATTTATTATTGCATTTAGTTTATTTAATGTTATTGTCCATTTCCTCCAACTAGGTGTAGTAATGAGCAAAATAAATGAATAAATAAAATCCACAAGTATTTGGACATTGACAATACCCTCAAATTAACACTGACAGTCTGCACTCATTTCTCACATGCATGGTTTTCAAATCTAGCTCGCTGGAGAGGACAGCAAATCGTGTCACTGTCCCACAAATAGGGATTGTGCCGCACATCATTATGCGAAGCTGTGAGCCTCGCTGTTGATTTGAGCGAGCCCACACAAGCATGTGCTCTCTCCCCGAGACGCGCAGCGCAATCACCACTTCTCATCACGCCTCGGTTCACACGTCGAGCTTGCGCGCGCACACACACGCGACATGCCGGTGGACACTCCGCCCACGGCTCGACAGGGGGACTTGCAGGCACCTGATCAACCAGCAGGGGGCGCCAGCGAGCGACAGCTTTCTGATCCCCCACAGGTTCCGTCAACTCGGCAGAAAAGTGACCCCACTGATAAAATGAGAGGACTTGTTCAACTTCATAACTTAAAGAAGTTTTAATGAAAAGGAAAATTGATCTTCACCCCATAAATCCTACAGACCCATTTGTGGGTTCGTGAGATGCAGCTGCTGTAGGGATTTTAAATTCTATTTTAAATTCTAGAGGAGATCCCAAGGTCGCCAACAATCCCAAATATTTCCTGCTGAATTACAGGGAAACGTTGAAATAATGTGCAACATCAAGATATTTCCCATCTGATGGAATGCTGTAGCCATAAAAATGAGGAATCCTGGTTTTGAATATTTCTGTTAATTTAAGTGCGATGTAGCTTCAGTAAAGCCTGGCAACCAGCAGATACAAAGTATGCATGTGACATTGTCCTACAGTATGGCTTTCTGACTTTGAACCTGAGGGCAAACTCTAGTGAAAAGTTGCAATTTAAAGGGTTAATCCCTCCAAGGAACCAATATTAGAATAAATGGATCTTTTTTTTCCTTATGAGACATCCTTGTCCAACTGAAAAATAAAGTTGCCCGAAGAAACTCTTTTGATATAATTCCCACTCTAATTCTATGGCATGGAATGTCTACATATAAATAGTACCACAAGCCGTCCGTCCACATTCTAGAACAATGATGCAATACGCCACTTCGGAGCCCTGTGGACGCGTTCTGTGGCTTTCCTGAAAGACTCCCACCTGAGACGAAGTGAGATCCACACGAACCCTGCCACACAGTCTCCCTCACACATACAAACTGACACTTCACGCTAAACCTCCCAGTCGACCAGGTCCTCTATTCTGAGCATGTCATACAAGTGATATCAAAACCAACATAAGTGATGTGAAAAGATAACCATAGCTCAAGCGGCCATTTTCTTTTTAATTATACCGTGTGTTACCACGTGGTAACAAAATCTTCCACCGGGAAATATTTGAGTCCTGGCATCATAATGTCTTCCAGGTGCACTTAACACTCCTTGGCTCCTTTTAATTTTCACCTCACGGAACTGCTTTCCCTCTCTCTGTCTGTTTCACGCTCGAAGTGTGGCTGCAGCACAGCATGGGGGTGTAAGAGTCTGATTTACTCCGTGTAATAAAGGAGACATGAAAGTTAGTGTATCTCTCTCTCTCCCTGTATCGCTCTCTCTCTCGTCTTCCCTTCCACTAACTAACTCATCCTCCCTCTCTCTCTCTCTCTCTTTCACTCCCACTCTAACTTTTGTCAAGGTCACTCACTAAATTTCATGCACTTGTCGACAATATCTACGAAAAAGGAACGGTAGCTGTACCAGGGCTCCATTCTGGGGTGTACTATAGAATAGTGTGAAAATATCACAAGGGCAAAATTGGGAGGAAAGTAGGAGGAGAAAGATTTAAATTCTGGACCATAGACACAGGATCTCAGGTCTGGGGTGCTCAATCCCAACATACTTGTGTGCAGAACTCACAGGTCAGTGTGCCGCCGCCAGTTAAAAAGGATGATATGCCACCCCAATGCAGAGCACAAGGCCTGAGACACTACAATGTATATGATGAATTAGCCAACTGTATTTGGGGGCATGATTGCATATGCCAGGGGTAGTCCAGTAAAAGCTTCCTGGACTGGCAAGTGTAGAGTCAATGGTTCAAGCCCCTATTTAGCCTTTGGGGTTCTGACCTGCATCTGAAGAGGCACCGTTGGGATGATCTCAACCTTTGAGGGACGTCCTTGAACCTGTAAGTGCTCCAGGGGCTCGGGAAGTCTGCATATCTCCGTACCCTCAAGACTTTTATCCGGCATTGCGTCCTGGACACACTTGAAAAAGACAAACCTGTTTTCGATTAACCTTCCCTGGTTAAATGAAGGATTAAAAATGGCTCCGTCCTGGCCTTGCAGAGTGCTTAAGCAGGAGTATCGTAAGAAGATAAATTGCTCGACTCACAACACCCATGGTGATGTAAAAACACCCATGGCTGTGTGAGTTGGCCGGGATTCGCTCACGCTGAGTTAGTCAGCTTAAAGCGAGACATTTCCTTTCCAGGCACAATGGCGGGCGCGCATAAACATGCCTAATGAGGGACGGGGTTGCCAAAAAGCGCTCTTTAATTGAATTATGGATTTGCATTTCCCTATCGCAGGGGAAACTATCCAACCGACAGAGCGCTCTGGCAGGGGAACGGGACACCTTGTCAACAGCCTGCATCTGAACCACAAGCTGAAGGACTTATTGTAGCAAAATAAACAGTCGGAGGAATAAGGTTCTTGGTGCAGCAGAGTAGCCTAGAGGAGAGATGTACGACTGGCCTCACAGCTTATGATCTTGCATATAGACAGGAAGTTGGGAAGAACTCTGTTCTGGAGGAAATGCTGAGCACAAACGGTTCTCTCTGGCATTGCTCCCTGGTTGTCCTCAAGCATGCAATCTGTATTCCTAAGTGACATTCAACCATCCATTATCTAAATTGCTTCTTTCTCACTCGGGTCATGGGGGAGCTGGAGTCTATCCCAGCCAACTATGGATGAAAGGCAGTACCCACCCTGGACAGTTTGCCAATCCATCGCAGGCCGCACATGCCATTCGCTGCCAATTCATAACCTCCAGTCAGCCTGACATGCATATCGTTGGACCGGTAGGAAACCGTAGAACCCAGAGGAACCCACACTAACATAGGCAGAACATTCAAACTCCACACAGAAAGGCACCAGGCCAGATTTGAACCCACAACCTTCTTGCTGCGAGGCGGCAGTGCCTCCATGTCGCTCCTCTTAAGTGACATGCCTAGACAAAAAAAAAAAAAAAGAAGCCACACAGTGACTTCTAATTTAAATTCAGGCTCCCCAGGAGTGCTCTGCGACATTTCGAAGCGACACGTCTCCGAGAGCACGTCTTTACCTCAGGCATTAATCATAAAAATGTATATAATTGAATACTGAGTCACTGAGTACCAGGGGGTCCTAAAAGGCTGAGTGGTGGAGATGAAAAAGATTCCGGCTGGTGGAGTCGGCTCACCACAGTTAGAAGGGAATTCTGAGTCAGACTGAAACCCATCTGGACCCACCAGTAGTTGGTTAGTGCTTTCCCAAAACTTTTCTCAAGAGCTGAACACACCGCTGGCTATCTCTGCAGAATGTTTGCACTCTTGTGAAACTGTACAAGATGCACTTTCAGAAATTTTGAAAACTTCAGTGGAACATTCCCCTTCATACTCTCACTTCATACGACCATATATTCCAAAGGAGTGATGCAGGTGTCCTACCAAGGACTCAGACCTGCAACCTTGAGTTAGGTGTAGCAAATAAGACATTAAGCAGCAATTATGTCATTGATTTAATTCAAGGATTATGGGCGCTGGGTGGTTGTTGTAGATGAGCAATGTAAATTTGGCATACTGATAGTTAATAAACGTTACTATTTCAGGACAGATCACATTATTTCAAGAACTAAGCACATTGTAACACGTAAAGAACACAAACCTTAATCCTTTTGTTTTTGATACCTTCCGGTGTCACACTAAAAAGAAATTAAAACACAAAAACAAAACAAACAGCAAGCAAAAAGGGTTAAACTTTCAAGGCTGTAACATTTACTTTTTATTCTGAACAGCACTGAAAAGAAACACGCTCCTCATTTCAAAAGAATTTACTGGAAAAGGCCACGCAAACAAAGGAATCAGAGACACGCGTCAATTTACAAAACAAACCTTTTCACCGAAGGCAGGCTGCCACAGAAAACAAATTAATTTTGAGTTTGTTATCGTTCATCGTGCTTTTCTGTTTCGCTACACAGAGAAACCTCTGCTTTCCAGCACAATGCACTGACAGAGACTGAGAATATATTAAAGGTCAAATAAACCTATAAATGCAGAAGCTAAACATATGTTTGCATGGCTCAGTGTTAAAAACCTTGAACCTTCCTACGCAGCAAATATTGTCCAGATTTATATTTAGACGATATAATTTTGGGACAGCTGAGGGAGAGATAAGAAGGAATGAATCACTGCAACTAAATGATATGAAGCTATTGTAGTGTTACTTCATCTGGTAATTCCGTCTTTTTCGAACATAGATTGGAGAAACGGACGATTGTGCTTGGTACAGCTCTTTATCTACTCCAAATTGGGCAAAGTAAAATGCTCATTGTTTTTCATGTTTATGTTATACTACATCTAATTTGGAATTCTATGGAATAGAGCAATAAATTAGAATTTTAATTGCACTTTCTGTCTGCCTGTGCCATCGAAGAAATTGCTTGTCGCCCTAATCAGATTTTGCCACTGAGTCCCCGTCAGTCCTCGTCCATTATAATGACTTCAATTATGCAGTCAACAATGATCAATGTGACCGCAGAATAATGCGCTGTCGAGAATTTTGTTAATACAAACCCAAAATACTGATGATATCAATTATGTGATCAATTGTGTCATGGCCTTGCTTGAAAAAATACGTTTTGAAGAATTTTCCTAATATTTTTCTTAATTCTATTTTATACACTGCTCAAAAGATTTCCAGGGAACAACGGTTTGAATGCAGCCCATGTCAAGAACAAATAAATATCACTCAAAATGATAAGTTCTTCTTCAATTGCAGTCTGTTTTGAACAACTTTATTGTCTTTTGAGTTTTTTAAATTATTTTTTTTCAGACAATGGGCTCTAAATTCGTAGACCAGGCGGAGGTGTGACGAATGGGGGGTGCGCCGTGCCAACGGGGTTTGTCCAGGCGTATGTTACAATTTCGTGCCCAGTGCAGCCTGGCGCAAGTACTCTTCCGTCTTGCCTCTGTCCCGCCTTCCTGCGCAAGTGTCAAAGAAGGCGTGTTTGGGTATAACACAGCCGAGTCAAATCTTCACCAATCAAATGAGCTCCTCTCCTAACCTTTAATGTGTCGGAATATAGAAGCCTCTGTCCTATATCTGCATGATGCGTCAATGTTGCATTTTACTTTGCTGCTTCAGGCGTTTTCTGCACCCCTTACATCTATATTAAGCATTACAAATATGAGTTAGCTGGCTAGCTAGGGCATTCACGAATTATTACACCACCCTGCGCTGCACCAAGAAATTAGAGCCCAATGTGCGGGGTTAGTCTATGATGCCAAAAAATTGCTCCTTTAAATATTAAGAGCAGTATTATCTCAGCAAATTGATTCCCCTTGCTACTTTTGTCAGCCAAAATATTTTAAAGGCAAATTTATACTTATATTAGTAGCATGGTGACAGAAATAATATGGCTCGTGTATGATGTATTTTGATAAATGTATTCATATCTGCAGTGCCACTGGCTTAAGCGACTGGCTTTGATTACGACTCACATGACATTACGATGTCTCTATAGACAAAGAGTTGGTGTCGCAAGTCACTAAGTCAGCTGTTCCAAGACGCTGAATCATACAGCACAATGCACAGCAGAATACTTCACTCAGTATGCACATCAAAATGTGCTCCTGACCAAATCATTTGGTCCATTGAAGCTCAGAATGCCACACACCATTCCGCTTCAGCGCCCTTATAGCAAAATAATACATTGTATTTTTGTTAATCACATATCAGACAAGTTGAACACTCCTTTAGAAGGAGGGCACATAAAGCATTACAGCATGAGCAGATCTGTTTTCATACCGACTGCAGGGAAGCATGCTCTCCTACTACAAAAGTACTTGGCGAATGTGCCACTATAATAACAATTGACGGAGGGACAAGCGCACCTGACTTTTAAAAGAAATGGGAGGTGACGCTTCCTTTGTTTATATCATGTTATACCCACAATGCACCCATGATTAATTGAGAGGATGAGTACAACCCCTTTGAATCATGCACCTTACTTTTCGCTCAGATCATTCGTCACTAAACACACAGAAGTAGATTTGGACACGGCCTACTTGCACTTGCGTTGATCGTAAAACTATTGCCCAAGGTGTTTTGTCATGGCCAAAAAAAAAAAATCTCTGATCATGTTTTCAAAAAATGCTTTTTGGGCTGGTCCGAGCAGTGGCCAGGCTCCTATAAACGCGAATGTCGCTCAGTGAGTGAGTGAATGACTGACTGACGGGCTGCCTGAGTGATCAAGTTCAGCGATTAGCTGGTCGGCAGGGAAGAAGTTCAGCGATGGGTCAGTCGGCGGGAAAGATTTTGGGTCATAAATTCATTAAAATTGATTTCATTTCAAAATTTTTTGTCACATAATTAACCATGTTCAGCCATCACCAATATCGTCTTACGCTTTACGTAAACACATGCCAATTCCTTCACTCGAACATATTTATTAAGCGGTGTTACTCGAAACTGTGGATTTTTTGTCCTTATAGAATGGTCAGGATGAATACTCTTTTCTATTTGGCTGGCAGGTATAAATTAAAACTGGAACCGCACTGGTAGTTCAGCTACGGTAGTTTCGCCATTCGAATTTCATCCACTAGCCAACCTGTAACCTGAGCAACGTTAGAGCACTGGCATTTAGCTGGGTATAACAGAAACCTAGCTCCTCATTTATCTCCAGTACGTTTGGCGGCGTCAAATAAGTTGCATTCTGTGGGGCAGTTAACAATAGATACTCCAGCAATAATTACTGAGAATATTATAGCAGCAAAGTAATCAGGCTTTATTCATCAAACAATAGAAATTGTGTAAGGTCATAAAAAAAGCTAACGTGTCCACTTCATGTACCTGCAGCTGCTGACAGTTTGCTAGCTACCTGCTATGCCAACAGATTGATTACAGCTCACTGGCTCAATGGAAACTGTCGTAAATTCATTGTATTTGCGGGTAGCAAGTTAGCTACAGTCTGCATAATGTCGCATAATGTTGTATTATGCATAATCTCCGTTTCAGCGGGAATCCGTAACCAAATCATCAGCTGGTAAACGGATGTAAGCATGCGCAAAAAATTGTTTCTCCATGAATGTGAGATGAACTAAGATAGCTGATTCAATTTAGCTTGGCCTATAGTATTGGGTATGAGAAGGCGCGGCGCCTGTTTAATGACTAACAGCTCGTTTTTTTACGTGCAAAACTTCCGCAAAAATCGCTGAATGCTGTGATTTGACATTGCTGGCAAATGAGCATGGTATAAGCGGGATAATCAACTTCACGGAGGCAACCACCCTCCTTGATTCGCCACTGACTTCTGCCTTAAAACCGTGTAATGCCCACCTACAAGTTGATTATCCCTTCCATAACATGCCCACAGATGAAACGTGGGAAAAAGGAAACCTTGAAATTCGTTTTTACACCCTCATTATAAAGGAACTGCCATGTGTTCACAAAAGTGACGTCACGTCCCTGATTAACACAACTGTAAAGATACCGTTATTGTTTAATCACGATTCATGTACATGCATACATATATACTTTAACTTCTATCTATATCTATCTGCTGCTGCTGTCTCTCTCAAATTGACATTCACAAAATCAATACCTGCTACTTTTACTCTAGCTCTTTGTCTACACAAATATATTACTTGCTTTTGATATATCTTCCTTACTCAAGACCCCCCCCCACCTTCCACTCCCTCACAAATTCTCACTCTCATTCCCTCCCACTCCCTCACTCACACACTCACACTCTCCCCACCCACTTTGTAAGTAATTCATCAGCTCTAGCTCATTACTAAACTTGCACTTCATATAATTGTGTGAGATTTGCCTCATTTAGCACCCCTTTCTTGGGCCCACATTCTCACACAGCACTTGGCAGCCCAGCCATACACTAGGTTGCACCTAGTCTTGTTGTCTGCTCTATTAAAATAATTACTGAGACAACATGTTTTATAGATGATTCTACTGAGCCATATACCATAATAAATAAATAAAATAAATAAATACTAATTCACAAAACATTTACAGCTAACTAATTCACAAAACATTTACAGCTAGAGGCAGAGTCTCCAATTAGCTTAACTCATGTGCTTCTAAACTGTGAGATTTCAACTTAGGACCTTCTCGCAATTCTTTTCAATTTTTATTCAACCAAAATGGCACCCTAAGATTACGACAGGGACATGCAGATGGTTGATGCATTTCAGCTTTTGGATTCAATGCTGCTTCCTCATCTGTGTGGTGCTTTGAATTCAGCAGAGGCACCACATGGGAAGGGAGGGAGGGAAGGGTGCATCAAAGGGAATTACAGCCCTCAGAACTCGCGCTCACCCACAGCTAACTCCGGCTTTTACAGCAAATTAAATCTCTATCAAAACAAATACAGCGCTGAGCTCATGAAGCACCGAGCCCCTGGGGAATGAGGTCAGGAGAGGGAGAGTGTGCCATCCGTGGTGCAGGAAAACACCTTCTCTGGACCAGCAGACCGAGAATTTCCCCTCTACAGAAGGACAGAAACAGAGCCTGGGCCCTAACAGTGTAGCAGAGCTGAGAACAAACAATGCTCGAGACCATCTGGGATGGCCTCAGCCGCAACAGCGATGCTAGTATTGTTTATCAGGACAGCAGTCCTCATTAGAATACGTTCAGTGAGTCATGCACTCAGACCGCACCCACCATCAAACTCAGCCTTCCTTTTTGTGTCGCCTGCGAAGCATAGCGGCACATACGGATCACTTTGTCCGGCGTCTGTCTGTCCGTCCGTCAGTCTGTCTGTCCGGTAGTCACACTTTCAGTTGGTAGTCAAACTCCAAACTAAAGCTTCGCAGGCGACACGTGTTCACCTGAACACTCTAGTTATCTAAACTACTCACCAGTAATGTTTTGTGACCGCATCTTAAACAGTTGTCATGCTGTGTTGTCCGTAAACAGAAAGACCCACAATCATATTGACGCAAGCAAAAACGCTAAAAACTTTCACAGTAGTTTTAGAGTAGATCGACTGCAGTCTGCCCTAATCACACACGCCTGCATAGCTATCGAGGTAGGAATCGCTATCACGGCCGGTTAAAAAAATGAAGAGATTTACACACATCCAGACATCCATGCTGGAGCCGAATTGAGCAGAGGTACCCAGTGGGAACATGGGAACATACACCTGTTCACTCCTTTTCTTAAAAGAGAAATTCATAAAAAGTTAATGCGAGGTGAATGAGTTCAGGTGTAAGATGTCAACCTCATCTCGCCATTTTTTCCCTTTCTATTAACAACTGTTTAATAGTTTCACATGCAGCTAAAATTGATTTCTTTCAAAGCAAGTACTGCAATTAAAAAAATTTAAAAAAAATTTAATAGAAAGACAGAGAAAGAAAGACCACAGATAGCATGTGTTCTCATCAAGGGCGGTGTTTAAAACATGGGGATGAAAGGAAGTCAAGGCCCTAACACAAAAATACGAGGTAAAACATCATTATTTCACCAAGCGCATGATTCCCAAAATACTCATACAAACCTGGGACGCTTGGGCTACATTCGCGCCAGCACAGGTTTAATCAATGAATTCAGGGAAGCAGCGTTTACAAACTCATCACTGTGTGCGCATATGTGTGTCCTTGTGTATGGGTGCAACTGTATGTACAACCAAATTCTGTTTATGTGTGTATTAATTTTACCTGCTTTGTTATTTTCCATGTCCCTTGCTTTTGGCGTACCAGCTTTCTGGTAACTGATTTTTGGAGTTGATTGATTGCCCTTCTTATACCAAATTCCTCGTGTGTTACCAAATTGAACCGTTTTATTAAGAAATATAATAAAATCTGTGACATGACTGTCTGCCTGCATGCAAGTTTTGACTGGCTCCTGCCAGTGCTCAATATAGTAAAGGGTAAATTGATTTTTTTAAATCAGTCCTTTTTAATTCTATTTGCAAATTCTATGATGTGCCTACTTTGATTCCAGAATTGGGGTTGCACATGGTTAAATACTGGAAATATCTTTCCCTGTAATTACCTTTATGCATGAACACTCTGTATGTGTTTTAAAGCATGTCTCTCTTTAATATCACTATTAAGTGATTCCACCTCACTCGCAACCTTCAGAATACAGCAGTGCTCAATTTTTTACATTTACAGCAACCTCCACTGAGAATAAGTATGTCTGCAGAGATTGTGCCATGTTTCACTCGCTATAAACATTTATTTATGTATTAACAATAATGTAAAAATAGATGCCCTGAAAATGATCTTGAGGAAGACATGACAAGATGTGGGCTTTGAAAAAATAAAGTAAATAAAATACAGTAAGAGGGGGGGGAAAAATTATGAAAAAGCACTCCGACATGACGCCTCAAGAAAAATGTCATTTCACTCCGACAGTCTGGAACAATAGTACATCAGTAACACAGCTGAAATAAAGCCTTCACCGGAATCAGAATGAGCACAAATGAATTTATGGTGATGGAAGGCCAAAAAATAGAAATAGTTTTTGAAGCGCTTTTCACAGAGGCAGAATGCAGACTTATTCTGATTACAAATAACAATGAATGAATTAAATTATTAATCAATTAATGTATGAATTAACTTCAGGCTGTATTATCAGGAAGAACATATATCACAATTTCTATTGGGTAGATTTGTCCAGAATAGAATTCCATAATATGTGGATAATGTTTGCATCCTGAATAAAGGAGAGAATTAATGAAAATTAAAATACTTGAGGATGTATTAGCAAAGATGCAAACACCCACCCATCCATCCGCTAGATCCGCTACTGTAACTTACATGTGTTCAGCCTCTGAGGACCTCCCGAGTCACAGAATGGCTGGAGTCATTTCAGCATTTTATGGACCATAAAAATGCTGTCAAACATAAAGTAATACTGCAATACGGATTAATAAACTGCATACACTCTAAAGTTATGTGCATCAATACCGCTGCCGCCGTTATTGGAATCTGAGATACTGCCTCCCCCAAGAGGGCCGTTAAATTGGAAACTTTATGTCTGAATGATATTGCTACATCTTAAAGTGAAGGCTTTGTATTTTGTTGAATATAGCGTGTGTACTCAGTGATTCATCAATACAAGATGGAGCTCCATGGTCAAAAAAACAGCACATGTGATGCACCACAAGGTTTGCGAGGAATTGGACGGTGACAAAAAATCTACGGGCTTTACATCGCTTATTTGACATGGAAGTACTTAATGTCCTCAAATTAGAGTGCAGAACACCAAAAATTTTGGGCAAAACATGTAGGAATTGAAGCCTTTTGAATATGGATCGTTGTTCAATTATAGACAATCCTGACAGCATGACCGCTGCCAGTCTTGTGATATTGTCATGACATCTTGGCTCCGGAAGTTATGACTGCATCACTACCCAATCTGTGTCACAAAAATAGCCCTGACAGAGTCTGCCTGGTTCACTTTAGAAAGAAGGCACCCATAACACAACTTCCTGTGTTACATAACTATTCCTCCGACCGTCATCCTTATAAATAGACTCAAAGCTAAGTGGATTATATAAACATTTAGGGGAAATGGATGGCAGAATAGCTGAGCAAGTCTTCATAGCAGGTCTCGGAAAATGCCCTGGTCTGGCCAACAGACTAATCAAGAGACTACAGTGCTTTTCTGCTGGCAGGCTCCTGGCTCATTTCAACAAAAACATCCATTGGCCTATTGCCCACCTGTTGTGATGTCACATTGGTGAGGTCACCACTGTCATGACTGCCTCACTTCCCACCGTGTGTGATGTCACAATGAAGAGGGTCCCACTATGTACAGGGTTCTGCTTAAGCTGATCTCATACTGAACAAATTAAAAATAATTAATGACCTATTTTCACATGACTGAAAAAAAATTAAAACCATGTCTAAATCGGGCATTACTCAGACGTAATTTGTCGCACAGTTTGCACAGGTGAAGTATTCCTGTGACATGGGTTCAATGAGCAGTAGGTGTATTTCTGACATTTCAGAATATTTTGACTTAGGTTCTACAGCAGTGCTTCCCATCCCTGCTCCTGCAGTACCCCTCCCCTGGACATTTTAAATGTCTCTCTGATCTGACACACCCAGTCCTGCACATCATGTACTCCATTAATGAGCTGATCCGCTGAATCAGGAGTGTTATATCAGGTAGACATTGAAAATGTGCAGGACAATAGTGCTCCTAGAGCAGGGCTGGGAACCACTGTCGCACAGTGTGAGCAGCACAAACTACACCATTTCAAAATAAAAGCGCAGCAATGACTCCAATCAGTGTATAAATGCATCGTCCCTAGCCAGGCCAAAGTAGTTGAAAACATACCTCACTGATCAGTGCATTCAGTGTTCTCTCCATAGTTGCACAGTTGAAGTACCATTGGCATGAAGCACTCCTACAGTGTGAGTACTTAGTCACTCAAATCGTGAAGCGAATCAATCACACAGTGCACAGGGTCTTTTCAGGTTAAAAATCTGTTAGTTGTGCAGTGTAAGCTGAGTTTTGGTGTTTGGGCCTCGTTGCGTACAGTGTCTACACAGTGCCTCGGGTATTGGTTATTTTCTTTTCCCCATCATTTCCCATCATTTTCACTCTCTCTGACTAACCCACCACCCCTCACCTCTCTGAACCCAAAACTCAGACGGCCGGCCCTCGTGTTTCTCACAGCCTCACTTCGGAAGTGCTCTTTCAGGGCTGTTTCATACACCTGCAGCTATTGATCGCACCTCCATTAGCGCTCGCTGTTGCCGCGCTGAGGATGATGTGAAACTTGAGAGGAGTGGGGAATTCAGGATCGTCTCTCCTGCAGAAAAGCAGGCCTCTCTTAATGAGTAACTTTAATAAGCTTGGGACAGCCAGGAAGTTGCCCAGGAGCGGACACGTACTGGCAGCAAACAAATGGCTTTCAACCAATGGGAGAGCAAATTCATCGATTCACTTGCTGGATGCTGGAAAGAAAAAGGAAGTGATTACTGGTAGATTTTGGGGTGTGTGATTCAGCCAGTTGGCGTCAAAGAACAGAGAGACAGTTTCTGTACACAAGGAACACAGTGACTCCTGTTCTACTGCACTAAGTGCAGCACCTTTCCTTAAAGTGTATATCTCAGGTTAAACACTACTCTCGTCTAATGTGTACGAAAAGCCTTCAAAATGTACATACAGTATTTCAGTATTTCTAAAACTATCTACAAATGCCGTTAAATGACACTATTTGTCTGTTTCTGTAGTGGCTGATTTTTTTAACGTAACCTGGTAACTACATCACGTAAGGGAGTCGTGGAGGAAAGTAGCCTCTACTTACTATGGCGAGTGATTGGGAGCATGAGGAGGTGGCAAGAAACACTGCAGAAATTTATGATGGGCGGAAAACATATAATTTCCAGCCAGTCAGGCGTGAGAGAAGGGAGGAAAATCCGACAAATACTGGCCCTCAGTGACGGATTAATCCCTCAACGGAGGCGAACGAATGGAGGGTTTGTGAGGTGTCCTGGAGAGCAGCTACATAGCAACTAGCGCTTGAGCTAGTCTACGATCAGCAGTGAAAACCGTAGCAACCACACTATGTTTTACGGCGTATGAATAACACTGAGTGAAGAAGCCAACGTTTTCTGCACATCTAGCTGCTGTGATAATGTGATATGTTCAGATGAAAACGTTGACTAAACATGTATTAGCCAAATGATAATGAAGGCATCATGCTAGCTAGCCTGGCTGTAGCTTGCCAGTTCCCACTCCGACTGCCAAAATGATGTTTCCCAGCTAACGCAGTTATGTCACTGCAACGTGGCGGTTATGTAACTTTATGACCAAACATACGTTGCCGCCACGTAAGTTCTTACATTGCTGGTACTTGCGGGTGAAAGACACGATCACGTGGCCGCAACATATCTTGGCGACGTTGCTCGTCCGTAACCGCCACGTCGTGGCGAGGTCGCAGCAACCAAGACTTACTGGCGACATTGTAGCAACCTTCTTGAGAAAGGTTGCCATAACGTCACCAGGACGTTTAACCCTTTCGTTACCATTGTCGCATTTCCGCGACAGCGCTGATCCCGCATCCTCTGTTTATGCACAGTCCCTCGCTGACTTTACCGCCATTGCAGACAGTGCGTGCTGCTGCATGCGTATCTCCGTTTGAACAAAAATCCCATAGAGGAGAAATCGTCTTTTTTTGGCAAACCGAAATACGATTTTTATCCTTTTCCTGTTTTTACCTTTGGAAAACCTAAGCAAAGATATGTGTCAATGGAAAGGTAAATATATTTTGAACATGTTTTCTGTTCATTTTCTTTTCATTGTCCATTTCTGGCGTTTTTTAGTTAGATAAAGGGGGTGAAAATCCACATGCAATATCATGCTGTGATAGCATGAAAGTTTACGGTAAGCAAGGCTTATTCCCAGCAAGCGGTCATGACGTGGTTAAGGGCAGATCTGCATGGCGTGGTCCTCATTTGGCCTTTATAGAATCCACAAAATCAAGCTGTCTAAAATCTACAAGCCACACCCATATTTAACCTGCATTTCGGCTGATGGCTGTCGCAAATTTTGACCCCAAGTCTATTCAAAAGAAAAGACAGCTGTACACTAACAAATACTAATTAAATATATTGTTATTTCAAATAATTTGGAATTTAATTTAGGGGTTCTTCCAACCTGCCGTTCCATCCGACCCAGTGAAGAAAAACAAAAGAGAACAGGTGAGTGCATTTACGTTCATTTTACATTTACTCAAAATTCATTTTACATTTAGTCAAAACGTAATTAGGATAGGCTAAGCCAACAAAACACAATCTTAATTCTTATCTTGTACTTTTCGTGGAAGATTCGTTTCAAATGGTTCGGGTGTGCTATCTAGTGATATAATAATGTAACTGCGTGCAAGAATAGAGCATCTCCATGTCCACTGGCGTCTACATCTGCACAGTGCGGTGAAAGTACCCTGTGTCTGTGCGGAGAGCCCTGATCCATTGCTCTACGTCTCTGAGGAGCAGTCTTGTCCCTCCACAGCACTGCCCTGCCCCACTAACTCATCTCATCAGGACACATCAGAATTTCGGCCAGACAGAAGCCACATCAGTCTATGAGTCTCATGCTCTAACCGAGCACTGGTTGGATGGACTGGTGATGACGGAAAAGATTAGAAAATTAACCTGTTAATGTCAACCGGTCTTGGACAAATCACCACACCGCTACAAGAACTTAGGAAAAAAAGAATATAGCTATTGCAGAAGTCGTCATAGAAGAAATACTGTAACACCACATTTAATGTGCAACCCCAATTCCGAGATGGTTGGGACAAAGTGTACTGTAAATAAAATCAAAACGCAATGACTTTCAAATCACACCAGCCAATATTTTGTTCACAATAGAACTGAGATAACATAGCAAATTTTGAAACTGAGACATTTTTCAATTTTATCCACAAAATGAGCTCATTTCAAATTTTCTGGCTGCTAAAGGTCTCGAAAAAAGCTGGGACAGGGGCGTGTTTACCATGGTGTAGCATCCCCTCTTCTTTTTAACAGAGTGGAGGCGTCTTGGCATTAAGGAGACAAGTATCTTGACTTTAGTCACTGGAATTTGGTCGCGCTCTTTTTTAAATACAGGTTTCCGGCAGCTAGTGAGTTTTGGGTCTCCTTTGACGGACTTTTTGTTTAATTATGCGCCAAATGTTCTCAAGTGATGAAAGATCAGGACTGCTGGCAGGCCAGTTCAGCACACAGACTCTTCTACTACAAAGCCATGCTGTTGTAATAGCTGCAGTATGCATTGTCCTGCTGAAATACACAAGGCCTTCCTTGGAATAGATGTCGTGGGGGGAGTATATGTCGCTCTAAAACCTTTATATACCTTTCAGCATTCATGGTGCTTTTCAAAACATGCAAGTGTCCCATACCATATGCACTAATGCATCCCCATACCATCAGAGATGCTGGCTTTTGAACTGAACACTGATAACAGGTGGGGTGGTCCTTCTCTTTAGCCCAGAGGACACAACACCCATGATCTCCAACAAGAATTTCAAATTTGGACTCGTCTGACCGCAGGACACTTTGCCACTTTGCCACAGTCCATTTTAAATGAGCCTTGGCCCACAGAACACGGCAGCGCTTCTGGATCATGCTCAACATTGGCTTCCTTTTTTGCTTGACAGAGTTTTAGGTAGTATCTGTGGCTGGCGTGGCCGACTGTGTTAACAGACAGTGGTTTCTTTAAGTATTCCTGCGCCCATTTAGTAATGTCAATGACAGAATCATGCCGGTGAGTGATGCAGTGGCGTCTGAGGGCCTGAAGATCATGGTGTGACATAGTATCTTTGATCCCACGGTGAGGTGAATCCCCCTCACCTCACCGTTATTGTATTCTGAATCCCCTCATGGAAATCATCATGGAAAATTTTTCTACATCTATTACCATTTAATTGTTAATTAGTGATTCATTAATGATTGAAAGACCAAATACAGAGAAATTGACATAAATTTAAGAAAAATTTAAGGCATTTTTTGCTTATTATTCCTATCTTCACAAGTTTCTTCATTCAAAATGCTATTATTACTTTAAATTATCTTGATATGGTAAGGTATATAGTAATTATGATAAGATCCATGGGTAATATTCTAGAAATGAAAAAGAAAAATACCAAACAAGAAAATGTATTCATTAAATAATCAGCTATCATATTTATATACATATCATACATTTTCAACCACATCCTCAACATACAGTTGTCACATGTATAAACACTGTCAAATCACAAGTACAATTCATATAAAACTCACACAATCTTGCTCACAATCCATACATTCACAACACTCATACAAACTCTTTAAAATAATACAAATTAAAACTGAGTCTCATGAACAAGTGTCTTAAATCCCTCAACACAAAGCTGGAGTCACACCGAGAATACAGGCTCGAAGTGGGCACAGAGGTTCTGCAGGTAGATGGCCTGGTCCGATGGGGGGAAAGGCGGTGTTGGCAGGTTCTGGACCGTATTGCTGCCACTTGTAAGAGGTGATGCCATCCTTGACCGAGTAGGGTGAGTAGGTCCAGATGGAGGTGTTAAGAAGGGTGGCCGCGGCGAAAAGCTCCACCTCAGTGGCAAACTCCCCCAGCTGATCCATGCGTGATCGTTAAGAGCAATTAACTCACTCACAAATACCTCATTAACCATCAATTATTAAGGCCAAAGGACCTAATTTAGCCTTTGAAAGATTAGCAAAGGATAATTAATGTCCCAGTAATATATAGTATAGTAAGTATAGAGCTGTAGAAAATATTACCTAAAAAAAGATTCTATAAGTGGCGACATTTTCAATAGTCAATACTTTAACCTTGTTGAATATGTATTGACAAATATATGGCATTGCTGCATGCATCATTTGACTGATCTGTAGGCCTACATGAAAAAGCAACATCGCCCCATTATGACAGGCGGCCAAGCTAGGCGCATGGTCGCAGGGCGTAGAATCTCTGTTAAAGGGACTATCATTAGAAATGTTTTGAATAACCAGAAAAGTTTGAACGGCATTCTTATATTGATTCCAAAATCATTTTTAGTGTCGCAGCAACTTACTGCCACAGACGATGTTCCTCATGTCCATCTTCATGAAGTAAAACGATAACGAAATCGAGGATATCAAGCCAGTTGGCTCAGAGTGCGTTAGCTGTAAAGTTAACTACAGTATCTCAAATGTTAGAGCGCCATACTAGCACTTTTGTTCCTGTTTAGTAAATAATAATAATTAAAACGGCACCCTCCCGTGCAATCACCTCCCATGTGCACGGTGGAGCCAATCAACAATGACAGGATAGCATAGCTTGTCTTACAGTGCACAAATTGCAATTAACAAATTTTTTTGGCCCAACATGGGCTATGTCTCTACCAAGTTTCATTCTTCTACGTGGAAAAAAGTTTGGGGAGGGCTCCCATTGATTTTTGACAGGGCGTGGCAATGTCATTTTTCAAAACATTTTCTTGGGGTCTTCAAATAAAAAAAAATTTTTGCCAGGCTTGAATTTTTGGTCAAATAAAATGGACTTTATCGTTAATGTTCAAGGGGTCAAATTTGTGTTCAAAGTGCGGAAAGGATGATAATAAAACCATGCGGTTTTATTAATAATATAACAAGAGCATACGAAACGTAATGGAAACTTCCCATAACCAGTCCAAGACTACGGTTAGCATACGAGCACTCGCTTGCCACTTCAAGCTCAGTTACGTGATTTCAGTTAACTCACTATAGGCTGATTCATACTCCATAAGAACAGAAAAATTTGTTCTTGTTCTCGGGGCTGCGGGAACAAGAAAAAAGTTCGTTTTGACCGGGACATTGAAATACTTGAAATAAGTTAATGTTAAATGAAGAAAAAATCTGATTAGCTAGATCATTAACCACTATTCAGACATAAATTAACTGCGCTCATCGCTGTAGGATGTCGCGTAGCGTCTATTTTCAGTAGGCTATTAATTGAATACAGTCTAGCTAATTCAAAGCAGTCTTTGCTCACTGTGCAGAAACTACGATTGGCAACAAAACAAAGCTATTAATCACACAAAAGACATTAAATAAAACATTCAAGTCTTGACGATCGCTCATTTTACAGAATTGACTTTAGCAGTCGAGCGATAAGCAGAGCTCCACTCTCGGTCACACTAAGCACCACGAATACGATGTTTAACCACTGAGCACCATGGCGGGACCGCTCCTTAGGCAGTGCCCCATTTGTGTTCATAAAAACACAACTTCTTGTCGCACTTGAGGTGTACGGTACCAACAATTTAAAAGTAAAATCTTCACGCGTTGTTAATAAACTATATGTAACGTTAGTTGTAAGAAAAATTTGTTCACGGATTTAACAGAGCCCCGCTTCTGAGTGTAGGCTATATTGGTTTCGCGGGCATTGGCACCGTTTTTCCATTCTCGAAATATTTTGGGCTGTCTCCACTTCTAGACAAAATCGAACAATAACGCCATATACTGGGCTTATATTTTTTGTCTGACCGGGTTTTAGGACAACTCTCGAGTAGGCCTACAAAGTCGATGGACCGATTAATGAGACACTTAGAAAAAGAAGGACCATCCGATCCAGTCTGTCGTGTTCACTGAAACAGCCTCCTGGTAAGTCAAAGGGTCACGCCCACTCCATCTTTCTGACCAATCACACAACAGTTCTCGGACACCACACGAGAAAAAAGTTCTGCCCTGGTGATGTGTCAAGAACAAGCTGCAAGAACTCCGAAACCCGGGCTGCGAGAACAAAATGGCGTCATTTTGTTCTTGCAACTTCGAGAACAAGAACAAATTTCTCTGTTCTTGTGGAGTATGAATCAGCCTTTACACTTTTAAGGCTTCAGCACGCAAGCAATCGTGGCCAGTCGGAAACTTTTGGAAGCGCCGGGAACCATCCGAAACTCGCGCAAACAAACGTGCATAGGCATTGCAAAATGGAAGCGTTGTAAACCGCTGTTAAAAGTTCCTACTTTGTTGTATCATATTTCGTTTTCTGATCTACAATCGTTCAAATATTTATTTCCCACAAGAAAATAGTACAAAATCTTTGGAAAATTAGCCTGACATATGCACTTTAACATTTAAGGAATTCCAACACACGTTTGGCAGCCACGTATATACCCTTCGGTCATTTTCTTGGAGCAAAAAAAGACTATTCGAACGCAGCCATGGACAGAGGATTGAAAGCATTAGACCTTCCAACTGGACTAAACCACTCACCTCCTGCATCAGAGCGGAGGGGCATGATTTGTAATTTTAGCTTTATTTAAAGAATTTTATACGTTGATATAATAGTTAAATCATATTAATTAATTTATCTGAGAAACATCAAACTGACAGTTTTATGGTACTTGTAATTCTTTTTTCTTACATGTAGTCATTGCCACCCCCTGCTTTGTGTCCGAAGTGCCTGATCTGACGGTACATCCCTCTTCCGTTACCTTATGGCTATGCTATGTTATTTAATGTTGACTTAATTTTTGGGGGCTGGAACTAAAACTATTCTTTTGTGTGTGTGTTTTGTAAAAAAAAATAATAATAATGATGATGATGAAAAAAACACCTGTGTTGCTTTAGTCAATACCAGCCGTGTCCATGACAGTTGCTATTATTACTATGATTTTTATTATTACTATTCATATTACAATACATTTTAATCACTTTTCCAATATTATGATCCAGGGAGCTGTGCTATAGCAGGGCCCCCCCCCCCCAAATAAAAGATGATCACAAGCAGCCTTAAATTCATGAGGTACTTCAGGTGTTTGAGATGTCGGCCTCTCGGCGGGATATTTCACGCCTTTTCCCCATTAATTAAGGAGAATAGACTCCATGTTTTTTTCATTTGTGTTCTTCTTTCGGCATATGAACGCAGACAGAAATCTGGCGGCAAAGACACAGATGACGGTCGGCGGCGTATGAATATTCAGCATGAGTAATGTGGCACTCGCCTGTTTTTGACACGACCCGTGCCCGCGGGGAAACTGAAGCCTCACAAAGCAAGGGCACCATCTGTTACCTGTAGCTGGTGTCACCAAACCGAGTAAGGACAGTGGACAGCTTCTAAATTACCAGAAAATAAAGAATAATAAAATGCGCAAGCCTGTCGAAACTCCCATGTTTGCCACAGCTTCTGGTAAAATGTGGATATGATTTAACATTTAAGAACTGAAAATTAACATTTAGTTGCTTAAATAGATATCAGAAGCTGTGAGGTGATTGTGCGTGAGCAGATTAGAAAAGATGAGGGGAATATCAAATGAAGGGCTTTCCTTAAAGTAAAGACAGCTCTGCCAAAAGCCAGCTCATGTAATTTTACCTTTATGAGTTCATTGTTGACATTAGAGGGCCAGATCAGAGCACTGAGATGGCCAGCTATATTTGGGTCCAAAAGACAAGTAAAACACAGAGCAAGAGGCCCTGTTGTAGTCCTGGCCAAGTCTGAAACGGCATTCCTGCTCTTTCTGAAGTAAATTGCCAGCAGTGGATAAGGAAGTTGTTGAGCGTGGGAGTACTCAGATGTTCATATAACTTTCTAATTTCCACAGTAATGCTGAGTGCAGCTATGCTCTGATCCACCAGATTTATTGTGCTCTGTGTGACCTTCCAACGAGACAGATGTGTCGTTGAAATAAAAATCAGCCACCTCCTTGATTATACTTTCCCATTGTAATTGATCACAAAGACAAATACACCTCTGAGTATGATTTACTACTTGATTAGAGTCATGAACCAAACAATGGAGATGTATATATAATCTTTTAAGTAAACTAATTGTTCATCTAGTTACTCAGCTGGATGTTGTAAGAAATGGTCTTAAATTGGGTCTGAATGTTCTGCCTGCAGAAATGATACTCCAGCTGAGATTGGACACAAACACGACTCCACCTCCACATTTCCCAGTATAGTTTATGACTTGAAAAAATATTTTCCAAAAAGCACTTGCCAAACTGAAGAAATATGTGCATAATCTGGGCGTTTTAAGTTGCTTAAACTTTGTATACAAAAGTTTACACTTTCACCCAGCGCGCACAAGTTGCTGTTGAGCAAAACGGGCTGTATTCACATGAGCTGTAAGTAATGGTCAGTATCATTGGTCAACAGGAGATATGTCCAGTGCACATCAGTGAGGATGCTGTCCACATATACAAAATCCAGTATGTCTTCTTAGCTGAAGTAAAACCAGTGCATGTCATGGTTATGGGTTTTTGTTCATGTTTATGTTCAAGTTCAGTGTTCATGATTTTGTCTTTTATTTATTCTTTTTTGTTATTGTAATTCTCAGGATTTTAGTCCATTCCATTTCTCAGTTCCATTGCACTTGTCTCCCCTGTCTTTTGATCTAGTTGGTTCAGTCTGTTTTCCCGGTTTCCGTGCTCACTTACTTTGGATGATTTAAATGAATTCTGGTGTTTAATATATTCATTCGTCTTATTGTTCTGACTAACAAACTAACATTTGTATTTTGTATCATAGTCTACTAACACAGCTAATACATGTATATAGATTACTAACTTACTAACGAGCACTCCAGTTAAATCTGTAAAGCTGCACCGCTACAAATTAATACTACTTCCCTCTCAACAATCGCCCTGTTCTAGTCTCCGCCTCTTGCTCAGCTGTACCTGTCTCCCCCTGCGTTTCTGCGAGATCTCTCACACATGCTTAATTACTTTCCTGCACTCGTTATCTGTGCACTTAGAACTCCCTGAGCGGAGCTGTTTAAATGTCATAGGCTGTCTGTGTGATTCCCGTCCGTGTCTTAGCTTTTGCCAATTTTCGTGGTTATGGTTTCCCTCATGTGATTCTCCCATAGGAATTAGTCTGATCCAGCTCACCTGCTCCCTGCATGGCATGTGACTTTCCTCTCATCTATTTAAGCAGTCTTTTCACAGCCAGCTCCTTGTCGGAATGTTGATCAATCCTGTGCGCTTCCCAATTGCTTTCACCAGTAGCATCAGAGAGCTTGCCCAGATATTGGAGATGTATCAGGCTGTCCCCGATCATGGATAAGTAAAGCGATCATTTCAGAAGCACCCGAAAACGCATCCCAAGCTCTGCAAAACCTACGTCTGTTCTAACTGCAGCCCAACTCAACATACACATACAGCACTCTCTGGTTGTCTTCAACTGTGGTGGCTACAATCAGGCAATGTTATGATGAAACTGTCACATTGATGCTTACCGAAGTAACACAAGCATACCGATCATAATTGCTGCATATAAGTTGACCAGAAGCATTTTTAATTAGCAGAGCACGCAAACTAACATGCAGTAGCTGATAAGCGGTCATGACTTCGATTGTAATCTGTTGTGTGAAAAATTTGTTTCGTGTCTGATGTGAAAGCTGCTTAATGCGCCCATAATGCCTGTATTCGCGTCTTTGCATTGACTTTGAATGTAGCTAATCTGTCACACAAAAAATTCGTTTCGCGTCCGGTGTGAAAGCGGCTTGACGTGCCCATAACGTGTACTCGTGTCTTTGCATTAACTTTAAATGTAGGCTAATCTGTCCTGTGAAAAATTTGTTTCTTGTCCGATGTAAAAGCAGCTTTATGGATAGTAAGCCACAGCTAGAGAGAGCACGGTTACGTTATGAACATAATACAGGTTTTGCAGAACGTAAGTTCCGTTAACGCAGACAAGTTGCTTACGTGGAGCTACCGAATCGATCACTTCTACAAGAAAGAATTACCTATTTAATCTCTGCCTTTTTCGGCTTTTTATTAGCCACAACAATTTCTAAAGGGGGATGAAATTATGTCAAGTTAGTGCAGAGAATTCATTTGTAAACCGGTAGAGGCTTCTGCGTTTCGCATTGCTTTCACGGTAGCACCAGAGAGCTTGCTCAGACATTTGTGAAGTATACGCCTGATCCCGGTCATGGATAAGTGAAGCGATCATTAACTGTAGAGGCTACAGTTGGGCAACGTTACGATGAAACAGCCACATTGATGCTTACTGAAGTAACACAAGCATACCGATCACAATTACTGCATATACGTAAACCAGGAGAATTTTTAATTAGCACGGCATGCAAACTAACATGCAGTAGCTGCTAACCGAGCGGTCGTAACCACAGAGGCAAACCCTTGCAATACAGGTTTTACAGACAGCAAGTTCTGTTACTGTTAAAAGTTTTACTCAGCGTCCAAATTACAAACAAGTATTAAAAGTTAGCTTCAAATGAGGTTTATGTTCACACACCTTCTGTAGAATTTCCCCTGATATCACTCTTGCATATTTAGGACACAAACATTAGCAACAGTTACTTGGCTACGTTACCCACTGTGCTACAACCACAATCAACTGGCTATCACGTCAGGTTGGCTTATGCAGTAAAAGCAACTTACAGCTTCTGTAGCTGTGAGTCACGGACAGTCGCGATCGATACTGGCTTTATCTTCAGATATTTCACAAAGCCTGCGTTTGAGGCCAGTTGTTAGTGCTAACTATCGCTAGCGGTCCTGATAGTCACCCGCAACATGTTAGCTTCTCTTACATTATTTGCTGTTATATCGTTACTTACAGCTTGTGGCTCCGAGCGCTTGATCGATGTAACTGTTTCAGGTTTGAGAAGCAGCTGAAACGCTTATCCTGTGTCGAATTATCCTTTATTAACAACGCTGCTAACGTTCCCTTCAGCAGTGGTTGTTTGCTGCCAGCAAACAAAAAAAAAGCTACCCACTGATTTCTGGTGGCATCGTCTTTTGGAGACGATTTTTTGGAGAAATATTTGTTTTTCTTTGCGTCCAAAGGTAAACGTACAAGCAGCTTTGGGAGAGATACTGACAAAATTGCACCTCAAATGATCTGCGGTTCTTCTTTTGTATTTCCAAAAGTGTAGACGCTACTAAGGCATAGTATGATCTGCCATTGTTAGCGCCTGCTAGAATAGTATCCGGTGTGGGCAGGTCCAGCACAGTGGTTGGCTCTGACTAGGTCTTTACTAATTGGACGGCACAGCCTGACGTCAGGTTTTTCCCAGATCTCGTGAAGATCTTGGGAGGAGCTGTTCAGAGAGGAAATCACGCTCAGGAAATCATGTTCTTGGATTACGGCAAAACCCCGTATGTTTAGAAACTTTTCAGAGTTTGAGCGTGGACAACCAACATTTTAACATTACTTTGTCATTGGGCATTATTCAGCTCACTGGGAATTGGGGGCGGTGTCGGGTCTACTGCAATACACTGGGCTTTGTGGGGGGTAATTCTCACCCAAATCTCTAAAGTTTTTTTAATTATTATTCATCCATAATCTACCACTTAAACACAAAAATATCAAAACTGCAGACCCCTTTTTAGTTCCTTGTCGACCAAAGACTGTTTAGGCTGAACCCTTTTTTTTTCTTTTTTTATTCCTACTTATTTTGAGCTGTGTTTTTTTTTTTCAGATTACATTGGCAATGGGAGATTTATTTATGATCTTTTTTCTTTCATTTCTAGTTTCTTTTCAACAAAGTATACATTTGTGAAATGTGAATTATTTTTCTTTTACATTATATTGAGAGGACATTTACATTAGCACAGGTATTAAGCTATATTCTAGGTATTAAGCCGTTCTAAGCTATATCGCTCCTTTTACTCTCCAGGGACCGGGGAATTTATATTTGCCATATATTTGATCATTACACACTGCAAGCATATTTAGTGAACTGATTTATGTTTCAGCTTATGTGGTTAGCCTAGCTGATACCATAGTTCAATAATTTAATTACTATGCATGTGCAATAGGTTACTTAACACAACAATTATGTTTGTATATAGCAGAGCATTTCATCTATTTGTGGATACAATTATTTATTGAATGCTTGTGTGCTTGGCTGTTGGGGGTCAGAATGCTCACAGAAAAGCAGACAATTTGGGTCCTCAGTGAGAGATTTTATTCTATTTTTTATACCCCTTGCCATGAGAGAGCTATAGGACATTTGACATCACTGTTAGAGGTAAAACGGCAATTTTTTTGAGTGCTTTGATCCAAATTTTTAAGAATGTATTATTCAGTGCAGCTTTGTCTTAAAATTTGCAATAAATATTTTGTAATACCTAAGGGGCAGTTGTTTCATTTGCAGTTCACTCTCAACGGAGGCTGGCTTTCACTTTAAACAAAATATCAAGACAAAAATGTTGGGATTTAATCACTTGAGAGACCTGCGCATTTTAACTTCTGAAGCGAAAAATTGATCGTGTGCCAGTTTATCAGCTTATCAACCTTGAGTCTGAATGATGCGAGGGGATTGACTCAGAAGCACAGAACTTCAGGCTCAGTGTAAAACAGGAATTAAACAGCTCAAAGTGTCCTTATAGAGCAGGAGATTTGTCAGATGCTGCACTGTGACAGCAGAGACAAAGTAGGTCTATTACTGTTATGGTCTTCTGGGAAGAATATATTTGGTTTATTACCCTGTATTTGAAATTTTCTAAGATGATTGTTATGCGGCATCATCATTAGGGCTATTGAAAAGTTAAACCCGCATCATTGCATTTGCTACCAAATAAATTTGTCAATATATTTTGCAATTTGTCACTACAAAATATTGCAGTGGGCTACAGAATATCCTTGTTTGATTAGTTTGCTGCATTTTCAAAGGATCCAAAGCACAAAAAAAAGAATTAAAAAACTTGGAAGCAGTTGGAAGCAATGCATGTGTTTCATTATCGTTTAAATTGTTTAAATGAAATAAGATCATTTGAAACATCTTCATGCAATTCCATTGCTTCCAACCCTCGAGTAAAGAAAAGCGTGAGAAGTCCAGAGTCATAATCACCCAAACGCATGTTAATATGATAAACCTCCATGTACAAGGACTTCAATTCTGCACGAGAATCTCTTAGAAATGAATTGATTGAATAATTGCTGACTGCAGCAGGGGAACGTAAATATGCCTCTAAAACTCTTGCCTAATGCATGAGAGTCGACAGTTGTTCGTTATTAATGAAAACTGACCACAGAGAGTTTTGTTAGTTTCTGTCGTTGCAATGTAATGATTCAAAACAGGTCATGACCAATCATTATTTTTGAGGGATGTGCTTGAGCTTCCCCTATCGGCAGTTCACCAGCCGTCGCTGAGCGCCCTCCATAATTATTGGCGCCCCTGGTTAAGATGTGTTCTTTAGCTTTAAATATAAATAAATTCAGTTTTTTTTTTTTATAATATCAGATCACAATGACCTTTAATTCAAGTGTATTTATTCAGCGGGAAAAGAATTCCACATAAAGAAATAATTCTTTTACATCAAAGCATGTGTGCAACAATTATTAGCACCCCTGATGTTAATACCTTGTACAACCCCCTTTTGCCAGCAAAATAGCACCTAATCTTCTCCTATAATGTTTCACAAGATGGGAGAATACAGAAAGAGGGATCTTTGACCATTCCTCTTTGCACAATCTCTCTAAATCATCCAGCGACCTAGGTCCTCTCCTCTGCACTCTCCTCTTCAGCTCACTCCACAGGTTTTCAATGGGGTTGAGGTCTGGGACTGAGATGGCCATGGGATGAGCTTGATTCTGTGTCTGGTGAACCATTTCTGTGTAGATTTGGCCACATGTTTAGGGTCATTATCTTGCCGAAAGACCCAGTGATGACCTATCTTCAGCTTTCGAGCAGAGGCCACCAGATTTTGATTTAAAATGTCCTGGTATTTAAAAGCATTCATGATGCCATGCACCCTAACAAGGTTTCCAGGGCCTCTGGAACAGAAACAGGCCCACAGCATCACTGATTCTCCCCCATACTTCACAGTAGGCATGAGGTGCTTTTCTGCATACTCATCTTTTGTGTTCCGCCAGACCCACTTAGAGTGTTTGTTGCCAAAAAGCTCTATCTTGGTCTCATCTGACCAAAGCACACAGTCCCAGTTGAAGTCCCAGTACCGCTTAGCAACCTCCAGACGTTTGCTTTTACGATTGTGAGTGAGAAAAGGTTTTTCCGTGCATGCCTCCCAAGTAGCTTGTTGGCATGTAGATAGCGCCTGAGGGTTGTTTTGGAGACTTTGTGACCCCAAGATGCTACCATTTGTTGCAATTCTTTAACAGTGAGCTTTGGAGCACTTTTTATTTCTCTTACCATCCTCCTCACTGTGCGTGGTGGCAAAATAACCTTGCGTCCTTGTCCAGGCTTGTTTACCACAGTTCCAGTTGTTTTAAACTTCTTAATGATTTTTCTGACAGTAGATATGGGCAGGTGCAGGCGAGTGGATAAGAGAAAAGGCCTCTGTGTCACATCATATTTATACCCCAGGGAAACAGGAAATGATGAATTACTAATTAAATGCTCCTAGATACTCTGATCAACTTTGTAAACTACTGTAGAAATGACAGAAATGCTTAAATTACATTTATTTCCAAGCAATTGTTAGGGGTGCCAATAATTGTGTAACAGGTGATTTTATGAAAAATAATTATTTCTTAGTCAGGGATTTTTTGCCCTTAAAATTCACTTCAGTTGAAGGTTACATTTTTCTAATATTTTCAGTGTGAGAGTATGCTTCTGCAATAAAAATTGGATTTATTTTAAGGCTTTTAACACATCTTAACCAGGGGTGCCAGGGCGCTGCATATGTATATATGTGTGTGTGTGTGCGTGTGCGTGTGCGTGTGTGTGTGTGTCACAATATAAAAAATAATGGAGAAACAAAGACAGATTTATGTTCATATTTTATTGCTCAATGGTTTAGTTCATTCTTTTGTTTAGTCTGTTTCCATTTACTTTTACTTTACGTCCTTTTCCTCGAGATTTCAGCTCAGATACACTGAAGCAGGTCATTGGTCCTGTAAGCCCTCTACTTCCAACAGAACCATCCTCTAATTAAGCCAAAAAAATGTAATGTCTCCAGAGCTCAAGCGGTAATAGAGCAGGAGCAGTAGTGGTTGCATTAGCCGTTATTGTACAGTAGCAGCGTTTGTTATCAAAGTAGTGTTAGTCATAGCTGCAGCTGTTACAAATGAAGAACGGTGAATCTTTTACATAAAGATCATACATAATTGCAGTAATCATTTATTTATTTTGTTGGGCAACTGCATTTATTATGGCAGCTTTTAAAAAATAAGTATGGACAGAACATTTCTTTGTGCAGCACAAATATTAAATTATACTAAATCAATACTAGAATCAAATAACTTTCATTCGTCATTATTTGAGTCATGTAGACGCCTACACCTTCCTTAGCTAGAAACGAATAATACAGTCAGCACAGACAAGGACACACTGTGCGTAGTGAACACTTTTGACTGTGAGCAAAAAAAAAAAAAAAATTTCTATTTTAAGAACGCTGACAGTTTTCCCCATACAAGTTTGTTGCACCACAGTTTTTTTCTCACCCATAAAAAAGGGATAAAAATAAAAAATATAATTAAATTTCAATCGCAACGTCATACCAGCCATAGATTTTCAAACTTCTCATTTCGGTGTAACCACTACTTTTGTGTAATGTTATGAGATGTGAAAAACTTTGTTTTTTTTTTTTCATGTTCACCACAGACTTGCTGAAATCCTCCTCCAGTTTGGTAAACAATCTTGTGATCTTTGCTGTCAATGACAAATTAAAACAGGGTATTTCCCCTCTTGTTTGTGTAATATCTGGAATTACTTTTGGTTCCACTGAGCTGAACTTGAAACTTCATATTAAACTCACAAGTGTGTTCAGAAATCCAAGGAGAATACCCCTACAAGTTTGCAAAATGTTACATCATATACTGAAAGATCTTTTTATTTATTTATTTTTTATTTTTTTGGACAGCTAGTGAGCAGCACTGGGACCATGTACACAGCTTGAATTTCAGAGAAAGCACTCTTTCCAGGAGAAGCAGGATAGGCTAAACCCATCCAGTGCCATGACAGTTTACAGTGTCTTTTAGTTATCAATTAATTCCATTTCTAATTATATGTGCTTCATGTGTTCTTTTTTTGTTTGTTTGTTTGTTTGTTCCCACTATCCTAGCGCCTACCAAATTATGTGAAATGGGCTTGTCTCTCATTTTTCACGACTTAATTTTTTTCCCGTGCCCACAAAATTGGAAGAAATTAATTTAGGCAAGGTTAATGTGTATCAGACATGTACCAATGCGAATAAACACTTGGATTATACCCTCGATATTTCTATGAATATACCGCCAAAAATAAAAAAAGTTTGGCTATTTATCATTTATTTTGCATATTTCTTGAGTTGAATCTGTCTTGTAACCAGGGAGCAAAACTAAAAATCAGGTTGTGCTCTCTGTTAGCAGATCTTTTAGTTTATATATATAAAAAAGAAAAAAAAGTGACCACGGTCTCCATAGTGATAATCAGTTTCCTTGTATTATCGGGGGCAGTCAACCATAGATTACACCATGGTTGATGTAAGAATACAACTGAGAGCTGAAACACACAAAGGCTCGCAGGAATACAAAAATCTAAAATGGCAAAAAACCACCCCGGAAAGGCCTAAGACTCGGATGTCAGCGGAAATCTGTCCTTCAGTTAGAGACAGCTGGTCCAGAAGATCAATTCAGCCTTGTCTACATATCTAGCGCTCCTGGTGACAAAAACACAACTCTTCCATTCTGATGCATAGCAGACAAACCACCAAACCATGTCATAAACCAGTTGTTCCTGCTTATCTGTGGAATGGACAGCCAGGGAAGGTGATGCGTGTATCTCCTGATAACCCATGAGATGCTTCTTCATCCCACGAAAATGTGTCCTCCAGGAGCGCAAGAGTTGCAAGGGCACAAATCTGATTCTTTTAGAAGAAAGCAAAGCGGGAGGGAGTCGAGGAGGAATGATTTCCGCCCTCTGCACCTAGGTTATGCAGCCTCAAGACTTTCTATAATGGCAGGGAGTTGCAGTCTTGTGATTGTGATGCACCGCAGATGGAGAACATGCAAACATAATTCCATCAGATACGTTAACACTTCATACGAGGAGTTATTAAAATCCGCGGGCACCGTGTTTGAGGCAGCGCTCGTATAGAGCTTTTTGTTCGTGCTGCATCTTGGTTGAATTGTTGGTCTTTTTTATACTGCTGACAAACAAATGAATAAAACTAATAAGACCATTCATTACTCCGACCGTTTTTCAGACACTTCTTATTATTTTAGCATGCAGATCACTCAAAATAATAAATAGGTAATTTAGAAGAGAGCCAAAACTGTCATTTATTTGAGTTTGTTTGCAGCTTTTCATTCTGATGAGTCAATGGGATTAATAAATACAGATTCCCACCAACTAACATTTATCAGGCCCAAAAATACAGGCCCAGTAGCAACAAGGAAAGAAGAGAGAGACTACAATTTATTTCCATAATACAACTGCAGCAGACGGTTTAATTTAGGCTATGATAATTATCTGAGCCATACAAATTGTGTATGCTAATTATTTGCATTCTAAAGAGAAGCATGCTAATCCTGCTCTAGTGTATACTGAATAGGGAGTGTCCATGGGTTTATAGAGTTCAGTCTCATTACATTTTATAGTTAGAATCAGAAATTCAATACAGGAAATGCAAGAGCCAGTGTACAGCTGCGTATCTGAATACATACACTCATCAGCACAGAGTGTGCTCTTTATTTGCTAGCTTTTACAATTCGGCAACTTGTTTTATTTTTGATAAAGTATTTACCAAAATGCACTGTATCATGGTCAACAATCCACTGAAATTTCTTTTTACAACGTCATAGAATTCATTTTGAATACTTAATCCACTCTAAATTAGGATCACAGGTGATTGGAATGTTCTTTGCAGAGCATTACAATTATCAACTGGAATTTGTAAATTTCAGTACTGGTAACTGAGAGAGATAAAGGCCTAGAATAATATGTAACAATTTTTAGAAGACAAAACACAACTCGTTAAAAGGGATGATGAAAATTTTTTTAAAGAAACTACTCCTTAAAGGATAAGAACATAAAACAGTACTCTTTAAAGGGATGATTAGAAAATAAAACCGTTCTCTTTAAAGGGATTATGTGACAATAATAATAAGAAAACCAACTTTTTAAATGGATAAAGAGAAAATGTTTTTTTAAAAAACTTTTCTTTCAAGGCGCGATGCAGTATTAACTCCACACTGCAGTATAACGTGAGCAGATCTGTGGTGAGGGATATAGCAGTTGCTTCCGAAAGGTTTGTGCTGTGTAAGACCAGGCCTTCGCAGCCATGGCGGAGTTACTTTCCAGCATGGCCCCCACAGTTCTGATGAGTGAGGCCTCTTTGTGCTCTCCGGACCTGGAGAGGCGCGATGGGTCGCCCGTGTCACGGCAGCCGTGAAGCTCACAGAGGATTGAGGGTAGGCAGCCAGTACATTGTTTTCATTGGTCTCTGTGCAGGAATCCAAACTCAACGTGGGCCTCCCACAGAGATGACACAGTCACACTAAGATAACTTACCCCTCTGCATTGTTACATTACATACCAGTAGCCAAACATGCTTCAAGAACTTGTCTTTTTGTTTTTTGGTGCGGGACTTGGGGCAGGTGCACAATACTGAGTTCTCACAGTCAGAAGCTTAAGTTCACCTCAGATTTATGTGTAAAATAAATTCATATCACATGATCACTAGGACAGGCCACTCAGTCCAACAATGTCTGCCTTTTTCCCACCAGTAAAAGAGTGTAGCGCAAGCTAAGATTACCAAAGAACAAGTTGGTATCCAGCACTGTGTCAAGCTTGTTCTTGTAAATCCCTTGATATTGCCTTCCATTATTCATGTCTTTTGTTCAATTAATTATTGAAAGGGAACAGTTGGAATATGAGGTGTCATCTGTGTCATACACTTTGTAGTAAAAGTTAAAAAAAAAACAAAAAAGAATTTTCCATTTTCTCACCTGCTGGGCCGAGGGCACAAAGAGGTGTTTTTGTCTTTGAAAAGTTTGAGCCAAAAGTTTAAGAAATAGTATCACGCTGAAAAACATATCACTCTTTAAAGATTACATGCTGGAGATTCAATAGTTTGGAGAGACTACAGCGGTTCAAAGGTTCGGTCCAATAGCCCAGACCCACAGATGTTGCATTTGAAAACACGAACAAGAAAGCAAAAACAACGACCAGAGGAAGAATTATTTCGCAAAAGTAATTCAGGTCAGAGGAAGTATCTTTCACTGGGAACAACACCTCTGTTTCTGTACGAGTTTATAAAGACAGAACCACATCCTAACACCGACTCGTCTCGCCGATATTTCCCTGACACGTCTCCACAACATCAATTTCACCGTGTCAGGTTGTATGATAGTATTTAGGACACATCATTATCTTCCCACGCGCTGCCAGATATATTTGTGCCTTGGGTCGCCTCCCCGGCATTATAGGAGAGATTATTCACTGGCAGCGTCTGTGCCTACCATGACAGCTATGGAATAAAAGATCTTTCTCAAAAAACTCAGTTCATTTGTTATCTACCCAGCAATTTAGCCTAATGGGTCAAAAGCATCGGTAAAAAACATTATAAAGTGAGATGGAACATAACCAACAGTTGAATGTAACAGAAATATACAGTCATAGGATGATGCAGAGTGTGTTTGGCTGCTTTAGGAGGAGTTTACAGCCAAATTGCATAAGGAAACAGAGACTGAAATATTAAGCAACCCGGAGAGCTGACGCTCGGCATTCTGCACCAGTTTGAGGTTTTGATGAATGTAACTGGGCCAGGCGTGTAAAACTGGGTAATAATTACGCTTTAATGGGAACACTGGCGTCCCATGAGCCACCGCGAGTGTTTACTTTTAGAAACATACAGTGCAGAAGAACAATGTGTGTTATATAAGAGGCGGCGCGGTGTCATTACCCGTTCCCACAGTGAGGACACCGGAGGCGGCGTTCAGCTGAGCCACAAAACAGCCCCCGATCCCACACAATCCCAGCCTTCCCAGCAACCCTCGGGCCCACCCAAACCAGTCAATTAATGGCTGTCAGCTATGATGTATGTTCAAATTACAGCGCAATGAGATTAGGGGTGCCACTTCACCAAAATAGTCACCCTCTCTCTGTCTGTCCTCAGTCTCTCGCAAAAAAAAATTTACTTCATTTTTTCAGTCAGTCAGCATTTAAGTCAGTTTCTTCCGGAAAAAAAAACCCCATACTGTGGATCTAAATGCAAATAATGTAGTACGATGTGGTCCACTAGTATTTGTATCGTGACATACTGTGGTTCAGAAAAGGGCTGTAATTTTTTAATTCATAAGTTTGACAGTCTGCATACATTTGAGGATATTTGCACGCATTTTAAGTGTTCTGCTCCAGAATCACGAGCATTTAATGTTGTGTCCCTGTGACGACTGAATATATATCAAATAATGACATTCTCTCCTGTGTTCTTGCCACATGTTGGTCCGTGCATCTTTTTATACATGTATGTCAATTTCTCTGGCTTTCTTTGATAAGTTTGTATGTTGGTGTATGCAAAGAAGGAGAGAGGGCAAGGCCAATGGGAGGCAAGAATGTCTCTCATCTCAGATGAGACATCTGCCACAACCATGCGTGAAAAGAAAAAATGCAGATGAAAGCTTGATAAGCGTTGTGAACTCCATTCAGTTAAAACTCATTCCATGTGTGACAGGCACATTTAAAAAGGGTAACATATTGAAGGTCAGACTGTGATGTAAGAAGGATCGGGGGCGGGGCGGGGGGGGGTCTCAGAGAGTAAGTCTGGCTCCAAGCCACTGAGAAATTGGGATTAAATGCAATGAACTCGCATTCAGCTCTTCGTCACTGTAACAGAACATCTTCGCCTGGCAACAGTATCCACGGTATAGGAGACTGCTGAACAGCCAGGCCCGCACGTGTCACATGAAATAATGGAGCACCAATCAAATTCATTTATATAACAGCTCGAAAAAAATGTGCTCCTATCATGCAAAGATACTTAGCTATTAATGCAAACTTTCCTGTACACATGGAGAGACTATTTGCGGAAATATGTCTTGGAAACCAAGTATACTTCTCATAAGCAGTGATTAGCAATGGACTAAACGCTGACAATGCAGTTTTTAAATAGGCAGATACACACATTTAGCATTTATAACTGAATCTCATTCTAAAGTACAATGGACTCAGTTAAGAAAAGAGCAAACCATTTAAAATTGCCTACACAATAGTATATATTATACTACTGCTTTGGAGGTATAGAGGTTTTGTGAGGTTGGCTTGTATTACCTTTAAAGTTTAAGCATTTATATCCACTGTGTTCATCCCTGCAGTAAGTCATTTAAAATTCCCATAATGCAGTTTTCTTTTTCAAGACTACCCACTTCCTAGAGTTAAACAAGAATACCTTTTTGCAACCTAATCGCAAATTCATTTGAATTCAGTGTTCCCACCGGCTAACAGGCATTTTGCAAGGCTAGCTTGTCTCATTCATTCAATTCAACAGGAAGAACCTTCTCTGCTCCTGAATCATAAATTTCTCATAGCAGCATTCCCAGGGTGGAGTTTGGTGGTTTATGTAACTCTGATCTAAAGAAAGATCATACGTTGTCTGAACCATGCCATCCTGGGGCTGTGTCTGAAAAAACCTTGTACAGAAGGTGTCCTGTTCTAATCTAGTCCCTTCTAGCCAAACACTTTCTGCCAGGGTCCAGCAACTCAATTTTCGAGACCCCGTGCAGAGCTTTGATATACTTTCGCTGACCATGGTCCTAAAACCACGGGCACCATTGAAGCTGTGTTCTAATAGTCATTTTTGCTTGGCAAAGTTCCTAATCCTTGAAAATGATCCAGAATTATTTATGTGGCAGCCACGATAAGTCTGCTTGAATTCTCTCAATGTGAAGGAAAGGTGCTTCAATGCTTCCTAACTTATCACCTTTACTTTAAGGTTCACTGAACCATCCTTTACAAAAATAAAGGAGATAACGCTGCCCCACAATGCCATGTGGCAGCAGTTTTTACAGTGACGACCATCCCTCTGGCCAATCACCAAAACAAACAAACGTGACGGGCGAAAGATGTATGATCACATTCCCCAGTGTGAGTGCATGTGGATTCTATTATTATATTCTATTATTATTAGGGCAGTTGTCTTCCTGAGCACTTATGAATTCCGCTTCATACCTTCTCTTAACCTCATGACGTTTTCGATTGAAGTTAAACAAAATCGGTCAAGAATTAGATGATGGGATGTCATTTATGACTAATTGAATGCAGGCAAAGAGTGAGTACAAGGGAGCTATACACGGTGCTGAATGGCACGCGGCTGATGGACATTCAACATTCTGAAGCTGACCGTGGTTCTGAAGTCTGACCCAAGAGAGCCTGAAAAACTGATTGTCTTGGGTTAGAGAAGGCCTGCTTTAACAAGACATGGTTGAAACTGAATATATGGCTGGACTATTTATGGTCCGTGTGCAAGTTTTTCATAAGCCACAAGACAAGATGTTTTAAAGAGCAATGACCAATGGGGAAAGTTCACTTGGTCGATCTACCAATGATATAACTTCTTCAGTCACTCACTCACTCACTACAGCTGCAGATGTAGAGCAGGACCAGCACAGTCTGGCCAAAAATCACCTATCAATAATCAAACTGATGTAATGCTGAATGGCTGGCGATTAACCCTATAGAAGAAATAAAGGCACCACAGGGTAGACATGCTCTGCACAAAACTAATTCAATTCATAAGTAAAGCTGGCTGCACTGAAAGTTTCCCAGGGTAAAATTGCTCAGGGATTCTGACATGCAGCCTTTATAATGCACCTTCACAAACATTGTCAGGATCAAGTGTTTCAAAACCAATCTACTTATTAAACTGAAGGCAAATCTAACTCAGCAACATTTTCAGCACAATCAAAATGGAGGCTACTTTACACAATAAAGCATCATCATACCATCTGGGCGAGAGTCCTGTATTTTATTAAATAAATAACCCATCTGTTTATTATTTGGTGCCATTCTGATTATGAAAAACTGTAGGACTGATGCTCTATATGGAAGAGCAATAAACAAATGTGAGCTATGCACAGACATGCTGCAAAAAAAAAAAAAACTTTCAGCCAATCTTATCATCTGTAGGCAGCAACGAGAGCATTCAATTAGGCTGCGAGTCAGGCAGGAATTTCTCTGCTTCCTCGAGTGTTATTGCTTTGCCAGGATCACTGACAAGCCATCAGAGGAAACTGCTGCTGCTATTTCTGTTCATTTAAATTTGCCTTATGGCAGCTGCCACTGAGCTGCCTTCTTCCAGCTGGACAATCCTTGCAGCTCAGCCAAACGGATGACGTGACCTTTGAGCAATGGACAGAGATCAGATTAAAAAAAAAAAACTTAAAAAACAATGATGGGTGAACTTCCTCAGCCACGCATCAGGTGTAGGCTACTGTGGAAAGGGTTGTGTGCGCAGCTAAAATCACAGTAATGTATTCAGAATTAGAGATAGAGCAGTAACTTTAAAACAAATAGTCATCCCAATAAATTATTTGCAACCTGCAAGCTCACATTTGGACTCCTGACACATTTTTAGCACTTTTAAAATAATTATTTTAACCATCCTTATTCTGAGTCATTTTGATTGGCTGAAATCCCACCCATCTGACCACTTATTTCACTGATAGTGGCTGTGAAGGACCATCCAGTTAAGCAGCATGTTAATCTGTGGCCCCTTTAAAGAATGTCAAGTGTCTCATGTACATTTACATATTAATTCGCTCCTTTTATCTGCACGAGGGACACATTATAGGCTTGCACCATTTTAGATAAATCAATTTAGATTGCATGCACATCCAAAGTGTTAGTTTGTTAACCCAAATGTTAGTTTGCTCATTGAACTATGCCTTGAAGTATCAAAGAAAGTTCTAAAAACCTCATATTGTTCTCATGAACACTGAGATTTTCAAGGTTAAATTAACTCTTACAGGGTGCATATAACACCCCCCCCCCCTCCCACCCACCCAACTCAGGTACACTGCAAGAGTTAAATTAACACTTGGGGTTATTATTATGTGTCCTCATCGATTCAAATCAAAAACTTCAAGGTACCTTGCAATCCATCTGGATGGGTATCAAATACTGGTTTCAAGAACGGCAATAAATGTGCCGTTTTCTCAAGCGGGCATTGAGCCAATGCAGTGCTCTCTAAGTGTCTGCTGTTATATTAGTTGGCAGCTGAAAAACGGCAGTGAGGCATAGTCTTTTCTCAAGTGCAAGCCATTAACAAATATCCTCAGTTCGGGGAAGGTGATTCATTCCACCCCAGAGATTGTTATGAAACAACTGCCATTAAAAAAGTTTTGCCATTAAAACGGAGAGAAGCAGGAGCTCAGCTCACACTCCTCTGGCTTATTGTGGGGGATATAAGAGAACAGCCTCTACTGGGACTTTGACAGAAAGGTGGAAATCAGTTCATATTCACAAGAGTGGCAAACCAAACACTGACTACTCAGAAACACATCTTTTATGTTTAAATTATCTAGTGCTTCCAACAAGGTTTATTTTCCAGGCGAGCATGGGTGGCATCTCATTAGAGATCATTACAGCAGAAAACAGCATAACATGTGCAAGTGAGAGCTCCAATTAAGGTTTGGTAAACCTGATAAAAAAAACAATTAATGGCAAATTCTGCAGCGGACAGAAAGTTGCAATTTCGGTTCTTAGTGCTTCAAATCTGATTATAGGCCAAACACACTATCAAAAATTTGAGGGGGATGCACTGCAAAAAAACAAGACAACATGCTAGCACTGCAAAAAAAAAAAGGGCTGTATTGTCAATGTATGCTCAGTCACTATATAAAGCACTATATAGTGTGTCAGCCATTTTGTAGTGCTGTTTGAAATCTCGGCTGTTAATTTACAGCATTATATAGTGTACTACAAAATCGTAGCCAAGTACACCAAAATGTAGGATTCAGAAGCTCTACCCTGGACCTATGGCACGTCTCGTAAAGGAAGGTTGAGGCACATAAAGTTGTTGGTAATGTTTAGGCATTTTTTAATGCAACAGAGACAATAATTGCAAAGATCTGATGCATAATATGTGGCAGCACGATGTCCAAATAGTGATTGAAATGTATTAACGGCAGACTGCCCTTATCTTCAGTGGGCATTCAATGTAGCAAGTACTAGAGTGAGTGAGTGAGTGAGTGAGTGAGTGAGTGAGTGAGTGAGAGAGTAAACAAATGCAATTCCAATCACAGCCAAGGTGTGTAAATGGGGAAAAAGGTTATCCACTGCAACATCACAGTTTAGCTGGTCTGCAGACTTCTTCAAAACAAAGCCAGACTGAGCTCACTCGGTTAAGGCACTGTGCTGCAGTGCAGAAGTGACTATCACGTTGCGGGTTCGAGCCCCGGTCGTACCAACCGGCAGTGGTCGGCAGCTTTTTAAGAGTAGCGCACAATTGGCCATCGTGCTACAGGGTTTCGAATTGGGAAGGGACTGCCTGAAAGAAAAATAATTAGCTTTGTTCGTTGCTCAAGCACCTCCTGTTGGCCAGATGGGTGCTCGTCAGGAAGATTCTGTTCATGTCCGGGTATCCTCCGCCCTCGTTCTTAACTTGCGGAGATTCAACCAATGAGTGTATAAGAGGCAGTGGCTGACAGGCACGTGCTTCGGAGGAGAGAACTGTCCTCACTCTCCTGAGTTGGCAGCAAGGGGTCGCATATGAGCAAGCTTTGTACATAGTTCACCAATTGGCCATTCCAGATTCAGGTGAGATTGGAGATGCGAAATTTGAAAAAAAAAAAAAAAAAACAAAGCCAGACAATAATGTCACAGAGGAAGATTGCCCAACAGAAAAGCAGCAGTGCTATTTCCACACCCATAATCCCATTTGTCTCTGAAACTCGTCATTCTAAGTCCCCCCCCTCTTCAGTGCATCAATAATCTATGGTGTGATCTAAATGACCCAACCCAAGCACAAACTCTGACTGATAGGTCTTCTTTCAATCAAACGGTCATGTGACCATCACTGGAAGTTTAACATTGAACAGCGCAAGAGGAACTTCACAGTTCAGCGCAGAAACATCATCTGTCTTTCCAATCACCCTGCTGCAGTTGTTCTCTCATCAGTATAAGCCATGAAATCTCGTGATATTAAACTGCACAATGCACTGACAGAAGGCAATTTCCACTTCCCAAGAACCATGATGAGACAAAGGTTGCAAGCATAATATGCTAATCCAAGCCCTGCAACAGAAATAGAGAAAACTGCTAATGCAATGAGACTTAAGTAAAGGTCACAGCTGCAGCTCCAAACTCCGACATACGAGCGCTACATCACCTGCTATGTGTACTTTTGTGCCTTATTCTGCTTGGCAAATTACCTTTACACAACTCTAATCAAACAAGCAACAGAGAGAGGGAAAGATAGAGAGGGATGGGGGGCAGAGAGGAATTGAGAGAGGTGAGACTGAGAGACCAAGACAATCAGACAATCAGGCAGAGAGAAAGACAATCTTCAGACCAATTCCTGATAAGATGATCAAAAGATTTCCAGCGGCTTCAGTATTTTGCGGTGAAGCTGTTATAATATTAGGACATTTGAGTTCCACACCATGGACTAAATCTTAAATGGTCAAACTAATCTTGAATTTACTTTATATATGTATATATATATAGACACACACACAGACATTTATTCCTCAGTAGCTGTTACTACAACTTTGGAAAAGTGGAAACTGGCTCTTGGTCTAAGCCTAACCTACTGGCATAAATAAATGACCAAAATTTCAGAGAAAAAATTTATTGGGGATTTTGTACTCAAAAAGCCTGCCAAATGAGAACTCAGAAGTGTGACGTCTTACTGAGAGTAAACAAAATATCCAGCCTTACGTCCGACATTGAATCAGCCTTATTTATCAGAATCATTGGTGCCATACATGAAATCGTGCTTTGATGTTTTATTTCACGTTTTGCCATATACTGATTTCATTGCGTGGCGCTTGAATTTTAGTTTGTTGGGGTAAAAATGGTCATCGTGAGCTTTTAGCCAAGTTTCTTCTTGTTAAGTGGATATGCTGCACGAGTACATAGCAATTTGGTAACATGTTTTATACGGTGTTTCTTCTGATATGCGTTTCTTGCCCCTGATACCAGATGCTTTCGAGTTTAAGAGTCTATGCCTCAGGTCAAACCATATGGATGGATTACCACCTTTATGGCCTACTGGTAAGCCTGCAGTCGAAAGTGTACTTAGTTAGGGTCACTTCACCAGCCTCACCCTAATGCGGGTTTGGTCTACTGAAAAACTCTTTGGGCTGTGTCACCACTGCATTGCCACTGGAATTGGTTTTGAACTGGGTCTCCACAATCAGGCTGGAACCGGGCAGGTGGGTGAACAATGCGTGCGAATGGGCTGTAGCTACGCCTAGGCCTACTGACAGAGTGTGCAATTACGCAATCTACACTGACCAACACATCCAAAAAATCTTGCCAAACGAAGTCAGAGGGAATGATCCCACTCACAGATAAAGAATAAAAATTTAGTAATAATTACCTGTTATCGCACTTTATTTCAGACTGAACGATGTTCTCTAAGCAACTCCTCTCAAAGTACCTGAAACGAAGGACGCTGGTTGCTGAAGGCTACCCATTCGCTCACTTCATTTTGACGAACTGGGACCATATCTTTGCAGTCAACTTGTCCTTTGGAAACTCAAAGAGCGTATTGTCCTCGCCTCCACAGAACATTGCGACACATCGTTGCGGCATCGTTAAAATTATCACTTACTCACACGACAAAACACGCTACCCAATCACTTCACCTGGCCGCCATTACTGGCTTTGTTGCTCTCGGTATGACGTCATCAATAAGATGGTACATTTGCGTGAATCTTGGTAGCTATGGAAAAAGCTACAGCCCAAAATCGACGAAAGCGATGAACCTTTGCTCCAAGATTAATCTGGTCGCTCTTTAATCGAGTAATTAGGCTGTAGACGTGATTAAACTGCTATTTAGTGTAAATATTGCATCATATTTCAAGTACAACAAAGCTTATCAGATGTCAGAGGGCATTAATATGCCAGATTTTAACTTTTGCAGTATAATACTAACAAGCCGCAGTGATTGAACCCAGGATTCTAACTGTGAGGAGTCAGTGCTATTAATTGTGTCACCATACCACCTACTTCTAGGTTTGTGCTTTCCGCATTCATGTTTAAGATTGCATGTTTTTTTTTTAACTTTAGGGGCATAGTGCTCCTAAAAATTAATTTGAATCAAGAGCCCTGCACACACACACAGTGTCAGTCCAGCGAGAAAACAGCTATTCCACGCGCTACGAGTGTATCTCTAAAACACATACACTAAATTCAGTAGAAATGGTCAAATCTGCATCCAAACTCCAGCCAGCTCTTCTGAAGTCCTGCCTCTCTCTCCCTGCTCACCTAGGGTTTCATTTCCTCCCATTTTTCTCCCACAGTTTGATGAAATTTAAAAATCTGCCCATCCTCAATATTTCTTAGAAATAGTACTGTTGCCATTTCTGACCAGTCAACAGAATACATCTGAAAATACGGCCTGCACGGTTACCTTACTGACAATTCTCACTTCCAATTACTTCCATCTCCACTGAGGACACATTGTATTCACTCTCAGACAAAGCGCTGAGTTTGAAGATATAGTGACTGAAAACAGGCTTTGATACAGTCTGACCATGATAAGCATATAGGAAAAAAAAGATACTGGGGAAAACGCTGTTTTTCATGTATGCAGGTATGAATGTGTATCTGTGAATGTGTGTGCATGTGTGCGTAACTGTGTACATCTGTGTGACAGTGTGTAAGTGTGTGCATGTCTGTGAGTGGGTGTGTAAATGTGTGTGCATATGCGTGTATGTGCATGTATGCATGCAAGCCTGTGTGTCAGTGTATGTGTGTGTTTGAATGCGTTTGTATGTATGCGTACAAGCGAGTGTAAGTGTATGTTTGTGACTTTGTATGTATGCATACAAGTGTGTGTGTGCGTGTGTGTGAGCGTGACTGTATGTATGCATGCAAGTGTGTTTACAAGTGTGCGTGTGTATGTACACATGCAAGCACGTGTGTGTAACTTTGTTTGTGTTTGTATGTATTCATGCAAGCGTGTGAAAGTGTGTGTGTGTGAGTGTATGTATGCATATAAGCATGTGAATACAAATGACCGCATGAGTTCGTGGCCGTGTCTGTATGTATGCATAAAGCGTGTGTATATAAGTGTATGTGTGTGCGCGTGACTGTGTCTGGATTTATGCATGTAAGCATGTGTATACAGTATAAGTGAAGATGTGTGTGCATGACTGTCTGTATGTTCTCATATAAACGCGTGTGTATATACGTGACGGTGTGTGAGTGACTGTGTCTGTATGAATGCATGTAAGCGTGTGTGTTTGTGACTGTATATACGCATATAAGCATTTGTATATAAGTGTGTGTGTGTGTGTGTGAGACCGTGTCTACATGTAAGCGTGTATGTAAGTGCATGTGTGTGTGCCTGACTGTGCCTGTTTGTATGTATGTAAGCGTGTGTGTATGTGTGTGTGTGAGTGTGTTTGACTGTGTCTGCATATAGACATGCAAGCATGTGTGTGTGCAAGTGTGTGCACATGTGTGTATGCCATGGAATAAAAGCCCTTCCATCTCTCTAACCCCAGGAGAACTGCAGCCTCGCCACAGTGGAACCAGTAAATGTCACTTGCATAAATAAAAAAATGCACATAAAGGTCTCCCATCTCAGAGGAATTGTTTAGGTTGCTTTTCATTAACTGCTGAACATAAAGAACGCAGGTGATTGTGTTTCTGAAATGCAGTTATTCAAATTTCCCCGTGCTCTTTTAACTAAACATGCAGTCCATGAAAACTATTCATAAAAATATCTGTTTTACAACAATGTTGGGACTCAAATGTCAATCATCAAACCTGTAGTAAAATGCCATTGATCTATAGTTATTGCTATCATTAAATATACGTCCTTCCAACTGTCATGCACTGAAAGGTCTCCGAAATGTTTGGGACGCAGAAAAGACCTTGATGAGGACTCAAAAGGCCTTGATTAGTTCATTTTAACTTTGAGATGCATGACATGGTGTTTGTCTAAAACTAATACCTGCCGCTGACACTGGCTCTTTTTCAGATAACATTGGTCAACTTGAATTGGAAATGCAAACTGTGCCTCAGCTGATTACAGTACGCTAGTGCATATAACGCAGCCCAATATAATTTTATTTGGGCATTTGAATTTTCTGAATGTTCTAATATGAATACAATCCAAATGAAAGCCGTGATTGTTTATGTTTTTAATGTGTGCAAATTGCATTGTGTAGCCGAAAAACCAATTTCCACCAAATGCAGATAATAAAGTCTAGAGTCTCGCTGCGAGGAAACCCACACTTGCGGCAGTTAACTGGAGCAGCTGCAATCTCTGCAGTGCACACGGGCACGAGGTTTGATTCATTTCAATTGGATCGTGCTTTCAAATTAATACAAGGAAATCACTCAAACTTTACAAGAGTCCAAAGTACGGATTTTCCAGTACAATGTATCCCATTTTCTGAATATGTGACTATTAGCATAGCATGCTATAGTAGGCCCAAGGTTTCGCCAGTGCATTCCGTGGAATGACGAAGAGGACTATGCTCGAGGTCCTTGTCCTCATCGTTCACTGACAATCTCTTTCAGAAGGGAATACCCTCAGTATACTGTTCAGCTGTCCCTCTCTTGGGCTGTCCAGCTTCAGGGTGGAAGAAAGCCGCTCTGACGTATTCTTAGAGATTCCTTATCTGATGAACACAACTAAAAGGCCTGTGTTCACATCCTCTGTCAACAGACTTGTTGCCTTACGTAAGCGCTGGTGGACACCAAAATATACATTACGAGCTCTTAACTCCAGCTTTGGACGCCTCTCTGCACCTTGTGCTGAAAAGCCGGGTTGAAGAATATGTTTTCTGTCTGCTGAAGGAGATTTTTACTTACTGTGCCCAACACAATACCTCCACAGTTTAATCTCCTGTTGAAGCTGAGGGCGTAAACAGTAAAGTGTGCCATAACTGAACTGAGACTGGCCTTTTCTGCCAGTTTAGTCAGATTATATTTATACCTAAAAACACCTCTCCAGTCTCCGGTGCCATGACAACACTTCCTGTTTCTGCTCTGGTCTGGCAAGAGAAGTGGTCCTCTGTCTGTTTCAGCCCTGCTACACTCACATACACACACAAACAAATGCACACGCACGCGCACACACACACTCACACACACACATATATACATTCTCAGTCGCACACATGCATGAACTGACAAATATCAATACATGCACGCATACACGCAGGCGTGCTCACACACACTGACATATACAAACATGTGCAAACAGAAAACACACATGCAAGCAAACACACGCACGCGCATGTGTGCGCACACGCACACACACACACACACACCCGCACGCACACATACACGCACATACAAACACAGGAACAAGAAATTAAACACACAAACACTCAAATAATTAAAAAGATTCTCATTACAGTATTTACAGTTCACCCATGAGCTAAGCCCCTGTTGCCCCCTACTGGTGAAAATAATGTCATTCATGCCTTATCAATACAAATTGAGCGTGTAATAGTCATAAATATTAATAGCGCTTAATACAATGAAGCAAAACCCTACTTTATATGGATGCCTTGTGCAACACCTCCTGAAGTACCCCAGCTGAATCCTGGTTTTTGATGTTATCCGCTTCAAACGCACCTGATCACAAACTTCATTAGCAGCATTCGCTGTGTTTTAGATGGCAGTCATGAAATATCTGGATGAACTCGGGGGAATTTCAGCGGTTCGGGAAGCACTGGCCAAGGCTAATGTGTTCAGTCATATGGCAGCAGTTGTTGGCTTCAGGCTCTTAATTCCCAGCCAAAGAGAAAAAGAGATCTGATGTGTAATATAGTTTACCCTGATGGCCAAGAGAACAATTGATCAGACAATGGCCAGACCACATGCTTTCGATATTATGGGCCAGGTTTACTGATGCAAATTAAGCAGCGTCTCACACTAAATTTAGTGCTTAATAAAGATTCCTGGTGCAAAAGTCAATTTAGTCCAGGGCTAAGTTAAATGTGCATCCAAAAAATGGCCTTATAAAAGATACCGTACTGCACTTTCAGTATATAACTACATGCAGCAAAAATACGGATAAAAAAATGTGCATTATGAGTTTGGGAGGTAGTTGTACCAACTCAATCATAGCATGAGCTGAAAGTCTCGACTGTGATTGGCTGGCCTGAACTTAGAAGAGGGTAACTGAAGATTAAAACGCGTTTCCATTTGTGCGCATTCTGTAAGACGTCGACGGAAAGGCAGAGGTCCTCGCTTGGAGTGTCTGAATCTTAAAACCCCTCATGGAAGCCAGGCAGATGGTGAACTGGCATGTTTTACATCATTCCGATCGTCCAGTGTGCAAGACACAACCAGGGATCCACAGCGCTCCCATTTCTGGATAACTTGCAACTGACAACTGATGTGAGCTAACCAGAAAATTAATTTCAGAGAACATCAACTAACTGGGAAGAATTTGCGTGCTTCTAGAGAAATAAATTTAAGTCTACATCTTTACGATCTAGATTTGTTTGTTTTTTTATTCTCCATGTGTGTGAGTGAGGTTTTGAATAACAGTTCACCACGATGTCACATTCCCAGGTGACAACAGAGGCTCGCAGTCTCAGAAGTGAAGCTTTTATTACTGTCTTTTAAGCCCAACAGGTAAATGTGTGTGCGTGTGTGTGTGCGTGTGTGTGTGTGTGTGCGTGTGTGTGCGCGCGCGCGCGTGTGTGTGTGTGTTTTGTTCCTGTTTCTTCTTGGCAGCTGATGTGGAAATTAATCTCTTTCTAACACCTGAAGCCACATCTGTGAGAAAACTAATAAAAAAGTGCAAAACTGACAGTTCTGGAAGCAAAAAAGCAAAAATATATGGGTATATATTGTTATGGAGAAAATTATTGTCTTTGAATTGTGCTGTGAAGGCCTGTCTTCAAACCACAGATCCCCAAATTCATATCTCAAAACAATTTATCTGGGGGGTATCCACAAACACATCTGCTGCACTGCATTTGTAAAATTGCGACAGCGGACAACAATGAGTAGTTTTAGCTTGGGTTTAGATGTTCTTGTGAATTCAATTCATCCTGCTCAAAAGCATTCGGCATCTCGGCCAAACCAGACAACATGTAAAGGCACAGAAACATGGACATTTTGTTCACTTTGCAGCAACATTTTTCTTTATCCTATTATCTTTTCTTTGGTGAAATGAAAAGGATTAAAGTACTAATGGGCATTATTGTTACTGGTGTCAGTTATGCAACTAGTTTCTAAAACCACAGATTTCAATGGGCACATTTTATATTTGTCCCTTTGAATGAATTATTATTATATGCAGTACTGTGTACATAAGCATTGAGCAGTTGCTGGCTTCAGTCCCTGTGAAATGAAGCATATGCCAAAGTACTTAAGCATTGTGGCAGGTTAAGCATTTATCCCAGCTGGATAAAGTAGCCCAGAGTGACAATTCTTTTTCTGGTCTCCCTGAAGGAAGGTAGAATCATCCAATGACAAGGAGGCCTTAACTGCATCTCTTCACTCTTCATCACTGCTGAGTAGAGGTCAGGGGTTAATACAATTGACTTCAGTGTGGCTGTTAACAGGATTGTTAATGGGGTACTGCCATGTTGATCAGCATTATTGTGTGCGCTTATATCCTACGTTGTAAACTTGTGATAAATATGAAATTTGATGAGGCCAGATGGCTGATTTCCAAAACCTTCGGGCACGTACAAAAGCACAAGCATGAAGAATGACGGGTCATTGTAATCATCTTACCTGATTGCTTAATTGGTTTCACGTGTTTTAAATTAACAGTTCTTATCATGAGTAAAGAAAGCCCCAGCACTGAACCTTATATGACTCCAATGACATGAAATCACAAAATACATTTTTATCAGCTTTTAAAGTTCAGGGTAAATAAGTGACAGGCTAGGTGGCAGATATTAAGTTGCAACGTTTTCATCAGCTATAAACTCTATGGATGTCATCCGTCAATGCTCATTCGTCAGACTAAGACAAATGGGTAAAACTTATTGCCCTGAAACTTGATCTTAACCAATGACTCAAAACACGATGAGATGTTCACATAAGCCAGGAATGGAGGAAAGGTTGTCTGACACAGTGTGTTGATCCATAACTATTTGGACAGCAGCAGGTTGGGTTTGGGTTTGAACTCTCTTGGTTCGCAATACATGGATGCAAAATATCTGGACCTTAGAATTGCAGGGTTCTAACTGACATTTCTGAGGAATTTGCTTGCAAAGTTTGGACGCTCAGTGTAAACTTCGGGAACTGGAACTTTTTAATTCAGATCTGAGCCCAATTTTACAAATGAACTGAATACCCATACTTAATCATGAGACAGAATTATTCAATACCATTTATGTGCAATCGTTAACTCAGTTTTGACCAAAATGTCAGTTGGAACCCTGCAATTCTAAGGTTGCAATATTTAACCTTGCATACATCGTTTTCCAAATCAGATGAGCAGGAGTACCGAGTCAGAAAGCAAAACTAGTGTATCTGTCCAAATAAACATGGTTTGTGTTCAGTGTGGTCGCAAAGAGACAGGGCATTGTTAGCAGGAGCATGGAAGTAGCCACTGTATCACTGCTGGACCCACCGAGGGCCCACTTCAGTCGGAGAAGACCGAGCAGGTTATAATGACATTCAGCAGAGGGCCGAAATGACTTGACATGAAATGCGTTCGGGGTCACGGTTATCTGAACGCTTTGGCTCAGCGGCTCAATTTTCGCAAGGCTATTTTGGGTTCCCCGCCAGCCGGAGAGAGACGCATGGGAGACTGTGAGGGGTTTTACTGAGGAGTGAACGGATGCTCGAGACTCTGCCAGGGCCGTCCAGCGAAGAACCAGCACAACAAAAGAACTCACATCAAAGCTAATGTCCACATGCAGTATTTAACACGAGATCATTCCTGTCAGCTGCTCAGTACTGTGAGGTGTATATGCATTTGAATACAAAAGTCAATGTTTGATTTCTGTATAAACTGAAAATTTATAAAGTGCGGACTCTTCGTTTTCATTTTTGGGAATTTGAATAACATCCATGTTGAGCAAAATCACGAGGACATATTCTTAGCAGCCACTCTGTTACATCAACCTGTACATCTGCCCGTTAATGCAAATTTCTAATCAGGCACTCGTGTTGCAGCAAACTTACTGCATGAAATCATGCAGACATCCCGCTCTGTTTTAAGTCAGACAAAACATCAGGTGGTAAACAAATGATTTGAGAGACTTTTTGTGGAATGATTGTCTCTTTTACAACGACTGATTATGAGTATGACAAAAACTGCTTCAATTATTCATACACAACAGCTTCTACAGCAAACAGAGGGAAAAAAAATCCAGTCAGCAGCAGTGGTAATGTCAGATTTGAGAGGCACTTGACTGCAAATAAGGAGACTTGAACCTTGATATCCTCCGCATACTTTCATTTAACAGGACTGAAAATCCTTTAATGACCTGCCTGAGGTCTACGACCCACAGATATGCTTGACATGTTTCCCCGCCAGAAAAATAGGAACTGTGCCTAAACTTTTGGCTGGCAGTGCACATGCTGACAATACGCTTTGTTACCTCAGTGTCCTGGTTGCTTTGAGACACAATGAAATTACCAGCAGCAAATAAAGGGGAGGAATCAGAGATTGCAATACAATGATTTTAACTGGTGTGCATCCCTGATGGCATCTTTCCCATTAGCGATATCTTTTTTTTAAAGTCCCCTGTGACAGTCAAGCATGCACAAGCCCCCTCACTGTGCCGAGGGACCTCCTTTTGACCCCGTGTTAAGCACATTACTTAACGAACCCATCATCATTTACTAAATTAGCAATCCGAAGGACAATATGATTATCCGGCGAAAGAAATTGCACAACACTTTCACGCCGCACTAATTTACGCATCCACACATATTTCACCTCTGTGTACCATTAAGCCAATTAGGGCCGCTTCAGCAGCGGCTATGAGATTAACTCTTCACTTCCCAGTGCTCTGCCGAGGTTGTTGTGATGTGTCGTGATGGAAGCTTGGCTCTTTTTAGTTGAAAATACTCTCTATCTGCTATAATAGGAAGCTCTATTTTCGTGCTCCGCCTTCTGTTTGAGACACCGGGTAAGGGGCAATGTTGATTGGATCCCAACTCTGATAGACGGTTCAGTAATTTTGCCATTTTTATTCTTAAAAATCACAGTTTTCGGACGAACAGAAATCATTCATCCGTGTGAGTGAAGCAATGCATGCACTTACATGCAAATCAAACGCAGTGTCAATCTATAATTGTTTAATGTAAAGATGACATTTTGGGTCTACTCACAATAACATTTAGGAAAAATATTTTGCATCCATGAATTGCTTGTTTTCGACCAGTGGAGTGGAGTGCAGCATTCCTGCCAGGTACGGTATTTGCGATGTGGCTCCAGAATTTGCTTATTTCAGAATTTTCATGAAATACCTGGTGGATATCTTAGTTGACATCCTAAAGTTTCTGAAAAATGTATTTTGGCTTCATGGATCCCGGCACTCATGGCAGTTATATACCGTTGTCGATTTCAGGACTGTGACCTGCATCAACATATAGAATTTTTTTTTTTTTTTACATTTTTCAATTTAGTCATGCCAGGCATTGGACTTAGATGCATGCAGTTACGTTGTATAACAATTTTTTTGACATGTCTATATATATGAGGCTGTAAGTCTTGATATTTGAAATCAAAATGACATATTTCTTATTCAGATATATAGTTGTCTCTCTCACTAAGCAAATCTATCCAGTTTTAGTGGTAATTAATTGATATTTATAGAGTGACAAAAGTGTCCTGTCCGTAACATTTTGAACTGTCCTGTCCGTAACGCACATTGACACCCCTGTCAAATTCAGCTGTTCAGGTATTTTTGGAAAATTACTGAATGATATTCCTTTGATACAATGGTACATCACTGGATGGCTGAATTTGAAGAATATCACCTCAATGAAGAGAACTTGCGATTTAACCACTTAACAAAAAAACCCATGTCACAATCTGTCCCGTCCGAAACCGTTTTTCTTTTATGTAATGAAGTGCATCAATAACCGTTGATGACATTCATTTTTATTTCACCTAAAGTACTCCCAGAGTACTTCAAATTCAGCCATTCACACAATTCAGAGGACCAACACATTAGTAGCTGCAATGAAATTACTTCTCTAAGTGTCCTGTCCGTAACAAAATTAATACTACAGAATGCCCCTTTAGCATTAAATTGTTGGTTAAATCCAGGGAGAATGGTCCAAAATAGGAAAAAAATACTGACTTCAGGCACTGCAAGTTGCAACTGGCTTCAGATTTGATTGAACTCCAGTGATGGATGGTTATTTGGAGAGTGAAAATGAATTTTTTGTGACCACAAACACTGTCAAATGCACCAAAGCTTCAAAATTACGGACTGGAACTTCAAGTACAAAGGTAATTTGAGCCATTCTGCCATGAAATGACAAAGGGAAGCAAGCCCAAAATTTACTGTTTTGAAAAACGGGCGAGCGCAACTTTTCATTGTAGCTCTGTGATGTGGTTAGAAGTAAAGGTTTGGCACTGGAGCCATAAATACTTCCCATATGCCCCTTTCTCATCGTGACATATGGGGCTCTAATTTCTTGGCGCAGCGCAGGATGGTGCAGCCCACGCAGTGGTAATTTCGTCTGGTGCAGCCGGCGCAGTGGTAATTTCGTGCGGTGCAACACCGTGCACGGCCACTTTGGCAATTTGGCAGGCGGATGTGCGCCGAGATGGGTGTGGCGGCGTAGAAGGGGGAGGTGTCGGATATTCATCATGACACAGTGACAATTTTGTGGCAAAAGGTTCCCCTGAAACTGCGCAGAGAGCTCGTCAGCTCCAACCTGGTTTACTTTCTGGGCAGTGGTGATTTGGCCGACCGGCCACAGTGCCCACACGTCACCGAAACCTTACAAACAGGTTTTCAGAATGTCAGGCACATTTCAATGCAATATATAATTACAGCAACCACTATTTAATGTAACTATCTGAATCAGCACATAAATTATAGTATCTATATCAATTGTCCTGATGTCAGATCAAAGAAAGAGAGAGAGAGATGTGTGCATGTGGGCGCGTGAGTGCGTGTGCAGGCTATGTGGGTATGTGTCCTTCAGCTGCTTTCACACCGGACGCGAAACAAATTTTTTGCACGACTGATTACATTCTAAGTCAATGCAAAGACGCGAATACACGCGTGTTTTCGCGTCTTTGCATTGACTTTGAATATAATCTGTCGTGCAAAAAATATGTTTCGTATTCCATGTGCAAGCGGGTTAATACTATTATTTTCACTTAGGTTTTATCGTTTTTAGTGGGGGAAACGAATACAGCCTGATTGCTATGATCGCCTGCTGAGTTAAGATCACATATTGAAAATATATGTGTAACATATCTTGCATTGTTATCCATGCATGTTACTCCCAAAATTTTAAGCAGCAACAGGGTATAATAATAGAAACACACTATCCATCGTTTCTCTTCCCAATTATGCAGGCAGAAGAAATAAATGATCAACCGTTGTAATTCATTCGAACTTCATAACTTTGAATGATCTGACATAGTTTTGCTTGAAATTCCATTCAAGTTCGCTAATGGTAATGATTCGCGAATGCCCTAGCTAGCCAGCTAACTCATATTTGTAATGCTTAGTATAGATGCAAGCGGTGCAGAAAACATGCCTAAAGCAGCAAAGTAAAATACAACATTAAAGCATCATGCAGATATAGGACAGAAGCTTCTTTATTCCAAAATTTTAAAGGTTAGGAGAGGAGCTCATTTGATTGGTGAAGATTTGACTCGGCTGTGTTAAACCCACTCAAGGCTTCTCTCCTCCCTCTTTGCCATTTGCGCTGACAGGAGGGACAGAGGCCTGACAGAGGAGTACTTGCATCGGGCTGCGCCGGGCACGAAATCGCAAAATACGCCTTTATACACCCCTTTGGCGCGGCGCACCCCCCATTCGCTGCGGCTGCGCCCGGTCAACTAATTTAGAGCCCCTGAGTTAAATCATGTAATCCTGGGTGTGGCTCAGGTGACCTGCTTTCATCTGTCATTTCATGGCAGTACTGTTCCTATCTTTCACAACAGACAATACTTATTTAGGCAGCATGCTACAGACATAGGCCTTGTCAAGGTAGATTGGAGAACACTGCAGTACTTAATCTCTCTAAGCCTATACAGGCATTTCACTGCAGGATCTATAAGATTTAGGCCAGAGAACAGAACAAACCAGAATATAATGGAAAGGCTCAGACCTCCAAGGGCTCAGACTGTGATAAAAAGACAAAAACATACAAAAGGAAATAAGAAAATAAATACACTGAACAAAAATATAAACGCCCCATGTCAAATATTGATGCCAAATGGAGCTAACAACTCTAAGTGAGCATATGCTGACTTTTACTTGTACAATAGGATATTTCTCTTGATTTGTGTACCATTTTTTAATCCATCTTTCTGTCAGTGAGCATTTGCTCAGTGATGCAGTGATTTCACTCTGTACGTGGGTGTGGCATTTCCAGACGGTGATCAGACAGAATAAGCAGTACCCAGACACTCCTTATACTGGGGACAATAAAAGGCCACCCCAAAATGTCAAATTTTGTCAAAAGTCATGCCTCAGACGTCTCCAGTCCAATCCAACTTTATTTGTTGAGCACTTTAAAACAACCACAGAGGACCAAAGTGCTCTACAGGAAAAATAAGACATAATGAACTAGGCTTATGCCGTTGGAGGCGACGGCTAGGGGTATATCCCCAAACACCCCCAATCCTCCAATTCCCCAATCCTTGAATAGACTTTCATTTGAACTTAATTTCAGGTCAATCGGACAAATGGTTCTGAAGATATGGCCAAAATGGTAATTTTCCATCACAAAGCGACACCTGGTGGCAAAATATTGAACCATACCGGTTTGATGTCATCATGTGACACGTTGTGAGGTCATAACCTTGCAGTTGCACATTTCATGTCAATATGACAAATAGTTCCAAAGATATAGCAAAAATTGTGAATTTTATGTGAAAAAGCTTCACCTTGTGTCAAAATTTTGAGCCAAACAGGTATAATGTCATCGTGGGACACATCCTCAGGTCATGACCTTTCATTTGTACTTGATTTTAGGTCAATCGGACAAATATTTCCAGACATATGATAAAAACAGTGATTTTTTTTTTTCAGTTTTGGGCCCCTGGTGGCCAATCTAGAAATTGTAAATTTTCCAAAATCGAATCAATTCTCCCTCTTTATGATACTTACTTATTTGCATAACTTGGAAGTTCTAATTGAAATATTACTGAAGTTATCGCATTAACTCCTAAATCAGTTTTTGGCCCCTGGAGGCCAATCTATAAATCGTAAATTGTCCAAAATCGAATCAGTTCTTCCTCTTTAAGATACTTACCTATATGCAAAACTTTAAAATTCTAATTGAAATATTACTGAAGTTATTGCGTTAACACGTAGTGCGGCGGCGGTCGAACCAAAAACATAATACCCCCGGAATGCCATTCGGCGTTTGGGAATATAATAAAAGGTTCACACAAGAGATAGCAATAAAAATAAAATAAAATAATTTAAAAGACAACGCATAGTTAAAATAGCAGCCATACAATAAGAGAAACAATAAAATCAAATAAAGTAAAATAAAACAACATAAGATAAGAGTCAACATCTCACGTAGTGTTAAAAGCCAAAGAGGATAGGAGCGATTTAAAAACAGAGTAGAAGCCTGTCTGATGTGCAGAGGCAGATCGTTCCAAAGTTTTGGAGCTGCAACTGCAAAAGCACGATCCCCTCTGAGTTTCCTCTTTGTTTCTGGAAAACTCAGGAGCAGCTGATCAGCTGACCTGAGAGAGTGTGTTGGTGCATAAGGGTGTAGTAGCTCCGAAAGGTAGGGCGGGGCAAGGCCACCGAGGGATTTAAAAACAATTAAAATAATTTTAAAATGGATTCTGAAATGTATAGGCAGCCAGTGAAGTGAGGCTAAAATGGGGCAAATGAGCTCATATTTCCGCGTGGCTGTTAAAAGACGTATAGCTGCATGTTGGACCATCTGAGGGCAGGCGATGGAGGACGCGCTAACCCCTTGTGATGTTACGTCTGACACTGAAGCCCTAAGGTCTGTATTGATCAAAGGGGGAGTGTCCAAATGAATCCTGTTTCGAGGCCTGTATCGTTTTTTTAGAATATCACGTGACCAAAGACAAATGAGGCCCCAGTTCTCTGAAATCACGTGATTGCATCGTTGAGTGCTTCGATTCACTGAAAAAGCCGCAAGAAATTCAAGACGTGTTCTGCGTTATCTGGTGAGGTACGTGCAGAACACTGGAGATAATGGAGCCAACAAAAATAAGGAGGACGTCAAGGTATGAACATCCGGGAAAATTTTGATATAATATCTCCCAATAGGGTAAAACATAATATACATCTGCTGAAACCAATCACGTGGAGAATGAGTGGTGTGTGTGTGTCTACATAGATACAAGCATGCGCACGCACGCACACACGCACAGAGAAAGAGAGAGAGAGAAATGCGTATCCACATGTGAACATCACAGTAGCACTGCTGTACATCAAATGACCAGCAGATGTCAGTACTCCCAAATGGGCTGTTAAATGGGGCTTCATGATCAGCCTTTTCATGAAGCAATTGGCTGGAAAGATTTGATATATTCATGGGGCCTCATCACACCATCACTACTAACCCCCACATAGACTGCGTTGCAGTAGTCCAGCCGGGTAGTAATAAAGGCATGGATTACGTTTTCAAAGAGTTGCCTCAAAAGGATTGGCTTTATTTTGGTCAGCTGCCTCAACTGGAAAAAGCTTGATTTCACAACTGATCTGATCTGGTTGTCAAGCTTAAGTTCAAAGTCCACTTTAATGGTCATGAGGGAATGTTCCATTGGCATGCTGGATGCAGGGACGTCCACCAGAGCGAGCGCTGTGCAACTGAATGTAAACTATCGGACGATAGGCCGTTTGAGAGTTGGTTTCCGACGGGCGGGCAGCACTGCAAATAAACCTCATCCACGTCGACCACGTGTGACCACACCAGCACAAGATCACTACATCGGGCTCGTCCACCTGCGGGATCGGCTCACCCAGCAAAAAATGTTCTATAGGACTTCAATGGAACTCTATAGAACATCTTAGTAGAACAGTATGTTCTACAGGATTTTCCATGTGTTCTATAGGAGTTTGCTAGAAACCTATAGAGCGCCTCTATGAAAATAAAAAGTCCTATAAGATTATTGCTGTTCCATAAGACCTTCCTATAGAACACCCTAGTTGAAAAACCTGTTCTATAGGACTTTGATGGTCTTTAGGACCTTCTAATCGAACAAAAGCTTAATGGGAAAGATACCTTTAATAAGGATTAAATAAAAATAAAATAAATCTTATGAATCCTTGAAATGCTCTGTCGAAGGGTTAATTTACCTGATGTGTACCTGGGTTCTAGAAGTGAGAAACCGGACTAATGGTTTCCAATGTGCAATATGCAGTGATATCCACGATACAGAAGTAGCAAGAAAATTGTGTCCCTTTTAACTTTAAGGCATGCTTAAGCACATGGGGTACCAGGCACATACCTACTCATTGATTCTCTGATTAGATGATTGATTGACTGACTGACCACACAACTTAGCAGTATTTCAGTTACGGTATATGAAGACCTCTTTCCATTTCCTTGGCAGCAATTCAAAAATATAAGTGTAAGACATTACAACTTTATTATGCTATAATGGAAAACTTGTGTTCCTCTACTGCTTATGAAGATAGAATTACGTTGAAATTTTGACCATTTGAACTTTTCCCTTAATTTTAAAAATTCAATCAAATTATGCCTTTCCAGATTATATGCAGATTTAGAATTAATTTGAATACAATTTGAGGCCTGCTGAGACTTATTCCCACCATCTTAATACATTTCTAACCATGAATGTACAAGCCTCTGAATGGCTCACTTGGTTAAAGCACCGCATTTCGGAGCAGAACTGCCTGGGTTTGAGCCGCGGTCAGAGTAGCACACGAGTGGTCATTGTGCTGTAGAGATGCAAGTTGGGAAATAATTGCTGGGAAATGTGATTTAAAATGGTTGCTTTGTTTGTGGTTGCCTTCCAAATTTGGGTGGGATTTAAGATGTCGAACTGAAAAGAAAAAGACCTCCAGAGATTTTCTATGGAACTGTTTTCTATAGAACTTTTTTTCTATAAGACTTGAGGTACTAAAGTTTTATAGAATTCAATTGTATTCCTATAGCACATTTATAGGAATTCCTATAGCACATTTTTTGCAGGGCAGATCAGTGACACGCACAGCTGATGAGACCGCTGGTCTGCACAACAGTGGCATCAGACCACAGACAGTCCGTAACCGCCTGCAAGAAGCCAACTTGCACACTCGGCGTCCTCACCGTGGTCTGGATCTCACCGCTGTCCGGCATCGGAACCGACTTGCATGGGCAACCCCACACGTTCGATGGCCTTTGGCACGCTGGAGAGGAGTGCTATTAACAAACGAATCCCGGTTCCAGTTTTTTGTTAATAAAAACAAATTAAAAAATTTGACATGGGGCGTTTATATACTGCTCAAAAAAATAAAGGAAACACTTAAACAACACAATATAACTCCAAGTGTTCCCTTTATTTTTTCGAGCAGTATATTTTTGTTCAGTGTAAAACACATATGCAGCTCCCTTCGATGCGAAGAGAGTAAGTCAGACTGTAGCAGATAATAAGCTGAACTGCCCCAGTGCAAAACCATAGCCTTTTCATTTCAGTAATGGCTGAAGCCATTTATTTTTAATGGCCATTGAGGATGTAGATCAATAGAAATATGAAACGTTTTTGGTCGCACTCACCCCCGTTGCATCATCTCCTGAAATCCAAGCAGTGTGCGTTACACGGCTGACAAGCAGTTTCCGTTACAGTACAAGTGACGCCAAAGACATCAGAGGTTCAAAGGTCGTTGATTCACTCAGTTAGATGGAGCCATTTCAAATAAATAAATAATCGACACACCAGGAAAAAGCCCAGGTCAGTGGCATTTTAGTCTCTGTATCTGGAGAGGTGGGAATAATGACCAGTAAAGGCCCATTTGAGCTGAACAGGGCCTGTGATGAACAATCAGTATGATTGTATAATGGTGCCCCTGTAGCGAAACCGATATCAGCGTGTCACCCGTGATTTCCTTTCACAGAGGTGTATTAAAAGGAAGCTTTAAAAGTAGCATTGTGGCGCTTCCCACAAACATCTCAATGCACGGGAACAAAGGGTCAAAGGTAATTACACAGGACACTTCAGTCACTCACCATTTGATATTCCTGATCCTCTATTCTCAGTGGAAGAATCAGGACTTGACCCTTTAATGTGCGGAAAACTTGAGTTCGGCTTCTTATAGCTCTCATTTGGAAGCATGATCTCGAACCCAAACTCCTTACAAATAATTCTGAGGATGAATTCGCTAGTGAGCAGCCAGGTATTGAGAATACGGGTGTAAACAGAGATAGAACAGGAAATGATAAATGTTTTACAGTCAACTCACTTTAGACCAACAATCCTTGAGTTTCCATCTCATGTCAAACAAATTTTCAGCAAATTATAGAAAATTCGATTCAAATGGAATTTGAACTAAGTATTAGGACGTCACTATTTATGTGTGTGATTTTCTTACAGTACAGTGGAAAATGCTGAATGCATCATGTTTGGTAATAGTTGTTTATGCAAATAGAAATACAGACTCAATTTTGGATACACTATACTGAATTATTGTTTGTCTCGACCCTCCTTTTATAGAGAATCAAAATCTCCCCATGTGCCACACCTGATCAAAATGATTGGCCCAATAGTAGCCATTGATCTTCCATAATGACAAGGACATAATTCCAAACGTGTAAATTTAAAAACTACCATCTTGGAAGCATATTTTATGATCATATCTCTTACTTAGGACAGACCAAAATTTTGAGATTTTCAGACATAGAAAAAATATGCCAATGTGTACATCAGTAGCTTCCCCAAATGTTCAACAATGTTCTGTGATGTTTACATGTACATTTTAGGACACCATTAAATTCCTACAACACTTGCATATATAATAAAACACGTACATCAAAAGTTGAGTGAGAATGAAGAACGTCCTGATGCTTTTGTCAGGTAGTGTACCCGCATTTCCATCAACTGGCTTGGAGCAAATAATCTCTATTAACTAAGGTCGGTTTTGCCTCGAGATGGCGATATAGGGCACTCGTGACATGTATAGAACAGCAGAAGAAGAGGTGATTGCAAACCAGAGTGGAAAAAAAATGATGCGAAACAACTAGAAAAAAAAACTACTGGAGGAGAGACAAGGCTGTAAAATGGAAAGAGGGTTACGGGGGTGGCGTACAATTCAGCTAATCATCAAAGAGCTTTTCTTTCAGCTAATGATTCAAGGGAGAGGAATTCTAACGCTCGCAGCGGCAGCAAGGCAGCTACGTCAGAGCTCAGTTGGCTAAGGCCACTTTACATCATACACATTAACTCTTTAGCGTATAAGGCAAAAACCACCTCAAGCAAGCGTATGAATTTTCATGCAAGTTAGAGGAAGTTTATTTGCATTTTGTCATTTCCATCTGCAATTTTATGCAAGTTTTCAGAATGCACAAACAATAGAGAGATAAAAACGTGACAAGTTAAAAGCAAAAAATTATGCATTATTTCTGCATTATAGATAGAGAGAATATCATTCAGGGGACAGCAAAGACCATAAAACATGTAGACAGGGAGGAGAAATTCAGGATGTTCATCAATGGTCATGTTTAGTCACCATGAGAGAAGGGTCCAGTTAGCAGAAGACGCCCATCCACTTCACACAACAGTGTCTCCGCTAGCCGACTGCGAAGCTACGGTCTATTTGTCCGAGCGGGAATTGTTACGGTAACCATACATGGGTGCATTTCCCAAAGGTGCAGATGTTAACTTGCATAGTTGGAACCATTGACATTATTTGGTCGTACTATCTAAGTAAGCAACGAAAATAGCAAAGGCACTTTTGGGAAAACATACTCTGGGGGTCCACAACTCAATAGCATGTAAAATAGAAGACAATCAACTTGTTTGTATGTACAGCTCACAGGAAACTGCAATGCAGATGCAGTACCCTTAAAAAATAATGGCACCCCGAGTGAATATGAGCAAAACAAGCTGCAAAAACTAAGTCTTTGTGATTTACCCTGTTGGTCTTTCACTCAAAATATTCTCAAAAATCTTCTCCTTTCACAGGAAGAAATTCGTTCAATGAAAAAAAAAAAAACAAGTTGACATTTTTCCTTCAAAGCATAGATGCCGCAATCACCACTCGCCCTAGAATATCCTACAATTAACATCTAATTGAGGTACATTTCAAGTCATATTTCAAATTTTTAAGATAACCTATTTGAAATATAGATATGAGGTGACCCCGGAAAAAATTCCCTTCATCGTTCATTGCTGTGGAAAAGTGGAAAAGACCCAAGAACGCTATACCAAATCGCAATGGGACCTTGTTGAACTGCGCAACTCAGAAAAAGAACACAAGAATATCTCTAAACAGTAAAAAAAAAAAAAAAAAAACACTGTCACTCTCGCACTGTCAGGGCAATAAGTAAGAAGTTTAAAGTGACAGGAGATGTTAAGAATCAGCCTAGAACAGGAAGTGTGTGTACATTGACCCCACACACCATGAGGAGGATGTTTGACTGGTGAAACAATTTCCAAAAATCATAGCAGGAGAGTTTAATTGAGTCTCGGGGTCAGAGAGTCTCACCATCAGATGTCAACTACCGGACAGCAAGGTGTTTGGATGGGTTGCCAGACTATCAATCATCAGAAAACTCAAGTGACCACAATTTGCCAAGTGTAACTTGGACTTTTAATAGGAAGATGAGACCAAAATGGAACTTTTAGGCTACGAATATCAAAGATGAGTTTGGTGTAGACAGAAAGATAGCCATACTACCAAGCACCTCATAACCAATTTGAAGTACTGTGGTGGATTTTTCATTTTGTGGGGCTGCTTTTCTTCTAAAAGGCCCAGGACATCTTGTTAAGGATAAATGGTATCATGAACTCCATCAAATACGATACGTTAATGAAAACCTAACAGCCTCTGCCAGGAAGCTTAAAATGTGGCCATGGTTGAATCATGCAGCAGGACAATGATCCGAAGCACCTCAAAATCCACACAAATATGGTTCCCTGACCCCAAAGTAAACGTTTTAGCATGACCATCAAACCCCTCTGCCCCAAACCCCATAGGGAATCTGTGGGACGAGCCACAGAGGACATTCCACAAGCGTTAACTTTGGAATCTGAAGGACGTGGAGAGATTCTGTATGGAGGAATGGTCTCAGATCCTGTGCCATATGTTTATCAACCTCACCATACATTATAGATAGAAGACTGAGAGCCGTTATCTTGGAAAAGGGAGGCTGATCAAAATATTAAATAAAGGAGTGCTAATTGTGACACACATATTTTCGAGAAAATACTTGATTCATGAGAAGAATTAAATGTTCCTTTCAATTATGTTGCTTCTATTAAAAGGTCAGGTTTTGCAAATACTTTTGTATTTTGAATGCAACATCATGACAATAAATAATAAAGACTTTTTTTTAAATCTGGTTTTGCTCATTGCAATGATAGCACCCGAGACACAAGAAACAAGTAGATCAGAGGGATCTAATAGCTGCGACCTCGCCTAGCATCCGTCACGAGGCCTAGTGTCCATAACTGGTGGTTTCTTGTACAAGTGTGATGTCGAAATTGGCAAATGACCTTGAAAATCAATAGGGGACCCTTCCTCTCTACCAAGAAGCTTGTTTTAAGATGTAATGGCCATCCATCAAGTTAAAGTGGAGTTACGGTGCGAAAACTGTGAAATAAGGGCAAAATCGACACTTTTTTGACCGGTGTGACCTTGGGATTCGACAGATGACCTTGAAAATCAATAGGGAACCCCTCCTCTATACAAAGAAGCTTGTTGTAAGATTTCATAGCCATTCATTGAATTAAACTTGAGTTACGGTGCGAAAACCGTCAAATCGGGCAAAATTGACACTTTTTTTACCTTTGTGACCTTGGGATTTCACGGATGACCTTGAAAAACAATACGGAACACCTCCTGTATGCCTAGAAGCTATTTCCAAAATTTCATAGTGATCCATGAATTGTAACTGGAGTTACAGCGCGAAAACCTGCAAACAAGGTCGTGACCTCTGTGACCTTTGACCTCGACCTTGTGCACGGACATCACTTTGGTGAAGGTCAATAACTCCTGAAAAATTCATGATGATACGACGACAGGAACATGGTGAAAAAGGTGTCACAGATGGACAGACAGACGGACAGACAGAAGCGTTCATAGAGCTGCTTGGTGGCAGCTAAAAAGAATAAAAAAAAAGAACGGATTATATTATCATATTTCCGGCCTATTTATTTCCCCTTTTCAAAATGGCACATCATATGACCAAATCCATGCAAGAAAACGGCATAATTCTTAGGGACTGTTTGACTTTATGAGCTTGTAAACCATGGCAGCTGAACTCCGGCACCGTTAGTCTAAAGAGCGTCTCTTTGAAGCACCAATTGGCAACACTCTGAGCGGACTGATTGGGCTAATTATTTTTTATTCATCTCGAGTCTGACTTCAACTCTGATTCCCATAGCAACATTGCGAACATAATCACAAACAATTAACTGGAAATGAACCGTGGAAACTCCCCATTACAGTGGCCATTGACCGCACCTATGCCAATATATCCAATTACCCTCCGAATGAACTCTTTTTTAAAATTACTGCGGCAGGCGCACATTAGCAGGCATGTAACACACCTTCGTTATCGATAATGTCATCATCCAGCACTCATTTTCACATCGTATTGATTCTGAGGTGTTACCTTCCCGACACTGAAAATGTCTTACAAGTATTATACCAGCATTTAGAGCACTTTTCTATGGCTGGCCGTCGCACAGTGGATGTTCTTCTTTTGGAGACGATGCGTACTAGTTAGCGCATCAATCGCATACATCGAGGCGCAATCTGGTGAACGTTGGTAGGGACATGCCCAAAAAATACAAATACGAAATTGACTGTGAAAGACGTCAATTTGTTCGACATCTACGGCAAAAAACGACAGCATTTTCTGCTCATCCAGCCGTGCGCTATCGACTTAGGCCCACCGGATGAGCCGCTGAATCAAGTGAAGCGCTACGCTCCGAGTTCAAATCTGCTTCCTAACATGCGCTCTCATTCTGACCCAGAGTTTAAAAAAAGATGCGATCTCACTCTGCAACCAAATTGCCAGCAATCTTCCTCTTTGCGGGCGGTTTTCGCGTCCCGCAGAGAAAGACTCGGGAGGAGAGATAATGAACCCATTAAAGAGAAAAGGGGAATGTAGATAACCGTGCTATCGGTTAATGGAGTCTTCCAGAGAGGCATGTGGCAGCAATCAGCGACATTGTTTATGGAGTAAAACAGTCTCCAAGTACTGGAGTGAGAATTGTGTCTCACGAAACGTTACATTTAAAATGGGTCAGGTTGTACTGAGAAGAGCAACTGAAGTTCGCAAGATCACGTGAAGCTGACGCTGTGATGAACCATACGGTAGCCCGATATAGTGGCGTTTAAATAGCGTGTTTTTCGATTATTAAATTCCCTTGCAATCAGCTTCAAGAAATAATTTGGTAATGCCCCTGCTATTGTTTGTAAATGGAACGTATATCTTATTGTATCTGTCACCAGAAATGTTTAGTTAATAGGTGCGCGCATGTGTGTGTGTGTGTGTGTGTGCGCGCGCGTGCGTGTGTGTGTGCCACAGACATGGTACTGAGGATGAGAAGCAGGAGTAGACGGAGGACTTCAAGGTGAGCAGCACAAATATCGCATTTTATCCAACAAAATGACAGCTTCGTTCCCAGCTTTAAAATATTTTTCATAATAACGCCAACATTACGCCTCTAATACAGATTTGATGCTGAGAAATGCATTGCATCCTGGCGTGAATACGTATGATAACACCACAGGTTTCGTTTGGGTAGCACCTGGCAAATTAATTTTTACAGGATGGTACATGATGGTGGCTTTTAGCGGCTTTATTCCAGACGATACTGCCACCTGCTGGTAATTTCTGTCATAGCGTTTGTAATAGTACACTAGAGTTGCATACTCAGCACTGACAAACTGTGTATTTCAGGACTGCCGGCAAGGGTTGTGCCGTGACTGGTGAAAATGCCATTCTTCATTCGTCCACTGAGCCCAATTTCATCCCGACGCGTCACAGAGTGACGCTACCTGACCAAGCGTAAATATGTGACGCAAAAGGAGGCTTTTGGCATCACTGTTTGACGCCAGTTTAAAAACGAACCCCAACCCCTAACCCTCAATCCGAACACAAACCCTAAGCGACATAATAAGGGGGCCAAAAGCCTCCTTTTTCGACATACACCGAACCTTGTGCGGGAGCATCATTTTATGATTTCTTTGAATCAGAATGTGTTGATCTGAATATTCAATCACATCAATAATGTGAGTCGAGTTAAAATTTATGAAATGAAACTCAATACTACTACTGTATTACTACTAGTAATAATAGTAATGAGTGTGATCAACAAAACAGAAGACCACCAGAAAAATACAGTGGATCCAAAAAGGTTTGAACAAGGTACATTGCATGCCATGTAGGGAAGATTAACACTCCTTCTAATGAGATATTCTTTTTCACTGGTACAGACATCAGAATGTTCTCAACCCAGCTCATCTCAGTCGCGACAAAACTCCATTCCAAGCTGTGTCTCGCCCGATCACCTGTCTGACCCTGCACGGATGTTACGGCACTGGCTGGGTTATGTGGCTTCAGGGAAGAGGCCCCCGGGTTTAATTCAGAGTAAATGATGGGACTAGATTTGATGTGGGGGCACCAAGCTCACATATATCCAGCCCGGGTCATAAAGAAATCCTACCTGTATGATGGTTATGGGGACGGGGCAGGGCCAGATGAAGACTATAAATTCTCCACCCTGGAGAAACCCTACAGTCATGTCCGAGTGTTTGGCCAGGTTCTTTGAAGTCGAGAGTGTATTCACAGCCATAAGAGTGTATTTATTTTAAACCTTATTCCTGAAGGTGAAGTGAAATAAAATGTGACACCATTACGAATGAGATTTTCATTATTCTTTATTTGGCATTGAAGCAGCGGCTGATTGTGGAATGAGAGGATACAATGGGAAAGAAAGAAATGGAGGCATCACATAATCGTGAGAGACAGTGACCTTCAGTGTCTCTGTTATTAAAGTGATTTCGGAATGGTTCGTTTTATCCATCCAATTAAAAAAATAATAATAATAATAATAAAATAAATGTAGATTACAACATTTCATAGTCTACTGAGCCCATTACATACTAATTAAAGTTGATCACTATGCCTCCACCTACCATAGCTTCATACACCCCCATATATAACTGACCGTATCTTGACCTTTGACCCAATGGCCTCCAAAACCTCTTAGGTTGAACTACTGCCTGTGTGGAAGTGGCCATGTCTGATTTGGTGAACATACTTTCATGCCATCAGTAGATATAGCGCAGACAAGGGCTGTGAGGCACATATGACGGACGGTGTAGCAGATGGACACGCGCAGAGATGGACAACCGGAAAACAATACGCCTCAATGAAATAAAAATATAGAAGAATATCATGTCAAGTACAATATCACAGTAATATTTTCCTTTGAATGAAATCAGCAAATATCTGACAAATACTGTAATCCCTGTAACAGGGTATAGTATTAGACTCATGCATATTACAACCTGATTGGAGACAATGTGCACTCCAGGAATTCACATTGAAAATGCAGCAAAGTCCCTTCACTGTACGGTCATCATGTATTGGAACATACTACAATGGAGTTACTGCACACTGCAGCAAGCAAAAGTTCAGTCTATTTTAAAATAATACAAACTGTGTTTATTATAGTAGTCCACTCCATTGTGAAATTAATGATTTGGATTAAATGTAAGTATATACCATGGACTGTTATCTACGAGCCCACAGAGTAAGCCGACATGGCAGTCGTGATTCAGAGCCCTTGCTCGCAGAAACACCAGAAGTGCATATTTGTCCCTTTAATCTCTTTAATATTTCTTTAAAACTCCCACAGAGGCCTGATACTGAGACAACACACAATGCAAACAAACAAAAATTATTCATTTGCGTCTTGTTTGGAAAACCACGTGGGATTTAGGCCTGCATGGAGTGTACACAGACGAAATGAGATCCATGCATATTTATGTTATGGCTTTATCTTAAGAAAAGAACCTGCTCTAGAATTCTCACCTTCTTTATCATATCAACAAGCACCTACTATACACAGCTAATAAAAACTGTATGGAAGCTCTGAAGAATCTAAGAGGAATCCATGTAAAATGCATCAGAATTACATACCATTAACTTATACCTTAGCAATATGATAAGTAATGATGTGCATGAGGGACAATATTTAAGTAATATAAGACAAATCTAAATATACAGTGCCCTCCACTAATATTGAAAAATATGAACCCAAGGTAAGAATGAATGCCTGTATTGTTTAAAACCACTTGATATTTAATTAAAAATATTTGTCGTGGTTATGGTTTTCTGTCATGTTTATGTTCAGGATCAGTTTTCTTGATTTTGTCTTATTTATTCTTTTTGGTTATTGTAATTCTCAGGTTTTAGTTCATTCCATTTCTCAGTTCCATTGCACTTGTCTCCCCCGTCTTGTGATCTAGTTGGTTCAGTCCGTCTTCCCGGTCTGTGTGCGCACTTACTTCGGGTGATTTAAATGTATTCTGGTGTTTAATATATTCCTTCGATTCTCATTTACTTCCTTCTTCTTACTGTTCCGATTACTAAAAAAACTAACATTTGTATTTGGTATCATAGTCTACTAACACAACTGTTCCATATATATAGATTACTAACTTACTAACGAGCACTCTTGTTAAATCTGTAAAGTTGCACCACTACTAATTTATACTAATTCCCTCTCCGCAATCGCCCTGTTCTAGTCTCCGCCTCTTGCTCAGCTGTACCTGTCTCCCCCTGCGTTTCTGCGAGGTCTCTCACACATGCTTAATTACTTTCCTGCACTCGTTATCTGTGCACTTAGAACTCCCTGACTGGAGCTGTTTGAATGTCATAGGCTGTCTGTGTGATTCCCGTCCGTGTCTTGGCTTTCGCCAAATTTCGTGGTTCGGGTTTCCCTCGTGATTCTCCCATTGTAATTAGTCTGATCCGGCTCACCTGTTCCCTGCATGGCATGTGACTTTCCTTCCGTCTATTTAAGCAGTCTTTTCACAGCCAGCTCCTTGTCAGAATGTTGATCAATATTTCTTTGTGCAGAGTGCCTTGTATGCCATTGAGTATTGTTTTTCTTCTACTGGTTTGTCCGACTTCGATTCTTGCCATTGCCCTACTTGTATTGTTTTGTCTTTTTGGATTTTGACCCATTTTTGTATGACCACGATTTCTGTGTTTGGATGCCCTGTGTATAACCCTTGGCTTTGTTCATCGACTACGACTTTTTGCCTACTGTCTATGTACCTTTGCACATCTGTCTTCCTGGTTCTGACCCCTGCCTGTCTAGTCGACACTGTTTTTGGATTTCGTACTGTTGCTTGGCAATTCTTGCGTTTTTGGCTTTGCCTCGGACTTCATTAAAGGCATACATTTTTTGGATTTCCCCCTCTTGCATGTGGTTCCTGAACGCACCGTCACAATATTAACAAAAATAAAACCTCTAATTAAAATACAATGAATGAAGGAAAAATATATCACAATGAAACTATTTTTTTTCCTCAAAAACGTGTTTCACAATCAGTGGATCTTCCTTGCAAAGAAGGCTCTTTCATTTATGATAGTGGGTAATGAGGCTTGGGAACATACAACCTCCCCAAATCCATCGAATTCCCTGATCCACGCTATTAGTTCACCTCTTCAGCTCGTTCCGCAGGTTTCTATTGGATTTAGGTCAAACGACTGGGAACGCCGTGGGAAAACAGCTATTCTGTAGTTGAAGTACCAAATTTGGATTAATTTTGGCGCATGCTTCAGATCAGTGTCTTCCTGGATGATCCAACCACAGCCCAGCTCATACTTTCTGGCAGATGCAGTGAGTTTTCAGACAGTAATTGCTGGTACCTCAAGGAGTCCATTATAACATGTATCCTAGCAAGTTCTCGGTCCTTTGGGGGGAAAAAAAGCCCCAACATGAAAGGTCCATCACCATACTTTATAGTCCGGATGACGTTCCTTGCGGAATGGCCATCTTTGTTTTCATGCTGAAAGTACTTTCATTGTTTACTGCCAAAAAGCTCAATTTTAGTATTGTCTGCCTATTGAGCCCAGTCCCACTGGATGTTCTAGTACTATCTCGCAAACTGTAGGAGCACAAGTTTGCTTTTCAATGAGAATAGAAGCTTATTTCAAAGTAATCTTCCAAACATTGTGTAGCTGTGTTGATTCCGTCTGATTAAAGTTTTGGAGACTTCCTGACCCTAAGACACAACTCCCACCTGTAATTCTCCAAAAGTGAACCACAGAGTTTCCTCCTACCACTTGAACCATCCTCCTCGAAGTGTACACATTCAAAATAGGCACCCATCATCGTTTTGGTAGATTTGTAACATTGCGGTAAATGCCCTGAGGTGTGGCTCATATCACATTGAATTTATTTTACAATAAACTACAAACAATTTGCTTTTGTTTGGTGGTGCTCATAAACTTTTCAGTGAAATATTAATAAGGTTCGACAATTTTTAACTTAGGAGCAGACAGTGGTTTTCCCAGCTTCTGGCTGGCAGCGATAAACCAGAAGTTATAGGCAGTGACATCTCACAATACAACAAAAGGAATCTGTATTAGCTGAAAGCATGTGTGAAGCCAGAGAAGATAGCTGTCAATATTAGTGCTTTGTCATCTCATTTTGCGGAGGAACTTCTTGCTGAAAATGTGGAGACTTCCTCAAATGAGTAAACTGGAGAATTATGGCCCTATTTTTTCAAAAACAACAGCGATGTGCAGGTATCCGTTGCCGACGGTGAAGTTATAGAGATGGCTGTAGACCGTCTTCAAAATGCTGCATGGTTGGTATTGAATTCTGATGATGATAATTATTAAAATACATTTTGCCAGCAATACCTCAGTGCATCATGGGATTAATCTCTAGAACCTGTACGCCCCTAGTACTGGAGGCAGCAGCGCATCTCACAAGAAACACCATCTGAGGACACGCTAGGCTTGAAGCAACAAAGTTGTGTAATATACCTATTTAATGGAGAGAAACTTGGCTAAAAGATCATGATAACAATTTTTATCAAAATGAGACAGATTCAAACGGCGAGCTATTAAATGAGCTCCTAGCAAAAACTTGCTGATGACGCTTGTGTCGAATAAACAGTGCTTCTGAATCTGTAACTTAATTCTATCGCCGCAAAAAAGGGATATATCATGTAAAAGCAAAGACTTCACAAATTCTAAGCAAATAATGTTTATCGCTTTATGACCAAATCTCACTCAATTAGCAGAATCCTAGGAAGAAAAAGAAACTGCTCTCCGTACAGACGTAACCATAAATTATGCCTTACCTCCGGCACTTTCCCTTCGAATTTCCTGAGAAAAATTGTGGGGAATGCTCCTTCTTTCAAAACTCTACTGTACTGAACTTGAAAGAAAAATATCTCCTTGAGGAATGGAGTATGCTCAGAGCAATTGTAAGTGAAAAGGTCTGTCAAGGGACGATTTGATTCCCGGGACGATCTCAGTCTGGACGTACAGCGCATGCGCAAGAACGTCGCCCATGTTTTAAGCGTCAATACAGCAGCATCGCTAAGACAAATAACAGTTGTTTGTTCCCGGACGATTTGAGTCCTAGCAACCCCGCAAATATAGAAACTTTACCTTCAAGAGGTCTCCATTGGATTTGATCGAGTGGTGGTAATTTTAAACCCTGTAAGTTCCGAGGTTTTCTATAATAAAAAAAGTTCAAGATACGCACTCTACATCATTTCACTGGGAGTTTTCCATCTATTGCCTCCATTTATCGACATCGCGTTTTATAGGACTCAAATCGTCCCATTGATTTGTCTTAGCATGTTGCCGTAGTCACGCTTAAAACATAGGCAAAGTTTTTGCGCATGCGCTGTACATCCAGACTCAGATCGTCCCGGGACTCAAATCGTCCCTTGACATGGTCATTGCACAGCACAGAAGCATTGCTTGGTTTTTAGTTCAGTCTTGTTCTCTGTACTTGCTTTGTCAATGCTTTACCTAGTCTTTCGGAAACCTGGATGAAGTTACTGACTCACAAGGATCATTCGAACATCCAACGCCAACGCAACAAGACAGCATTTTTAAAATTACCATTCTGAAATTTTACCTCGCTGAATCTGCGTTTTTCACACAGCTAGTCACCGCGATGATGTCACGCCCTAGATCAGGGTCAGTGTACAAATAAACCGGGTCAGGACCTGACATAGCATCTATTTCAAAATTGCAATTTGGCTTGTCATCTTAGTTAGCATGCCGAATCAAGTGAATTTCCTACCATAATTGAGACTAAATTAATTGTTTAACTGCAGTTAAATTACATTTTAACTATAATAGTTAGACTATTTCAATCATGAATTCTTAAAAATCGTTGTGATACAACCCATATGATACCGGTTTGGTATTATACACATGTATACAACTGTCTCGCGTCGCGATTGGTCAAATTCCATTCATTGACAAATGTCAAAATGTTTGAAAATATTGTCGAGGTTACTGAACCAATTCTGCTGGTTATGGTACACCATCACTGGCCTTAGCCTCTAGTTGGCAGTTTATTCGAGTTTATGGGGTGAATTGAAGCACTGATTACTAAAACCCCACAAGTCAAGTAAGGTCAAGTGTAACTTATGGGGTTTTAGTAATAGGTGCTTCAATTATTTGGTAGCTAGCATGCTAACGCTTTTGGCAAGTAAAGTAATAAGTTTCACATGTGACTGTTGTCGTAGGCGCTCCCCCCCCCCACCACCAACCAAATAATACAATGATAACATTAATGGGACAAATAGGATCCCGAGAAGTCAACTTTATGGAACTCCAGTTGTAATTTTTATTAATTCCGAACCGAAGGATATCATTGGATATCCTCTATTTATATAATAAGTGATTTAAAAAAAAATGGTGTGATACAACCAATGAGATACAAATAGGTGTTTTCCTCTTTCCTGCTATTTTCTTATAGGGGTCATTCTACAGAAAAAGCCACTTTCTTGTCCCTTGGCTTTGCATACTATTTGCTAATTAATTATAGCTAAGATTCACATTAGATGTATATACTTGAGTAATATAAGATGTTCTTGGAATAGTAATACCAATTTGAGCATTGGCACTGGGTCAAAATTCATTTTTAACCAATCATACCAAATTTGAGGCACATGAAGGTGCATGTCCCCAGGCTGATGTGTGGAGGTTCAATGTCAGATTTTAAGTTTTAAAATATATTTTCCCCACATTTTGAATGCAATAATTTTACACCAATATCACATTTATGAAATGGATAGCATAAATTCCAACACATTGTTAGAAATAATTGAATGGAAATGGCTGTCCACGGGTGTCATGTAACTGGTGTTACCACTTCACAATAACCCCTATTCTGAAAAAAATAAAAACATTTATAACATCATTTCCAACTGAGCAAACAACTTATTGAGAGACTGTTGTGGATTGAACACAAGAAGTCTGCTGCCTCTTTTCATATTTTGTAAAATTGACCCTTAATCTCAACAATTTCATGTGGGGATTTTAGAGGGTGTCACTGGCATTACCGATTTTATGAGAAGGGAAATGCAAAGAAATGTAATACAATTGGATTTTATTATGCATTTTAATGATGTCAAGATGAATAGCAACATTTGGTTTGAATTGCTATTACTGCCATTTTGTAAGATGGCTTTGACATAAAAATTGTCACTGATGTTACCATCATTTATGTTACTATGCTTATCTTTGTTCTAAGCCTTTGAAAAGGCATCATGCATATATTTTTTGTTCATCTATGTTTACAGAATATATTAAGCAATATTATTTCTGTATTTCTGTATTTTTCTATGAGTGTAGAAAAATAATGGTAATCGATTATGAATCCACAAAAATTAGAGCTTAAAACAAAATGGTTAACTAAAAGTGTTACTGAAGTTTAAATGTATGAGAAAAAAAAAATGAAAAAAAAAAAAATATATATATATATATTTTTTTTTTTTTTTACATAATGCTATCCCAAAAGTGGCCGTTTCGGTAAAATGACCCATAGCTATTTATACATCTGTTTCGCTGAATTCTGGAATGATAAATGTGATTTTGGTCATTTTTTCTCTTTTACATAATAATGATTTGGCCCAGCTTTCTGTGGCTCATCATTGCTGTTATCTTTTGTCCCGCGGTGATGGATGACTTAAGGACAACAGTTATGTGTCCCCCCCATGTTTATATTCCATGGAAATAGGAAGTCATGAGTGACCATTTTAGTTCTCTCATTCATTGAGTGAACCTCAAAAATAAAATATGAATATGCAGTTCAATTGGGCTTTTCTTCTAAGGTATTTGAGTGGTGACAAAAATAGTAATGCACATGCTTCTGAGAAAAATTTAAACTTTGACTTTTTTCCCTTCAATATGTTCTGAAAAAAATCACCAAGAAAAAAAAGTTGAAAAACTTTGTAGGCCAATTGAAATGTGAAAAATTAAAAAAAAAACAAAAAAACAAAAGAGTAGATTTGTGATGGATGTTGGTAGTTGGACGCCAAGAGCAGTGGCCAGAAATAAAAGGAAACCCAGCAACGTGCTGAGAGACTGAAACGGATAGAAAGCACGAGACTCGCGCTACCAACGGACCTGACGCCGTCCGTGGTAACAAAACAGGCGAGCTCGAAAGAAAACAAAAGAAAAGGGAAATAAACCAAAGATTCCCTTCCTTAGTAACACTTATCCTGTTATGCAGCTAAGAACCTGACAATACTCTCTCTCAAAAGACCTTACCGGCTAAAGCGCCAAAGACACAATGACTCTCTAGCAACACGAACGAGGTAGAACAGGAGCTTAAATAGAGTCCGGGTAACGCCCCCAATTAATGCCAGCTGGCCCAGGAATCCGATGGCAAGCAAAACGATATCTTCCCGGACGAGAGTAAGAAAAGGAGCTCTCAAAGCTCCAAAACCATGACAAAATTAATCAAACTTAAAATAAAAAAAATCTATAAACCATCAAAGATCTTGCTGTAATGGTTTATGTTTCCTCCCTCTCAAAGACCAATCTGTTTGTTCTGTTTGCAGAAACAAAATCTTTGGTCAGCATTTGACTTTTGAGCATCAATTTTCATATTAAAGATTTGCCTGATTGTATGAGGCACAGCTCTCTCAAGCAACACAAGTTCTGCTTGGTTGGTGAGGAATTGTGCAGTTACACAGGCAACTGTGAGCCTGATATTGGCCAAAGCTGTATTATTATACAAAAATGAAGTGGATCTATACCTGAGGTTCTCACCAGGGCCTCAAAAACATGTCCTTTCAGTATTTTCTTTTCTACATTCAAACTGTGGTGGCACAGTGGTTCAGCGAACAGCACTGTAACCTCACAGCAACAGGGTTGCTGGTTTGAATCTGGACTGGGGTCTGTCTGAGTATAGTACGTGAGTTTACTCCTGGTACACCGGTTTCCTCCCGAAGTATAGTCTAGATATGCAGTCCATAGATATGTATGTCAGGCTAACAGGAGACTAAATTGTATGTAGATTTGCTTAACTCAGTGAAAAATATGATTTTATCCCAATACATATTTAGAAGAGTATGATAGATGACAGATTATAGCCATAAAATAATGTGCTAAAGGCGTTATTAAACAATAAAAGAATACATTCAAACTATAGAGTGCTGGTGATTTGTTCAAAGGTCCAAGGTGTATTCCTGCTTTCCAGCAAACACACTCGGGGATAAACACCAGCCAAACCCACGACCCTGAGCAAGAATAAGATACTTAGATGAGGTGATTGTTATTTAATGAAAGTAAGGATAGTGACAAAGCTAAGCCTGATAAACATTGTCACTTAAAGCTCCAAGTGCACCATCTCTAAAAGCCACCAGTCAGGAAACTACATCAAACATGATGACATACTTGTCGCTGTGTGTTATCTTGCAGTACGTAAAACATTGCCTGGCCTTTGCTTGGCATTGTAGGACTCAGTCTGAATTCTGAGGGAAGATTTTTAACCCATATTGTAATCATCATAAAACACTATCACCAGGTTGAACTATGGCACTTATATAGTTACTGAATGGCTGTGTTCTTATCACTGAAGGGGCCTGTGAGCTGAGCTGGGTAATAAGTATTTAGGCACTGAGAGTTAGTATTGCATCTGGTCAGTTTGACTAGCAGCCACTGCTGTGATTTATCTTTATAGGGTCTGTGAATGCCTAGTTCATGGCCATCCATACTGACCTCACAGCATTTTTATCTAAATATGCTATGAAATCTAAAATGTGCACAATGGTTAGCATTGCTGCCTCACAGCAAGAAGGTCGTGGGTTCAAATCCAGCCTGGGGCCTTTGTATGGGGTTTGCATGTTCTCCCCGTGTTCGTGTGGGTTTTTTCCGGGTACTCCAGTTTCCTCCCACAGTCCAAAGACATGCATATCAGGTTAATTGGAGACACTAAATTGCCCATAGGTATGAGTGTGAGAGTGAATGGTCTGTGAATGGTGTGTGCGCCCTGCGATGGATTGGCGAGCTGTTCAGGGTGGGTCCCTGCCTTTGCCTGTAGTCAGCTGGGATAGGCTCCAGCTCGCCCCGCGACCCTAGTGAGGAATAAGCGGGTATAGAAGATGAATGAATGAATGAAAAAAGTATTTTATATATATATAATATATTTATATATATCAGATACAAAAAGTTCTCTCTCCGTTATGCCTATTATTGAAACAAAATATGAAATGCGAAGAGGGAATTTGATTTGTTTTAGGTTGAAAGTCTAAGATATACAGTAACTGCAGCTATGTTGCAATAAAATTTTTTGAGAGTCTATTATACAAAAAAATATATATAAAATAAAATAATAATAATGATGAAAAGACCTGGCAATAGTTATCATTGCATGGAGTTTGCACCATGAAGATTTGTAAATAATCAATCAAATACAATTCCTTCACTTGCTGCTCCAGAAAGCTCTGCTCATTGTCTTGAGAGAGGTTCAGATCTCAAAGACCCACTTTATGAGCTCGGTTATCTTACTCAGCAAAGACATCAAATCTGTAATGAGGACAGTGAATACGGGACTCTATATTGCACTGGCAGCAGGCTTTTTGAATATAAGCAATTTACAGATCTTTATATTCAGCCTTAATGTCCACAGTAATTAATGCAGATAGGACTAGTCATACCTGAAGGATGATTGTGCATTATGATGTGAATTACAGACAAAGGCATAGAAAGATGAGGGCCAAAATAAACGTGGCTTGACCTTTTACAGTTTATCGAGAGAAATCTGCCTATCATAGTCAATGACTTTTGAAATTTGAACTTAAACGAACTGTTTATCTTTTGGTCCAGATAATTGTGTCCATTGAAAGGGTTTTACAACTGCCTTTATCTTTTAAAAGACATATTAAAAGACTGCCTCTATCTTTTAAAAGACATATAAAAATAAAGTTGTGTAGTACATTTTGATATGTGTGAAAGATAAGGTAATCCAGAACTTGATGTTGGGTTTTCTTGTCTCAAAGTTTCTTATAACTCAAATCAGAAAAAGTTGGGATGGTATGTTAAATTAAATTTAACACTGAAAGCAATTATTTGTAAACTACCTTTGACCTGTATTCCAGTGAAAACAATTCAACAACACATTGATGTTTAACCTCGTGAATTTTATTGATTTTTGAAAATAAACTCTTTATTTAACTTTTGATCCATGCAATCTATTTCAAAAGAAGATGGGACAGTGAAGCATTTACCACGAGTGAACATCTACGGACTGAAGACAGTATTGATTAAGTGTTTCAGGCGTAAACTTGTCCCATTCGTCCTGCAAACAAGTCTTAAGGAGTGCAACAGTATGGGGTCTTCATTGTCGCATTTTGCATTTCAAACGTGTTCTCTACTGGGGACGAGTCGGGACTGCAGGCAAGCCAGTCCAGCATATGCACCCTCTTCTTCTGCAGCCGTGCCTTTGTAATGCCTACAGAATTCCATTTTGTATTGTATTGTTAAAATGTGAATTGGCTTCCCTGAAAAGATATCATGAAAGCACAAATATCTTGCTCCAAAATCTCAGCATACTTTTGGGCATTAATTTTGCCTTCACAGAAGAGCTAGTTACCCTGAACTTCCATGACAGAGCATGGCTTTTGGAGTTGTTGCTGATAACAATCTAGGTGGTCCTTTTTTTCTTTGGTCCAGAGTGCACAGGATCCATTTCTTCTAAAAAAAAAAAAAAGACCTTCAACATTGATTTGTCCAACCACCGATGCCTCCGAGCCAAGAGAAGTTGACAGAGTTCCTGGATGCTGCAGATGAAGGCATCCTTTTTTCACTGTTTAGCTGGCATTTGTGGATCGAAACTCCGCATTGTAGTACTTGACAAGGGGTTGTCAACGTAATCCAGGGCCCGTGTGGTTTTATCACTTACAAGGAAAAAGATCATTCTTAATGCAGAGCTCTTTGAAAGATAGAAGATCATAGTTATTCATCTTAGGCTTGCATCCCATAGCCCTTTACGCTCAAAAATTCCTCCAGATTCCTTGAATCTTTTCATTTAATTTTGCACCTTAAAGGATGCGACATCCAAATCCCATCCAATTTTTTTTTTTTTTTTTGTCTTGAGGAACATTATTTTGTATCCTTCCAATGATTTTCTCATGCATTTGCGGGCACATTGGCCATCCTCAGCAAGTCTAAAGGACCCGGCATTTCCTGGATACTGCTTTTGCACTAAATCATGATCACAATCACCTGCTAACATCAGCTGTTTGGAATCACATAATTTTTCTTTTTTTACCTCACTATGAGTTCTGCATTAACCCTGTCCCAACATTTTTGGAATGTACAGTAGGCCCGAATGGCAGAAATGAAGGTACATCTACAAATAGAATCAAAATGACCAGACTAAACATTACATTTCTTATCTTTGAACTATCTGCAATGAAATACAAGGTACAGTACCCTTAGATATCACTGCATTCTGATTTTATATTCATTTTCCATACTGTCCCAACTTTTTCTTTTTTGTAGTTTTAGTTCAGATTTATTTAGTTCAGATTTAGAGTTTTACATTCTATTTTATTTCAAACTTCAGCTTCATTGCTAGTTCACCTTTCCAATAATTTACGAGGGACCTGTAAAATTACCCTTTTAAATCGCAATCTTAGTCAATTTATCCATTGAATAGATGTAGTCAGGTGGTCAAATCACATTATGTCACATCATCTGTCAAATCAGCTTGAACCATGTGGTCTCGCAATGAACACTGGTTTACAACCCCAATTCCAAAAAAGTTGGCATTTTATGGAAAAGTAAATCAAAAATGGGTGATTTGAAAATTCCATTCACCCTCTTCAATATTGAAAACACTACAGCAACACATCATTTGATGCTTTGACTTTAGAATTTAATTGCCAATCAACACCATTCACCGCTGCATATACTGATGCAAGTTAAAGCTTTACTATGCAAAACCGAAGCTGTATAAAAGAATCATCGACTTCTCAGGGCTCAATACCTGTTGTGATTCTGCCTTGTTGTCATGTTTATGTTCAGGTTCTGTGTTCATGATTTTGTCTTTTATTTATTCTTCTTGGTTATTGTAATACTCAGGTTTTTAGTTCATTCCATTTCTCAGCTCCATTGCACTTGTTTCCCCTGTCTTGTGATCTAGTTGGTTCAGTCTGTCTTCCCTGTCTGCGTGCCCACTGACTTCAGGTGATTTAAATGAATTCTGGTGTTTAAAATATTCCTTCGATTCTTGTTTACTTCCTTTGTCTTTCTGTTCTGATTACTAACAAGACTAATATTTGTATTTTTTATTATAGTCTGCGAACACAACTAATCCATGTATATAGATTACTAACTTACTAACGAGCACTCTAGTTAAATCTGTCAAGTTGCACCGCTACTAATTTAGACTACTTCCCTCTCAACAATCGCCCTGTTCTAGTCTCCTCCTCTTGCTTAGCTTTACCTGTCTCCCCCTGCGTTTCAGTGAGATCTCTCGCACATGCTTAATTATGTTCCTTCGCTCATAATCTGTGCATGTAGAACTCCTGGACTGGAGCTGCTTTATTGTCATAGGCAGCTTGTGTGATTCCCGTTCGTGTTTTTTCTTTCGTCAATTTTCGTGGTAAGGGCTTGCCTCATGTGATTCTCCCGTTGTAATTAGTCTGATTCACTACACCTGATTCTTATATAGCATGTAACCTTCCCTGTGCTTATTTAAGCAGTCATTTCACTCAACGCTCTTGTCAGAACGTTGATAAAAATTTTTTGTGCAGAGCGCCTTGTATGCCATTGAGTATTGGTATTCTTCGACTGGTTTGTCCGACTTCGATTCTTGCCATTGCCCTTCTTGTATTGTTTTTGCCTTTCTGGATTTCAACCCATTTTTGTATGACCACAATCTCTGTGTTTGGATGCCCTGTGTACGACCCTTGGCTTTGTTCATCATCTACGACTTTTTGCCTATCGTTTTTGTACTTCTGCTCATCTGTCTTACTGGTTCTGACCCCTGCCTGTCTAGACGACACTGTTTTTGAATTTCGTATTGTGGCTTGGCAATTCCTGTGTTTTTTGGCTCTGACTCAGACTCCATTAAAGGCACAAGTTTTTTTGGATTTCTGTCTCTCACAAGTGGTTCCTGAACCGTACCTCACAGTACAATCTGCTATGGAATATTAACACAGTGAAAGCATACTATATATATATATATTTTTTTTTTTTTTTTGGTGCAAGGTTTCTTGGAAAGAATTGCTGCCATATTATCCGAAACAAAGACAACAATGATAACTCCAGCTGTTATCAGTATTAGACCCAAAAGCCAGCTTTTTTCATGCTGTAGGGATGGGTCATCACACCTAGCAAGGGTGAATTGCACAATTGAGAGGGCTCCATGAACACACACAAAAAGTATAAATAGCAGAGCAACAAAGGGCATTTCAAATTATTTTATATGCAATTTTCATGATGTGCCAACTTTGGAATTGGGGTTATACGCTGCCCAGCCAAAAAAAAAAGTCACCGTTTGGAAACTAATGAACAAATTGTATAATTGGATCATTATTGCGGTTATTAATATGTTTCAGCTGGAAATAATCATTTTCACCCTGACTGATGAAGCGCGTTGCTACTCATTTCTTAAAAAATCATGTCGGAAGACACATCCCTCGATTGTGGAAAAGATGTTACAGTATTTCAGAACGGGCAAGTTATTGGCTTGTATTTAGCAAAGAAAACCATGAATGACAAAAACAAGTATGAGGAATCATTCTCACAAGCAAATTTGCCACCACAAAGTCCTGACCTTAAACACATTAAAAGTTACTGAGATGTACTCAAGAAAGACCACCGAGTGGTTCAACCATTATGTCGAGAGGATAAGATCTCGGCCAAAAATTATGGCATTTCTGATAGAAGATAAATGTTCTGGCACTGCATATAGTTGTCAAAACAATGACGAGATGAATATGCACTGTAATCAAAGCCACAGGGGTTCCAACTAAATATTTGAGTGAGCGACTTTTTTTTTGGCCGAGCAGTGTATTTTACATTGTGTACAAATTCCCTACCTTTTCAAAGGTATTATTTAAAGGTAAATTTATCTTATGAGTACAATGAATAAATATAATGTCCAATCAAATCAAGAATATCTGGTAAAATTATCAGCACTGTAAATGTTGTCACAAGTGAAAAAGGTTGTGGGTAATGACTTCATGCTCAAAGGTCAACAGAGACATCTCCTTAAAACTCAATGGCGGCAACCTCTGCAATAATCAGCCTTATCTGATCCTACATCTCATGATATCCGTCCAGTTATCTTTCAGTTTTTTAGACAGGTCAGTCCAATGACAAGAATACTTGTTGCCCATCCAAAGCACAAATAAAGCATGAAGTCCAAACATGTTTAAATATACTTTTTAAGATCAAGAAAAAACTTCCAATTGGTTTTCTTAGCCCACAAATCACCTTTGTGCAGTTCACGAGGCGATGCTGTATTGAAACGGCAAGATGGTCTCTGATGAGGCTTTGAAAAGTCAATGTCGTGCTGCCCATAAATTAATTTGTAAATCATAAACTATAACCAGTAATGTCGGCTCAAGATTTCCTTTTGCTTGTTTTCACTATAAAATTGATCAACTGTGAGAAATCATCATTAAGGACATGATTGCCCCCTAAATACTCAATGTCATTCATTTTTACCCTTTCTCGGTAATGATTTTATCTTTCATTTTAAAAAATGTCAATGCTGGAGTACTCACCCTGCCTTTAAACTACATACGTGTACAACATATTCAGCCCATCGTGCAAAACCTAACCGAAATACAAGAATATATACGCCTGTTTTCCAATGCCATGGCCTTTACCAAATGAAGACCTGTGTGCAAGAAAATAAAACTTTTGAGATTTAGGGAGTCAAAGTTCTCAAAATATGTACTTTACTGTAATTCTTACAGCCTTATGTCATCGTACTGTGTCATTTGTGCAAGAATACATGTGATTTGTCAAAAAATATCTTGAAAAAACCCAAAAAATTGGTAGGGGTATGAATAATTTTTGGCACAACTGTATATATATATATATATAGAGAGAGAGAGAGAGCCCATTTTTGCATTGCTGTTTCCACAAGCTATTGAGAGCTAGCAAGTCCTTTTTTTGTGAAAAAATGCTCATGTATTACAAAGATAATAAGAAAATTAGTTTTGGACTTACCGGTAAGTTCTTTTTACCAGCTAAATACCTGGACATAAGTACTTACAACTAAAAGCTGGACTTGATTACTTTTAACAGATGAAGCCAACTTTCTAGCCTCCATGGTTGCAATTTTTACAACTAGTCACATGAAACATTCAAGGATTATGATTGGGCAGTCATGAACTTTTATGGACTTAGGTATTTCTTGCAGTAAATTTTAGTGAATTTGACACTGGCAACATATAAATCAGAGCCGGCCCAAGCCTCCATGGGGCCCTAAGCAAGATTTGATTTTTGGACCCTCTATTTCTGCCAATAATATTGATTACTGATCATTAATACACCTATTATAAACTCATTGCAGCAGTGCGACACTGCTGCAACTATGCAGCTCTGGCAGTGTTGTTTACATTATCCTATTGTCAGCCAGACATGTCTTTACCCATGTATGGTTTTTGATCTCAAAACAGGGAGCACATTCAGCGACAAGAGCGGACTGGGGTTGATTTATTTAACATTGCTGCTGATAAAGCACTGAGTGGATACTGAATATCATCTAGGCCTACTAAAAGTAACAAAAATAAACCAGTAGACAATGCATTTACTGTAACGGTGTCTTCTGGTTTATTATTTTTGGTTTTAAAAAACAGCGACAGCAATATGCAAAAATAATTTGTAGTGCAAGAACAACAATAAAGTGCAACAACAAATAAAATCACGAAGATATATGAAAATAACTTCAACTGTACCAAAACATTATTAAACTAGGCTTATGCCGTCGGAGGCAACGGCTGGGGGTATATCCCCGAACGCCCCCAATCCTCCAATTCCCCAATCCTTGAATAGACCTTGAATAGACTTTCATTTGAACTTTCAGGTCAATCGGTCAAATGGTTCTGAAGATATGGCCAAAATGGTAATTTTCCATCACAAAACGCCACCTGGTGGCAAAATATTGAACCATACAGGTATGATGTGATCATGTGACACGTTGTGAGGTCATGACCTTGCAGTAGCACATAGTTTCATGTCATTGGAGAAATAGTTCCAAAGATATAGCAAAAATGGTGAATTTTATGTGACAAAGCTCCACCTTGTGTCAAAATTTTGAACCAAATAGGTATAATGTCATCGTGGGACACATCCTCAGGTCATGACCTTTCATTTGCACTTGATTTGAGGTCAATCGGACAAATATTTCCAGAGATATGATAAAAACAGTGATTTTTTCAGTTTTTGGCCCCTGGTGGCCAATCTAGAAATTGTAAATTGTCCAAAATCGAATCAGTTCTTTAATATTGGTGTCAGCTCATTTTTGCATTATGTGACATAAGTACTTCCGGATGCAGGTCTTCAAATTACAAATCATAGGAAGCAATAGACTAAATATTGGGAGTCATGAAGACAATAGAGACCTCATTCAAATATTACTTCAGTAGTAGGGCCATATTTGGGCCCCGACCGCAGTCATTCCAATAATGGCCCATCATCACCAAAACCTGGGCCTTGGTATTTGAATTGCATCATTACCATCAGGAGGGAAATCTTGTCTTGCAGAATCAGTGGACTACACTGGCTTTTACTTCAAGCCAAAGAGCTTCTGTCAATCCCTCTTCACAACTGTATCCAACTATCTGCAATCAGTTTATCTTATTGACACCATGCGTTATACCTTGTGTACCATGCATTGTATGTAGGGTAAAAAGACTGCCAGCAAGCACACACAATGCATTGTAAAAACAAATGTACACCATGATAGCTTCCACTTGTGAGACCACGAGAAAATAGACAGGTGCGGTTCGCACTGATAGCGGCCTCTTTTAAACAAAGTTCAGCATCGCCTGATAACTCCAAAGGTCTTATATTATTCAGTGAAGTGGAACAATTAGGGTTCAAATTACAGATAGTGTAGTAATGATAAAAAAAAGGCATAGTAGAAATAATAGGTCACGAATTGAGGTGAGCAGGCATGTTTGTGATCTAAAATTGTCTGTGTTCATGCTTTTGGGTGGCAAGAGAGCGAGAAAAAAGCTGAGTCTTGCTTTTAAACGGATTCTCACTTTTGAACAGCCTTCACTTCATTTGTTTGTTTGAAAAGTATGTCAAATGCTCAAGCAATTCATGATCTCCAGAGATTTTGATTAATTTGCTCTCGAACTCTGTGCTATATAAGGGGGTGCAAGTCAGACATAAAATTCACTAGTTAACTTTAAAATATGAAGAGATCACTTAGAGGGAAAAGCAGCTGTTAATTTTTTTATTTTCTTGTAATTTTCTGAATCTGGGCAATGATGCAAGCGACACAAAAGAGAATAACAGACGCATTTTGCAGCAAGAATTATATTGCAAATATTTTTTAATTGAATTTGTAATGAAATAATTGCAAGGTAATGTCATTTGTAAATGTTACATTATGCATTGTTTTTGTTCTTCTTCTTTCGCAATTTCCAGTATTTCAATGGTTTTGATAAATGAAACCGCTCCACTGACATGAGGTTTCAAGAATACTAAGCTTAAGGCATGACTCAGTTCTACTGCTATCAAGTCCATAAGAAAAAGTGTACAAAGGCGTCTGGATTCGGTGCCAAACATTGCTTTATTCCCAGTTAACGCCCCTTCAGCGCACATTGTGAGCAGGTCAAGGTTCGGGACAATTCAATGGCAGAGCTTTCCCCACCATCGCACTTTCGGAGACTATGTTTGCAAAGCATTGTGGCCTGTTATGGCATGCTCAGACCGGCCATAAAAAAAAAGCACCCAAGCAAACCTCTGCATTGAATGAGAATTACTTTGTGTAGAGTTGGGGTGGGGTATTTTCCAAAACACACACTATACCCTGTTGCTCACACTTTTGGCACACAGCCAGACAGCCTTGAAGGGCGGATTTATTCGCCGAAAGCTATACGTGTAGCCACATCAGCACAGATAAGCGAGATAACCGCGCCAACCGGGCACGATTTAAAAGGGAAGCTGTCAATCAAGAGGGGCCACTGCGCGGTACGACTCCATACGCACACACAGACACCGGCAGCCATGACGTTCAACGGCACCTGGAAAGTGGACCGGAGCGAAAACTATGAGAAATTCATGGAACAGATGGGTAAGAGTTCAGCCTGGAACACCACAGGATGCGGGCAGCACCAGTACGGCAGAGGTGGAAAATCTCAAGTCATAAAGTGAAATCCTCGCTAGTGATTTCTTAGGATTTAGAAATTACAGCAGTTCTTGTGTGAGCAGTTAGACCCGGTTATTAAAATCTGCCGGCCCAGTTCATGAGGGGACAGATGACCGTTACTTTCTGACAATAGGACTTTCCACCTCTGACAGTGCAGCTGTCTTTCCTGAGAACAGCCGACGCATTTTAGAATAAATGCATGAGAACACCAAGAGGATACTGCAACCTGCTCTGCCTGCCGATGACTCAATTAAAAAAAAAAAAACAGTTCAGCCATCACACATACTTGAAAAGATAAAATGATAGCTGCTTGAATGGGCCGAGAGTGCCGCTTGCAGAAAGACAATTGGTAACTCTCAAGCAAACCCGAAACTAATCCACATGACTAGCTGACCAGCCCTGCCTCGGAAACAGCTACAGTCCTCACTTCTCTTTATACAGGCATCAACATGGTAAAGCGGAAACTGGCATCGCATGACAACCTGAAGATCACCATCGAACAGGACGGGGACAAGTTCGTGGTGAAAGAGAGCAGCACGTTTCGCACAATAGAGATCAACTTCACCCTGGGTGTCAACTTCGACTATAGCTTGGCGGACGGGACGGAACTGAATGTGAGTGAGCGTTCTTCGTTTCGCGTATTGATAATAATTGGAATGCTCTTATTAACGCTGCTCGTATGGCCAAAAAAAACTAGATTTTTTTTTTCAGGACCATCAAGTGGCTGGTTCAGTTGAAAAACTTTGCAGCCTTTGATAAATATTTGGCGGCGAGTGGCTGCGAGCTGGTGTGGTCTTCGTTTTACACTTATGAAAGGGGGATGGGCTAACCATAAATTACTTATTCACGACCTTACTATCGCGCTTATCATCCACACGCAATGTCACGCCAAAGAGTTGTGCTAGTAGGTGCGGCACGATTGCACATAAAGCGCACAGCCAAACCTGAGTGTACGCCTGCTGATCTATCATCTCATTCTGAGATCTCGGGCATCAGTCAGCATTTGGTCTCAACTTTGCTGCTGTAACATGTTGGAAAGATTTTTGCCTGGATTTTTTTTTTTTTTTGGAGCAATTCTGCGGGAAAGTGCTTTGCCCACTGTTCAGTGTGAAACGTATTTGCCTATAGCGAGGTTGGGCAGTGACACCGCGGCCTCGGCACAAGGCGCGTCAACTCACTTTAAGCTGAGTATTGCATCCTGCTGAAGACTTCCAGAATTGAAAGAAAATGACGCGAGGCCAATACTATAAATAATATGTGCAGAAGGGGAGTCAGTTCACACAAGATGTATGATCAAGCTAAACAAGTTCCATAGTGGCGAAGTCCCTCCGAGCAGTTATATCATTCACACCACATCACTGGAGTTTACTCCCGTGTTGGCAAATCATTATTTATTACATTGCACTGCTCTCCCAAATAGATTTAGATTTATAGCTTCAAAGCCAGAGCTTTGCCATATCTCCTTTTTCCCTCCAAGTCCCATTCCATCTAAACCACAGATTTAGTTTGTAATTAAAACAATGGATAATATTGGTTATGTTGGTAAAAGTTCACACATAAAATATGTGGGATTGCCAATGTCACCCTGGTTGTATTAGTTATTAGGAGATTTGATAGCAAATCTGAAAAAAGCAAAAAACCCATATTGACATCTGAAGTTTCATGTGTGCAATATTTCAGTTTAATGCTCCCTCACTTTAGAGCAATAACACATGCAATTTTTCCTGGTCTGTTTTGGCTAAAACTCTGTACAAATGTGGTCAAAACAGGGATCCTGGGCCCTGGACGGAGACACACTGAAAGGGACATTCAATCGGAAGGACAATGGGAAGCAACTGCTCACAACCCGGGGGGTTTCTGGGGACGAGATGACACAGGTGGGTCAAAGGTCATTGCCGTGATGAGCTAAGTGATAGTCTGATTTGTGCCAGTCTGACCTGACATGAATAAGTGATTATATGCTTGTTATTGTTCTATCTTGACTAGCTGTAGGTCCCCTCATAACCAGTTAATTTGTAGCAACTTTTTTGTGATGGAAAAGGGTATCTCTTGTGCTATTACATGTTTTGTTTGAGTTAGAGACATTATCAGTTTGTACACTCCTTATATGCACAAACTCCTCAGAAAAGACATTTATTCGAGACATTTCGTAAAACAAGACATTTCCGTGTTTCCATTTCAGACCTACAACTACGAAGGAGTTGACGCCAAGCGGATTTTTAAGCGGAGTTAAAGAAGTACTGGTGATATGCAGCAAATGTAACAGACATAAAGAGACTTGATATATCACTCGCTCTGCTCTCGTCTCAAAAACCCAAGTCCTCTGTACCGCACTCCTGAACAAACGACACCTCCGATTCCTGAGAATCTCCAGCAGTTCCCGTACCTGTACAGTCATGTGGGCCCAATGTTTACAGATCTACGGGTGCTCGTTTGCACAAGTTTTGATATTTATGTGAAATAAACAAACATACCAAACGCCAGTGACTTTGCCTGTTTTGTGTTGTCTGAACTCAAGTCCGAAAAATACGAACAAAAATTTGCATCATTCCATAATTTCATTGGAATGAGATGAAATTAAATTACAAGAGGCCATGTAATTGCTCACTTTCTGTTATTTGCTTTGGGCAACGGTTTCGACCAAAGAGTAAGTTTAAATCTGTGGCAGTGTATATTTTATGGTCTAGGCGCTACGGCAGTTGTATTTTAAAGGAGGAAAAATGCCAGATTTGTTCCTCTACTAAAATCTTCTGCTGCTCACTGTGGTGACTGTCTTTGTGCCCAACGCTCAATGCCTAACATGCAGAAACTTATCTATTTGCACAACTGATGCACAACATGGAAACTCGACACAACTGTGGTCTAGTACTGTAGGATATTTGTTTTTTACAGGATGGGTCATGTTGCTCTGTTGGCACTAACTTTCAATTAATCATATCATTGCTCACACAGAAACACAGTTGAGTCTCACAGTGCTACTGTCCTGTCACCATCTTGACCAGTCAACATGACACCATTGCCCTTTCAACTTGGAACGCACACATTTGGGTGATAAAGTTAGCTTAAAGTCCACTCTGATAAAAGTAAATAAAATTAAGTATAAAAGAATCTTTGTGTTGGCACAGAAAACAATGAGACCGTGTGGTTGTACCATATTGGCACATTATTTTTTGTCCCGGGGTTCCCAAACTCAGTCCTTGGGACCTATTGTGTATGCTACTTTTCATTCCAAGCACACTCACAATCCCAGACTTGATAAGCTGTTAATTTTTCAAAATTGCTTCTCAGGTCAGAGAGAAGTTTCACCCTCTTAAACTACTCTGCCAAAAATAGCTATGCATTCCATGTAGTTTAAAAGTCCCATATTTATATTGTGCTTACTTTGTGAGATTCATAGTAACAAAGTCAGCCAAGGTGGCGAGAAGTTTTAAATGATCGACACCAAGACTGCAGTGAATCAATAAAATGCTAATTAGGTTTCTGAACACAGGTGTTCAAGTTCTTTGCATATGTTTTCCGAAAACAAATACTTTTGTAGCAAAATAACAGCAAACAGGTTTGACTCATCACAATTCGCTTTGTGTTTTTAACTTATTTAATGCTTAGTTGTAGTGACCATACGTCCACAGTTTGAGCAATTAAAAGATGGCCGCAAAGATGGATGATGGTCGCATACCTAAAGATCTACCAACTGGAGAGCTGGCCACGTGAGATCAACAAAGAGGTCGGCCAGTGTTACGTTTGAAAGATGTTTGTAAGCATGTCATGAAGTTGACAGGTATCGACCCACATAATTGGGAGTCATTGGCGTCTGATCGCGGTCGCTGGAGGTATACCGTCAGAGAGGATATTGGAAGAGGAGAGGATGAGAGGAACACCATGATAGAAGAGAAATGCCAACAGAGGAAACAAAGACAACAAAATCTAGTCCTACAGCAGCCTTCCTCCTTCATATGCAATAAGTGCAGCAGAGACTGCCATGCCAATATTGGGCTGCTGAGCCACACCAAGCGTTGCTCTCAGCACAACTGAAATTACCGAACTGGATGCAACCATTGTCTCGTGAGACAGAAGGATGCCAACAAGTGACCACATGTCCACAGTTTCAGCAATTAAAAGTCATTTGATTCTACAATTTCAGGAGTCACAATTTTCCACTCTTTTTATGTATAATTAAGTAATTTGTAATATAGTACACTTTTAACACGCAGCTCTTCAGCAATACCCCGAATCAGTATTTCTGACATAATGCGGCTTAAAAAATGCAAACAATCAATACGTGTTTGGGTCGTGCCGTTAAGAAAAAATAGCAGCTCATGAAAATTCTGGGATTGCAATTGTGGCTGGAACAAAAACCAGCCGACAAAGTGGGTCCCCAGGACTGTGTTTTGGGACTCCTGCATTAGAGCAACACATCGGGCGGGATTAAGCCAGATCATAGGTAGTTAGGCTCAAATGGATGTGGAATTACATTTGAACCAGTGACAGCTTGCAGTTACAGTTTTGACCACTAGATGGTACCAATGTCATGCAGAATAGAGCACAAGCGACATGCGTGCTTGCGGGCGAAGATTTCCAACTGATAGAGGACCAATGGAATTAACGACACTAGGCGGGACTTCCTATACTTACAAAATACTGATTGGTTTTCACAAAGTGATCATGGATAAGGAAGTACTGTCGACCGTCTTCCTTCCAACATGGAATCCGAGGAAAGCGTAAAGAGAGGGGCACTAGTAAAGTTACCTAAACACTCGTACTGGTTTGACTTTTGGGTGTTCATCGTCTTTGACATTGTCTTCTTCCTCGTGATGTATTTCATCGTGCCTTAAACATCGTTTCACATCATTTTGATGTTCTTAGCCTGCCGTAAGTTGCAGGACAGGAATGTCTCACTTCTTCTTTCTAGTGCTTTCGGCGGTGTGTACGTGACAACTCGCGTGTAGCTTTGCGTAGAAACCGCGCAGATGAGTAAATACAAGCGGAATGTTGGCTCTGCATGTTAATCGTGGAATGTGCCGATCAGTTGATATTTTATGTTTAATCGTTTTTCTTCTTACGATTAACAGTCAATATGACCCCGATGACTGCATGTAAGCGACTGAGTCCGATGACTGTGAATCAGAAAAACGCCTGTCTTAAAGTGTTTAGATCAGTTGGGACAAGTGTAGGTAAGTGCAATAATTTCATTATTATGTTTCATTAATTTAGTTGGTAGGCCTATAGTGTGCAGTGTACTGACAGCCTTGCCTAGTTTGCACGTTTACTGACCCTGTTCTTTTTTTTCTTACAGACGTCCTCCTTGGAGTATGCTTTAACTCTAACCAGCCGACGTAATTCGGCGTGGCTGTTCTCATCATTCCTGTACTTGATTGGTGAAATACCGAATGTGCCTGTCTTGCGAAACTGCAGGGTGTAATTATGTTAATTATTTTTGGACTGTGAAAGGTCACTAATGTAAAACTAATATTTATGCTAAGATGACATATCAGGCATTAGCCCAGTAACTGTTTGAATTGTCTGTCTTTGTTCTACCCAACTCCGAATGTAATGCTTCGCATTATAAAATCGCAGTGTCCAGAGATACGGCAGTTTTATGGGTACGGCTGTCGATTGGAAGGGATTAGGATTAGAGATTTTGGTTAGAGTTAGGGTCAAGGTTAGGTTAGGGCAGGGTTTGAAATTGGGACTGCCTTACCTTTCTACATTTAAATGCATTGGAAAACTGCCGTACCCTTCGCAACTGCGTTATTAAATGGGCTAAAATAAATACGATTTCATATACTTACCTGACTCTTGAAGCTGCCACTTGTCTGCGATCCGTCCTGATAACTGGGGTCCTGTCAAATTGGACTGGTGAACGTGATTGCTTGAGTGCTTGGGTCATTGCGATACGTTCCAATAAGATTGGATTTGGTGGGCTCTGAAAATGTTTATGATGGGAAACAAATTAGGATGCAAGAAGAAAATGACTTACTAATTTAACATTACTGATTTAGGATCATGCATATCGCTCGCCTCATCAATTACAGGGAGAATTCAGTCCCAAGAGGCCAAGCAGTTTCGGCTTACTTGGCGTAGGCTATATGTTCTCAGGTTTCCAAAATTAGTCGCGCAGTCGAATTTAGGCTTGAATCGCTGGAACCAAAATAATTTGCCATTTTTCCTTATATTTTCACTGTCTGTAGTGCACATGGAATTGAGAACTGCGGTCCATACCTGCTCCATTTCGCACTGAAGTTGTAATTCTTCTTGTAACGTTCGTCGACTCCATCTAGCGGTGGCAGTGTAACAGTAATGGCTGCGCTATTAGCCGCAGAGTTTTCTCGTTGTCTTGCAATGTGTATATTCTGTTACAGTGGATCTAAACGCAGTCTTGGGGCATCACGGTGTATGCAAGGTTTCATTGCGACCTCAACTTCAGTCCCAGAAGTCTATTGAGCTGTTAATTTATCTTAATTATTTGCATTTCATTTATTTACCCTCTGACTTGTAATTATACCAGAAAGAATGAAAGCCCCATATCTATATTATGTTAATAATGCAGTATTGCAGGTGGCTGCACTTGGTTTAATATATTGACAGATCCAAGTAATTCTAAGATTCATTAAAGCGCTCCTGTAGGTTGTGTCACACAAGCTTAAAGATCAGAAAATTTTTTTGTCCCACAATATTAACATTAAACAGGTTTGAGTCATTATTACTTCCTTTGCTGTCAAACCCCTAATTATCAAATAAACATGTAGATTTAGTGACAATGTATCAATTATACAAATTAAGAACCATCTGATGTTTTGAAATTCATTGGCACATTTTTGTTTTAATTTCTCCTTTTATTCAGCCGTTCCTCATATTGCATGAATGTGAATATGGGACCTTTGTTGTTCATAGAGCATAGCAATTATTTACAGTGTTGCTTGAAAGGGTAATGAATGGAAATTACCCTTATTAAAATTTGTGGGTTGCGTCAAAAACCAGCATGTCCAGAGTTTGACAACTACAGCTCTGTTAAAGTTTTCAAACGATCATTGGCATCTTTGAAGGTGAATAAGTAGTACGCTAAATGGACCCATAGCAATACAGTGAGCAAACAATTACCCAATTGGTGTTTGAGTAATGAAGTTTATTAAACAAAATAAATTTTACAAAAGTATCTCCAAAATATATACATATGCATTTTTATGTATTTTCCCCATTACATAAATCATGGCGTGTATTTTACATGGAAGAAGGCACCACCACAGCCGCTGCTGAGCGTCCAGACACAATAATATCCATGCAACTAATAAAGTGATGGCAAAATGTCAAAACCCCGCATTATTTGTTACCTGGTGGAAAGTATTCCTAACTGACACTGGACTGGAAACTTTGCAAAATACCACATGCAGATGTAACCTCAATCACTCAGCGGTGCGTTTTCTAAAATAGTTTGTCTATTCACCGTCAGTGGTTCCATCTATGTTAGTTAGCATCAGTGATTTCGGGAAACGCACCTCACCATGATTCCTCTTTTGTCATTCAAGGGGAAAAAAATTTATGCCAAATTATTTAGACTAAATTCATGTAAAATGACTGAATAGGGAGACAGTCTAAATATATCACTTTTTATAGCTTTGAGGCATTGAATTTATCAATTGGTAACACAAAGTTCAGCTTGTGTTCAGCTTTTTCGGTCTTGACTGGAATTCGCATATAGAATTTTTTTTTTTTAACCAGCCTGCAACTTTTCTGCACACCAGCTTGAATCGTGTGGCTGAGAGCTTTTCTTAACTCATAATAGTCAGTATATGTCTGTTATATCACAGTTATCCACTGACTATTCCAGAAACATTTTAGTTCTTTCTGTTCAACATCCATACAAAATCACAAAATGCACTGGAGTGCAACTATGAAAGTATGTTATTAAATACCTGACCAGTCCCTGATTTTGATTGGAAATCAAAACTGCTTGAAAAAGAGTGGCTGTTCTGACCTTAGATCAGTGGATTCCGACCCTGTTCCTGGAGAGCGGTCATTCTGTAGGCTTTTACTTCAATTCAGCACTCCTGGTTCAGATCATTAGCAGCTCATCAAGATCTGAAACTGGGAAATGAGGTGTGCTTTGCTTTGGCTGGAGTGAAATCCTTCAAGATGGTAACTCCTCAGGAATACAGTTTGAGAGTACACTGCCTTGTATGGATAATCGGGTGCATTAACTGAAAAGTGACCAAAGGTAGTTAAAATCTTGCGAGCTTAAGAGACAATGATTCGAGAAAGAGGTTCTTCTGTGCCAAAAAAAAAAAAAAAAATGCACAGAAGGGTCAGTTTCAATCCAGAGGTGAAAAGAATGCCAAATGACCCCAACGGTAGTCATGTTCAGGCCTGATTGTCTGGCTAAGAAGCTAGTACTTTCTAAAAGTTTGCTAATGTCAGAAAACATGCTTACATATATTTTATCCTGGGTTTATTTAGTCTTTGTTCAATGGCAAACCTCCTGTCACCAATCTTGAGAAAAATACAGTTAGTGTGAAGTTGGTGAGCGAAAGTCATTTTTTTTGGCTGCTTCAAAGGCATATCTCCTCCTTCTGTAAATTTTTACATCTTGCACATCAACAAAACATGAGAAAATAACCACTTTTGTATATATTAATATATCAGGAATTCAGTACATGCTACAGCTACGCCTACTCAATACTCAGTATGAAACAAATTGCATTACTAATAAGTGGGAGAACATCCCTGGCTTAAGAGGTTCTGCAAATTTTAATTTCCATATCTGGAAAAGTTTGTCCACGAGTGTTTAAATGCTACAATGTGCGTGAATCAACCTTCATAATTTATAAATTATCTTTTAAAAAATCAAAGAGAAAGTGCAGTTGAATCGATCTTTTTACACTTATTTTACAGAATAGCTCCAGGAGCCAAATTCATTTATTCACATTTCTTTCCAGACCAAAAGAATAAGAATAATGGCTATTGTTTTACATTTCGTTCACCCCTGTGCAAAAAAAAAAAAAAAAAACGGAAAGAAAGCCTGCCCCCTTGTGGCGCTACCTGAAATGTCCTCCCCAAAATCGAAGTTGTCAGTCATTTCAGTCTCTAGGTAGTTAATAAATCCCGCCAGTATAGTTTTTGAGTTGAGCTGTTCGCCGTTTTAATGGGGCATGGGAAGGATCTCTTTCAAAGGAAAATCCACTTCAGCCATCCTGTTAAATTTTCAGTGTTATAGATCCCACCTAGAAAAAGGAAAGACAGTTACTTTCATTAAAAATGGTGCCAGTATGAATATTCTAGAACTGCATCTACCTAAAGATGAAATTAATAAAATACTACATTCACAATTTAAGTGCCAAAAGTTGCCTTGAAAGGACAGCATTCAGTAGACACTTCAGAAATGGTAAAATAAGAAAAAGTCTGCTCACTAGGATTGCATTGTTCCCCTCACATTTAATGATGCTTCCAGTCAGAAACATAATTACGCTACAGTCAAAAGTTTTACAGCACATTACTAATGCTTTTGTTCCACATTTCAGTGAAATATTCTCTCATGTAAATGACTTTCATGCTTTCTCTCATGTAAATGACCTCAAATAGCACCAGGCAAAATTTGAATGGTGAGATGTCGAAAAGAATGATAGTTTGCTGGATTGTGATCAAAATTTTGAAGTCAATAAATAAATTGTACTTCACAAAATAAACTGGCAAACCAGTTATCCAACAAAGGATGCAAAATAAATCTAAACTAGTGCAAATTGGACAGAGGAATCAAGAAGCAAATCACAACTGCAGGTGTAGTGTTCGGTGTAAATGCAAAAGATGTAAAATGCACTAATAGAATGCACTATTTAATTGTAATTTTTCCATCTCTGGCCAGTTCAAAAATTGTCACTGTTCTGACACTTTTCGCTGTTAGTGTATACCAATCAGTACATGGAATAAATACTCAAGTCAAAAGAGAAATTGGAGGCTACACAAGCATCCTTTAAACCTCACCTGACCAAATCGGCCTGCAGAACTTATCACAAAAACCCGTGCTCATCCAGACCTTTCGGAGTGACAGGATTCCATTTTGCAGTGGGTTTACCGGATGAATATCCTGAAAACAAACACATGCGACGTACTTATGAAAGATGAAGACAAGGAAGGGAAACTACTGAGGCCTCATTAATCCTTTCAGCGCCTCGGGCAACTGTAGCAGCCCAATGATGTCAAGATATCAAAATCAGACGCTGTTGAAAACCTATTATGTGGCAACTCGTTTAAAAGAGCTCCCGCAGGGAGTGACGCTCCTCAAATATTCGCAAAGCACAAATGCAGTATTTTATGTACCGTACCGTTCCCCATTCACGTGACACTAAACATGTTTTTAAACACGACCAGGGTTTCTACCATTTGTTTAGCTGTTATAACTGTTTAACTGTTATATGTTAAGGTTTTGATTCTCAGGGTAACGGTGATTTCGTCAGAAAATTTCTCATCATCAGCATGCCCCCCTGACTGCTCCCGGGGGCCTTTTCGGCTTTTCACACCAATGTACAAAATACTCTCATTAAGCACTGAACTGACCCAGGCACAGTTTGTGGACCAGTGGTCACCGACCCTGGAGATGTACTGCCCTGTACTGTCCTACTCGACACTCCTGTATTAACACTCCTGACTCATTATTAGTGGCTCAACGCAGATCTCGATTTGGTGAAAGAGACCTGCTTCTTATAGCTTGAGGAACAAGAGTTTTCAGAAGATGACATATCCCCCCTGGCCCCCGCAATCCAACCTCAGAAATCCCGAAATATCAGAAGGCACCAGTCTAGGACCTGATTAATATGCACAGCGAGTTCCGTCAAGCAATATTGAATGGTATTCGAGTTCTGCTTTGGAAACAAAATGCCCACGGGTGGACGGACAGACAGATGGGCACACGACTGCACTGATGACTATACCCTCTGCATTGCATGCTGGGGGATAGAAACATACTGAACAGTAGTTCTCCTGGGACAGGATTGGGTAGCCCTGCTCTAGCTGTTGAATGAGATGTGCTTTGTTATGGTTGGAATGAAAACCTTCAGGAGGACAGATCTCAGTGCACAGGGTTGGAAAGCCCTCGATCTGTTCAACAAGATGCGCTTTGTTTGGGTTCGAGTGTTGGATGGTTGATCAGCAGGCACAGGGCTGGTGGGCACGGGTGTGGATGGTACCTGATTCAGTTCTTGGTTTTGGGTGCTCTGGTTCGGTGGGGGTCGTTTGGCTGCCCTCTCCCGGATCGGCCCGGTCTCCTCCCCTTGGTTCTGACGCCGCTCGGTGGTGGTGATTCTGGTGGTACTTCAGCCGGTATGTGTCCGTCATGCAGTTGTCCACAGTGAAGTAGGTGGTGAGGGCCACTCCCTCTCCAGGGGCCACAGGTTCCGGGCTCGGCCTTGGACTGGGAAACCTCTCGCTCGATTCGCTGGCTGATGAGTCGCTCCTCCCGTGGTGGACGGGTCCCATCCTGCCACCGGTGTCGGGCGACAGGGGGTGCCCTGTGGCGGAGCAGTCTGAGCGTTTATGTGGGACGGTGCCGGAGCGCGAGGCATGGGCCGCGGGGGCGGATTTCGCAGACGGGCGGGGGCTGGTTTGGGACGGCTCTTGGAGCAGCCTGGGCCGGAAACTGGGCCGGCTCTCCGCCGTGTGCCGGTGCACGTATTTGGTGGTCAGCAGGGGCGAGGAGGTCAAGGCCGGACAGGTGTGCATCATGGGCGGAGCTGGGGATTCCGGCGGAGCCGGAGACTCCGGCGGGGCCGTTTCGCTGTTACTGGACCTGTAGGCACTGTCCTCTTGCTCGGAGAGGGGTCCCGCCAGATCATCCGAGCTGTTCCACTCGGAGCTGCTGGTCTTGCCCTGGTGCTGGAGAGCGGGGCTTCCAGTCTGGCAGCCCCTGTCACTCACTAGGGGGGGCGGGGCATCCTTCTCAGCACCACTCCTCTTGTCTGAGCTCCCATGGGGGTGCTTCAACCGCCTCCTGCCAAAACCAGAGAGGTAGATGAGAAGCCCTGCATTGCAGATAAAGCCTCTCTTAATGAGAATTTTCATATTATAATGACATTTAACATTTCAAAACCTACTCTAAAGTCTATTTTAGCTTGACAAGTGAAACTTGCCTCACTAGAATTTCACGAAATGAGTCAAATTTTCGCACTTCATTGGCAATATTTTCAGTTTTTCTAATTTAGCAAAAAAGTGAGACTAGTCATGTCGGAAGATGCATTTTTTGTTTTTTACACTGTGGCACCACAATAATCACAGGCCATAATATTCACTCTGGGAAATACAGGGAGGGGAGCAGATGGGCTGAAAATGTGTAACTATGCGCCAGTTATACTGTTAATCCCCTCTGGTGACCGCGAGAATAAACAGAGCATGATACACTGCTCTCAACCGCAAACCTGAAGCTTACAAATCGATTACAACTGGCAAGGAATCCAAAGTGTTTGCAGTGCATACAGTAAAATATGACAAAGCATTCAGGGCCGTAACTACGAAAGGTGTCTATCTATTATCCGTGTGTAGCGTTTAGACGTGTATAAATATGACTTAGATGCTTCTAGCTAAACGTGTGTTTTAATCACACCCTATGAAACACACTAAACAGCTGATTAGTTATCTGTCCACCAATGCCTGTCTAACCTTGATGTCCTCAGTTCAATCTGTTAAATTGGATTTGATTGGCTGCTGGATTGCGAACAGGGATATGCATTCCGGTGTTCTGTCAAATTTTGCTACCCATCAAATTATTCTGCCTTGCTAAAATCTCTGGCTGTTTCTTCGCTCATATCTCAAGTATCTTCAAAAATAAAAAAAATAGATTTTTTTTTCAGTGCGCCTTTGGATCTAGAATCCAAATATATTTGCATGTACATGCTGGGTTTTCCTGAAAATGCAGAAATGAGATGATAATGGCATATGTGGGCATATATCTTCAAACAAACGTATCCAACTCATTATAACATCTGTTATGTTATAATAAGCTAACAAATACAGTTACTACTGTAAACTGAGTCATATTGCAATATTAAGACGAAAACAAAGACTTTACGATCGCTTTGCATTGCGGTAGCATTCTTTGACAAGGGAGCTAATTGTCAGAACACCGGCTATAGCACCTGTAATTCTAGGGAAACCAGCTATATGTCAAAGCCCATCCATGACATGTCGCTTTACATCTAAAGCGGCTGGGAATGGCAGAAACTGTGGCTTGTTGGCACAGATTGCAGCAGCAACCCTATGCACATAAGCTTGTTGAGAGATCCCAGATGTGTCTCCTGCAACAATCTGAAATGTTCCACAAGCGAAAAATCGCAATGCACAAGCCAACTGTAATGCAACTGGAAGAGGATTGCTGCATCGTGTTGGGTGTTCCAGTTCCGGTATCAGCAACTGAAGTAGTTCGTTGAAAGTGTTTTTGGAGAATCGGAATCGTTTGAAGAACGGTATCTTCGTACTCTTCCAATGGAGTTCTCCTGTCCCTGAATATCCTTGGTGCATGCAATCAATTAGCATTCTGACGTTCATCTGCCTCCTCTTGACCAAGTTCAAGTATTTGCAGCGCGTTCATAATGCTCGCTCTGCGATCGACAAGCAGGAAATGACAGTAAAACGCATGCAAGACTACCCCCTCCCATGTTTAAGGGTTTCCATTGTTCATTTTAGACAGTCTTTCATCGTGGTTTATTTTGTTGTCCGTGTGTAAACCTAAAACCGCTTCATAGTGTGTGACTAAAGTAAAGCGCAAATTTTAGTCTGCGCTTAACCGATTTATACGTGTACAGGAGATAAGCAACTTTCGTAGTTACGGCCCTCAATGTTTACCAGTTTACAGTCCAAGCTCTTTAAATAGAGAAGATGAAAGTTTGATGGCATTACCTCACACTTGGGCTGGTTTTGAGTAAATGGGCATCCTGAGTCACGCCATCCTTGCCTTTTATTTTTGTTTGATAATCACCTGCAAAAGAAGCACAGAGTGGATTTTATTATTTTGCATTACATGGCTGTCTGACTCTAAAAATCCAGACACAATCCCGCTAATCCCAGATTTATCAGCTAATGACTAAGAATAAATAATTAAATGTAGCAATGAAATTTACCAGTATAAAAGTCCATTATTTATTACAGGGTATTGTTTTTACCACCTCCGAAGGGAGAGTCAATATACCTGAAGGAAATTGGACAAAACTGGATCAATGCCCAAATAAGCCACAACATGTGCGAGGGGCGGGGTTTGTTGTGCCTGACACCACTTGGTAGAGCTGGATTTATTTATTAGAGCTGCTTTGGTGCAAAAACGATGATGGAAAACAAACTGAGGCATTATAAACCTTTTTCTCTTAAACATCATCATATTACAAACCCCAGTAGGCCTTTTGCAGCAAGCGATCACGTGACAACTTCCCGCATAGCAACAAGTCTCTGGTGGGCTAGCTAATCAGACATTCCTTGACAACACTAAGTTCTTGAGTGATCAGGAGTTCATTGCCAACAATATAGAGTCTGTTTCTGTTTCTATTCCAAGGAAGTTAGGACATTGTGTAAAATGTGAATAAAAACAGAATGCAATGATTTGGAAATCTCCCCACATTATCTCCCCCACTACAGAACATAGACAACATATCAGATGAGACATTTTACCATTTCATGAAAAATATTGGCTCATTTTGAATTCATTCATTTGAATTCAAAAGTTGGTATTGGGCCAAAAAAAGGCTGGAAAAGTAAAAGGTACGAATAAAAAACAGCTGGAGGAGCATTTTACAAATAATTAGGTTAATTGGCAACAGGTCAGTAACATGACTGGGTAAAAAGAGAGTATTTTAGAGGCAGAGTCTCTCAGAAGTAAATGGTATGGGGTTGCATTACTGCCTATGGCAAGGGCAGCTTACACATCTGGATAGGCATTATCAATGCATAAAAGTATACAGAGGTTTACAACAATGTCTTTTCCAGGGAGGGCCTTGCATATTTCAGCAAGACAATGCTAACCCACATACTGCATCCATTACAACAGCATGGCTTCACTGTAGATGAGTCCGGGTGCTGAAATGGTCTGCCTGCAGTCCGGACCTTTCACCAATAGAAAACATTTGGCGCATCATAAAACGAAAAATCTGGCTTAGAAGACCCAAGACTGTTGAGCAGCTAGAATCCTTTATCAGACAAGAGTGGGACAACATCCCTCTTCCAAAACTCCAGCAATTGGTCTTCTCACTTCCCAGATGTTTACAGACAGTTGTTAAATGGAGAGGGAATGCTACACAATGGTAGACATAGCCCTGTCCCAACTTTTTTGAAATGTGTTGCTGCTATCAAATTCAAAATGAGCCAATATTTTTCATGAAATGGTAAAATTTCTCACTTTCAACATCAGATATGTTGTCTCTGTTCTACTGTGAATAAAATATGGGTTTATGAGATTTGCTTATCATTGTATTCTGTTTTTATTCGTGTTTTACAAAATGTCCCAACTTCACTGGAATTGGGGTTTGTACATTGCATTTCTCTAGGCTTGGGCTAGTGCTCAAACACCTTCAGAAGGACAGAGGCCTCCCAGAGTAAACCATTTCAGCACAGAATCAGTGAATACTGCCTCACACACAGACCAACATATAATGTTCGAGCTCATTTGTAAATCAGAGGGGACACAGCTTCCCTCTTCATCACACACAAACTCTTCAGTGTGCCGCCAGCCAATGAAACGTGAGAGACCTTCTCCTTGTCGGTTTGTCCTTTTGCAAGCTACGGCCCAACACCTGGGTTAGAGATTCTGAGGCCATAAATCAGTCATCAGCTTAAACTCCATTTCACGCATCGTAATCCCCTAATAAAAAAATTTATTGCAAACGTCAACTGATATTTGAGTTGCCTGAGAGTGACATGGATACAATGTGTCCCGTCAAGTGTGTAGTGCTACGATCCCATATCAAGTGTGATCTTGTTGCAGTGAATTTTTACATTTTGAACAAAGCCTAAACTAGTGTCTTCGTAACCCATTAAAGTAAATCAGGGGTGTCTAATCTTATCAAAAAAGAATCATAGTGGGTGCCGATTTTAATTTTAGCCCAACTTGAAGACGCCCGATTATACAGTTTGCTTACAACTGTCTTCAGTCAACACCTTAACGAATAGAATAAGGCGCTTTAGTAGAGAGCTGAAATGGAAACCCACATTGGCCTGTTTTGCATAAGGTTGCACACGCCAAATTTACCTGAACATTATAATTTTTTGAAGTATTGAGAAAAAAGTGAAAAGAAACAAAAAGTACTTTTCCTCCTAAGGGCGAAATGTCAGCGTTCTGTCAGCAAAGCCAACATTTCGATGAGCGAAGACAATCGAGTCGCTCGTTCTGTGGGGAGGAAAAATGCGATCTGAAGACCCTATTAGCAGATTTATACAGTCAATTGGATTAGGAGGGGTAGAATTTGCATTCCCAAGCAGAGAGGTGACTGCACACTCAGCAAGCCTCAGCTCTAATGAAATGAAAAGAGCGGAGGCGTGGGAGTGCAGTATCGCCTTTCAATCCCTCCAAGAGAACAGATCTCCCTAATGCACCGCATTACTTATTTGCTTGGCATATTCATTTATTGAATTAATGTTAAATTCCTCACTCAATGTGCAACTTCAGTGACCTGTCCGGGAAGCACGCCATACCTGTAAACCATTTGGTCTTGAGCCCAGTCTTTTAACTATCACCCCATACGGCTGCTTAATATCGACCCTCCACGGATACATCAACCGAATGTGCTCATCCATTACATTGCACAGCTGCTAGGCAAGCAAAACGGATGCATTTGTCAGAAAAAAAAAAGTTCATTAGTATAATCGTTTTCCATATAAACAAATATTTGTACACTTTAGTGCGGGAATCACTAAATCTGGTCCTCAATTCCAAATCCAGCCCTGGTTTTCTTTTCTCACAGGTATTTAATTAACTAAACAATGATCAGTCTGATCAGTCAGACGGCCTTTACAACAAACTTCCAGATAACTCTCGGGTGGAAAATCAGCAAGTCTTGGACTTCTGGGGCTGTGATTTGATGATCCCTGCTTTAGCGTTTCAGAAGTTGGAAAAAAATAATTTTTTTCTCGAAATTTATTTGAACAGCCACATGAGAAATTCTAATATATGCTTTTTTATGTGTGTGTGATCCATTTAAACACTAAAGAAGATATTCTGGGTCTCGAAATGAAAGTGTGAAGCACAAAATGTTGTATAAACAAACAAGACTAAACAAGGACTCCTGATGCAATCACAGCTGTCCCAGCCAACAGAAGGTTTCCCTTCCTGGGACCAGAGGCCATGGTTCAGTATGGCTTTGTCCAAACTCCAAACTGTGCAGGCGCGGCCCATCCATCCATTTCTACATTACCTGAGAAAAGTGAGCGAGTCAGATTCTCCTGCTGTAAAAAAAATTAGACCTGGCAGCATCCTGATAGAGAGAGCCGTCACACCAAGCCAGTGCCGTACCTTCAGCTTGTAAAACATGGCTTTCATGCGCTGTGCAGCACTGAGCAACTGCTTTGCATCTATTACGCTAGTGTTCACCCTCCCTTTGGCGGACTAATTTAGGATTGTCCTGATAAAGCCACAAATTATATTCTGCCTTCAACTGCATTTATCTCAGACTGCCCATATCTGAGCTTTTTTGTGCTAGGGAAATGCTCATTGTCATGCAAAGCTGATAACGGGAAATATCCATCTTATTATAGCATTATAGCGTTATTTTTATAGCATTTTGTTTGCATGTTAAAATGAAAGTGAGAGGTTGACATTTTTTACATCTTTTTTCTAAAATGAGTCAACGGCTCTGTCAAAAAAGGAAACCTGTCTCATTTGCAAGAGAGAAAGAGAGATTGAGAAAGAGGGAAGACGGAGTGAAAGAGGGAAAGAAAGAGAGATTGAGTAGATTCCAGTGATGAGCTGGGAGGCATAGTGCTGTACTGACATGTGGCGGCAGCAGAGGATTGTGGGCTGGCAGGCTGTATCTCTCTCTCTCTCTCCCTCTCTCTCTCTCTCTCTCTCACTCTCTCTCCCTCTCTCAAACCAGATTCCTCCGCTTTATAAATAGATGTGTTATTTCTTCCTTCCCTGCTGACCCAGAGGTCCATGCTCGGGTAAGAGCCGCAGGAGCTGATCTGGGAGGTTCTGATTCGGGGTTCTCGATGCCCTAAATATGAAACAGCCAGACGTTCCTCTCCCAGAGGAACCGGAAGACTTTGCACGGCGTTAACCCTTTCAGCGCTGTGGGCAACAATTATGTAAGATATCAAAATCAGACGCTTATCGTGTGGCGACTTGTTTAAAAGAGCTCCCGCAGGGGAGATCTTTTAAACAAGTTGCCACATGATAGGTTTTCAGCAGCTCAGGATAACTACATTTTTAATTCCTTGAAAATGTATTCAGCGCTCAAAGGGTTAGTCAGCTTTCAAATTTGGAGTTGGAGTCCGACACTTTTTTTTGACATATTAAGATTTTTAAAATGTTTCTGACTGCTGCTTATATCTCTCGAGAAAGTATCAACAACAAATCCAGAATGAGATCAATGTTAGCAAATCCAGGGAGGGCGGGACTTGCAGTCTAAGGAATGGCGGTTAGTACAAATTTTCCTTAAAGGTCACAGTGCCCAAATTTAACATCTTTATCAGTGTCAATCAGTCCAGGTAGGCCGGTCTTGCAGTCTGAGGATGGCAGTTCATGCAAACTTTCCTTATAGGTCACAGTACCCAAATTTAACATCTTTATCAATGTCAGTCAATCCTGGGAGGGCGGGACTAGTGGTCTGAGGGTGGTGGTTCGTGCAAACCTTCCTGTCAGGTCACAGTGCCCAAATTTAACATCTTTATCAGTGTCAATCAATCCTGGGAGGGCGGAACTAGTGGTCTGAGGGTGGTGGTTCGTGCAAACCTTCCTGACAGGTCACAGTGCCCACATTTAACGTCTTTATCAGTGTCAATCAATCCAGGGAGGGCGGGACTTACGGTCTCAGGATGGTGGTTTGTGCAAGGCTTCCTTACAGGTCACAGTGCCTACATTTAAAGCCTTGACCTTTACGAGCCCAGTGAATTATGGCACGTGCCATCGGCACGTTGATTTAAGGCTGCGCTGGTTAAGCACCAGGCCGGGATACAGGTCCAGCTGTAACCATGCTGTCGCAACAGCAAAAATCCCAAAACAAAGGTGCTGGAAACTCCACCACTCTATCTCCGTCCCGTTACAGAACAGGACTTTTTCCGGCTGCCCATAAATTTCAGCTGACAGTAAAACCATGCATGGTAAGCATTTCTACCTGGTTGCTTTGGTCACTGCTTGTGTTTTGGAAGCATCTTCAATCTTAATCAGCATTTTATTCCATGAATAGCATTCAGCATCACAAGAGACATCTGTAATTCTATGGCAGCATGGTCCAACCAAAACAGAAATCATTTTTGGTTGGGAATTTGATCAGCTCTCTGCTCTGTCAAAAAACAGAATGGAGAGCAACCTATTAAAGTTTTGACACCTTTGCAAATATTTTTATTTCCAGGATAAAGATTTGACTGCTTCAGTATGCTAATCGGGAAGAAACTGAAATAGAAATCCTGATAGAATGCAAGCCATTTCCTTGGCGCGTTTGATGAACACGTCCAATCCACGCACAGAATCATTTACAGTCCGCTTCCGGAGGCAAAATAGCTTTGATCAAGCCGCAGCCCCCTCCCCCATACCCTCTCTATTGTTTTGTGTAATTTATCTTGTCCCTCGGCTTTAACAGAGGTCCTCGGCCTTTAATGTGCTTGAGATGATAAGCTCTCCCGCATGCAGCAGCCATTCCGGAGCAAGGGACATGGCCTTCTGCCAAACTGACGTAATGGGGCACAGAAACACAGAAGGCAAATGGGTGTTAATGACTCACGACAAATTCTTCAGGTCAAAGGTCAACTCTGACCTCACAGAACACTGCAGAGTAGCAGCTTAATGCACTTTACAGTTAAAACAGAGTAAATACATTTGACAATGTAATCTGGCTATCGAGAGTTCTTTGTGTACCATTAATGATTATTCTCTAAATAGAGTCCATCACAATAATGCCTATTTTGCTGTATTTAATAAGAGGTTACTATTTTAAACGACTGTAATTAAAATAAGTGTTGTGCGCACAGTTTTTTTTCCCCAAAATGAACGACTCATAAATTAAATGTGTATGGCAATTCCAGGAAGTCAATTTCTGCATGTGCCGGAAAATAATGACAAATAACAGCAGCTTCATAAATACAATCCTCTTTCACCATTTAGCCGATGATAAATTTCAAAGCTCAGGAATTCTCTCAATAATTATGAGAAACAAACTGCAGAAGCAGCGAGTTTAACGACACATACCATCGACCGGTGAATTACGAAGCAGAAAGCAAAATAATATCCCTTCTGTCACGGTTCCCGCTTACTGACAAACACGTCAGTTAAAAAAAAAAAAGATATGCAAGCTTGTGGCCTCACGTGCATACAAGTGAGCGTGCATGTGAGACTGTGAGCGCAAGTGTTTTGTGAGAGTGCATACATGCCAATGCTTTTGTGTGTGTCTGTGTGTGTGTGCATACATGCATTAGAGACTGACCATTTATGTCTCCATGTCTGTCTCTCTGTAACAAAGAATCATGTTTTAAGAATTTATGTTGGACATGACGCAGTAAATGCAAATGTGAATGAACTGACCGAGGGATGTTACTATGAGAGTGACTGGCCCGGAAGTAAATTCACAGCCGCAAGACAGACAGACACAGATCCTAGTTTCTGTCCTACACTCTCTAATGGGCTCTCAGTAATGGGCTCTGATTGAACTCAGTTCATGAAATCTGCCTCTGTTTGGACCTCAGTGACAAAGCATTATGCTTTTATTGGAAAAATGTATCTCTAAATAAGTATTGTTGTCTTACTGTGAAACTAAAAATATTTTTTTACACTCTCTAGTACTCCACTGGCAAATCCTGAAGTGAGTCAAATAATCACACCTCACAGGAAGATTTTTTTTCTTAAAATAAGATATGAATAAGATACCAAGTCTAAATATAAGGCAAGGATTTTTGTACAGAATTGTTATCGTTCATTTTTTAGTGATACCGCAGCTTTAACGCATCTTTTTTCTTCTTCCAAAAAAGGTCCATCACCGGGGGAAGATAATTAGCGGCGCTCTAGAGCAAAGCCCGACCTCGCTCTGGGGCACGCTGAATGCGTTCTGTACTCTAACGTCGCGCGATGCCAATTTCTCTGTGCAACGGCCACTCTGGACTCCAGCCAAAAAACCACATAAGCAGAAAGAGACTCGGAGTACTAATATGTGCGCTGCACTAAGCATATTCTGCCATCTCGCTGTTCTGAGGATTGATGCTGAATTATGACTGCATGGAAAAATACATAGGCAGCTCATTACACTGCGGCATATGGCTCGTGCCATAGCACATTACGTTTACAACAGCCAAAGGCAGCGAAGTCTGCGTTTATGTGCTGTTCGTGCGCTGTTCCGCTGGAGTGCCATTGCAACTACAGCTCCTCAGCCATAAACAAAATGCATATTCATGAAATCTAGAAAAACTGGACTTGATCCCCAAACTTCATACTTTGTAGATGAGTATCAATGTAGAAATTAATGCAGCAGGGTACTCCAGTGGTGGGTTTCTTGACTGGTTACTAAAAAGTTACCAAAAGCCCAGCAGGGTTTAGGATTCTGACTTGATCTGGAGAGATTAAGCCCTTGGGCCTTTGAGCGAGGCCCTTAACCCCAAAACTGCTCCAGAGGCTTTACTCCTGTTTCTCTCCATCTCTATCCCTCCTCACTTACAAGTTTCCTACCTACAGTTTCTCCCAGGGCATCCTTGATAAAGAAAAACATGTTCCAAGTGCAATTTCACAAGATTAAAAAAAAAATGATGGTGTTGATGATCCTCATTGTTACAATGACCAGACAGGGAGCATCGTCATTCCTGATGAATGAACTTGGAAATCATATCATGAAACAGGATTTCTGAGGTGGCTGGATAACGACAGTGTGTAAAACTGTGAACCAGGAGTTTTATCAATTGAGAGAGAGTGAGAGACACACACACACACACACACACTGAGCAAGAGAAGGAAGGCGAGATGGATGATCTCTGATTCCCGAAACAGGCTCCCGTCCCTTGTGCAAGTCATCTTCCTCAGACACTCATAACCCATTACGCAGACCGGACAAGGAAATGACAGGTCACACAGCCCCACTATGCTTTTTCCGCTGGTCCACATTAAACAGCACAGGAACATATAACCAATGGAAAGAGTTTGGTGGGCCACCTGCTTGTATATGGTTGCCGAAAATTTTCTTTTTACCATGAATTTCAACAAAGAAAGCGACCAATGATGAATACCCATAGTGACGGCATTTACGATTCTCTGCAATTACTGTCAGATCAATTCAAAAATAATTGAGATAACTATGCTTATTGTCCTCAAGGTTCTTTGTCCATGACTCCCTTTATGTATGAAAACACGTTTGGCTTCTTCCGCAATTGATCTGCTAGTACAACAAAGAAAAAGATGGTGCTTTTTTGAGATATATGACCCTATTAGCTTCACCACTGGGGAACAATGGCTGCCCGTGAGCAACACTGTCATTGCACTGATAGTACAGGAGGTTGCCAAGTAGGAATTCATTGCCACGAATGGGCTTTGGCAGGACCATGTGACCCTGAGATCGAGTAGATTTTGACAGCACTCCCAACAAAGAAGATCCCATTAGTGCAGCTTGAGATCCCATTGAGCTGCCAAATACAGCATCAGGCAAGCCAAATTAGTTTTGGAATGATCACCTGGAGGGCAGTATATCTCCAAGATGGAGATAATTATGATTCGTCAAGATGATGTTATCACTCCTTGTAGACCCATTACCAGGTCAGCCAACCCAGCGTGTTCCTTCAATAGGTCTAAATAGAAATAAATGAGTACAACACAATAACCCAACTGAGAGACCTCGCCTCTTACCGTGGGTATGCGAGGGTCGTGGGGGGTCAGCCCTGGAGTCATCACATCGGCTGTGGCGAAGAGGGCTTCTGGAGAGAGAAAGGATTTCAAGGTGAGGTCCGAAGACTAAAAATACTCTCAATGAGGGGCCTAGAGCTCGTAGTAGGTATCCAGAGATGGATTAGCCTGAATACAGCCATATTCCCACCCTCTCAAACCTTTTAAAGAGTAGGTTTCTTTCATTAGAATGCTTTATTTCCAGAATTCAAAGTGCTCTGTAATCCCACTGCTTTCCAATGCTATAGTGATTGAGACATTAGCGTTAGAATGTTAAGCAATGAACATTCTAATCGTACATTTACGATCTCACAACACAGCTTTGGGAAATTAAATTCAAACTAAATCCCCGCAGGCATCCCCTCTGATATGGCAAGCAGAGGGTTTGTGTGGATGTTATCTGATCCAGTGCTTTTCGTAAGATATGGGTGCCACATGCCTTGGGCATTATTCTATATCAACCATCTGCAATTTCATGCAAAAAGGGCTGGTGTGGGTGCCAGCTTTGATTCCAACCAAGCAGTAACACGCCTCATTCTATTAATCAAGGACTTAGCAAAGACTCAAGGGTTTGATTAGTAAAATCAGATGTGTAACTGCTGGGTTGGATAGGCCGCCTGCACCCACACCAGCCCTTTCTGCATAAGATTGAGGATGCCTGTTCTATATGATATTGTTCCATGCTCATTTCAGTACTGTGCTTAACACGGGATGAGGCACAAACAGATAGTTTTACAGGTGAATTGTGTGTGTGTGTGTGTGGTCATGTGGTTTCTTTACCCTTGTGGGGACCAAATGTCCCCGAAAGACATGGAATTTTTTTATCCTTACAGGGACATTTTCAGGTACCCATGAGGAAACTGAGCTATTTTAGGGTTAGGGGTTAGGTTAGGGTTGGGATAAGGTAGGGTTAGGGTTAGAGTTAGGGTTAGGTATGTACTGTTTAGGGTTAAGGGTTCGGGAAAGGGTTAGGGAAACTGGCTATAGAATGAATGGAGTCTATGGAATGTCCCCACTAAATGAGGAAACCCAACGCATGTGTTTGTGTGTGTGTGTGTGCGTGCTTGCATTTGTATGCATGCGTGCGCGTACATCTTTCATATGCTGTATTGTGATTTTATGTACAACCCCAATTCCGAGATAGTTGGGACAACGGGTAAATTGTGAATAAAATCAAAACGCAATGACTTTCAGATCACACCGCCAAGTTTTTTATTCACAATAAAACAGAGAAAACATAGCAAATGCTGAAATTTTACAATTTTACCTGCAAAATGAGCTCTTTTCTAATTTGATGGCTGCTACAGGTCACAAAAAAGTTGGGACAAGGGCCTGTTTACCATGGTGAAGCATCCCCTCTTCTTTTTAACACAGAGTGGAGGGGTCTGGGCATTGAGGGGACAAGTTTCTTGAGTTTAGCCATTGGAAGTTGAACTCACTGTTGTTTAATACAGGTTTCCAGCTGCCTGAGAGTTTTGGGTTTCCTTTGACAAACTTTTTGTTTAATTATACGCCAAATGTTCTCAATTGGTGAAAGATCAGGACTGCAGGTGTGATACTCACAAAATAAGTATTTTGTTGAGATATTATTAATTTCTGTTTCCACTCTCTTAAGAGTCACTTTTTGGTTCATTGCAATTGTGTTTTATTTCATTCTGTCTAATTTATAATAAGAATATTCAGAGAACCACGCAATGATATGGACACTTGGAGGCAGCACTAACCAGCAGCGTCACTGGGACTCGTTACAATGCGTAGAGGAAGTGGGGCTCATAATCCAAATGAATGGAGAATGAGCAACAGTTGTCCTGCTTCGCTGATTTCTGTGTAATATTTCCAGGTTACTCATTTTTTGCGTGGCCCCAGATGTTTATAAACTAATACGAACTCCCGGTGATGTGTGGTCTGTAAGCCAAAAGTGTGTTAATTGCAGAAACATTTAAGTATTATGGTACGTGACTATCGAAGATGATAAAATGGCGTCTGATGTCATAGCTATAAGCTAATACGAACTCCCAGTGATGTGTGGTTTGTAAGCTAAAGGTGCGTTAACTACAAACATTTCAGTATTACGGTACATGACTATGGAGATTGAAAACCTTTCGTTTGTTTCTTTCGGCTCCCGCACATTTGAGGGTTATTTCTGTATGGGTCAAAAGCAGTTGATAGTGCGGTTCATTGTTCGAAAAGTAGCGAGCTAATGCTGATGTGCAAATGAAGATCAGCTGCAGCCGTAGGAGCAGCACGTGAATCGTAGGCAAAGAAATCGTTCCAGTTCATGAGACACGACCGCAAGTTATGAGGCAGCTATGTTTGGTGTTTCAGTTTGCATTCATATATAGTAGAAATGTGACCTAGCTTAATTGCAACGGAGATGTCTTCTGTTACATGAAGTGAATACTTGGAAAAATGTACGGTTACTATACTACAAACTACAAAATGAGAGGAGAAAGATGACGTGTGTTTGAGGGAGAAGAGCAAACACGATTGATGTGAGAGAAAATACTTGATTTAAAAGGGAAAATGTGTATTTTTGGTTTGATACAAATTCTGATAAGTTTATTTCTGGAAAATATGTAAAAGGAGACATATATTGGAATAACATATGGTTTCATGTTATCCAAATGTGGGTTTAACTAGTGCTTCAGTGTAAAGCAGACAAAAAAACGGAAAATAATTCATGGTTGCAGTTAAAAGGTTACAATGAATATGTAATAATTCATGATTGACGTTAAAAGGTTAAAATGACACTGAAAATAATTAATGATTGCAGTTAAGATGTAACAGTGAACATGAAATATATATAATCCTAATGAATGGAGAATGAGCAACAGTTTTCCTGCTTCGCTGATTTCTGTGTAATATTTCCAATATTTCCAGTGCACTCTTGCCAGCGGATTATCTATGTCTGTCAGCGGAGACCTGACCGGGACTCGCTACACAGGCAGGCCAGTTCAGCACACGGACTCTTCTACTATGAAGCCGTGCTGTTGTAATAACTGCAGTATGTGGTTTTGCATTGTTCTGCTGACATAAACAAGGCCTTCCCTGGAATAGATGTCATCTGGAGGGGAGCATATGTCGCTTTAAAACCTTTATATACCTTTTAGCATTCACGGTGCTTTTTAAAACATGCAAGTGTCCCACACTTTATGCACTAATGCATCCCCATACCATCAGAGATGCTGGCTTTTGACCTGAAGGCTGATAACAGGAGGGGCTGTCTGTCTCTTCTTAAGCCCGGAGGACATGACGCCCATGATTTCCAACAAGAAAGTCAAATTTGGACTCGTCTGACCACAGGACACTTTGCCACTTTGCTACAGTCCATTTTAAATGCGCCTTAGCCCACAGAACACGGCGGCGCTTCCGGAATATGCTCAACAATGGCTTCCTTTTTGCAGGATAGAGTATTAGGTGGCATCTGTGGATGGCATGGAGGACTGTGTTTGCAGACAGTGGTTTCTTGAAGTATTCCTGGGGCCCATTTAGTAATGTCAATGACAGAATCATGCCGATGAGTGATGCAGTGGCATCTGAGGGTCCGAAGACCACAGGCATCCAGTAAAGGTCTTCGGCCTTGTCCCTTACACACAGAGATTTTTCCAGTTTGTCCCTTACGCACAGAGATTTTTCCAGTTTTCCTGAATCTTTTGATGATGTTATGCACTGTCGATGATGACACCTTCAAAGCCTTTGCAATTTGATGTTGAGGAACATTGTTTTTAAAGTGTGCCATTATTTTTTTACGCAAGCCTTCACAGGTTGGAGAGACTCAGGCCATCTTTACTTCTGAGAGACTCAGCCTCTCTAAGACATCCCTTTTATAGCCAATCATGTTACACTCCTGATGCCAGTTAACTTAATTACTTGCTAAATGTTCTTTCAGCTGATTCTCTTATATATTAATTGCTTTTTCAGCCCTTCTTTCCCTGTGTCCCAACTTTTTTGAGACCTGTTGCAGCCTGAAAATTTGAAATAAGCTCATTTTGTGGATAAAAATGTAAAATTGAAATGTCATTTACAATAGAACATAGATACCATATTGGCTCATGTGATCCGAAAGTCATTGCATTTTGATTTTATTCAGAATTTACACTTCGTCCCAACCATTTCAGAACTGGGGTTGTATGATGACAGAATATGATTAGTAATTAACAACAGTAAGCAAACTATAATCCGAGTGCATTTTTTTCCCCCAGGAAAAATAGGATTATGACAGAATTGTACAGAGACTTTCACAATATTTTTTTTCTGACGGCACAAAATCTTTTTTTTTTTTCCCCTTTATCTTGACTGAGCTGCTCTCTCAAGAAAAAAACCCGGCAGGCCTGTGTCATCTGTGTTCTCTGGCAGGAGAGCACAGTCAAATAATGAAATTGGAGCATGTCCAGCACATCAAATTTCCATTTTTGACCAATGTAATCCAGTGCAGTCAGATACTACTTCATATCCTATACATAATACAAACATGCAAAAAAACTAAGTGCTTCGTCAAAGCGTTAAGCAAAACAATTCCTGAGAAGAAACACCTCAAGGAAATTTACATGATATTACTCTTCCATCTTCCGGGGAAGGAAAATATGTTTCCTGGAAGTCAGTTTCCGTGGAAACCAACAGCACTTGCGAATGTACTTGCTGGTTTGGAGGAAAAGCTCGCATCTGACTTAAGTGTGTCTGTATCTCTCTTCAAGGCTAATCTGTGAAACTCACCTCCTGCTATGGTTCAAGAGTTAGCCCAGCAAAGCACAACAAACGCCAATCTGTTTCAGGATTTGTGCAACATTACATCATTAGCTCAATCATTTCAAATTTTAAACAAGAAATGGCACCAGCAATAGAAGACTTCAAGGATTTCACTGTTCATGCACAGAAGTGAACCAGTGAAATCAGAAAACGAGTGAGGTTACTAAAATATGGAAAAAAACAGTCCACTTCTCTAAGAGGCACACTCCGAGTTAGTTCCCTGTATAAAACCAGCCTCCAAACCATTGTAACCTCAAACTGTGTACCATCTATCAATCATACTGCATATTTGAAAGGAGATCTGCTCCCTCATACGGACTCTGAGCACACCGGGTGAGAAATCTGTTGAGAAGGTGAGATCTTCTGTATAAATGCATAAACCTCACACCTGCCGGTGGTAATAGTTCAGCTGTATCCAAGATAAGACTCATAATAACTGAGGCTACGCCCACACTATTATGTTTCAATTTGAAAACAAATAACTTTTCCCACATTTTCGCCTAGCGACTACACTACTCCAGTGTTTTCGAACCCCTAAAATGGAGACTTCTGAAAACGCTGCTGGCCCCGTCTTAGATTAAAAACTCCAGGATTGCATTTAAGTGTTGGTATTAAAAAAAAAAAAAAACAACCATTTTAAAATGAAAACATATCAGTATGCACAAAGCCTGAGTCCTCAAAGTGAGCACTGTCTCCTAAACATACTGCCTTCTAATTATAGCATCTAAATTTAGACTGACAGTGAGTCCTCTGGGTGAGAAAATCTTTAAGAAGGTGATACTTTCTCTAAATGTGGAGTGCTAAAAATCTAGGATTTTCATAAATAAGCCTCACTTCCTCCAAAGGGAGAAGAGTTAGTCTCTCCAGAGCGAGGGAACTGAACCTTACTGCTGTACCACAGCACTGCAGCAGCCTGCCGAGTACAGCAGGCAGGTGCGCCCGGCACACGACCGCATCTCGCTTCTATTCATAGAACAAGAGGCTGACGCTGGCGAGCGGTTAAATTATTCATGGCTGCAGAGGTTGTGTTTAATATGTCACAGCACAACAAGCTGCCGCTACACTCGGAGGCACCGGCCCGGAAAGCAGGAGGGCAGCCCAGGAGTGCTTCAGGCGGCAGAACAGCGTACAGAACAATGCTTTCTCATGCGACCATCACCCAAAGCACCAGCGTAACATCACTGCTCTCAGAACAGACATTTTAAGCATTTTACTTGGATGTGCAACCTGATTTTTATATATCTAGTCAGTATGAAAACACAGCTAATTTATTGCGGGTGAGTGTATATATGTGTACATACTGTATATACACTGTATATACACTGTGTCTGTATGTGTGTGCGTATATATATATATATATATATATATATATATATATATATATATATATATATATATATCCCTTTTTTTTTCAATAGCTGATATGGGGTGTTTGGATGATACTCAGAATGTAAATTGAGCATAAAAAGTGAGAACTGAACAGCGCAATGAAACAGCTGTAATATATCTCCCTGAACACTGATGAATGCATTTATTACATAAGATGAACCGATCCTTCCCAGTCATTAGAGTGTACACACGAAAGTACAGCCACACACACAAGCATAAACGCATGCAAACACTTACACAAATACCCCCAGATGTGCACATTCAGGTCCAGAGACCACAGGTCACTAGCAAATTAACGCTTGCATACCCTAATGGTGTACACTATATACTCGCATTGATAACTCAATACAGCCTCCAAGTCGGCCAAGCTTCCGAAAGTCTCCCCAATATATTTCTCCTAAAATATAAAGAATACAAGAATAGGATTCCCAGCATTAAATACAAAATCAGTTATTAGGACCAGATTCACACAGACCTTTTGCATATGCAAAAGCTTTTTGTTCTAGGGAAACAAGTTACATGCCTCGTGATTGGTTAGGGTATTTGCTCAACACCAATAATCAAAGATGCTACTAATTTTGCAGGTGCTGGCAGGTTTTGCACTAGCAAAGGTCTTAGGCTGTGTTCGTATAGTCAAAAAATTACTATAAAGAAATTATACCTCATTCCAAACCATTTTTCTTTAACTATGACAGAAAACGTCATGAGGTAAAGGATCGGTGTAAAGGGGAATTCATAATGGCTTAAGAAGACAACCGTACTGCTGAGATAATCCAAACGCACTTACACTGGGCGACGTGATCACGCGTCTGTTGCCTGTCGTGTTTGTTTGTTTCTGTGATTGGCCGGAAAGATGGCCGTTGCTTTAAACATTGTTGCCGCATGGAATTGTGGGATTGTGTTTTATCCTTTCTTTTCATTAAGGATGGTTTATTAAAGGAATAAGTCCCGAGAAGCAGTGGGTTACAATGACTTTATAACGGCGGAGGGGTGTTGCGCGGAGTGCCTTAGTGCCCCTCTGTCGTTATAAAATCACTGTAACCCACTGCTTCCAGGGGCTTATTCCTTTTTTAAAACGGTTACCCTACATATAGCCCATTAAATAAACATACAATAAAAAAAATTGACAATTTATTGGTAATAATGCTACAATAAAATCGAGAACTTCTTCAACCAAGCAAGATAGTGGACAGAATGGTTGGCCAGCAAAACAGACTCTAAGATTGCCTTTTCATCTAGCGCCATTATCATGTCACATCAGGCTATTTGGGCTCGCTAATGTAGATGTACTATGAAAGCAGGATATTTTGGATGTCTCCCTCGGTCTCCCGAAGACCCCGTTAAAAAATTTCATGTTTGTTTCGGTTTTCGAGTTTCCTTATTCTCAACTTGCGCCGATCGGCCAAATCATTACAACCAGCAGCGAGAGTAGGGAACGATTGACTGTCCTCCACACTTGTCGGTGTCCAGGAAAATATGTTGAATTGTGCATTAGTTTGCTAGCCAGCTTGTCAACTAGCTAGCGTTCTCTACAGTGGATGTGGTTACCCTACACATAGCCCATAAAATAAACACACAAGAAAAAAGTCAACAATTTATCGCTAATAGGCTACTGAAATAGCGAGCTAGTTAGCAACGTAGCTTGCAACGCAAATGTGATATCGAACTCTGTAATGCAATAGCTACCTAGGTAGATAGCCAACTGGTTATCGGGTTAAAAGGTTAAACTTCACTGACACTGAAATAGCGAGCTAAAAGTCTTAAATCAAACGTAACCTAAAGAGTCAGTTGAGCGCAGAGTAGTTTGTTGCGCGCAGGGATATTTTGTGCTGCAGCCTGCGACAGTGGGTTACAGTCATTTTATACCGGCATGGAATGCGGCTCAGCCAATCACATTTCAGGAAGGGAGCCACCCGTTTTATAATGCGCATTATGTTAAATGAGATAAGTTAGGATGCACTGGAGCATGTTTCCTTAACTCTTAGAGAATTTGAACAGCACTTACTTTGGCTGCCACTTATGCCTCCGGATAATTTTCAAGGAGTTTGGGGCTTTCCTAAGCAAAAAATGACCGTTGGAACGCAGCCTTAGAATCTAAGAATGACCGTTGAAATCTGGCCCTAAATTAACTAACGTGAGGAAAGGAATTAAAAAGCTGACTTGTTCTGATTATGTCTTCAAAATTCCATGTGCTAGAATTCCCTTGCTTTCCACTATCAGAAGTGATTAACCTCCAGTGTAGCTCATCCGATCGTGTATCTGTGACCTCACACCTTACTGAGCAGGAAGGGTAATCTTACCTCGCCTGCGGTGCATCTGTCGTAGGCCTGAGCTCTTTGGCGGCAAAGTTCTCCACAACAGGCGAGTCGGGATTAGTGGAGCCATTGCTGAGGCGGTCGCTGCTCTCGTATCCGGACTCAGTTCGCTGGATGGTCCAGTTGTCGCTGCGCAGCTTGAGCCCGGCTCCGCCCTTAGCCCGCCCCCTCTCTGGCGGTGGCTCGCGGTTCTCTCGTGGCTCGGACTCTAGGGAACTGCGGGAGCTGCCGTTCTCCAGCCGCTGCTCGTCCTCGTAGATGGTCATCAGGCTCTTCTGCTTGCGGTCGTCCCTGGTCCGGGCTCGCTCGCGGTCCCGCTCGCGGTTTGGCGCCCTCTCCTGGCTGGAGGACTTGCGGCGGCGCTCCAGCTCGCTCAAAACGCTGTCCACGTTCAGGACCTCGCGCACGGGCTTCCAGGACCGGCTCCGGCCTCGACTCCTCTCCTGCCCGCCGTCCGTTTCGCCGCTCACCGATGCCTCCTGTCTTCGCCCGTGGCTCGCCGGCGGACTGGCGGGTAGGCGGGGCTCGTGGGACTGCCGACTCGGATGGGACGTCCTTTCGGGCCAGGCCGACCCCTTCCCCGGACTCCCGTACCCCCTTGTGTCCGGATGCGGCCTGAATTCAGGAGGTGAAGCGCATCGGACGTGCGTCTTCTCGCTGGCAGCGTCTGTAATGCAGGCCCATGCAAATCCGTTAGCAAAGGTACCCCCACCTCGCCTCATGATACCAACCAAACGCACATCACATCCAAGAGCTACAATACTGTCATTCGCTAGAGCACCAAATCCAAACACTCATGCTTCAACTGCCAGTAAACCGAGGAACGTGCATGAACAAAGTTAAAAACACAACCGTGACGTCAAATGAATAATCTTTAATGACTCTTCTCGGTCGCGGCCCGCTTGGACAGAGGGACATAGCACAACTCCGACACGTGTGAATTATGCAGATATTTTCATCGCTGCGCTTTTGTGTGGCTTTAGCCCTGTCCCTGGATGCTCCATCAAAGGCCTACGCGACTCCAGTCGCTCACGTCACGGAAGTAATCCTCTTTTAAAACGCTCCTCTTAATCTCGGATTATGTAAGGGCCCCACGGTGGACTCTATAACAGCTCCGCTTTATTTCCTCCGCTTGAAATATGGACTGATGAAATGGGTTCAGCTCCTGCAGGCCAAGATGACCCCAAAAAACTAAGAAAAACGTCCAGGAAAACAGAGTACATCCAGAGGAAGGAGGACCGACACTCCAGAGCATTGCCTAAGACACGGACAGTAGCTGGGTCGCTATGAAAGTGGTGAACTGTCATATCTCTGCCTTAAGCACAGACACCAAGCCTGGCTCACCACCTGAAAGCTATGCCAAGCCCAATGTTCTGGGCACACGATGTCCCAGATTCGCATCCTGCAGGAATTTTCCGGAGGGGGCCGGCTGGCATGAGCGTCCGCTCCGGTCATCGGACGCTGCGGCAGGGCTGAGCAGGAGGAACGCCAGGTGGAGAATTCCGGGCGGGAATTCTGTCCCGCTCCTTCGCGCGGCAGGTCTGGCGAGAGTTCTGTGGATTTTGGTCGGGGGAGGCCGGGCCAGTGCAGAGCCTGCATTCTCCCCCAATTACACCCGCACCCCCATCCCCCGCCCCTACAGCACTCCACACTGGGACACCCTGCAGCAATGCGGGTATCTTTCAAGGACGCCATGAATCACACTTGGCACTTAAAAAAAATTATACAATCTAACGGTAATGGAACAAGGCCAGCGTTACTGTACTGGGAAAGCAGAATAAGCCTGCAATGCACAAAGGTGGGCCACACTGAGGTATTACTGCATTGCCGATAGGTAAATGCACCACCTGAACCTTGTTTTTCTTTCCGCCCCCCCCCAAGAACCTAGAGAACCGCCAGCGGTAAGGAACCTGAGGTGGCATTCTGCAGAGACCTGTGCACTTGCCAGGTATGGATTAGATACTCCGCAGATGATGTCATCGCTGCATTTCCCTGTTGATTAAAGAGGGGCCGGGGGAGCGGCGTTGCGCTCGGACGGATCGTAAAAGCGCTGCGGAGGCGTGCTGATATCAGCAGGAGAAATACTGCATGCGTTTGAGATGTGCGAATCGCTGGATGTTGATGCACTCCCCTGCACTAAAAGCTCACTAAGCAGCCATTCAGAAATTCCTTTAACCCTCTCCTATCACTGAGGCTGAATAAAAAAAAATATAAAACACCTGCATAAACGTCATGCTTCATGAACAGGGCACTTTGTCACCAGCCTTTTTCAGGACCTAAACTCAGTCACCCCCAGCCATACACTCTTCAGATTTAAGGGGAAAGTAGTAGAGCAAGTGAAATACTCTGAGAAACAATGACATTAGAAGAGCAGCTAAAATTACAATCCTCATCAGTCGCAAATGCTGATTATATTTGGGCCAATCCCAACCACTGGAAACATAATCGACAGCCTTGGTGAGAAGTACGGAACTGATCTCATGGACACTGATTCGGTAACACCTATCCGAAACATCCAGCCCCTACTTCCATACTTTTTCAGTTCGGAAAGACCAGCTCTGGCCAAAGTTTTGTCACAACAATAAACTTTACCACGTTGAAGAAATTAAAGTGATAAATAAACTTTTAAGAAAAATAATCAGACTGTCACACAAAATAATTTGATATTGACTCAGTGTTAACTAGATAATCGGTTGTCCACAGGTTGACGTGTTTACCTAGACACTCTGAAGTTATCACTCCCAAAGTCAATAGGCGTTGTGACGTCACTACACACAAGGTCCGTGCCATATATGAAATGAATCCACAAAGAACTGTGACCTGTAGAGAGCTCACAAGAAATCTCAACAGACGTGGCGGCGGATGCGTTTTAACGATGGTTGATCTAATATCCCTGACTCATCCTCCGGGGATCCAATAATTTACTCAGCGCAACCAGTATTTTTTAGTTTCAACCATAAACATAAATAAGAAAGTGTAGTTGAAATTAGCAAACTAATAATTTTCAGCTATTGGAGAGGGGAAAAAAACACTGAATGAACTACAGGTTTGTTTTACCTTTTTTTCAGTGTATGCTGAGGTAGACTCACTGCTCTAGAACTCAGACTCAAACAGGAAGAGGCGGCACGATCAAAGTCACTCAGCTCCACCCATACATCAGTTGTAATCTATGTCAGGCGCACAGTGATTTCCCTAATCTCAGGTTACGTAAGGACCTGTGGCGCTGAGTCCAGGCCCAATGAGCTGTGTCAGCACTTCACTTGGGATCTAAATCAACACCAAGGATGCAGTCGCTAATAAGCTGGAAGAGGCATCATTCAGAAAGGGGCTGAGTCATTTGACTGCCTCATGTTCTACAGGGCTTACGCTTTAACAAGTCTATCCAAACCATAGACTATATAAAAAGATGGACGTAGCACCTGGGTCTGAAAACTGAGGCCAATGCGGAAATCTCTAAAATTTGCATTCTATTTAAGTGGTTGCAGAAAGAAGTTCAATCCTACAGAAGTCTATGAGAAAATGACCCTACATTCCTACCTGATTTATTATTTCAATAATGATTTTCCACATTATTTTATGGTATCTATCGCAAGTTCCAGGTCTCCTTCGATATATCATGATGTTCATTTTTGTAAATTATGGTCCCAAATAAACTAGAATAAAGGATAAAGCCAGAATATGCTTTAGGGCGTGGCTATCCTCTGGCCCTCATCTGATACGGTCAGATCCACCTCCTCACTCCTCCCTGGATATTCAGTTCATGCTCTCGTCCAATAGGAATCACATCCGGCTTCAAAATGACAAAATGGTGCTATTCAAATTGCCAAAATCGAGGCTTCCTAAATGGTATGCTGAAACCAAAAGGTGACATCAAAGTTGCTTCGTCCACCTTTTTATACAGTCTATGGTCCAAACAAGTGTTTTGGTTTTATCGTAGCCTCGTTTTCCCGAAACAGTCTGGTTCAGTCAAGTTCAGTTTGTGAAACATTAAAATTGTCATTTTTTCGTTTCTACTGTCGAAAGTTGAGGATGGTACCAAAAGAACGTTCCACTCATTTCTTTCGTTACCCCTCTGTTGAGTTACCTTGCACACTGATTCAGTACCAGAATTTTTTGCAGTCCATTGATTGGTCAAGAGGAATTGGTCACCCTTGATTGATCAAGGATTTGGTTGGTTACCATCCGGTAACAACCCCATCTACATTTAAGATTACTGTCTGCAGTGGTTACACAAACCAGATCTCGGGTTTAGGAGCTGGTCTGTGGAGGTTACATACTGGTTCTAAGGGTACTACACCAGCACTGTTTGGTGGAAACATGGCTTGTTTTTGTTTGGTTGAAGTGCAGGTGCCCATTACCTCGATGTCGGGACTCTTGTCTCCGTTGCCCTCTCTCCGTCTCCTTTCTCTGGAGGTGGGGGGTACGAGGCTCCCCCGGCCTCTGAGGGGCCTCTTTAGGGCCCTCCCTGAGCCTGCTTTTGGGGTCACCAGGGCTGCCCTTCACTGTCACAGGGACACAGACGGGGAGAGAAACAGGGGCTCATTAACAGACCGAAGAGCCCTGAGGCTGCTACTGAACTACAGACATTTCCTACAAGAGATCAACACAAGGCAGTCAGCTCTGGGTATCTGTCGTAGTGTCTTTGTGTTCAAATGTAAGATGCTATATTAGGAAGGTATTAACCCCATCTCTCCTTTTCCACATAGAAAAACTGGAATTAAAATCCACACAGACTGAAGTGAGTTTAGATCAAGCAATGAAGAGGTTTTAGACGTCATGTAACACCTCAGGCAGCTACGTTTTAACATCTACTCATGGGTCCTCCTGCAGATTCAATCTCGTCCCCATTATGGAAGACACGCTAGTCTTAAACCAGACGACTGGACCATCCAGTCGTAAAATCGTCCGAAAAACTGCATACAGATCCACTTTGTGAAGATCTTGATGTACTGCCTTTGCTTCGACTGGTTCAGCTATGAAATGATCCAATTCTGTGCCGATTTTCGAAGCTGTGGTTTTATAGTTAGTAGCAACTATCTAACCAAGTGTCTGTCCTTCGCTATCAGAGAACCATGACTTTTGACAAACAGTTATTTTTTTATGTAGGAGGTTTTTTTTTGTTTTGTTTTTGACACACACGGTCATAAATTTTGACAGTATTGCCCTTGCCACATTACATATGTTTTCCATTTTTGTGACAAACGAACCTGCAATTTATGGACCAACTGTTTGACCCCCTCTGGGACTCAGGACTCAGAACTCATGGTCCACATCCTGCTTTGAAGGTGCATCTTGCAAAGCCCTACTGGTTAGCCCTCTTCTAGGCCGGCAGATGTTGCTAATTAGCATTCAAATTGATATAAATCACCCTTGTAGAGGCCCATTGGGGTTTAGAGACATCTTAGCGAAAGCCATTTCTAAGAGGTGCTTCAGATATTTTACCCACTCCCTGCACAGTAGTGACTCCTGGTGTCCCGTGCGAGTACCTGGTCCCCGTCCTGCCCCGCTCTGCCCGCTGGCTCGGCTAAACCCCTGGCTGGAGGGGCCCTGGAGCTTCGGTTTGTACCCACCCTGCCCGCCCACCAACTCTCTGGATGAATCCACTTTCTTTGATCCGGACAGGGGAACGTCGGGCCCTGGAGCGCACAGGCAAGGGATTAAACAAAGACATGAAACAGTGCATTCGTCCCTTATCGCTTTCATCACAGGTGCAATGGGAAGGGGGCCTGTCACCTGCAGCGCCATCTGCTGGCAAACAGATGTGAGGTGCCGATGAATTGGCTATAACTCATTGGACAGCGGCACATTATTGTTATTTTGGTTGAACCTGCATTTTACAAGCTGTAGAGGTAACTGGAAAAATAAAAATAGCTGAAGATGACTGCAGCACAGGCCCATCAGAGCGTCACCAAGGTTGATACTACTGTCTGGTGATGTCTATGTGTCACAGACTTCAAGCAGTCATTGCACACAAAGTTATGACATCAAATATTAAAAATGGTAACCTTATTCTACATCATATTAAAGTGCCCCAGACTTATGTATGAAGCCACAATTTGGGGAGGTGGGACATACAACTGCTGTCATTTCTAAATCCAATATGAATGAAAACATACTCGGATTAAAGAAGACAGTCTGCACTTCAACCTCATTTTCATTGCATTGGGAGCTAACAAACAGAATCAAAGTTTTAAAAATGTGTCGCTGTCCAATAAATTCCGGTGCTCACTGTAAGTGTCAGCCTTTGTGAACAAAACCACATGATCTTGGACCAGAAATGGAAGTATTCTTGGACACAGCTGATCAGGTGCCCACCTGAAGTGTCAGCCAACGTGCTTTCCACAGATCTTAAATATTCCTCAGATCTTAAAAGCTAGTCTGCTGCTTGCTTTATGCAGACGTTAGCCAAATCGTCTTCTAAGATGGAAATCAAAATAGGGTCAATAGTTGTTGCTAGTATATTTATACCAGTTAATCTGCATTAATTAGTGAAAGGACAGGCCTCCTTGTCCTTAGAAAACCAAGATGCAGGATTTAAACTGGCAGCAGCGATAAAGACAGGATTAGGTGTTCAGGAGATACTGGCTCCTTGTATCAACCAACGATAAACGAGTAAATGTTTAATCGTGCCAAACTCACCAAATTCTCCCCAGCACCCCCCGAGCATCCTGATTATTGGCTGTAGTTAACAAATGTGTGCACCCGCATGACCACATTTCAGCTCTCTGATTATGCTCACCATAAGGTAGGCTTAGATGCCCATTAGCAGAATATGAGAGGGAAAAAAAAATCAGAGAAGACAGAGGGCCGGCAGGTTTTATGGAAGATTACCACAAGAGATGAAAGCACAAATTAATCCAGCTCTTTAATCTGCCAGGAAAATAAATATATAAATAAATAAACAAACAAATATGTATCTGCCTTCGTCCGCTACTGCTGTGCTGTTCCCGAGACAGTGTGGATTTGCAAGCTTGGATATCGGAAAATAAACCACAGCAGTGTAATGATTCAGTTTTGTACCTGTGCGTACATTATTTTACGGGAACTATGTTTGAAAGCAAGGGCAACAAACACAATCATTCAGCACCAATGTTTAGCCAACCTTGAGATGACGTGTCTGTGCCAGGACCTGGATGCACTGCATGTGACACGAGTGATTCCTGGGAGGGACACTTCGGCTAGAACCACTTTCCAGCCTAATTTTTGGGCCTCGTAATTGATGATTAAAACAAAGCACGAGTGCGAGTGATTCGCAAAACAATTTTCAAATAATTTTCATTCCAGTTTATATGCTAAGCTAAACCCAGTATTGATGTTGATTTTGCCGATTCCGGAACAAACTTTGCCAATACTCTCTCAAAACCATCAGAGCTCAGCGTTTACAGCGAGGAGCTATAGATGTCCTAATCAGAAAACAATTTGCCCACAGCTCAATCACCGGCGTTCGCATCCTTTTGTCGGCTCTTGTAAAGATAAAGCTCAAGTAAATGATTAAAACGATATCTGATTAGAAAGCTAAGAAATTAGACTTACTTTAACACCATTAATTTGGCTGAAAACACTGCACAATCATTTATTCTTAAGGTAAATTTCATAAGAGTGCAAGCAAGAAAGAGTCCAACTCAGGAAAAAGTCCTGTCAACAGTGCAGTAGTAAATGCATGGTGCAGTATACTACAGCATAAAGATAGAGCTGCTTTCACATAATCTGACTCAGTCTATACCTCTCGAAGTTTCTCTTTTTCTGCATTTTAAAACGATTACATTAAAAAAAAAACATAGGCAAAGCACATAGCCAAACAACACTCCCAAATTGGCCGCCAGGATCGAAGAGTGACAAAACGGGTTCTAGCTCAGAGAAGAAAATCTATTGAAAAGACACAGAGAACCAGCTACAGTGTTTTAATGAAGTCCTGCTCTGCAGTTCCCTCAGTTGCTCAGCCAGGGAGTCTAGATCGTTGCATAGCCCCTTGGTTTAGACTGTGATAACAACGTAGGAAAACGCAGCCATTTTAATACATTGCTAAAGCCTAAATGCTTACAGGCAGCCCCGTGAAATCAGCAGAGTGAGGTTCGGACTGGCCTCTGGCCACATGTGTTGGAACCCTTGAGTACTTAGCAATAATAGCGCCAATAAATATTCCAATCTATTAATGAAACATAGACAAGACTGTAAGCTCTCCAAATGGTATCTGCTAATTAAAATAAATAATGTATGAGACAAGGAAGATATTTTGTGGAGGTAGACAAGGGGAAATCCCAGTGGGTATTGGAAACTGGGAGCATCTATTAATTAGAGAATTAAATTAGAGTTATTAATTATGCCCATGGCATAGAGCTCTCAATGGACCAACTGTACGCATTTAAAATTCACCATGCATACCTTGCAGCTATACATTCTCACTGAAGGAAATAAATGTCCTTATTAATGTCCGTAATAAGTCTGTGATTTAATAAACATTCTGGCAGACAGTGAAAGGCATTTAGGGTGGATCAGCTTTTTAGGCCCTGAAATCTGAGGACCCAACCACAAGGCTCTAATCCCAATTCTCATACTGCTGTAGAACTCTGCCCGAAATACTTACATGCTCTGTTCATTTGTGCTGACATCACTGTAAGGAATTAGATTCAGCAGCAGGGAGGAAAACAAGTTAATCTGACTCCATTAGCTCAAAATATTGTGATGGTGAGGCTCGGGAAACAATGGATTTGCATATATGTGCACTGGCTGGGGTGTGTTGGGGTGACAGCTGGTTAGTCTCACCACTCCAGTGGCGAAGATTTACGGCTTACGAGGCCAAAGCCCAGGACTCAACAGTTGCTCATTAGTTGATTGTGCAAATTATTTTCCGACAAAATGGTCAGAGACTATAGCCTGAAAATTATGCTTGTCCAGGTACCAAGACTAATACAAAACCAGTAAGCCCTGCTGAAGGTCACTCGCAATTATACAGTCTACCCAAATACCATCACTATGACCCCTCCAATATTATTATGAAAGCTACAGCCACACCAGGGGTCTCTCCATTAATCGGAAACTTGCACATCACACAAAAGATAAGCCGTCACCAGGGGTCTCTCCATTAATTGGAGACTCACAATGCGGCCACATGACATCCTCCCTAGGGCTGTCTCTATGGGGACTTGCACATCACACTAGAGCTAAGGCCTCCCCAGGGGTCTCTCCATTAATCGAAGACTTGTACATCACACTAGAGCTAAGGTCACACCAGGGGTCTCTGCATTTATCTGGATTTGTACAATACACAAGAGCTTAGGCCTCACCAGGGGTCTCTCCATTGATAGGGGACTTGTAATGGGGCCACATGGTGGTCTGGCGGGGGGCGTCCTCGGTGGACACCGCACTCCCATCCGGGTTGGAGTAGAACAGGAGCAGCGGCTGGAAATGGCTCCGAATACATTTGGCTGCCACGTCCTTCCACTTGGACCCAATCTGCGGCACAAGGAAAACATAGCAGACAGGAAACTTCAGGATAGTATGACAACATGAACTGGAGGTGTGAAGCCCAGCAGGTCAGCAGGCCAAATCCTGCCGCAAGCCTGTTCCACCAGTGAACACAGCCAGCTTACTCCAGAAAGTAGTTTTACCTCCTGACTGAAGGACCGCGCAAATTAGTAAATACTAGTGACTGGAATAAAACAGTGAAGAGGAATTTGTGCGTGTGGTTTTGTACCTTTAACCAGATGTGAAGTCTTGAACACCCATAACCTAAGATAGTATGCAAATGAACAGAGTATGAATTAAATTAGTCCATGAACTCTATACTAATGATATGGGAAGTGACCCAGGATGAAATCTCTTTCCACCCCTGTATCTTTTTTCTGTCATAAACTCACAAAAAAAAATAAAAAACAGTCCTGCCTAATCCAACTTCTGCATATTGCCAAGTTTCAACACTACGGATTAAAAAGCACACTCATAAATGAAACGCAACCGTAGTTACCCCAGATAAAATGTTACTATTACAGTTCCTCAGAAGAGACGCTTCTGTGGATTTTGAAAAATGGTAAGAAGTATATCACATAACTATAATTCGCCACCAACGCGTAACCAGACCATGAATTTGCATGAATATTAAATCTAGGAGCAAGTGGGAAGGCGGAAGTCAGAGGCAGTAAGTATTTGAACATAAAACCCCAGATAAAGTGTTCTGTTTGGATATCCCAAATATACATAAAAACAATGGCAGCATTCTGAAGTTATCCTTTAAGCTCTTAAGCCTCTAGTCAGAGATTACACGAAACGACGTGATGCAGTTCTGCAAAGTAATCATTCCGAGGCCTTTGAGTGCAGGGTAAAGGAGGTGGAAAAGGCTTGACCTTTTTGAAGCCTGCTTCAAAGCCACCATTAGTAATGACCATCATGCCTCTGCCAAACACTGGGCCTTAACAAACAGCCAATAGCACTGTTTCTCCTGCAACCTTGCAGGGTAATGTAGTTTTTTACCCCAATAATGATACTGTTTTTCAATGATCAATGATATTTTCGACAGAGCGGACTGATTAATGAATCTTTTCGGGCTCCAGGGGTCAGTAAATAGCCAGTGATTTTAAAATTAGGCCTCAGGAAATACCAGCTACTGTTTATTAAACAGGCAAACAAAACAAATGCAGGAAAGGAGTTTCTATTTTGAAAATTTCTTAAAAATATTAGATCAGAGGTTCCCTGTGGCCAATTTGCTGGTGAAAACCCAAATGTCCTTGTCGTAGCGACTTCAAACTCAGGTGCGGTAGCATGCAAAATAAAGCTTAGATATTAATCTACTAACAGCCGAGTAAATGAGCAACTCATTTGCATATCTGAGTCTCCAGAATAACTAGTCTCTCTCCTTCGCGGTTCCTCGAGTTAAAAGTACAAAATTATGAATCATCCTAATGTGAATCAACCTAATTGGTTCAAAAAAAGACAATACACCAAATCAAATGAGGAAATGGGGACGTTTTAATACATAGAAAAAGCATCAGGACAGGGACTTTGATCTTCCCAACAAAGATAAAACCAGACAATTAATAATTTCCAGTGACCGACAGCAGCTTAACGAAAGCCCTTGAGTTTACACAGAAGAATGTTCAGAGTGGAACAAAGAGGCTCATGGGAGGTGTGGCAAGAGCCTAGAACTTCATGCATTCAAAAATGAACATGCACTCCAGGAAAAAAAACCACGGTTCTTTTGCTAGTGTCTTGATTTATCGTTTTTGGTATTTGAAATATGTAGCACGCATTCTCCTGCTCACAGAAAAGCGACTTCACGCTTCGCTACCTCCATTCTCATGACTGCTGCCTGTACTGTTTATGTCCGTGACGGCAAATTGGCCGCCCATGCCATAAATAAAACATCTGCCATGAAATAATAATTTAGCAGCCCTTTAAAAAAAAAATAAATAAAAAAAATCTGTTGATTTGAGATTCATCATATGCACCGCATGTTTAGTGCTGTAGCTCACATAAGCAAACAAATGCTACAATCGCTTATTGCAACACAAATACAGTATAGAAAAATGTTTTCGCTTTATGGCCAAAAAAGGAATACTTTCATATTATACCTTCAAGGAAATAAAAGATGACAACAGCTATTTTTCTTTCCCAAAATCATTTACCTTTACCGTCCCACTGATCAAAACAAATAAAATACTGCCATTTACAGTATGTAGGGTGATCATAAAATAAAGAACCATTTTGGTAAACTTGGGTTATACAGGCTACCGTCAAGTAAATGTTGCTTATATTCGCTAAATTAACATGACCTAAACCTAATATTCAATTACAGACGACAGAAGGTTGCACAATTTCAAAACAATGTCAGCTATGATGATGGCAATAGTGAAGACGATAATGACGATGACAAGGGTGTAAAGATAGGAAATTTTCCCATAACTTGGGCTGGCGCTGGTGTCCAAAGTATTACAGTGGATTAAGAGTTAGCAGGACACCTATAGTTGTTCTGTTAGCCTACCGATCGTTATGCCCCTCCTTCTGGTTGTATCGTGATGTTTATGTATTTATTTATTTTTTTTTTATTTAATTTTTTTCGTCACAGTTGTAATTAATTATAAAGTAGACCTTCAAAGTGGGGGATGGTGGTGGGGGGGAAAAAGGACTGGCCAGGCCTTGATCCCCCCTCGATGTGTGTTAACCGAAGTCAAACTCAGTTAGTTAACTCGAAGCTCACCTCTTTGACGGTGGCGTCGTCGAATAAGACCCACTTGGCGGATTTGGAGTGGTAGGCGAAGGTGCAGTAGTGGCGACTAGAAAAGCAGATCATTCCCACCAGGACCAGCTCGCTGCGTTTGGCCTTCTCATCCAGTACCCTGTAGAAGAGCTGCAGGACACAGAGCCACCAGGTCACTCCACTCCCGCCTTCCACGGCTTTCCGCGTCACAAAGGAACTGTCGCCCTACTCAGAGTGTCCGGATCTTTCCGTGTTTGCGCAGTGACAGTCACCCCACTGAAAGAGACCAAATCTTTCCACGTGACACAGTAACAACTACACCGCTAAAAGAGTGCCAATATTTCCGTATGACACAGTAACAGTCGCGCAACAGAAAGAGTCTGGATCTTTCCGTCTGACAAACTAACAGTCACCCCACTGGAAGAGTCCAGATCTTCCATGTGACACAGTAACAGTCACACCACTGTGACCTTCCAAGGCTTTCCGCGTCGCATAGTAATAGTCAAATCACCGTGAGCTTCCACAATTTTGCGTAAGACGTGAGACACAGTGACGTTTAGCCCGCACTGTGGTCCTCGTCTTTGCCTACGACATAGCAGACTGCTGTGATTGTCATCGTTTTATGCTCCATTTTGTTTAACGAGTGACATTTTTTTACCCATCAGCAAAGTACTCTAAGTAACACCAAAACACTCCATTTGTAAGGTGACAGTCACCTCTCTGAGAAATAACAGGCTGTTCTTTTTGACACTGAACCAGTCACCGCCTTTGAAAGTTTCCAGCTCATTCCATCTGACACAGCAAGAGTCGACCCACCAAAACCCTCAGCTCAATGAAACAGCCTGGATGAGCTTTGCCATATGACACAGCAACCATCCAGTCACCCGAACAAAACGGTCCGGGTCTTTCCATATCCAGATGAGAGGTGAACAGTCACCAAAACATTGGTGCCAGGCCCAACCCTGTTACTGATGATATACCATTGAACCATACGTCTACTATCTAATTCATCCTTGTCAGGGTCACAGGTCATAGGAGAGTCCATCCCAGCATGCAATAGATGAGAGGCAGGAATATGTCATGAATAGTTTGCGAATCTATCACTGGTCATGCATACCATTGACTCAAACCTATGGGAAATTTCAAATTAGCCTGGCATGTGCATCTTTGGAGACAACAGTGCTACCCACTGCAGCGCTGCTCTGCCCTGCGGACTGCCATGGCAACCCTAAGGCGGGACGCCTAGTTCTACCAATCAGCAGCTCAGCGAGCTCTTGAATCTCATGCTATCATCTCTAATTCTTGAATGCGATGTGCATTGTAATGTTTTGAGTGGAAACCTAGGACAGAAGATCTCCAGCACAACGGTTGACCAGCCTGAGCGCGTTCATTTCAAAGTGGATCGTCCAATCATCATGCATCTACTGAACAACATCACTATCCTTGAGAATTATGCTAATGTACATTGCATGCACGCACAATCACACACTAAGACAGTCCATCAATACGTCAGAGATATCAGTGGTGTCTTGTAGAATGACAGAGTGCATTAAATTCTAAGCTGGGCCCAAGACTTGGTCATATCCTTCCAAAGGTGGGAGAGGATTTAAGGAGACCAATGTTGCTCAGGTTACCGTGGCACTGACTTCGAATCACATGATGGGAGCTCACCCACAGTCGTCTGTAAGAGATATACCTCCCCTCTCTCCCTCCCAACACCCCAGCTCTCTCGCTCTCTCTCTCTCACTCCCTCTATCGCTCTCTCTCCCTCTCCCAGGTCTCATGCCCTTTAGCAAGTAAAGGCCACACCAGTCACAGGTTCACGTGCTTCAGCAGGGACTCATTCCGGCTTTCTGCTCGCTGCCCTCAACCGATATTAATCTTGAAAGGTCAAAGGTCAACCAGACTCATTACACTGAATTACAGTCACTTGGAGAAGGCTCTGATAGAGAGCGACAGAGTAGCCAGGCAGACTCCACAGAGAGGGCCGTACTGTGTAACTCCGCCAGTCCGTCTCGCCATCAGCGTATGCCCGAGTCTGCACTGGATGGTGACGTTGCCGCCGGGCTAAAATTAAGAATTGGAACAGCCCTCCGGTGAGGGGAATCTGGGTATTTTGTGCAGTGAGAGGATCAGGCCTGCCTCCTGTCTCTGCGGGGTGGCACACGACTCGACTTAGATGGTCGCAGCTTCCAGTCACGCCAATCATGCCACTTGGGTCTCACTCGTGTGTGCAGAGCACATCAGGACACTGCTGAAAATGGAACGTCCAAGAGATGAGGCTCAGGCCAGCTCTCAACTTTTTTGAGTTCAGAGTCTCCCTTCAAAACCAAGTTCAGACCAGTAGGATTTAAAATGCTGTTTAGCATGTTTACTGTAGCATGTTTTACATGTTTACTTTAGCATGTTTAGTGTACTGGTAAGTTCAGATTTCTCATCCTATTCGGTTTATCAAAGTCAAAATATCATGCCCCCTCAGCTATATTTTTGTCTCATTCAGTCAAAAACGAAATAGAGATGCAGTTTTAAATCTTTTTTGTCTGTCACAGCAGAGTAGTAGGTACTGAAGCACTATATTCCTCCCTGTGGGCATGATAAATCTGGGCGTGACATCTCAGGCAGCTCCTGGGTCGCAAAAGCAAAGTGACGCCTCGAACTGGGCACTTACGTCACAGCTGGCACATGCGGGAGCACTGGCAGCTTGCTACTCACGCTCAACAGCTTGTGTGCGACATAACGTAATCGTAACCACTGCAAACAAACAAGCAAACCTCTCCAAAAACAGCGACTGACTCACACGCAAGAAATTTTAAAAGTAGAGTGATAGTGATTGACATTATCCGAAGCCTTCTCTTTGCAACTGATTAGCTGTTCCACTCCACAAGAAAAATTTTGATGGTAAGGATTTCTATTTTTGGCCAAACCAGCATGGACCGGCCCAACCACTATGGCTGTGAGTGAGTGAGTGAGTGAGTGAGTGAGTGAGTGAGCGAGCGAGCGAGCGAGCGAGCGTGCATGCAACTGATGAAGTTACAATATTAGTCAGCCAGCCAAGTGTACTTTCCCCATTCGCCTTTGCTCCTTCAAGCCGATTTAGTGCAATTTCCATTACGTCATCAAGGAGCATCGATAACGCAGCCACATGGATCCAAATTCAATGAAAATTTCAAATCCAATTATCTACGTTATAGACCATACCACTGGCTATCCCTGTGACAAATTGCTAACAATTTTGCACTCATACCATAAACGGTCCAGCTGTACGGTAGGTTTTGACCGAGTCTTGTTTCCTCTGAGATGACTTAATCCCACGTGTAATTTTCCCCTTCCATTGTTCATTCTCCAGCCCAAAAATAAAGCAAACCTGTGAAGACGAAGCCCAGCCTAGCAACCGCAATCAAATGATATCTTCATCGACATGACACTGTCAAATTTTACACAGCACATCATCATTTTTACAGAACTGGGAGCAAGCGGGCGAGACACAGTGGGAGAAGCCGTTAACTGCGGCGGGAGCCAGGGGTGGAAATTGCAGGTTCAACTTCTTTTGTCCCTGTGGTTTGGCCCAGCCCAGGTTTGCCGATTAGCACAGTTTTTCAGTCACAAAGAAACAATGAGCAAAATCAGTTGACCATTTTCGCAGGTGAACAAAACTCAAGGCAGGGCCTTTACTTCCTGTCGACCTGGATTCAGTAACTGAGGGGCAATTGTCAATTGCCACTAAAATTGGGGGAAAAAAAAACACTCTTACCCCGGAGAGGTTGAGGTGAGGGGTCAGCGAGCGAATGACATCCTCGGTTAGGTCCGACTGTTCGGCGTCCCAGACGAAGCCAATGGTGAGGATCTCTGGGCAGTTCATGAGCACCCGTCGAATCTTGATGCTCTCCCCGCAGTTGCTCTGAGACAAGGGGCACAAACAGTGCCACTCAAATCTAGGCAATTCAGCCCTTTAAAACCCTTTAAACCCACCTCAATGATGACACAATGGTGCAGAGCGTAGCTCGAATAACTACTGTTATTTGATGCGTTTATTATTCTTCGTTTTACTATTCCTCTTCCGTATCAAATTTCAGGTTTTAACTCATCCCGCAGCCTTGAGAAAACCCTGGCAAAATATATATATATATATATATATATATCAAAACATGCAGCTTGATCAGGCTCACTGACCCATGACTTCTGGTGACAAATCTCAGTATTTGGAAAACTGCAAAAAAAAAAAAGAGAAATCCCATTCATATGAATGAGGAGGAGTCAAAAATGTGATCAACCCCAGCCCTCTTTGGAGTCACATTACGTTGCCATAGTTCAACATAAAAAGACAGCTGAAACTTTCACTGGGTCAAAAGACTTGAGACTTTTTTTGGGTAAGTCCATTTCTTAATAGCTAGAATAGATTTTAAATGACAGCAGTGTAAGATTTATGCTTTTTTTTTCTTCTAGGAGTTTATGAAATTATGATGGGTTTCTATGGGGCAGAATGTTCAGAGCTAGAGTGGGAGATCTCAGTTACACCATCTGCAAGCCCTTAAGATTCTTCCAAAAAGTCTCTGGAAATTGTAGGGTTTAAAACAAGTTGTCAATCTACAGAGCCAATTTATACGTCAAAACCTAGCGAAATATGTCCCCTCTCACCCAAAGTGACTCTCACTGTGACATGACTCGTGATTTTTCCATAAATGAACATCAAGCACAGAGAGTGCTGACCATGCCTCACTGAACTCCATGTTAAACTGAGCAGTGAAGATCAGCTTATCAGCTGCCTGATTCTGTCTGAGGGAATCTCTATGATTTAACTCCCGGCATCACTGCTTGTCTAAAAGTATACACTCTGATTCACTGAAACACACACACCCGCGCAAACACATGTTCAACAGTGGGTGGCTTCATGATGTCACCCACAGCAAACACAGCCGTACACACAAATGTACACACACACATATACATGCAAACCTCTGTGATGCCACAGCGCAGATGCACACTGACTTCTATAACCCAACTGCTGTGTTCCCTCCTTCTGCAGATCCTGATCAGCTCCCATCTCACCGTCGGAGGTCGTAATGGAGCAGAGCCACCATGCTGGGCTCCCTCACATCCATGTAGTGTCCCGGGGCACTTATTCGTTTGCAAATCTTCTAGTTCATTAATGATAGGCTCAGCATTGGGTGCATTCAAACGGTTTTAATGAAAAGAAATGGGATGGATTGTTTGCTTGGTATGCATTTCATGTCAGAGTAAAAGGAAGTATCTGAGGAACATTTTTCATTTTTTTCTTAAATGAAAGTAGACAAATTTATCGCTAGACCTTGAAAGACAACACCCCCCCTCCCCCCCGCCCATAATGAGCCATTATACAGTTTCTTGATGTAAATAACCTACAAAATATGTCTTATGTAGCACTCATTTCATGTTAAGTTTTGAAATTAAATTATTCCAGAGAAACGTTAAACGTTTGTCCCGTAAATGTAGAAGATTAAATCTATTAATTCAGAGGGGTCTGACACAACTGTTTTGTTTGCCTGCAGATTTTGTCATAAGTTACCCCTGGTGGACTCACTAAGCTCATGGCCACACTTTGAGGAGCAGAATAAAAGTGTTTTCTAGTAAAACTGTGGCTGTTACTGAATTCATTGATCATTTTTTCAACTTATGGTAAAAACAACGCTACTTTAAACCTCATCTTAGGGGTAAAACATTTGTTAAGAAAGATTGTTGCCTCAGACGCTAAACCTCCCAGCAAGTATTCTATTCCTCGAACAAGGTAATGTAATGCATGCTCACTGATTACTGTACAAAAGCGTTGGGATCTCCTATTTTTGTGATAATCTCTCTCTCCCTCTCTCCTGCTCTCTCTCCCTCATTCTCTCTCCCTTTCTCCTCTCACTCTCCCCTCTCCTCACTCTCTGTCCCTCTCTATCTCTCACTCTCTCTCTCTCTCTCTCTCTCTCTCTCCTTCTCTCTCTCCCCTCTCCTCACTCTCTCTCTCCCAGCATGCACTGTGGCTGTCTGCAGGTGCAGCGTGCGATGCGGTGTGGACAGGCAGAGGTGAAGCGCAGCTCTGTTGCCAGTGGAGATGCCAGCGTGACTCTATTTATATCCCAGTGTGAGATCGGCGGACTGTCTCTCCGCCCTCTGTGATGTCACAGCAAGGCTCAGTGGGGGGTGGGGGGGACTGGCACTGTGCATGACTGCAAAACTCATCTCATACACACGCACTCGCTCACACACTTAAAGCGAAGCACAAACGAACACACACGGGCATGTAAAGCAAAACACACACGCACCGATGCACACACACGCAAAGCAAAAAAACATACATGCACTTGCACGCGTAGATACACGCAAACACAAATCAAAACACATGCACGCACTGATGCACACACACGCAAAGCAAAAAAAACATACATGCACTTGCACACATACATACAGGCAAATGCGCGTGCATACACATGCAAAGCAAAACACATACATGCACTCAAACACCTGAAGCAAAACACTCACATTCACGCATGTAAAGCAAAACACATACATGCAAAACACAAACACATATGGTTGTGCACTAATGAGTGTAGTCGCAAGCACACAATGCTAATTCCACACAGGCACAGACACGAAAAGTACAACACACGTAAGCACACAAATATGCATATGATGTGTGCCAATGCAAGTGCACTCACACACACACAAAGTATAAACACACGTATACACATGCATGTGCGCGCGCGCACACACACACACACAAACATGCATACAAAGGCAGGCAAGCATGCACAAATGTACTCACGTACAAAACACACACACCCTCAAAACTGCATTTTTAAGAAAGCATTCAAACACACACAGCATTTTTTGTGAGTGCGGTCACACCAGGGCTTCTTGCGAGAAGCCTGAAATGTGTTATTTTGGTTGGCATCTCTCAGTGACTAACAGGTTAGTGAAAGGACACTGCACAGGGACACAGTGAGACTCAGTCATTCAGCACCCAACGAAGGGGGGGTATTTTGGAGCATTAAGAAAGTATTCTGGAGCTCTATAACTCTCAGTTCACCTGAGGTGGTCAGCATTAGAGTGTAACAAACATTTTGATGAAAAAATTCAGTTGCCTGCGACCACAGGTGGACCCCCCTGCTGGGAAAAAAATTCCTTCTTCGCAACAGTCAGCCCAAAAATACATTTCTTGAGAACTGTGTTTTTTATCACATGGGACCTATAGCACGTTAAGGTCAAGGTCAAGGTCACGTTTACTTACAGAGCGCCTTATAAACAACCTAGGTGGACCAAGGTGCTTTACATAAAATAAATAACAATAAAATACAATGATACATTCAAAAATGTATCAAAAATTCAATTTTTGCAATGACAGAGATAAATACAGATACATTTACCACATAAAACAACTTTCATCTCACACAGGTCCAAAAGCTTTGGAGAAAAATAGGTTTTTAGAGAGGACTAAAAAACCTCTTGAGTCTCTGATGACTAATTGCAAATTCCTTGCAAAATCACCATGTTAACATATCAAATCATGAGTTATTAATACTTGAAATTGATGGGTGCCGTGATCCAACCAAATATAAAATCACTCCATTCACAAATATGAAGTGCAGTGCAATTAGGAGCAACAAACCATAAAATCAATACGTTTACACAAAAAATCCTAAATCATTAATATTTACAATTAGATGATCCCAAACAAAATCACCTTACCACCAGTAATAATCTCACCAAGTATAAAAATAGTGGCAAAGCCAGTGCGTCCGCTTGCCCAAACATGGCCAAAATGGAACGCCCCCAACTGGCCAAAGTATTGGTCCGATTCGGCTCAAAATCGAACGTGGTGTAGACCTTATGACCATATATACACACATGAAATATGAAAAGGATCGGTCAAAAACTGAAGCCGCTAGAGGGCAGACAAGCTAAAAGTTTACACCCCCAGGCACGACAGACCACCACTTAAGACCCCGAGCATAGCATAAGCCCCTTGGGCCTTTCGGCCAAGCAGGCTACAAACAATTGAATTTAATTTGTCGCCTGGAGGGCAATTACGAAAATCCAGTATGGAAGCGGACACAAAAGAAAAAGTGATTCATAGTATTCCCCCAATCCTTTAGTACAGGGTATACAATGACATATTAGAGTACATTTTTTTAAAGGGCTCATTTAAACTATCCCTGCTTTATTTTCATTGCTGCTGGAATGTGGTGACCTATGGACGACAAAAAATGACTTAAATACAAATAAACAAGTAAATGAAGAAATAAATATGGGAATAAAGAAATAGAAAAATGAATAAATAATTGCTGGACTTATTAATACTTAAGCCATTTTTTATCTTCCAAAGTAACAAGGGGAAGTAGAGCACAAATGGGATATTTGCGCTACCTTTTGCAGACATTATGTAATAAAGACTGACGTGACACAGGAGTCTCCCGTCTAAAAAATGCGAATACATGGTGAACTCCCTTAATTCTCCGCTCGCAAGCACGAGGGCCACGCGACTCGCGCCATCTGTTTGCAAACATTTGGCTCCCGCAGAAGTATTGTTGAAATCATCAGAGGGATTGAAAAAAAAAAATCTCACGATGCAGAGAGAGATGCCAAGAGCCCGACGGAGAGGCGTGACAGACGGAGGCGGGAATCTTACCGGGCAGTTTCGGAGGTCCCCGATGGTGCTCGCCGCCTGCAGAAGCTCCGCGAAGGTTTCTGACCGGAGCCTCTCGCTCTTCTCCAGCACGCGGTTGGCCTGTTGGCTGGAAAACAGAGCCAAAGGGCGACGTCCATTACGTTTAAGATCAGAGACTAGGCTTTAGCGTGCTGTGCAGAGTAGCTATTGAATAGAAAACAGAAATGAGCTGGGCCTGGCTGCATTCAGTGGAGTTGACATCCATTATGGGTCTTATGAAAATTCAACAAGACAGTACTATACTCTATGGATTGAGCGTCCATTAGGTATCGAGGGCCTTGCTGTTGAATGGACGTCGATTATGGGTCTGATCTGAGATGGAATGGTTCGTGTCCAGTGGGCATTCATTATGGCTCTAATCAGAGGTGTGCTGAGCCCTACTGTATATGAACTGGGTGGCTATTATGGCTCCAATGAGAGCCAAGTGTGGTGGTACGCAGAGCGGTGCAGAATGCGCACTAAGGCTCTAATGAGATGTGGTGGGCTGTGCTGTCCAATATGGAATGGGTGTCCATTCTGGCTCTAATCTGCTGTGGCTAGTATGCAGAGCAGTGCTTACCAGAGTGCGGTGGTGGAGACATAATGCACTAACTGTGTGAATGGCAGGGGGTCCGAAGATGCCCCACAGCTGCGGCAGACACACTAAAAATAAAAATCACAAAATTCAGGCATTTAGCAGGTCCACTTACTCATAGATACTGTGCAACATGAAAGTATGAGAAGTCATAGAATAATGGTTTTTTAATGGCTCAATACTCAAGAAAATTTAAATGAAACAATGAAAAAAAGTTGAAGTCAAACGGCAAGCGTGAGTGTAACGGTATTGAGAGTACTTCCAGCAAATTCAGATAATATCCTCAGGAATTACAGTCACCTTTATGCAGAGTGAAGATATTTCTGCAGGACTGAATTCACATAATACCTTTTTTCTGATGTTGAGTGCAGACTTTACTGCGCGGAAAACTTTGGAGCTGTCAGCAAGAGCTCAAGAATATTACAGGCATTTTAGGGTCACCACCTCTCTACCTGACACAATGTATGACACAATAACAGCCGATCTGGGCATACATTAAAAGTCCAGGTTACACCCCAACATGCTACTAGGAGAAGTGTGAGTTTTATCACCTATTGAGTACAGTTGTGAAGCTGAAATTTAAAAAGTAACCGCTATAAATTATTCCTCTGTTTCCCATTTTCCATTAGATAGTGGACTGACTGACTGACTGACTGCGATTACAACAGTAAAGCTCATTCATCAGTGTTGTGTTTATTTTAAATACACAAGGCCAATAGGCAGTATTACCCAATATAAACATAAATGTGATGGGCACATATTGGGAGCCATAATTGAAAATGTCATTCTGGCATTCAGCTGATAAGCCTAACCGACGAGTGCCATATTTCCATCTTCAGGCGATGAATTTGTGCTCCACTCTCTGATGTTCATTTTTACACATCATTACACCACATGTTAGCTGGGCTGCCAATGACCGATAGCATGTTTGTCATTAAAGTTCTAAATATTCCACAGTCCCTGACAAATGACTGCAGTAAACTGTAAATGCATTATGCGTGTCTTGCAAGGGGTGGGATGAAACCGGCGTACAAACACAAAGCAAAGGGGTCCTGGGCGGTCGGCCTATGCTCGAATTGGCAGTTATCGCAAGGCAGCAGCACTAACAATATAAAACAGTATTATGCTGTAAACACCCAATACAAGAAATTAAAGCATATTGCTGGTAATGCACTACACATTGTAATTTTATGAAGTCACATTCCTGGGCATAAAAGGCTGATAGTAACAATCAGTAATCTCACTACCTGCTCATACAGGGCCACCGCAAACTTCTGGTGGGTGATGCAGGACCTGGAAGTGCAGACATCTGCCTCAGCATTGGACACCACGTGAAGGTGAATCCGCTCCAGGATGTTCTCCTGTCATTCCAAGGAGACCAAGGACAACACGACTTTAACTGCAGTACTGGTCTGTGACCCTTCGACGCAAAGTTCTCTAAAACTAAAGGTTAGGCTCCGAAATGAGTTGCTGAAAATTTGTGGGTCCGATGAAAAAATAGGTCTCTGAAAGGCGCTGTCGTTCTAATTTGGGTCTAAAAAAATAAAAGTACGTCTAATTTGGTACCAGATTTTTAAAAAAAGGGTAAGGGGGATTTATTTCCAAGCTGTCAAATCAAAGTCAAATAAACATGAGTAGCATCTTAACTAGAAAAGCATACAAAAAAAATGAGATTGCAGGCGTGAAAATGGACTGATCTCAGTTCAGTTCCAAATCTGCTATAGATAGTAGCCCGTATTTACTCTTGCACTGGAGAGCTGATGGAGCCAAATCCAGACAAAGGATCTGAGCACAAAATATCTTAACCCACAGTGTACTGAAGCAATGCATTCTTTTAGATATATAGACCCTTATTGAGTCGGACAAAACAGAATAAGGAATCAAGTAACTTAATATCAGAAATTCCAATATGTTGAAAGTGCATTCAATTTATTACTGCAAAGCGCTAAAACAATTGAAGGTTTCAAAAAAGTTTCATATTATTGTGACAACTAGTGATACTTGTCTTACTGTATGAGAGTGTGTTTGTGTGTGTGTGCGCGCGTGTGCCTGTGTACATTCGAGATAAATCTGATGATCGACTCTCCGATGTTAGTCTCAGAGATGAGAGAGGAGCGATTCGCAGTACCCTTCACAGAGAGATACACAACATGCTCTTATCAATCCTCCACATACGTTCAGCTCATCGCAGCTCATTTGCTACTCTCTGGCAGATCATTTCAAATAGCTTCTGGAGTACAGACTGAGAGAAAAGGCTTCAGGCTTTCACTCAAAGTCTATGTCGCAAAGAAGTGTATAATATTTTCTAGGGGCCAGGCATTTTGCCGATTTCAAACATGTCAAAGATTTCTATGCTGCTTTTTGTTTTTGCTGTTATCCAGCAGCCCCGTCAATTTCATATTTAATTGATCATTTGTTCCATTCGCTAAATACAGCGCATGCACTACAGGATACTGGTAAATGGTAAAAGAAGCTTGACTATAAGCCTACTACATTAAAAATTACATTATGTGCCCACAGTACTGTCCAGCACAATGCTCTACTTGGGGCATAATCTGTCTATCCCTAACCAATTATCATGCTGTTTCACTGAAATGCAGTGATGATTTATTCAGTAACAATGAGCTGACCTCCGAATTCCTGCTGAATCGTACAGGAAACGAGTCTCTCTCTTCGTTTAATCTGGTTTTAATTCCTCCATTATCTGTACTGCAGATGTAAAAATGCTGAGTGCAGTACTTCCACCATAAAAAATTATAAAAATGATATGTGTGCGCATGCGACACATGCACGAACATGTATGGACACGTGCGTGTGTGCGCGCGTGTGTGTGTATGTGTGCGTATGTGTGCGTTCAAGTGCATGTATGCGTGTGTGTCTGTGTGTCTGCGTGTGCGCGTGCGTTCAAGTTCATGTCTGTGTGCCTGTGTGTATGCGTGTACGTGTGCATTCAAGTGCATGTGTGTGTGTGCGTGTGTGTGTGTGTGTGTGGATATATATGTGTGCGTATTTGTGTGCATTTGTTACCATTTGCTTGAGAGTGTGTACTTGAGCGAGTGTACATGAGTGCATGTGTGTGAACATAGCTGTGTGCGTGTCAGTGTGTGAATGCACGAGAACATACGTGCATATGAAAGTGTAAGAGGGTGTGTGCTTGTCAATATATGCGTGTTTGGGGTGTGCCTGAGCTTGCATCCATGCATGTGAGTGCGCGTGTACTGCACACATACATCTGCGCACGTGTGTGTATGTTTAATATGACTCCTGCGCTTTAATCCTCGTCTACCATCTTGCTCCTTCATTTGCATTTTAGTCGACACATACTAGAAAGAACAATATAGAAACGTCAATAGCACATTACAATAACGTGTTGATATCAAAATGCCATTAAGCGCTACGGTAATGCAATGCATAAAATGGAAATCAAAGAACACTGTCCTTGGCAGGAATTTCGAAAGACTAATTACCAATATCACATTTAATAAATGACAGGTCTATTATATCCGTGTGGCAAACATTTTAAGCTGGTCACATAACAAAAGGAAAACAAGAGAGAATAAATATGACCAAGGAGGCAAACATGTCGACAATGAGAATCAGTGTCACGGCAGTGCACAAATAAGCTCAGTAATTGAAAATAAATATAACAGGCAGCACAGCTTTTTTAAAGAATAATTACCCTATAAATAATTACCAGTAATAACTACCTACAAATTATTACCAGTAAACAACAATTGTGGTTCACTGTCACACAAAAAAACCGGTGGCACATTCATTCGTGTGCAACTGTGATATCCTGCTAATTTTTTTACACAGAAGTGAAATTTGCGAATCGCACACACACAAGAGAGTCCACTTTAGCTTCGGTGAAGAAAAACACAGAAGATGTGAAAAGATGCAACCACTCCAAAGGACCTCTCCAGGAAAATATGAACTGCCAAACATCATAAAAAATGTAGGTGCGATTTAAGAGTTAAATGAAATGGTGAGTGTCTGGTCATTTTAACTGTCACACGCAGGTGTTACGTAACAAACAGTCACAGTCACGTTGCAATGCCTCGGCTGCATTACTGGAGGGACAGTTTCCCCCTCCAGTCTCTGTCCCTGCTGTGACCTTGCCGATTGGACAGTCACAGCAGTTCCCTCCCAGACACCCACCCCCTCGCCTTCAGGCTATTGTCCTGGTGCCATTGACTAATGTCGCCCTAATGTCACGACTGGATGGAACTGAACTGGGGGAGAACTCACCAAGCAGTCGACGTCGCCTGCAATGGCCACAACTAGCACCGTTCCCGCCAAAAATGCCCAAGCTCCAGCCATATTTACCCCTCTTCCTGTTATAACTCCCTTACTCCTCTCATGCCCATGCCGATTGGATGATCACAGTGATATATGGGCCTGCCCTTAAGCCCAGGTGTCAGTTCGCCTGCATCATGGCTGTGGTCACAATGATTGGACAGAACAGGGGCGGGCTCATCAAGCTCTGTCCCTTTCATGACCATCCCGATTGGACGATCACAGCCTTCTCTGAAACACCCACCTCCCTGACCTTCAGCTTGGTTGTCCGAGCACCCAGTGCAGATGTTAGGTCACATTGAGGAATGGGATGTATTGGGAGGGGCGGGGGGGTCATGGAGTCACAAAGCACTTGGCTGCCCTCACTGCTGCATTAACCTAGCCAATGGGACGGTCACATTACCTTCCCTCCCAATAACCCCCCACCCCATCTCCCCACGCTTCAGCCTGGTTGTCTGGATTCCTCAGAGTAAGATGATTACGGCAATGAAATAGAATTGGGCTGATGATCACACATATTGCGTGCCATAATCAATACAATCAAATGACAGCATGCATCCTCCTTACCATCTCCAAACCAAGCTGTCCAGGTACCCAGACTATTAAACATACAGAGCATTCAGACACACAGCCATATTTGGGGGTGTGCTGGGCTGGAGGTGTGGGCACTCACATTGCACATACCATGACCCCACCCATTAGATGCCAGCATGCCCCGCCCTCCACCCCCCAGCTCTGCTATCCCTGCTCCCAAACCACTGCTGAGGTCGTTGTGACGACGCGCTGCCAGAATCGGGGGGTGGTGACTCACAAAGCACTCGGCGGCGTCGTCCATGAGGCCAAGCTGGAAACGCTGCTCGTCCTTGAAGGTCTCGGCCAGGGCGTGGCGCAGGGTATCCGAGGGCAGCGCCCTCTCTCGGCTGTGCTGGAACTGGGTGAAGATGCTCTGCGGGCGGCAACCGGAAACTAAGCATTAACTTTCCCTCCCGGTTTCTGAGGTGAAATAAATTCATTATTCTTCATAAGCGCATCGCATTTTCTCTGACTCTGAGAAATAACCTTCGCCTGGTCTTTAGGTTATATTCCGTTGAATGTTTACATTTCTATCAAAATATATGTTGCCGTGAAGGAATATTTGCCCCATTCCTGATTTCTCTCATGTCTCCTAAAGACACAGTGATTTATAAGTGTGCATTTTGTCCTTGCTCACGTTATCTTTCTCCAATGTGACATGTTGTATGAAAATATGAAACCATTTAGCGCGATAGATACAAAAAAAAAATACAAAATCAAAAGGGGGCAAATACTTTTCATCTTCCCTCCTTTCCACTCCAGTTCTTGATCAACCCCTCTATCATCGATGTTAAACGCGTCAACGGTACAGTAAAAGATTGAATGGTATTACCGAATGAAGTATCCCTGCACAAAACAGGGCACCTCTACAGAGTAACAGGGTTCATTCTGAAACCATTCTTTTCTGTGCATATGAAGGCTTGACCCCACAGGTTAAAAATGAGTTCAGTAAAAAAATTCAGTGAAATGTGTTATGAATGATCTGTATATTTCTATTATTTCAAGTATGACTGTGTACTATCCGTGCTGACCAATAGCTGGCTGGAATTTGGGATTCATAAGAGATGAGATTCATTCATTTTTTTCTTCTCTGAGTTACCAATTAAGATATTACTGTAAACATCTTGATTCATTTCAACAGTGAATATTGAGTATATGAAGAATGATTGTGGTGAAATATGAAACTAATATATATTTGTACAAAAAAAAAATACAAATGAGCAAAACGTGAAAGCGAGAGCAGACCTTCAGTGCACAGAAGATACAGGCGTCTCCGAGGCAGAAGTGTCCAGGAAGCTGCCTGAGGCTCCGTCTGAAGATGTCCAGCTGCCAGAGGACCTGCGAGGGGTTAACACAGCCGATTCAGCCCACGGCTGCACAGCGGTACACACCACGCTTCCATAAGAGAGACACGGTCAGAGCAAATCCTGATTTTAACACGCTTTGCAGCAGCCGTTAAGTTCACTGCTTTCATCTTTACCGCGCAGAGGAGAATGTGCATACAAAGTGTAGGGATTCGCTCTTGGGTACACAGCTCTTCTCCTGCAACAACAGCAACAACAACAATACGCTCCCAGCAGATACAACTTTTAAGGCATTCTTCACCATCCAAGCAACAGAGGAGTCACAGGGTGTCCCGACTGTAAAACAACACTGTTCCCTCTGCCTACCACTGTCCTCCTCAATAATCCTGTAGAATCACCACTTCAGACTCTCCTGGATTGACTGTACTCAGTTCCCTTATTGAGTATCACTCATGTATCACAACAGTGCTTAACAAATTTATGAGAAAACCTGTCGTAAAAATGAGAAAACAGAAATATTTTAGAAATTTGTCAAAAACAAATTTATCATTTATTATATTATATAATTATAAATTATATTGATATTTCTTTGGCAAAAAACAAATTGAAAGAACTAAATAGTCCTTATTCACACATTAAAACCAAAAAAAAACAAAAGGCCTGATTTGGCCTTGAAAACAGCTTGCATTCTTGCAATCAACCACTAAAACTAATTTTTATGTTCAGGAATTCAAGTACATAACGGTTATTTGGCATCTTTATCAAAAAATAATAACACACGTAACTATTTCTTCTGCTTTTTTGTAAAAAGTACACTCGAAAATTCATGGACAACAATAAAAATTATGTTTTGGCATAAAAACACATAATTTCAACTCAAGAGCCTGCATGTACTGGTGGATTATAACCATTACAGAAACATTAAGAATGACTTTGGTAATTACTAATCCTGTTAATTTAGTTCAGCTGTGGCATAAACCTTACATTGGGTGGTGGTCCAATAAATTTGTTAAGCACTGTAGATCGTATGTCATCTATCTCTTCATGGTGTGCTTCATCCAGGACTCTCACATGGCTCTTATTTATGTTTTATCTCTTTATCACAGTTCGTAATCATACCTCATTCACAGTTCAGCACCTGCGGTAACTTCACATACTCACCCTATGCATACCCAATGGACTATATTTTATGTTCATGGTTGTGGATAACTGCAACTTACACACTACCTGACCAATTTCAAGAAGCTACTCCAATTGCTATTGTTGTGCATCTAACAAATAAATGTTAGGAAAAAAATAACTCGTCCTCGCAGCACAACTTGACTCATTCTTTTCACGGGTCTTTCTGTGTAGCACATTTCCCTTTTTAAACTGTAGTGACACATACGGCTAAATAGCTCAGGTTAGCTGTATTCCTGCCCCTAAAACTTCAGCTTGGACAGACCTGCTATCTCAGCATGCGAGAGAAATTCCGCTTGTGTGTTTAAAAATGCACGAACACCAAAAGAAGGTGGACCGTTTTCATGCGTCCTCTACGGAGGGATTGTGGGATATGCTGGTGTACTCCGACTGACTCACTGCGCCGAGGGATAGCAGCGCTAGCCTCCAGCCAAACTGCGTAAACTGGGGGGGTGGCCTTCTGCTCGGTTGAGCAGCCCTAACCTTGAGCACCTCCTCTCCACCATCTGCCGCAAGCCGTAGCACTCTCTGTCGACCTCATCCTCGATGACATCACAAGCAGTGCCCGAACACATTGTGATGCAACAGAGAGGCACCCACCAGCAATAAAACTGACGAGGCAAGATCCTAAAGGCTTGGAGGGTCGAAGGACTAGACGAGGACAGAGCGAGTGAGGGAACGTACCAACCCCTTGAAGGTTTTTGGAAAGTTAAGCTGCTATTAGAAACTGTTCAGTCTGCATTACCAATTTTAGCTCATTAGTCTATATACATATTTGGGATCTAATAGCTGTCCATGTACCCTCGTGGAACACCATTAAAACTATATTGATTCCATCCCACTGTGACCTTGGGTTGCAGAATGGTTACGTAACCCAGGTCCGCAGAGGCCGCCCAGTGCGAACTTAGGCTGGAGCACTGTGAGTACATTCCCCGACCAAATGCTAACCCCAGGCTACGGCTAAAGATGTCACCAGGAAAAAATAATGCAAAATGACACGAGGAACAAACATAATGCCACATTATAAAGGGAAAGTAGTCTAATGCTGGTCTAACCCTTTTTAGCATGAGTGCAAGGTCGGACGTATGACAAATTAAGCAACCGCAATGTAGCCAGACGTCTGGTTGCAGGATGTTTACCAGTGTCTGGTCTGGCGAGACTAATCTAATCATTTCCTCGTTTATTACAGTTGATAACTGAATGGTGAACAATGCTACAGCTCCCTCATTGCACAGCTAATGAATATAATTTTAAAATGAGCACTGCATAAAGGTTAAAGTTTGGGTACTTTGAAGTAAACAGAAATGGCAGGCCTACCATCCGTACGCATGGAGAAATGTGTTACTTCACAGTTTTTGTGCTTCAAATCCATCAGCCTGTGGGTGTATCCGTTCACACCACAAAAAATCTCTCTTAAGTATTATTTGGCCTAACATTTTAAATGGTACTTCCTCTCGGCTGAAAAATATGAGCCCCGTTGGAAAATTTTGAAAAAACATATCTCACATCTTTGTCAATATTTTGTTGGATTTAGCATTCGAGTTTATGAAATCACATTTCGAGTCTAAATACTGTAAAGACACATAAGACTTGTTTTATCTTTTTGGTTTTGTAGTTTAAATGCTCTACACCAACAGTCAAAAACCCAATTTCTGAAGATCTGTATTCAAGTTGATTTTCAGACTAATTAGTACCTCAAGGATATTTCTCACTGTTGAATGAGATGCGCAATGATAGGGTAGGATTGAAAATCTACAGGATGATAGAACTTCAGGACAAAGGGCGTACTGATAATCATCCAATCAAATCTGACTGCAGAGTTGCAGAGACATACAGTCCAGGAGCCAGAAAGTAAATATCCTGCCATATGTTGCTTCCAGCCACAAACCCAGGTATATGATTCCACTACTTCAAGAAACTAATGCTGAAAGTACTTTAGTCACATTTTCACACACTGTGAGGTAAGGACGGGAAAAGGTCGTTTATAGTTACCAAAGTCGATTTTCTCAGTTTCCTAAAAATAGGAAAATTTGTGACTTAAGTACTTTTAACACTGAGCACTTCAATTTGTAGACTTGATGGATCTATTATATATTCAAACCTGTTTTTCTTGAAATAAACATTTTGTGACATTAGCGCTTTAAGCATTGGGGTCTTCAATTATCCCCACCTCCACACTGAGGGAGAGTGCTTCTTAACAAATCCAGGCAGTTGCAGCATCATACTGGGATTTTTACTTCCTGGATCAGGATTTGCACCCTCTGGAGAGCTGACTGACCTGTACAGCACTATTGAGGAAGCAGCTGTTCTGGCCTGGCTCGTTCAGCAGCCCTTTGGTCAGTGCCAGTGACATCATGCTTCCCGGCTGGTACGTTTTCCCCAGTCCGCCCCCCGGTCTCTTGAACAGCCTGACCCATGCCATTGGGTAGGGGGCGGAGCCTCCTGGGGATAAGGGGGCGTGGTCGCTCAGCGAAGGGCGGGTGAAGCCGTCACAGAGGCCCGACGCGGCGTGGTCTGAAACATCGTGGGCATCGCTCACGCCCGAACCCACCGCCGTGTACACGCTCGCCGGCCTCCGTGACGTCCCGCCCTTCCCGAAGAAAAAACACAATCCCGCCAATCTGCTTGGAGAGTGTCTCTGGAGGACTCAAGATGATCTTAAAAAAAATTTTCACCACTGTCGTCTTCTCTTGAGCCCAAATGTGAAACAGGAATCAGGCGCCGAGGCAAACTGGGGGGTTGAAAGAGCCGTTGTTGGAGTTCTCTTATTCTGCATTCTGGTTCTTACTCTCCCCATCCGGTGTTTGGTGGTGGGACCATGTGCTCTGGCATGCTGGGATGGAGCTGAGGGCTGGCGGAGGTCTGGCTGGGCTTCATCATTGTCATCATTATCCCTCCGAGTCAAATGAGCAGCAGCCAGGCTCACCCATAGGCGAGCAGTGTCTGTAGCACTGAGTCTCCAATACTGGCACAGCCAAATCTAAAAGGGCAAAAGAGTTCAGGTCAAAATGAACAGGAAACAAAACTCAGTGTAACGATAATTCAGTCCCTGCTGAGTGAGGCTGATGGATGAGTATCAATTAAGGTTCCCCACATTTTGTGAATGTTTTCAGCATTAGTTATTTGAAGTTTTCTGCGTTATTTTGCGTGAAATAAAGTCTCCATGCCAACAAACGCGAATGCTACGCAGACTGCTAATATACTAACCAGTAAAAATACTTCAAAAACAATAAATGTTTTAAGCTATTCAGTTGTAAAACCAAAATATGGGCCAACATCAAACAACCACATTGGGTGATAAGGTAGAAGCCAATAAAAGCACTCAAAAACAAAACCGGAGGACAGATGCAGCATCACTCTTCCTTCCCATCGCAAGAAAATTTTATTTCCCTCAAAAATACTCAGTTTTGTTCCACCCTCAGACCTTAGCATTGCATAATGCTTTGCCACAAACTGTTGATTTGAATCTTAATTACGATCAGGAACCCTGCCAGGCTATAATATCAGTGTTTCACACGCTCAAACATACTTATCCCATCCAAGTTTTACGCCATCATTCTCATGTCCTCTGTCGCAGTTCTGTTACTGACTTACCCTGGTGCAGGCATAGAGCCCGGGTTAATCCACAGCTTGCGTGTGAACACCCAGACTGCCGCATTAGTCTGACATCGTTCAACTTTCCACTCATCCGATTTTGTTCTATTCCTTTCTTTGTTTATAAATTTGGCATCTCCAACCCCACCAGAATCAGGAATGCCCAATTGGTGAAGTATGTACAAGTCTTGCTCGTTTGCCACCCCTTGCCGCCAATTCAGGAGAATGAAGACAGTTCACGGCTCTCCTCCGAAGCACGTGCCTGTCAGGCACTGCCTCTTATACACTCATCGGTTGAATCTTCGCAAGTTCAGAACGAGGGCGGAGGATACCCGGACGTGAACAGACTTAGAATCTTCCTGACGAGCGCCCGTCTGGCCAACAGGAGGCGCTTGAGCAATGAACAAAGCTATTTATTTATTTCCCTTTCCCGGCAGTCCCGGGAACTTTTCAGATCAACTTTTTAATTTTTATTTAAAGGTCCCCTATAATGTCACCAGGTGCACAGTCAATTAGCTATTACAAGCCATTTCAAAATCTTGACATCACACAGGGAGGTAACCAACCAGAGGCAAGAAGAACTGATAAACTTCAGCCAAGCGGTCAATCAGATTTCATTATTCAGGGTAGTCACTCCCCCTTGTGATGTCAGGTAGGGGAGATTTTGAACTGGCTCATAATGGCTAATTATTTGCTAATGGTGGCATAATAGGGGGCCTGAAAGTTTATTTGCACAAGAAACACAATAACCTCCCCACAAATATCACCCAAAGCAGTCTACTCAATTGGAGCAGCAAATAAGCCTTCAACATACCTGAACACACGTGTATATATAACAAATAAGACCAATATATTGTCATATAAAGTCTGTTTTAGAGCACATTTATAGTTAGGGATGACTTTTAGAATCCCAAACAGATTTTTCCACTATTGTCTCCTACAATCCACACACACACACACACACACACACACACACTCTGCCTCAAACCACCCAAAATCAGGTCATAAAGATTATCATATTTCATTTAATTTTATTAAAGCCTCTTTGAGATCTGTCTGGATTGATTTAGGATTGTGAACTGTAAATTGATTTGGACAGTATTGGGAGTCATTCCATGTCATGTCACACACCCTCCCCAGTGACACCTCTTCAATTTGCCAGATTTTTATTCTATTAGTGCCTTATGGTCTCAAATAAAATAATCGAAGTTTGACCTTCCTAGCTCAAACGGTTTTTGAATTATGGCCCTTCAAAGTTTGGGTGCCACGCCCACTTTTGGGGTCCGGGAATTGCACACTTAATTTGCAAGCATTTTTGGAGACCCATATATTTTGTTTTAAGCTAGCTACAGGCCAGTAAATTGCTATATCTATGTATTCTGGCCCCATCTATTAGAATCTGCACTTAGCATAGGTTTACTATTTTTAGAGATATTAACCCATTAAGAGTGGATTTTTTTAATGACATAATACATTTTTGGGGCAATTTGGGAGTCAATATCTTGGAAAGTTTTTGTATTGATGGGGTTTCAACTAATTTATCATCACATTTGGGTACTCTACTGTGTATTTAGAGAATTTCAGGGCACTCAGAGCCTTGATGGGGGTATTTCATGAAGCGACAATCAAACATGACTCTGTCCTGGCCTGTTGAAAACCGCCAAAATCCACAATGCTGGGTACCATTTCAAGATATCATACGCCGTGTAAATGCTCCAGAGATTCAAGGTCACAATGCTCAGCATTATAAACTTGCTGCAGTTGATGTTGAATGAATTCAGAGGCTTCTCCCCAAGTTCATTGCCTGTTAATCAGCAAGCCTGTATCCTTGACCTGAATCGTAGAATTGTATCTGTTTATATTGCAACAGTAGTGAATGACATCCTTGCCTCCTTGATATGGATCTGATCAGATGATGTAAATACATTATAGCGGTGAAATGTATGCGTCCAGTGAATGAAAGGTTAATAAATGTAATTTTTCAATTCATACATGCAAATATATGTGTTCATTGTTAGAATCTGTTATGTAATGTATATTTTATAAAGTTGATCTGTTTTAACAGTCTTAAACATGAAGACTGTTAAAACAACAGTTGACCTACTTTCTGGACTTCTGGAAAATATTCAAAAATAGTGCCATATGCAAAGGCTTAGTACATAGTGAAGGAGTTTGATAATCAAATTTTTTATTGGCTCAAAACTTTGATAAAGGGTGACTGTTGATGGGGTAAAAAGCTCATTCCAGTCATTATGTGCCCACATGGCCAACTCGGGGCCTGAAGTAGGGGGTACCAAAGGGTAATTTTGTCCCAAGGCCATATTTGGGACCCTCCTGAACCCCCATCAAGGCTCTGAATGCCCTGAAATTCTCTAAATACACAGTAGAGTACCCAAATATGATGATAAATTAGTTGAAACCGCATCAGGACAAAAACTTTCCAAGATATTGACCCCCAAAGTGCCTCAAAAAGTTATTGCGTCATTAAAAAATCCACTTTTAAGGGATTAATATTTCTATAAATAATAAACCTATGCTATTACGTTTTAAGTGCAGATTCTGATAGATGGGGCCAGATTACATATATAGAGCAATTTACAGGCCTGTAGCTAGCTTAAAACAAAAGATATGGGTCTCCAAAAATGCTTGCAAATTAAATGTGCAATTCCCGGACCCCAAAAGTGGGCGTGGCACCCAAACTTTGAAGGGCCATAATTCAAAAACCATTTGAGCTTGGAAGCTCAAACTTCGGATTATTTCATCAGACATCATAAGGTACTGATTGATAAAAATCAGGCAAATTGAGGAGGTGTCACTGGGGAGGTTTTGGGGATTTATGAGAATTGACATGGAATGACCCTTGTGGAGACCGTTATTGTGCGCCTAAATAAAACTCCTCCATGACAGGAATTCACTGTCCTAGTTCAGTGAGCAAGGTCAGTGCTGGGCTACCAGGTAGCTCACTTGGTTAAGGCGCCGTTTTATGGAGCAGTAGTGACCACTGCGGCCCAGGTTTGGTCGCGAAAGTTCCGGCAATGGTCAGTGGCCTTTTCAGAGCAATGCACAGTATGCTCCACGCTGCAGGGAATTAAATTGAGAGGGACTGCCAGTTTGGGATTATAGAATTACAACACAGTTCACTGCTCAAGCGCCTCCTGTTGGCAAGCCAGGTGCTCGTCAGTAAATTCTAAGCTATCACATGCTCGGGTATCTTCCGCCCTCCTTCTGAGCTCGCGAAGTTTCGACCTATGAGTGTAGAAAGAGGCAGCGGCTGACAAGCACATGCTTCGGAGGAGAGCCGCAAACTGTCTCGCTCTCCCTAGATGGCAACATGGGATCACATACAAAGCAAGCTTGTGTGCATAGTTCGCTAATTGGGCATTCCAGATTCGGGTGTGATCGGAGATGCCAAATTTAAAATAAATAAATAAATAAATAGACATGGTCACTATTCCGCCACTTAATGCAAAAAATGTATTAAAAGCAAATAAAACTGGCCAAGCATCAATCTTATACTTGACTCTAACAATTACTTTAATGGCACTTTTCTGCGAAGAACAATTCCCAGAACACTCCGGTTTCACAGAGAGGGTGTGTAAGTCACTCATTTTTGTGACCTTCAGTAGTTCTGTGAGACATATGGTGTTTGTAATCATGGTAATGGAAAGTACCATTAGAAGGGCTACAGTAAATGAGCAGGGTCTTCCATTGACCTAAAGGTGCGCGCCCTGCTAAATTAGTCATCTCTCAAGCCTCTTATGTGTGTACGCTTCGCCATTAGATCTGACTGGAGGGGGCAGGTTTAGCTTGAGCCAGGGAACCGCAGTAGGACCAGAGTTCGCAGAAAAGTAGCAGCGAAAAGCACTGACCCTGGAAGTCAGAATGGTGATGCATGAAAACCTCTCTCTTTTCTTTTCTTATATCCTTATATTTTGGACACGTACATAGGGGATGTGTTTCAATTTCCATGTCCTGGTCTCTCTCTCTCGCTCCCCTGAAAGCAAACCATAATTTGCCTGCAGATTTTGTCATAAGTTACCCCTGGTGGGTTCGCAAAGCTCATGGCCACACTTTGAGGAGCAGAATAAAAATGTTCTCCAGTAAAACTGTGGCTGTTATTGAATTCACCGATTCATTTTATCAACTTATGGGAGAGACAGTGCTACTTTAAGCCTCATCTTAGGGGTAAAACATTTGTTAAGAAAGATTGTTGCCTCAGACGCTAAACCTCCCAGCAAGTATTCTGTTCCTCGAACAAGATAATGTGATGCATGCTCACTGATTACGGTACAAAAGCGTTGGGGTCTCCCATTTCTGTGATAATCTCACTCGCCCTCACTCTCTCTCCTGCTCTCTCTCTCTCCTCTCTGTCTCTCTCTCTCTCTCTCTACCACTCTGTGCTTCTCTAACTCCTTCCCTCCCTTTCACTGTCTCTGTTCCTCTCTCTCAAGCACTCTCTCTTGCCCCCCCTCTTATAAACCCACTCACCCACACACACACATAAACACACAGACACACGCACACATGCAGACACACACACATACACGCACACAGACACACACACACACACACACACACATTCCCTCCCCAAAAGGACCAGTTCCAGTCACCACTAACAAATGTGCCGGTACAAAGGTCCACACACAGAGTACAGCTCCACAGTGCAGTGACTGATACTCAGGGGGACCACAGTAAAATAACACAATGAGCAAAAAGCCACAGAGATGTATGGCCAGGCATCTAACTGCCTACCAGCCACCACTTTAATTAGTGAAGTGGACCAGAGCCTAGCAGATACACATGGGCTTTCTGCAGGTCATGTGCTTTCCTCATCAATGCTCAGCTGTAACATACAGACCCCCCCCCCAACCCTGAAAGCACAAGAGCGGAGGCGTCCCCCACCAACCAATATTCCTCTATGCGTCGATTTCAGTTACGGGCTCTCACTGCACAGCTCAGACCCAAGAGCCATTTCGCTGATCAGGTAAATGGGATGCGACTGACAGCTCACTCAATCTTTCACAGCATCTGGATCCAGTAAATAAACGCGGCTCAACTGACCCTCGTCTCACCTGTGCAGAGGCACTGTGTTTATGCATGCTTCTATGGGTTCATTTTCCTGGTGGGTGCCCTTGTACAAAGGACCGAATGTGCCTTCTGAAATCACTTGATATGGATTTAAACAGCAGCCTGCAAATTGTAGCAGAAAGTGTCTACTTTGACCTCCTATCCCAGAGGAATCAGATAAAAAACAAAAATTGTGTCACAGTCCAAATACTTACGGACATACACCACAGGCCAACAGTTTGGGGCCACCCTCAGATTTTTATTGGTGCACCAAGTGCAATGTGACCCTTTGGATTTGGGGAAGGCGTTTATACAGCAATCCTTCTTGTTACATAAAATTGTTCAGGTCCTACTGACATAAAATCATGTAAGACAAAGGTACTGGAACTCAATTATAAAACATTGTGGTCAGTGATCAATCAGTCAGCTTTAAAATGTGGTCTGAGGTCTGGAATTCACCAAAAACCTATTGGCATCCTACATTTTGTGCGCTGAAGTCATTTCGTGTGCAAAAAATAAGGAAAGAACAGTTGATGTGTGATTTTTTTTTTTTTTTTAATCTGGGGGGGGTGGCCCCAAACTTTTGGCTTGTAGTGTAAACTGTGGATGATTTCCCCCCTAATAGTACACCTAGAGGATGGTAAAAGTCCCAAAATAAATCAATATATAGCAGTAACTAACATTAACCAATGCTATATGGGGTTCATATTATTAAAATAATGAAAATACTGTACAAAGAAAAATTCAGCCACCACAGATGATGTGTATGTTGGGGTAAGAGAATGCATTCAAACCCACATATTGTTCACTGTGAAAAAAGGTCTGCTCTCCCATGCAGTGACTGTAAGACCTGGTCACTGGTCTCATTTTTAGAGTGCCACCACACAATGCAAAATAATTCATTCACACAGTAGGCCTATGTCTCATGCTTGTCTGAAGATCGTTAGAGCTAATTAGGATTGCCTTTTTCTAGTGCTCTGAAATCTCTGCACTCATAACTCTGGATAACTAAGAAGCAATTTTACAAGTGTTCATTTTCTCTTTGAGTCTAAATTTAGCCTGTCTGCCACAGGCTAGTACAGACGACACGATGGGCCTGTGTGGACAGATGTAATACACATGCACAAGATTACACCATAAGGGATTATTTAACCCGACAACTGGATGAACTGTTCAGTGTCCGGCAGTGCGGTTTCACTGCCAGTTCGACACAGGTCCAAGAGAAGGACAGATTTAGAATAATCAGGGAAAAATATAAGAAAACAGAACACTACTGGCACAGTTTCTGCACAATGTCACGCACCAATTTTAGAATCGTTAGAGGGGAAAACCAGGAACCACGCAAAGCCTCGAGCAACAAAATGGCTTGGCATTAAGTGAATTTAACTAGTAATACATTTAATGAACTATACCTTCTACTTGCACCTGGTGTGAGAGATTCATACACTCTATTCCACAGGAACTTGGGCACAAACACATTTCTCATCATTTTGACACAGTACACCACCACGCTGAGTTTGATATCAAGGAATCAATCAAGATTAGCTGGGAAGGTAGAGCGTTAATTTTAGAGTTTTGCCAGAAATATTGTGTGACTCGCATTGAAATGACAAACTTGACTAAGTTAACATAGCCCACCAAATTTTAGGGGCTCAAAAGCATGTGGGTAAACAATATTTATGAATTAAATTGTCATTTCCAATACTTGTTTGCAAATCCTTTTCAGGATGTTTTCAGTTCCTGCTTGTCCTTCCGGTTTTTTCTTTCAGTTTTCAGTCGACAATAACTGAAATGTGTGCAAAACTGGATCAGGGTCACACGATTGACTTAGGCATTGTAGAATAATGTTCAGTTCTATGTCTTACAAACGCCTTGCACAATGGCATGCCGTCCAATGAGTTTTGAAGAAGTTGGCTGAATCTTATCAGGTAATATAGCCCAAGAAAATCTAGAATTCATCCTGCTGCTTTTGTCAGTAGTCAAACAATATATCAAAATATAAGGGATCAAATTCCATTAGCAGGCATGCGTTCCCACACATGACCACACTTCACAAATGAGGCAGTGCGCTTGTTGACTCCACACAGACATGCGTACTTCCTGGAGAAAGTTCTGGCAAACTGAAAATGATGGGGTTTGACTTCTCAAGGGTGGGAATCATTGTGTTATCTATCACACTTGCTACTTTTGGTTCTCTGGGTCTTTTGGTGCTCCTGAGCTCACCAGTGCATTCTTCCTTTTATAGAACATGTAATCTAGTAGATTTGACCACAATTAATGTTTTTGATTTCTCTCAGATGGTCTTGCTTCATTTTTAGCCTTATACTATACATATGGTGAGTTAACAGCTACGGATTTCAAATACAAATGTATTTGATACTGTGGTTGCATTTTGCTCAATTCAGCTTTTTGTTTTGGAATTGAAACCGTATTCAACGATGCTTTGGGTTGTTTATTATGCCAACAGTATAAGGACTTCGGTAGGCCACCTGGTATGTTCATGGCACCATTCTGTTCAATCTAGGGTGGAATACTGCCTGATTTTGACTGATAGTGGAATGAATGAAATGTTATAATAAGGTATATTTCAGATATTACTGAGATAGTGAGTAATGCTTGTTCCTTATGAAAAGTGAAAAGTGATTATATAAGGTTGCGAGCTCAGAGGTGGGAACTGCTGCCTTTTATTGCAGAGTGATTGTTCTAATTGTTAAATGAGTATGTATGCTGGCTTGTGGGACTCTGAAGAAAAGTGGACAAAATTCTAAACTTTATCTTGGGGAAAAGGCATGTTTTGTGTTTGGAGAGGTTACTGTTGACCACTGATGTCCAAATGCACCTATATTGATAAACTCATTCTAAATTCAACCAGAAAATCGTTATTTCATATTGAATTTCATTCGTCGATGAGTTGATTTGTGTTAAAGTTTGATTATTTTATGATTTGACAGTCCACCATACTGAGGGATCTTGGAGTTCTGGGAGCCACCAGGGTAGCTGTCTTATTTGGCTCCAAGAAAGTAGGTTATTTAGAATGTAATCCTCTGATTAATTATGCTTGCGGTTAAGAGGTTTATGATCCCAGAAATGTAAAGTTTTTCAATTCTCAGTGTTTTTTTTTTTTTACGACTTTTTAAATTTTCATGAAGATTTTTTATACTTGCAGCTCTTTTTCTCTGCCAAAATGATGAAAAAAAGCTGAAATACGATGGAATTCAAAATGTTTCAAGTGTCTTGACTCAGTTGAGCCATTGCCGTCCTCACTGTGAAGCTGTAATCTTGAGTTATAAAGACTTAAATAAGGGTAACACATAAATAGCCAGATCTGGCTTAAATAAGGGGTTAAATTAGGTAGGAATAGCACAAATGGTCGTACATCAGCCAACTCTCCAGTTACTTTTAGTCCCTTAAATTGCTATGTCCTGAATTTCTTACAGTGTTTCCCAAATTAAAGCTTAAAGTCTGCACTCAAAGTTCATATTACTATTATTATTGCTCTTTCATCTCTACTCTTCTGTAGGGTACGACTGGAAATAAAAATAAATTTGTCCACGTCCAAATATTTATGGACCGCATTCAGCTATATTCCATCATGACACCACAAGAAAATGGGAAATCTTTCCAAAGCGCAATGTCATATTTGCCTCTAATTTTGTCAATGTCACAAGTAAATTTTCTCTGCATCACTGAAAACCCAAGAGAAGTAACACAAAACTGTTTCTTGTCAGGTACTATTTGATGGCAGTGACTGGCTGTCACTGGCCCAGAGAAAATCTTATTCCTTCCAGAGTCAGTCATATTCAATAAGGGAGATAAAGTTAAAAAGATGAATTTAAAAAGGAAATCACTGGCAAGAATTTATGCTAGCAACTTTCAATAACTTCCATGAAACTTGTACTTCATGTTTTAAAGCTCTTTGTTAAAATACAATGTTTAAAATTTCACTTTTCAATGAAATGAAATCTGACTGAATCACAACTGTTAGTATTTCATGTCTCATCATCGCAGTTAAAAAAAAAAAGGAAATAGAACACTATAATTAATTTCCAAGAACACTGATCTCAAATTACACTGATCACTCGGCACTAATCATTTATCACCAATCAATGAATCAGTTATATTTCCCACAGATTAAAAGGACAGCATCAGGTCCTTTCCACAAGCTATAACCCAGGTCCTGATTCACACCAGGAAAACATCTAACAATTAGCCAAATAAAAAATCATTACCTCCAGAAAATATGGTAAAGTGTACAATACTCATCGCATTAGCTAAGCTACCCCCAGATCAGAACTACATTTGAAACAAGATCACAGAGAGAGCGCATACCTCAGCCAAGGCCCAACAACCCCCCACAAGTCCAGTCCACATGTGAGTAGCGTTATTATGCACCAGCACCACCAGGCAAATAAATAAAAATTAGAGAATTTAAATTTAATCCGAAACACTCCCAAAATGAAATCTCCCCCAAGCTGGGCTAAAGCACAGCTCAAGTCAAAAATGTCCTAGAAATCTGTCCACAACTTTTGCAGTCATGTTGCTCACAGATAAACAAACTTACAAATTTTGCCACAAACTGAAGGTAAAACATAACCTCCTAAGCAAAGGTAAAAATGCTATTGAAAAAAAAACTCTAGAAAATACATGAGTTGCCAGAGGACTTACCACAAAAGAGCTCACATCTCCTAGTGAGCGTAACATCAATAGAAAAAAATAAATGCAGATAAAACATAAGCACAGATCTCTTATTTCACAGCCAAGTTTTAATGCATTATCCCCCCAGGCAGTTGGACAGAATGATAAATTTCACTCAGTGTTATAAGAGTCAAAACCAGCGACCAGCATTCAGTTTCACTGATCATAAAAAGTAGAGAATGGCCGGTTTTATAGACTCTCAAGAGATCATGTAAAACTATACGTGGCTCCCAGCTGAGCTTCTGTAAATTTACGGCACCTCTGTGGAGTTCATTTTCACTCACACACAAACCAGGCATGTCTCCAGGCTGACGTTTTCATGTTTCGGTTTCGTAACCTCAAGTAAAAAATATACAGTATTGTCCGTGCAGTGGCATTGCAGCTTCATAAGAAGCCATGTTATTCCTGCGCGGATGATATGAATGTAATTACCCAGTTAATAAATTCAGCAGTCTGTGCTCCAAACTCAAATTCATTATTTTAAATGTGCTGGAGTGCAAAGCCAAAAAAAAAAAAAAACTGCTATTGTGTCACTGTCATAAACTGTAAAAAAAAAACCTTTTTTTTTCTTCCAAGCTTGCTGTAATATCAAGACGGTAAAATCAAAACGAACAAAAATGATCCCTTGAGTGCTATCAATCTACAATTTAACCAAGTGAATTTTAGGAATACAACCGCACAAATGATAGGTAAAAATCCAACAAGAAAATAAATAAATAACTAAATAGTTAGCATCAACGAGATGCTTCTTCGCACATGGCATTCTGTGGCCACTTTATTAGGAGCTTATCTGAAGTGAGCGTTGGCCAACTGGAGATAACAGGTACTTGCATCAGGAAAGACGGAGGACAGTAATTCCAGTACAGAGGCAGTGCAGAAACACTGACCGGTTGAGTTATCACTAGTCCTGGGAAATCAATTTCATTTAACACTGACGCACTCTGGCTTGCTGCATTGGACTCCAGCTGAGCGGCCCAGCCTGGGTGTACACGCAAGCAAAAATTTTCACCATTAAATCAACTCCCAACAGACACCATAATTCAGCGGGAGAGTGGTTGGGAGTCCAGCCTGAATCGAACGCAGTCCATCAGAGTAAGATGCACTCAATCAGATTTGATTCATTGCCGAGCCTACCGCTGTTAATCACTTTTATAAATGGTAACCATTTTTTTTAATTAAAGCGAGGGTACCCAGGGCCGGCTGTGAATTTGCCACACCTTACGAACCCCCCCCCCCCCTTTGCAAGCAGGCTCTGAACCAGAATGCACAAACCCCAGCTGGTCAGATTATCCTACCACATCTCTACTACTGTCAGAAATATGTGCTTGCAGCATGCGATTACAGATGTGATGTAACCAAGAGCGAAATTCAATCCTGCTTTTCGCATTTTACTCATTAATCCAACATTATTAATAATAATAATAATAATAATAATAATAATAATAATAATAATATTATGGACTCAAACTGCTTTTCAAAAAATTAATTTTGACACTTAATCATTCAGAGAGCACTCTCATATCTTCAGCTGATTCTAAGCAGGACCAGCGATACACTCTGCTGCAGTATAAGAATGAACCAGCACAGTGAAGTCAGTTGTTGTAGCCACATTAAGTTAAATGGTTGGGACAAATCCTAGCAAGCCGAACAAGCCCTCCAGGACCATTGTTGCGTACCCTAGTTCCCAATACATGGATGGACACTATGGTCCAGTGAGTTTGGTATTAAATCCAGACCGTGCCAGAGCTAACTGTGTTTGACAGTCGTACGGAGTGATGCAAACATGGTCCAAGCATTGCCCAGAGAGGCAAGGCTCTCAGTCGACAAGGGTAAGTTTTTTCACTGCCTATTAGGCCCCAACACAGCTGATAAAATGGAGTGTCCTCAGGTTCAGGGTCATGTTTCGCGAAGCAGGATTACTGAGCTAACTGGCCAACTTCACCAAGTAAAACCCGCAGGCAGTACTCCTGAATCAGATACATGCAATGATCGAAAAGAAAAATGCTTCAGGTTTTATTCAGTAGTGTTATCCAGCTAACTAAGTAATCCTGGCCCTGGTTTCACAAAGCAAGATAACATTTTTCTGGATAACTAATCTGAGCAAAACCCTTGCTTTTATTCCATGATCTAGATTTGGGAGAAAATCTGGGAGCGCAGTTATCTCACTCCCCACAGAATCCTGGATCTGGTTTCACAAAGCAGGATAACATTTCTGGATAACTAAACTAAGGAGGACCCAGCACAGCTTTTCCTACAATTTTCCTTGATCTGGATTTGGGAGAAGGACTTGGGGTGCAGTTATCTCACTACCACAGTTATCCTGCTCTATAAAACAGACCACAGTTCAAAATTGGCTGTGATTATAAACTTGCCTGTGTAGAGTCAAGGCATTTAACAGCATCCTTACAGTTTGCTGCTGGCATCTCCGATCCTCAGTAAAGGCCATACCCCACCCCAAATCGAGACCATGGGCTGGAATAAAATGACCATTTCCAAAATTTTCGAACAGCACTTACTTATGTAACTCAGTTATCCTGCTTTAATTTTGCTGGCCTTAGGGCTAAACTGCAGCATATTGACAAGAAGTGAGTGCTTCAGCTAAAAGCATGTGCTGAAATGGACAACTGAAGTTGGACTGAACGCTGCAGTGTCAGCACGAATGGGCATAACAGGAGGGAAAGGGAGGGGGAGGGGACCAATGAATTTTAAAATACCAAGCAGCTGAATTTCCAGCAGACATAGCACCTGAGGCAAAAATTATTCTGGAAACCAAAATGAAGTGCTTTACTTCGGTTTAATTCCGAAGAGATAAATGCTTGGATTATTTTTACAATGCACGCAGCGGAAGCTGCCTAACTTCAACAACGTTTCTGAGTTGACAGTAACACCGCTTATACAAATCTTTCAAATACCAAAAGTAGGTCAAAAATAACAGCAAAGCTTTTTACTTGTTTATTCGGCGTAGTAAAGCACTTTACTGCACGACTTCACAGACATCAACCCAGTCACACGTAGGACCCAGAATTAGAACTACTTTGGTTTTATCTGAGTTGTGAGAACTTCTCAGAAATCCAACTATTAATATCATGAAGACACTCAAGACGGGTAGCTTCTTAACTTGAGTTACCAGGTTTCCTAAGACTCGGAGAGCAGCAGCTGTTTACAAGTGAAAAGGAATATTGTGTTGATGAATAACATGAGCATGGGGTAGAACATAAATTAATAGTAAATTCTCAGTGGGGTCGTCAGAAGCGTACAGCCATGCAAAACTCTGTGTACTTTAAGTGTGCGTTCACCCTTTATCGGGTTTGAAGAAGTGTGGCACTCCTAATGTTTTTGAAAAAATAAAACATGTTTCTGTATTGCATAGAACAATTGTGCATACTAACCTAACATTCGTCTCTGCTGTAAATAATTGCACTTTAATTTTATTAAGAGATCCTCTCCTTGTCAAACTGTTAAAACTATTATTTTTTTTTTTTTTTGTAAAAGCAGACACCTGCTAATGAAAAACGCACAAATGTAGGTAAAGACTTTTTTATGTGTCACATAAATAGGCATAAGTATTTCCGTCAGCTCCCAATAACAAGGACAAAGCAAAGTGCTTACTAAGACAACAAAACAAATAATTTGCCACAGCGCTACCAGTTATTAAGCCTTACTCTAAGAGCAAACTTCATCTTAAATGTATGTAAAGATGTAGTAGTTATTGCTCAAGTCCGCCAAATTATTACATAAAGTGCAAGTCATGAAGAAATTACATTTAATATGCGTAAATATTATCTAAATAAGCAAATACTTGCTAGAGTTGCCAAACAGATTTTGCAAAACCCTGATAACATGGTGTGAATTCACTCATGTGGGTCGCACAAAATAAATGAATGGCCGCGCAAACTGACATGCCATGGTGATAATCAAGTTTTCACTTCCACGGCGAAAAATCCAGGTATTCTCGACGTCTACACCATGCAACACATTCTGAAGAACATTTTGTTAAGTAATTCATAGGAACCAAGTCATTTTATCACTGCGCTGGTCAAAGATTCTGTTTTTCATGGATCATTCTTGGTGAGTATTCTGCGATTTATGACGGGGACTACAGTGTGTGATTCACAGCGTGCGAACCCGACAACACAGAAACAAAAACACTCAGCAGCCGAAACCGCTCAATCAAGTCACGACAGTCAGCATCTGCAAGACCGCGTTTCGCGTTGAAGCGCACTGTAAATTGCCTATTTACAGCGCCAAGATGAAAATAAATCGACCAGTTCTCAAGCATAGCCCCGAAACGCAGCTATTAACGGGAAGGTCATAAAAAAAAAGTTCAAACACCAGATAGATAACAAAACTCACCTGATCAAAGCGCGATAAATTGGCAACCCAGATGTGCATCGGCTACATCCAAGTCAAGGTTCGCGTGAAAAGGATTTGTTAGTCAATAATATTGTTTATTTTTAACTTTTCTCACGAACACTGTTGCAGTCCCGAGGATGTGATTACTACATGGCGGAGTAGAAGTCTAGCAGAACATCTTGGACTCTGATGAAAAAAAAGAGCTGCGCGCAAAAAGTATACAATCCAGCCATTCTTGCCGTTCGGTTCTCCATCACAATTCCACGCCGTGCAATAACAAGTTCGTCATACTTTCTGCGCTTTTTAGCTCGCCCGTGTTCGTCGCGTCTTGACGGGCGGCGACAGCGTGCCGTCGATTCTCCACCTGAGTGTCAGTCCGGGATTAGTGATGTTTGACGAGCTGGGAGGTCAAACGCCGCCCCTAGTGTACAGTTTTGACTGCTGTAGCTCGCAATCTCAGCAAACGTTCCCCCGCTGCGCTGTCTCACTGTCACACCGTCGAGGGTGAGAGGAAGTAGTACAGCCGGCTGCGTAGACACACTGATGATATTTCATATTTCACACAGGTTGCGCATTCCGATGCCTACATGGTCGACATGGATGCTCGGGTTTCAGGTGGTAAAAAAAAATCTCAACATTACGAAGAGAAATGTTTCCTCCCAGCGCGCCATGTTAAGCGTAATAATAAAATGTTCTGTTCTTGCCCCTACGTTCACTTTAAATTCAGAAACGAGTGCAAACGATGAATCAAAGCCACCTTACAAAAACTGTATGATGCAAGAGTAACACGTGCGCTTTTGAAACACCATCTGAACCAATCCGAAATACTCCCTGAAGGGATAGAGGAAATATAAAATATTCTATAAACATTTCAGTCCATGTATTACAGTATCTTATGTAAATATATGCTATTTTGGAGGGGGGAGGGATCTTCATTACTGATTATCAGGCTTGTATGATTAAAAGGCAAAACGTGAGTCGTTAAAGCTAACGCAACTCCTGAGATTTCGTCTTCGTAATCTTCGCTTACTCAGAACACATGATCACATAAGCTCGTCTATTAAAATTTATATTTTAGTCCATCTTACATCATTTTGTTAATTAAATTCCTCTATATGATTCCCCAAACACTGCAGAAATACAAATGTCTCCTTTCAAAGTTCACAGAATGATTTAATAAGGCAAATTAAGTCTGTGGAGGTCACCCTGACAGTTTTTTTAATTAATTTATTTTTTTTTTTTGATTGACAGATTGCATTATCTAGTTCGCTGTATTTAAAATCAAACCAGCCTCTAGGGCGACTAGGGTATAGCAGCTGAGTGACTGCCGCATATGCTCCGCTGATGGAAAGACCGGATAATTGTCTTAGCTTGCAGTGTAGCTCTCTTGAATTCCAGTATGAAAGAGAATCGAATTGATTCAGTTAACCCTGTCATCGCCAAATTATGCAACCGTTTGGAAGTGCCATGTTTCTTCCGCGGAAGTTTTTCAATGCAAGTTGGCCATTGATGAATCATTGTGTGAAAACATATGTTATTAATTCAACAAAAGACAAACAGCGCCATAAGACGCGCAATTACTGCGCAACAGCACAATTGTTTATGTTCTGTCTGACATCTTATTTTGAACTCGGTAAAGCTTATTGGTATATACACCAAAATATATATTACCCAATCAGGGACGAGGTCAGATGTACATCCAATTTAGTTAAACAAGATTAATTTAAATAAATCCCGAATTCATAAATGTCAATTCCATCCAGGGAAAATTATCGTTTTTCAATTGCAAAGAAAACCTAATGGCAAAACACTCGCGAATGTTTAGCATTCGTGATGTCCTGATCAGCGCTTAACTGTATAATTTGTCATGCCTGTGCCATCAGTCCAGATGAACGATTCACGTAATTGATTGAGACTGTCCACAGTGACATCTAGAGGATAACTGCTGAACTTCAGCCTGGCAGCACTTCGGTCAGATGAACGCTGGTTTTCCACAATGCACAGTGTTGCATGATTTCTTCCCGCGGCGTATGTATTATATGTATTATATGTATAATGAATTGCAGGCCTTCACGCACTCACTCACTCACTCACTCACTCACTCACACACTCACTCACTCACTCACTCATTCACTCATCCATTGACGTTTAACAGGGACACTGAGTAGGGGCATGTTCGCAGATAGGTTAAAGTGAGACCCACTGCTCTCATGTCACACATTCTCGGGACACTGTGCTTTGTATCGTTCAGCACTATGCTACATGCTCCTCAGCACTTAATTATATTACACTGGGTCAGGACCTGTGATTTTTTCGGTACTGTATTCCGGGACAGTAATTATTACCTGCTGGCATTTAAGAATAGAGTGAATTACCCACCTTCGTCTATATTCAGGGGCATGGCTCACCAAAGTATGAAGCCTTAAGATCCCTGTAGATTGCATACTAATGTGGTATGACCCGACAGATGAAGAAAAATAACCTATATATACAATTGCTGGTAAACAGCAAGCAATTTATTACAAAGTACTTTATGCTTGACTCACAATCAGCTTAAAAATTCTTATATGAGCGCAAGCCCTTCATTGCACTCATTTTAAATAAAGTTTTAAAAAATCTCAAATCCACAGGGGCTTTTATTTTAGTGTGTAGATGCACTATTTGTAAATGAGGCCCCTAGTTTATGTAGGAATGGAAATAGACCAATGCTTGCCTTGGTGGATAACTCTAAATAGATGCTAGGACTATTTTCAGGTGATGTTTTATACCTGTAAACTAACTGCCCAGTAATTCACGGTGATGTTTAGTATTCACTTTCTCATTGCAAGAAATCTTTTTTTTTTCCCCCACATGCATATTAAACCACTGTGTTGATGTGCCATTACAGCTATCATTTACTGCTCCTTTTTGTGTTAGTTTATGTCTGTATTAGCATAGTGATTATTTTGCATCAGTATTTGGAGGGAAAGTCGACTGGAATTAAATGAGAACACTGTACAGCCCTGGTCATCAAATTAAGGTCTTTGCAGTCTGAGAACTGCTGGTTCTCCACCCTCCCTTTACCTGGGAGTCAGGTGTAAGGACAGTCTGTCCAATTACAGGCACTAAGTGTTTGTTGACACAATTGGGATTTTAAAAAAAAAAAAAAAACCTGGGCTGGATTAAGATTTGAAGCCCAAAACTTGCAGAAGATAGATGTTGAATTTCAACCATGAAGGAATGTACATATCTGAAACCATTTCTCAGAATATTTACTGATAAGGTCACCTACACATTATGCATTGAATGCACTTATTGTGCGCATGTATGGGTGTGTGTTTCTCTGTTGCGCTTTATGAGTATGTATGTGTGTGTAACTGTGCATATGTGTGTGGGTGTTCATGTATGCGTGTCAGTGACTCTTTAATTGAACCACTGCTGAATTTACCAATGACACCTTCATCTAGTCATATCCGGCAGTTCTTACTAAACTGTTCCCGCTCAATGAAAGAACACCATTAGCAAACTGCTGATGCGTCTAATTCCAAAGCCCTTTGCTAATGAATAATTAATTATGTAGATTTTCTGGCGCTAAAATGGGATCCTTGTGATCTCAGTGGCTGCGGTTTTGTGGCCAGTCCATCACGTTCACACAGCCAAGTCCATCGCAACATAAGCTTTCGCAGAACATCACTACTCTTAGTGTGTGCTGACACTCAGTGTGTCTACGCTCTCTATAGCTCTATATAGGTCTGCTCATTATAACCAATAATGCAGTGTGCTTATGGTTTAAAGAATAAAACATGAATGCTTTCACAATAAACACCACTGCCCTGCTCCCACATAGGCAACTAAATAACTACATGGTATGTGACGGAAAAAGAAAGACTGTGGCCTGGTTCATTAATGTACTTAAACTGCGGAGGGGTACTGTAATGGTACCATCAGAAGCAGATGGGCTTTTGTGACCTGTGAAAGAGAGATGACCCACTTGCTGGCATAGGCTGAAAGCTCAATCAATCAGTGACCTGCAAAAGGTTGCTAATATAATACTTGGTGTGATCAGAGGTTGTTTCCGGAATGTTTTTCAGCCCCTGGCTATTTCGAAGCTAGTTCCGTTGATGATTGGGCGGCCTACATATGTTGTTCCCCCCCATATGGACCATATATGGTCCTCACCAGTACATTGTGTTGCAATGAACACAACTCGCCACTAGGGACAGCCACTGCAACAATCAAAGCTGGGGACTGACGATCGAAAAAAAACTATGGTAATTAGGTCTACTAGAACTAGGACAGAGAAGCAAATCGGAAGGACATGAATTCTCGCATGGTTCACTCTGTATGGACGTAAAAGCCTTTAAATCGAAGCTGACGCTCTGCATTTTATCTTCGCGCTCTTGTAGACATATGGAATGAACTACATAGATGATGCTAGTGTATTTTAAAATTGTGCTGCTACCCAGATGCTCACCAACATCACTTCATAAGAGAGCACTGAAATATGAATGACGTCTGTACTTGCTGATGAATATGAACACATGGAACCATGCAAGTACTGTCCGAGACCTCTTGACACTGCCATTTGTTGCCGTCTTGAATAAGCAATGCGAGGTCTACAACCTCCACAAAACTGCGCCGCCGTGGATGTTAATTTAGTCCACACTGGTTGACGAGGGCATATCGGATTGCATATTGGCATTCGTGGAACTGGATCTGGAGAACAGGGATCGCATTTTTCAGTGGTTGCGAAGTGCCTTCAGCCTAATTATTGCTTCCCACCACAGCACTTAACGGAAGTGTTGCTTCATAAACATGACATACTTTTAACTGAAAGAGGGTTATTCCACGCTCTCAATATCTTGCAACCACTGTATTTAGAAGTGTTACGTCAGTCAGTGCTTAACCTTTGTATGAGTTTCTTATTTCACTCGATGCAGCTTGCTGATTCAATAAATCTGCTTCGTGGGACAGGCCCCAGGAATTCGACATCTTGCCTTATTACTGAAGGATACTTCAGTGAAAACCTTTATTGTAAATCAGGGGTACTCACTGTTATCCACAAGTGCCAGTGTGGTTGCAGGCTCGCATGCCAGTGAAGCTGTTACACACCCGATACTGCTAATCAAGGGCTGCATTTAATTTGTCTTCTTTGCTTAGGAAAGTTCTTAATTCCCTAAAAATGACCCGGATGTATTTATGTGTCGGTCATTCTAAGTGCTTTTTGAAGTCTCTAAATGTTAAGGAATGGTACGTCTGTGCTTTCTTACTTATCTCCTCCAGCACAGGGTACAGTGAAACACCCTTTACAAAAAGAAAGGAGATAATGGCGTCCCACAATTCCATGCAGAAAAATATTGAAAGTGGCGCACCATTAATCCAGCCATTCAGGAGAAGAAACACACCAAGGGCAAGGGACACGTCACTTATTGTAAGAGCAGTCAGATTTTATTCACACCTCTGTTGTCATATTCCCTAAGTCCTTATAAATTTCCCAGTCAACATTTTGATGTCACAATGATGTCACAGTGATGTCACAGGTGATATCACAGCGTGAGTTTTTTTTTTTGTGATTGCACAGTGACCTCACTTTGAAGCCTCACAAAGATCTCACAGTGATATCACTATATCACGGTACGCGAGTACGGTTGGAAGAGGTGGATTAGGGCACGATCCATCCGTCCTAGTTATCAAATGTGAAAGCAACCGTACTTCAGCCTGGCAGATTTCCGTTATGTGTCACAGTTGTCTTGTTCTGACAAATGCAGGGGCGAAGGGATCTCTCCATTCAAGCAAAGAAATTCAATACTTGTTCGAAATGTAGGCTTGCGAAAACACAATCCACCACTGGGTAGCTACTACACACAAAAAAACTCAGAGGTTTTCGGAATAATTTGTGCGCAGTTTATATTCGCGGGCTTATGACAGAACAATAGATCAGTGTCATGACAAAATTAAAGAAAATGTCGCTCCGATGATTATATCGAAGTGCGCGATGCGGTGCCAGTCTTGCAGATAAATTTTACGTCATGTAAATGGGCAGCCTTAAATGCACTCGCGTGTTGTGTTTTGTATTTAGAATGTATTTAGCCACCTAAGAGTAACCAGTCAACAATTTGATGTCACAATGATGTCACAGGTGATAACACAGTGTGAATTTTTTTTTTTTTATGATTTCACAGCGACCTCACTTTTTAGCCTCACAAAGTTCTCATAGTGATGTCACAATGTGATATCAAAGTTAGTCAACTGTGTGATATCACAGCTGTAGACATCTGTGCGCTACATCACCAACTTTTCATATATATGTCTCATTGGAATGTCATAATCTGATATCAAAGCAAGTCATCAGTGTGATATCACAGTTAAAGGTCTCACTGCGATGTCACATTGACTTCACCGAGATATCTATACGATGCATCACCCGTGTATCACATAGCTGTCTCAGTGATGTCACAATGGGACATTGAAGTGAGACATCTGTGTGATTTCACATCTGTAGGTCTCGCTGTGTGATACATCACCAACATTTCACATAGATGACTCATAGGAATGTCACAATCTGATATCAATGCGAGACATCTGTGCGATACATCAATATATCACAGATGTCTCACATTGATGTCACAAAGTGACATCAAAGTGAGACATCTGTGTGATATGTTTGTGAAATCATGGAAACCTTATGACATAAAAACTCATTGTTAAAATCTAAATCATACTTTATTTCATTAGATGACATCTCTGGAAGGTCTCAAAGTAATGTCACAGCGCGAGATCAATGTGTGACTTCTATAGGAGACTCACGTGACATTTTACTGACTATAACGAGAAATACTTCTCTCCTGAGTTGACAGCAAGACTTGATTTCACTGAGCTGTGCTGTGCCTATTCACACCTGTTTAACACGAGGTAAACACAGGTAATTCACCATAAAAGGTACAAAAGAAAGGAAATGGCATTAGCTTCAAAGGAAAACAGCAACAATGCATAAACATTATTCAACATTTTTCTTCAATTCTGATCTATCTTTCTTACACCTGAATGAATGAAGTTTTTATCATGCTATCATCAGAAGTGAAGTACAGTGAAAATGGCACAATCTCACGTTTTCATATGATTACAACAAATGTATCAAATCTGAGCAGTATGACAATTAAGGCTTTAAAATGCCATATTCTTGAGCCATCACATGTGGCGCTGCTCTAGTGACATTTGTTTTCAATATTGTTATGATCAGAGTACACAAATTTCTGCATTTAGAAGCAAACATTTCATAAAAATGGAATTCCAAGGTTAAAATATTATAAAAGTATATTTATTAAATGACTAAATAGATATGATTCCTAACAAAAATGTCTACGTTCACAAATCACCAGAGTATTTGTTCCAATAAAAATAGTAGATTTACGTTTTAGAGTGAAGATTATACACAGTGTAATTCAAACTGTACAGTCCAAGACTCTAGTAATAGCAATTCTCAACACGAAAATAAATACTTGGTCATATACACTTCAATTATTGTCAAAAGTGTGTTAGAATGTCATCATCTACTTTAAATTTCAAATTTACATTTTTAAACAAACTTATTTGGCTGATACTATCAACCTCACGCCAAAAAAAAAAAAAAAAAGCGCCCAAAAGTGGTGGAGTTGGCATACATGAGACAACAAGTGGGAACCGTCAGCTCATGCAGTGCTGTGTGGGAAGCATTTTATCGAAGGCTAAATAGTAAATAGCTAAATATTTCGTCAGCTGGAAATTAATTGGGAATTACTTTTGCCATTTGCTCTCATGCTTTTAATTTACAGCTCTAAGTACCTGCTGCAATATTTATTGTTTGTGACACAATAATGATCAAAATAGTGAAATGACATCTCTTGTACCTTATAATAACTCCTACATGCTGTATTTACTCGCAGAAACGAAAAATCGCAGATACAAGTACTAATAAGGTGGATTCGAAATTAACATTTGTTGATGAGATAACAGGAAGACGAACACACCAGGTTAATTGTTTTTACCGAGTGCCTTGCCGGAAGTGACGACACGCGAGAATTTCAACGTTCTTTATCTCGAGGTGGCAGAGGACTCCAGAGAATCAAGATATTTCGAGAAACTCAAAGATGTTTCACGGTTACTGTTCGCACAACACACCACTTTAGGTTTGCATATCAACATGGCGGCCGATGCATAAGTGACACTATTTGGGCATATGGCCTCACAGTTGAGTCATAATGATGACATCACATTGTTATCATATTAATATCATAGTGTGATATCATAGTTTAAGGCGTAGTGATGACAACAAGTAGTTATCATGTTAATATCTCAGTGTGATGTCACAGTTGAGTCACACTCATGGCGTCACAAAGTCATCACGTTAATATCACAATGTGAGGTCACAGTTGAGACGCAGTGATGACATCACATAGTAATCATATTAATATCATAGTGTGATGTCACAGTTGAGTCACAATGATGACATCACGTAGTTATCATAGTAATATCATAGTGTGATGTCACAGTTGAGTCACAACGATGACATCACGTAGTTATCATAGTAATATGACAGTGTGATATCGTAGTTGAGGCATAGTGATGACATCACATAGTTATCATGTTAATATCACAGAGTGATGTCACAGTTGAGACACAATGATGACATCACGAGGATGTCATATTACTATCACAGTGTGATTTCACATGTATGACATAATTGTGACAACAGAGTGATATCACATTAATATCAAATGTGTGATGACACAGTTGTGAGATAATTGTGACATCAGAGTGATATTACATTGAGCTCACAGGCTAGTATCACAGTTGTGATATATTTGTGACCTCACAGTGATATCATATGACATCACATGTTGACTGGGTTTCCTATACATCTCTCCGCAACCTCATGATGTTTTTCATCAAGGTTAAGGAAAAGAAATTAGAAAAAGATTAGAAATTAGATGATAGGACGTGTTTTTTTTGACCATTCGAATGTCTGAATCCCAAGAATTGATTACTTGAATTAAGTGTATAATTTCTTGTTGGAAATGAAAGCCAGTACCCACACAAGCCCTTTCTGGATAGTAGCATGTATGCCTATGCTAGATGTTTATTGCTGTCAGTTTAGTGAGGTAACTTGTCATGCATGTCACTTGTGCAACCTTCACTGAGTGCCACAGGGTGGTGCTACATGCCAGCCACTGCAGTACTCTCATTTGTGACGTCATAAAAAAGCGCCAGTTATTTGTAGTCTCATTACCCCACCCTCCCTCTACAGTTTTTCACTGGGAGTTCCCTAAGTGCCCCAGATGGCAGAGCCCGATAGTATGTGTGTGTGTGTGTGTGTGTGTTTGTGCGGCAGCATTACACTGGGCGCATTGCGTGGGCAATCCTGATACTGTCCTCCTGCTGTGACTCTTCCTGGTGAACCGCCTGTCCTCTCGGCACCATGTATTTTTGGGGTGGCAGTAAAATTAATGTGAATTGTCAGTTTGACAAGAGTAGCCCAGGAGTCAGAAATAGCAGAGACTGTGGACTCCAGTATAGCATGAAATTATTTATTGTCGATAGCAGGTGATTAATATTGGGTTCTAAAGGCACTTTGTTGGCCAACGCAACTCAAAATATGGAATACAAACAGGTAGTGTCAGCCAGCAAGGGTCAAATATTGGCATTTTGTCACAGCAAATACCAGAGAAGACTATGCACTGCAATAATGCTCAACAAATAGTAGTGGATTTCAAATGGTCAACATTTAGGAAGCTGCACATTTCTCTGACAGGATTTTATTCCCACCTGCCAGCCCTTATGCAGTGTAACTTAAAAATTATGCATATTTTTATATTACAATAAAAAGCACACTTAACGTCACCTCATGTGCATACAGAGTTCAGATACACTTGATATTAAGCAAAAAAAAAAAACAAGAAAAGCAGCTTCAGTAATTCACACAAATTACTTATAAACTAAAACAGAGACATTCCATTTTTGCTTTTTACATGAAATTTAAATTGGTAAAATAATGTATTCCCTCGCAACTCAGCAGGGTTCAGGCACTTTTTGATAGTTATGTACAGAAGAACAACTCTAGAGCATTAGTGTCATTTGTGTGTCACACATACATATATAAATTAAGTCGTTTCCTGTATTTTAAGGGCATGTTTCAACTGACAATTGCTTATTTTACAAGGGGAACGTAAGTCAGATGAAAATTTAAAGGCAAATGTCTTATGTAAGTTTTGTATGAGATTGTGAAATAAGCTTTTAACCCTCCTGTTATGCTCAAATGAATCAATCATTTTATGACTTGAGGTCAGTTTGATCCCCGCATTGAAAAAAATACATTTGATGTTTGTAACTGAAATGTTACCCAATCTTCTCTCAACTCCTGTATGTCTGGCTAATAATCATTTTCATAGCCAAGTAAATACAGCAGGACTCCCCCATTCTCCCCTTATACACTACCGGTCAAAAGTTTTAGAACACCCCAATTTATCCAGTTTTTTTATTGAAAATTATGCAGTTTTATGTCTCATTGTACCCTGGAATAAAAGCATAGACATGATAGAACAAATAAACAACTGTTAAAAAAGTATCATGGAATCAATTTATAAACCAAAATGTATTATAAACTTTTGAATCAAACTAGCCACCTTTGGCAGATATAACAGCTGAACACACTGGTGGCATTATTTCTTCAATGGAAATCAAATATTCTTCAGAAAGTTCTTCCCAGCTCTGTTGCAGAAGTTCCCATAAATGTGTGGCACTTGTAGGTTGTTTTGCTTTCACTCTTCTGTCCGGTTCATCGCAAACCATCTCAATGAAGTTTAAGTCTGGAGACTGTGCTGCCACTCTATGTTTTCAAGCTCAACATCTTGTTCTTATTTCCGAAGGTAGATCTGGCAGAGCTTGGACTTATGTTTTGGGTCATTATCTTGCTGTATGATGGACCCCTTACCAACTAAGCACATTACAGAGGATACTGCATGGCACTGCAGGATGCTGTGGTAGCCATTTTGGTTCAGGGTGCCTTTCACTCTATAAGTCACTGACTCTGTACCCAGCAAAACAGCCCCAGACCATCACGCTTCCTCCTCCATGTATGACAGTTGATGTCACACACTGAGGAACCATCCTTTCACCTACTCAACGGCGTACAAAAAACCTGGGTAACCTTACCTTTTGTTTAAAACTCCTGGCAGTTCACCACTTACCTTTGTACCATTGCAAGATATTCATTGGATTGGAACGGCATAATTTTCATTCAAAAACTGGAAAACTTGGGGTGTCCTAAAACTTTTCACTGGCAGTGTACATCCAGCAATGATTTTACATGATTGTAGTGAAATGAATGAGACCAAATGTGAAATTTGAACATGCCTCCAGTCTTAGGCAACACAAGAAAAACAAAATTAAAATTATGGTTTCATATAATAATGGATCCTGGGTCAAAATGACCAAAACACTACCAATGCTTACACATATGTACAGGATATGAATATGTATGTTTTTGAGTTAATTTCATGGTTTACCGACTAAGTCAGGGAAAAAATCTTGCTGAAAAAAGTATGTTGACAAAGTTTTTAGTGACTGTGAAAACTAAATCAGGTCAAACTGACCCAAAACATAATAGGAGGGTTAAATATTTCTGTACAGCACCACTGAAAGCTCCACTGTTTTTAATCCATGTCATTTCAAATCCATATTCCTGGTACAGTTCTGATCGGACACTGGCGGAGTAAAAGTGTACAGCACCCATCCACCCACCCGCTCCCTAAAATGGAGGCCGACTGTCCACTCCAGTGAGCTTCAGTAATAGCGTGCCTCTGCTCTGACTGAAGCACAGAGAGGGGGGGAAGAGAGAATTGAGTGTGAAGTGGCTCGTATCGCGCGAGTCGTCCGTTCGGTCGAATCTGTCAAGCCCCCGTTGGGTCGGTCGGTAGTGGACATGGCGACGGTATTAGCAATTGGCAGCTCAGAGGTCATCTGATTCGGGGACCTCTGGGGCGTCCAGCTCAGTGCAGGGGAGCACGAGGGGCGCTCCATCTGAGATCCACCCCTGTGCCGTCCGGTTGAAGCTGGGCCGCTTGGCTCTCGGGTCCTGAAGCTCGGGGTATTTGGGGGGGTTCAAGTCAAACTCCGGGAGCTTGAACGTTATTCCCCGAGGGGCTTTTTCAAAACCACCAAATGGGGTGGCAACCCTGAGGGAGAGAGACACCACCATGAGTGCAATCACACAAACCTCAAGTAAGTCAGTCTCAACAAGATATATTGTCTAATAATAGCGATATTTGTCATGATGTCACAAGTTTTGTCATGCAGTTAGCCAAAAGGCTCAACTTACACTAAGTTTACTGGTAGATCTCCGTCTTTATGTTCTTAATAAAACATCTAAAATGGCCATGCCAGTCAGTTGTTGTGTTATAGGTTGCATCAACAGGTTCACTAAGGGTTCAGGAATCACGTTTTTGAGGATTCCAATCGAAGAATCAAGGAGAACAGAGTGGATAAACCCCATCAAGGGAAAGTAATGGCAGCCATCAGAACATACATGTTTATAGTATAACTGCATTTTTTTTTTAAACCTCACATCTCCAATCCCACCCAAATTTGGAATGCCCAATCCAAGAACTATATACAAGGCTTGCTTGCATGCAACCCCCAATTGTCAGCTCACGAGAGAGAGACAGTTCGCGGCTCTCCTCCGAAGGATACCCGAACATGAGCAAGCATAGAATCTCATTGACGAGTGCTCGGTTGGCCAACAGGAGGTGCTTGAGCAAGGAACAAGGCAATCATTTTAATTTTAATTTCCCTTCCCAGCAGTCCTTTCCAAATTTGCATCCCTACAAGCGCTTAAGCCAATCTTGTGCTGTTCTGAAAAAGCTGCCAACCACTGCTGGTTGGTACAACCGGGGATCTAACCCACGCCGTAGTAGTCGCTACTGCACTACAATTGTGGCGCCTTAACAGTATAACTGAGTTCTGATATATACTGTGGTTTTGCTGTTCGATCGAGACCTTAAAGTACTTGAAATATACTATATCTTTGATACCTGCCATGTTTCTTTGCGTTATGATCACGCTCACTGCCAACTGCAAAACTGTGAATGCGCAACCATGATGTCATGATGTTTATAAACCGTGAAATCGGCAGGATACCTTGCAGCCAGACTGAACCAACTTACATGGAAGGCATTTTGAGATACCAGCCATTTTAACTTTTTACAAACCCCAATTCCAATGAAGTTGAGACATTATGTAAAATGTGAATTAAAAACACAATACAATGATTTGCAAATCCTTTTTGATCTATATTCTATTAAATACACTTCAAAGACAAGATATTTAATGTTCAAACAGATTAATTTTATAGCTTTTTTGGAAACATTCACTCATTTTGAATTTGATGCCTGCTGCACATTCTAAAAAAGCTGGGATGGGGCAACAAAAGACTGAGAAACCCCAACTTCATTGGAATTGGGGTTTGAAAAATCATCCCATTAACACGAGTGAACTGTAGCGTAATTAGGAGCAACACACCTTTAAATCAATAAGTTTACACAAAAAATCTGAAATAATTAATATTTACAATTAGCTGATCCCACACAAAATCAATGAGTGGTATGACCTTACCACCAGTAATAATCTCACTGAGTATAAAAACAGTTTAACTTAATTTGTCACCTGGAGAGCAATTATGAGAATCCTGTTTGGACGCGGACACAAAACAAAAAGTAATCAATAGCATTCCCCCAATTCTTTCATACGGGGAATAGAGTGACATGTTACTGTTCTTTGAAAGGGCTCATGGAAACTATCCCTGGTTTATTAATATTGCTACTGGAATCCAGTAACAAGGGGAAGTAGACCACAAATGGGACATTTGCGCTACCTTTTGCAGATATTATGTAATAAAGGCCAAGAAGACACAGGAGTCTCCTGTCTAAAAAATGCGAATGCACGGTGAACTCCCATAATTCTGTGCTCACAAGCACGAGGGTGACGCAACTCGCACCATCTGTTTGCAAACATTTGGCTCCTGCAGGAGTATTGTTGAAATCAGCAGAGGGAAAAAAAAAATCTCACAGTGCGGAGAGAGATACCAAGAGCCCAAAGGGCTTCATTGGAATTGGGGTTTGTGCCTTCAAGATCTGAAAGAACAAGTTTTAAAGAGGCCATGTAAAATCGCAAACCGCTCTTTGATGCAGCTCAGTAATCTGTATAAAAACCTTCTATTTGTTTTGAAAAGAAAAACTGCAGCTATGGTAACAACAGATTTCAAATAGGAAAAGAAAAATAGGAAACAAAGTTCCTTTAATAATAATGATAAAGTGCTGACGTAAACAAAAAACAGTACTAAATTCAAGAGTTAGAAAATATACATATGATGAGTGGGGAATAATTCTAAACAAGACTAGAGATACAACACAGGCATGTGGTTTATGAGACTTTGCAAAGATTATGTGCAAAGCTCAGTCTAAAATAGAGCAACATACCACACTGTTGAAATGAACAGCAGCAGCATGCAATGATTATGGAGCTGAGAATGTGATCCAGGTCTTAATAGACCAGTGAGTTTGATGGCTGGAGGCATGGCCTAACAATCTCGCCATTTATTTCGCAGAAAAAAAAACCGTCAATGTTGTGATAGTCAGTCAGAACTATCTCTTTGATACCAGTCATGAACTTCAAAAAGATGGCAGATTTAATTTAAGGATTTTGCAACAGATACAAAGATGTAAGGTTTCTGAAGAAAGAAATGTGTGGTGTCAATATAGAATGGATGGTTCACTTCAGCATTTAAAAATTTTGACAGGAGCTGACAGTTCTCTTTGGCATTATTATACAGCGCCGTAAAAAAGTATTTGCCCCCTTCCTGATTTCTTCTTTTTTTTTTTTTTTTGCATATTTGTCACGCTTAAATGTTTCAGATAAAACAAATTTTGACAAAGACAACCCGAGTAAATACAATATGCAGTTTTTAAATGATGAGTACATTTATTAAGGGAAAAAAGCTATCCAAAACTACCTGGCCCTATGTGAAAAAGTAATTGCCCCTAAATCCTAATAACTGGTTGTGCCACCCTCGGCGACAACAACTGCAATCAAACGTTTGCAATAACTGGCAATGAGTCTTACACATCACTGTTGAAGAATTTTAGCCCACTCCTCTTTGCAGGATTTGTAATGGCTGGTTAGAGTGGAGTATCAGATGCCGCGGCAGGCGAAGCTGCTCCAACCAGCAAGCCGACGCAGCTGAAAGTGATTGGGCGAAATAAGACGAAAGGAGCTCGCGTTTCTGAATAAACGAAAGGCTTAAGTTCCAGAAACGAAGCAAGCAACCAGATAGAAAAAAAATCTCCATAAAAGAGAGAACCAACAAGGCACCCAACAACAGTGCCAAATAACCTAAAGAAGCTAAGCTTCCCAGAAACAAAAAATATATATATAAATCGGCAAACCCCTGAATAGAAACATATCGAGCCAAAGTGAGCAAAGTCCAATCAAACACTCCAGTAAAGGAGGCGTGGCGACTTCCGGCTTAAATAGACTCCGGGAAGAACCGCCAAGGAGTAATCAGCCAGCTGGGTAAAAAATCCGATGTGGAAAGAAAACGATATTGTCAGGGACAAGAGTAATAAAGAAAGCAAAAAGCACAAACCAAACCATGACAGAATTATTTTAATTCAGCCACATTGGAGGGGTTTTGATCATGAATAACCTGTTTAAGGTCATGCCACTGCATCTCAGTAGGATTTAAGCCTGGACTTTGACAAGGCTGCTCCAAAATCTTCATTTTTTTTTAAGTCATTCAGAGGTGGACTAGCTGGTGTGTTTCAGATCATTGGCTTGCTGCATAACCCAAGTGCGCTTGAGCTCAAGATCACAATCTCCTTCAAGATTTTCCGGTAGAGAGCAGAATTCATTGGTCCATCAATTATGACAAGTCGTCCAGGTCCTGAAGCAGCAAAGCAGCCCCAAATCATCACACTACCACCACCATGTTTGATGATGTTCTTTTTATGAAATGCTGTGTTAGTTTTATACCTGATGTACATGGGACGCACACCTTCCAAAAAGTTCACCTTATGTCATTCCTCAGAATATTTTCCCAAAAGTCTTGGGGATCATCAAGATGTATTTTGGCAAATGTGAGTCGAGCCTTCCCGTTCTTTTTGGTCAGCGGTGCTTTTCGCCTTGAAACTCTCCCATGGATGCCATTTTTGCCCAGTCTCTTCCTTATTGTTGAATCATGAACACTGACTTTAACTGAGGCAAGTGAGGCCTGCAGGTCTTCAGATGTTGTTATGGGTTTTTTTTTTTTGACCTCCTGGATGAGTAGTTGATGTTCTCTTGGAGTGATTTTGGTAGACCGGCCACTCCTGGGAAGGTTCACCACTGCTCCAAGTTTTCTCCATTTGTGGATTGTGATTCGCCAGAGTCCCAAAGCCTTAGAAATGGCTTTGCAACCCTTTCCAGACTGATAGATGTCAATTTCTTTGTTTCTCATCTGTTCTTGAATTTCTTTAGTTCGCAGCATGACATGTTGCTTTTTGAGATCTTTTGCGCCTACTTCACTTTGTCAGACAGGTTCTAATGAAGAGATTTCTTGAGTCAACAGGTCTGGCAGTAATCGGGTCTGGGTGTGGCTAGTGAAACTGGACTCAAAAAATGTGGTTAATCACAGTTAATTCAATTCAACAAGGGGGGGCAATTACTTTTTCACATAGGGCCAGGTAGGTTTGAATAGCTTTTTCCCCTTGATAAATAAAATCATCATTTAAAAACTGCATTTTGTATTTACTCGGGTTATCTTTTTCTTATATTAAAATTTGTTTAATGATCTGAAACATTTAAGTGTGAAAATATGCAAAAAGGTAAGAGCTCAGGAAGGGGGCAAATACTTTTTCACGGCACTGTATCTGCCTGTTTAGGGCACTGTGGGTCAGTGTTTTTAAGTGTTATTTGCTTATCGGTGCCATAGAGACCTATGCTGTTTGGTTGACATGGTACTTTACGTTACAATACAGAAGACTGGGCTACTATCCGAAATATTCATGAATTTGTGGGTTGGTTCAGTTTTGCAGAAAGGTATCCAATTAGTCTCAAAAATCCTAATCATCATCCCTTTTATCACCTCATTTCATCACCCCTTTAATCACATTATCAACCCTTTGCCAGACAAGGCACACGTGTTGCCAACACTGAAAATATTGTCAATGAGTTGACTCAAATTTGGCTTTAGATTAAAAAAAAGTAACAAACCCAGCAAACGGTACCATCAAGCGAGCTCACATTTTCTGCTTGAAGAAGAGAAACATTGGAAGGTAAAGTCTCCTTACAGGACTAAAATGCCAGTTAAGACAGGCTGTCTATTGTAGAGGGTGACATCCCATTGTTCTTAACGGCCTCCCCGGTAACCTTCACCCAAGGACCAGAGACACATTGAACCGTGCGTGCTTTAGATTTATGACCTGCCGACAGCATCTAAATGCTCTCCAAGTAAAGCACAACACAGAGCAGGGTCAGGTTTTACAGATGCTCGCCATTCAGCCTTTATCAATTTAACAGCTAAGTGAAATCACACTCTCAGGAATAACGGTGCAGAGGAGAGACATGCATTATCTTTAAACAAAGGCCCCATGTGGTCGTGACACCAGCTTCATGATGGTAGATCGCCAGGAACTGAGTTCATAAGTACTCAGTCAAAGTGTATGTTAACAACATAAAAATTACGCTTAAATATCCATATATGGGTTCATCAAATGCTGCTGCTGTATTCAAACCCATGAAACTTCGGGCCTATTTCAAATTCTAGTGGAGATCACAAGCATTTGAAAGATCACAATCATGTCATGCTGAGTTTCAGAGAAATGTGTATGAAATAGCGTACAGGACCGAGATATTTTCTATTTCATGTAATGTTGTGGCCATAAAAACATAGCATCTTGAGTGTGAATATTTCTCTCAATAAAAGTGAAATGCAGCTTCAGTGAAATGCTGTAAGCAGCAGATAAGGAATACATAACTGACATTGCCCTAAAATAAATTATAAATATTTTTTTTCTGACCATGAACTTGTTTAATAGGAAATTAAGGCCAAAATCTGAATTAAAGGGGTTAAGTTTGTGAGTTGAGAGATGAGTTGAGTGACTTAAAATCTTGATATACTGTATACATTGTCCTACCGATTAAAGCTTTTGTAGTCGGGGCCCTCCTGCCTTGGTCCAGGAACAGGCATTTTCACGTTGAGTGTTTCGGCAAGGGCGGGGTCGTCGATGATGGCCTGCTCCCAGGGGGAGTGGTAGGATTTAGGTACCGCAGTGGCGTTAAACTTTTCAGAGGGGATGTCCCTCACGGGCTCTCCGTAGCCTGAAAACACACATCCGTCCAATCACACACCAGTCCCTTCAAAGCGATCAGAGCCTGAGTGTGAATTTGTTCAATGTAGGGGTAGCTCAGCTCAACCTTGATTTTGCCTTTGTAATCATTGTACCTGGTCAAAATTGTTTTGGTAATTATTTAGCCTAAATGAATGGGCAAAGCGTCAGATTGCATGGGGTGTGTGGACAGTTTCTAAGGTATGGCATCACAATTGTGTGATTAGAGTATTCTGAATGAAGCAGTTAATTGCTGACATATCTACTACTGATGGAAATGAAAGCAAACTAATGCCAGATCAATAACTTCTAAACTAACATTTAAAACCTACACATAACTGAAATACACATTTATATAACTGTTGCAGATTTTTCTGGGATGAAATACAACTGTAGATTAGTACGTTTGTAATAGGATAATCAAGATATTATTAATATATGAGAGAAAATCCCACCACAGTTTAAATAGAAGTGTTACAGCATGGTCTTTGAGACTGCTCTATGGTCTTAAAGTAAACATGACATAAGATCGCTGTTCATCCCTCGATGTCTAACTTTGTACACAACACAGCCTGTTAAATGATGGTATCAGTTTTGTGTGAACAGATGCACCCTGAGGGTCCCATTCCTGTTTTCCTCCTTTAACACTGAACATGCCACAAGGAATTTATCTTAGATGTTAGAATTTCTATTCATATAAATGCTCCTATATTATATAAATCTGTAATGAGTGCAGGGCCTCAGGTTACACAGGGACTTTGAGAGGCAAAGATTGGAATTCTACAGTAAATGATGGAGGGGGGGAATTTAAGGGGTTTTGGCGGAAGCTGCCACAGCTGGTCCTACTGTTCGCAGGACTGTTCGTTTGGACCACCTTAACAGTAAGAGGAAAAAATATATAAATTACCTCAATTTTCACGTCTCACAGGTGCACTCCATTTGGAAAGAGCAATATTTCCCACAGAGCAATAATGAGGGGGAAAGCAGAGGAAATGCTCCATCAGTCAGCACAGGGAGTGGAGCGTTAGCGTCAGGCTAGAGCGACCCCATTTCCACACCACACTGTTCCATTAACGGACCCAGCACATTACATGCACAGCCAGGCCTGGTGATGATGTCAAATAACAGCAGAAAATGCAAAAAAAAAAAAAAAAAAAAAGAATTCTGTTTGAACAAGCATTTTGGAGTTATCTCCAGACTGGAAGTCTTATTTTAGGAACCCATTTGATAAATTAAACAGAATATTGCTCATGAGGAAGAAGTGGTATATCCAAGTTGCGAAAAGAAAAATTCAATAAAATCACAATCCTGTATTTTTGTCACGGCCTCCTGTATTTAGAAATGCGTACTGTATTCCGTTAGAGGAGAGAACTACTCTGTCAGATCAGCTGGTAGAGATAATGGGTAAAATAATGGAGGGAATTTTACTATCAAATTCCTGATGCTGAACTCATTGAGCCTCTCCATAAATATAAGCTGATCTTGGATTAGCTCTCTCTCGATCTTAACCAAACCGTGCTCAGTATGAACTGAAGGGCATAACAGTTCCCGAATCAGCACTCTTATTTTAAAGTTTTGCTTGATTTCTGGCCCTGGACTTTTCTTCTCTGTGCTGAGAGTTTGACTCATATCAAGATTTGCCAGGGGGTTAAATTTTGCTTGCTAGGGCATCTTTGCAATCTACAATGTTGCAGTTCAGAGAAAAAGATAATCCTCTGTAATACACTTGCGAAGACTTTTTTTTTTTACTAAGAGCCCAGCCTGGGTGAGTGATGACGATGATGTATGAGGAATTTGAGTGGAATGTCAGCTCTGGATGGTCTGAAGGGAAGCGTCTAATACCATGTGATTTTTTGAGAGCTCCATAATTACAGCTCTGTGTCCCTCATGGAGGAAAAGCTGGAAATAGCCGGGGCGTAAAGGCCGTGTTTATCTTACGAGGTGTGAGGAGACGGCTCTTCCCGTCAAAATTGGAGATTTGGAGTGCGGGGCTCTGGAGGAGGGGGGGTCATGTGACGCAGACCTGCGGAGTATCAGGTTGACCCCGTCCCCTGTACTGTGTCGCCCGCTGATAGTAATTTTGTCAAGAATGAGAGACAGCAGCACAGGAAACGTCCTGAATACCGCGTGCCGGGATGTGTCACATAACTGGGCCGTCATGGAAAAAAAGCTGGAAAATTCCGTTCCCTAGAGTGTAGTAAGACATGTCACGCGATACGACCGTAGATTTTGTGCAAGAATATAATACCACATGCAGATTCATTTTTCGTGATAAACGTGTCGCCTCCGTTCGAAAATGGCTCTGCTTGTCTTGAATCAGTGATGGACAACTCTAGTCCTGAATGCCTGTTATTCCTTGATTTTTGACCTGTTTCCGCCTCGGTGACACTGTGACCCTCCAAGTCAGGACTTGCTGTGAAGAAATCATTTCCTGGGAATATATGATTCCCAAAAAATCAGGTCTGCACAGCCCTTTACTTGACGGATCATTTTTGTAACATCTGGTGGGGCTTCCCTGATGGGACTACATCAAAGTGTGTTAAAACCACAGCAGGCAACGCACAACCGCACAGCAAACGTGCTAAATGTGCAGCTTTGCTCATCTGAAGCCCTGTTTTGGGGGTTTAGGTATTCAGGGTGAACTCAGCCTGAGGGTTAGATCAATCCCAACCCAACTCAACCCAAACCTTTCGCTGATCTCCCGTCCTACCTGGTGCGATGGATTCTGGGTTTGCCGGGCTCCTCGGATCTGGTGTGTTCGGGGGTGTCTTGGCTTCATCGTCTTCTCCCTCGGCCGTCGTGCCGTTGTCCTGAGCTTGTACGTCATTCTGTGGTGAAAAAGAGCTAATTAAACATCAACAATACCAGGCTGACCCTCCAAACAAGCTCAATCCAAACATCTGATCCTCGACTCCAAATCCAGCCCTGGTTGTCTCATTGATCTAACTGAATGACTCTCAAGTGAACTCAGTGGTTCTCGCCCTTAGGTGATCATGATTTTTGTGATTTAGCACAAGAAGCATGCTTCCACTTTAAACAGCATTAGCTGCCCTGTCTACTCCGGTAACCCTGACCTTAAAAGAACTGTGGACATGAAATACCTGCAAGAAGTCAAGGAGGAAGCAAAACACTTAAACCTGTCCACAGAAAATGATTGAAAACCAGACCGACCTTACGTCCCCCATGAGTGTCTTGCTTCAACGAAGTCAAAGTCAAAGTCAAATTTAGTCAAAAGTCGTGGAAACGATGACCCAACTACATTTGGTTTAAATGTGAACATTTTCTACCCAAATAAACTGTAGCCAGGCAATTTAAGGATAAAACCAGCGCTAAATTTTATGGTTAATCAATACAATTCAGTGGAAAAATCAATAGATGGCAGAATCTGGACCATTGTAGCCATTGAGATTCTGGCTTTCGCTCAGCAGTTAAAGATTTAGACTGTATGCTACAGCAAGAAAACTGTTTCAATTTGAGCCCATCATCTTAAATATGTATTTGGGTATAGTAAGGGTTACTTTTATTTGTCCAAGCATTAAAGCCTCAGCTGATTGAACTTTCGCCTGGTAATCTTTTCTGAATTTGGGTGCTATCATTCAATGAGCCAATGGGAGTAAAGGTATCTCTGCAGACACTGATAAATAAAGTGGCAGCACTTCGAGAGAGCTGGCGTCTGCCTTACAAGCCATACAGACCAGCAGCGATAAGTAAGTTCATGTCCATGATCAACACACACACACTAGTGCCATTGGGTTGAAAACATTATGCAGTGAAAACATCAAACTGATCTCAGATCATAATTTCTGGGCTTAAATGGCTTAACAAGGATGAGAACCAGACATTATATCCGCAACCTACAATTTGACATCCCCAGCCAAGCAGTCCAATGAGACATTGTTAGCTCAATGGCAAGCCACTTTGTTTCTTATGAGTTGACTTTGACAGCTGTTGTACAAATGAGATGTTATATGTGTATGCAAGTGTGCAAAAATGTGTATTTTACTATACATATGGATATGACCAGTGAGTGAATTCGTAGAGTTTATGGTTATGACTTTCAATAGTTGTGCATTAATCTATTCATGTTTATTATTTTTGCATGTCTATGACAACTCTGATGAAACAAATGCTATTGATATGTTCGTAATCTTCATACATGGTACAGTAAAGCCTATTAACTGATATTTAGAGCATTGAGCGAATGATTCTTATCATTTTCGCTCTTATATGACCTTGTGACCTCAGCAATATGTTTTTTTTTTCTTTTTCCTCTTTCTGTATGCATGCCTTTTTCCCAGTGGATGATGGGATAGGATCCAGCTCCCCCGTTACTCTGACCAGGCTTAAGCAAACTGACAGTGTGTCAGTTTGTCAGAATGAGCAGGTTAGATAAGCATAAACACTCACGCTCAGCTGCACGTTGACCTCGTTCTGAATGCTCTCGAAGGTGTACTTCTCCGACCTCCTCTGACGCTTCTTGAAGAGGCGGGAGCCGCGGTTGGACAACAGAGAGAGCTCCTCCAGCATGATGTCTTTGGGGATACAGAGCTTCTTTCCCAGATCCATGGTGTCGCCTGCAGAGGGAAAGGGTACGAACAACAAACAAAATCATCTTTAACCCTTTATTAACCAGCATAGCATACCTGCTACATGAAGTAAAAGGGTTAACAGCCTGGACACCCTGTTGGTTTTGTTTCTTATTGCCAAATAAACACTTGAGAATAACTTGAATGGTCCGTCACTTTAATTTTATCATTAGCATTATTACCCAATGTAGCAGATTTGCTACAATTTGGAAAGGTGGGCCAAATGTGTCAAGATTTTTTGTCTACTGTTTTTCAAATAATGGCCCAAAATAAACATTTTTGCACAGGGAAATAATTTTAACACAATTGGAAATGGGTTTGGTTAATAGAGGGTTAACAAGTCTGTCTTAACAAGTATTGTTGTCTCACAATGAGAAATAAAAGGTACAGATATAGTACTGGTCTCACTTACTAAACCGATCCCACGACCAAACTTATTGATTTATTTATTTTATTGCGTACTTTTTTCATTTATTTTTTAACCCTTTTAACTATAGATGCCCAATGGTGTAAGATAAAAAAACCAGATGCTGTTGAAAACCTATCGTGTGGCAACTTGTTTAAAAGAGCTCCCGCAGGGGAGGCTCAGAATAATTACATTTTTGATTCCTCGAAAATGTATTCAGCACTCAAAGGGTTAAAGGAGAATTTTTGTTCAAAATTCAAGACAGTGTCAGCTTTACCTTTGTAGTATCGTAACGAGTCTGGAAGATTGGTTCAAAAATATGTTTTCCTCCCAAGTGGAATTAAATTGGTTAGTTTCAAGTTATGGTTGGCTCTTGAAATAATACTGTCTGAACCCTTCAGAAAATCTTTCAATGGGAAAAAATACCGTGCTTCAGTGGTACATTTGTTTTTTTTATTGAGCCAAAAAATTACTGGAAATAACAATTGAAATTAACCTGCGATTGAAAAGATTAACATTCTGTCTGCATGGGCTTAACTTGTTTTTTTGGTTTTTAAAAAAGTGTGGTTTGTTGGTGCTGTAGGTGTGAAATGCCTTTGGTGCGTATCCTGGCTATTTGTCTTCCACTCAAAATGCCTGTCCTACTGGAAGTAATCTCTGCGTAGCACTGGTATCTCATTTCCTCTCATAGAGCATCTTTGACTGGTGTCATATCCTCCCGACAGTCAAGAGACTATTTTCTCAAAATGCACATTGATCTCGGCTAGCCTTCATAAATTATGTGCATTCCCAACAGAAGGCCATTAGGCCATCAGTCCCATCCCAAAACAATCTGAATTTGATTAATATTAATTGGTAAACAAAAAATGCAAAGGTTGTAAGAACCAGAGAAAGATGCTTCATCGTTAAGATGTTCAAATAATGTCATTAACGTACCGGTTTCACTCCAATATCATTACCAGGTTATTAAGCAGTCAAACAGACATCACTGTAATGGTTTTTTACATAATCTATGCGCGCTCCGAAGACCATAAGCCGGCACTTGTATACTCTCCATTATGTAAGATCTGGATGCTCTAAGTGGATATCATTCAGAGCCTTCTCACCTCTAAATCCTGCATCTTCTATACACATCTATAACTGGGCTAAAGAAAATGTGACGCTGTGTATGGAGATGTCAATGGCGTATCAAACGCTGAAAGGATACCCTGCCGGAATGTTCTTCAGCTGTTTCGGATCTTCGTGCCTTTGCTGTGACTATGCAGTTGTTCCCATCAGAAATAGATGCTTCAAAAGGACAACTACAAAAGGATTAGCGGCTGTGGGCGTCACAGCATCGCATAGCATCCTGCTTACTTATTTATGGCGATCAGAGGAGCTATGGAAGCATTCTACACAGACAATTAGCGTGTGTCCCACAAAGGGGTCAGTGTGTGTGTGTGTGTGTGTGTGTGTGCGTAAGTGTCTGTGTCCGTGTATGTGTGTTTGTGCGTATGTGTGCTGGACCCTCACATGTGAGGTGAATATAGGTAGATATTGGGCCCAAGGGGCCTAAAGCTTGGTCCAGTCCATATCTATCATTAGCAACAGTGATCCCAAGCTGTACTCTTTTAGAATTTCTATATATAGTTACAGTTATTTTACAGTTATGTTAGGGTTAGATCTGGCGTTCAGGTCGGGTGTGTCTTACTTATGGTTACGGTCATAATAAGGGGTTTGGGAATTGATTTAAATCTACGGGATATCACTGCAAAACATGAGAATGCAACGTGCACGTGTGTGTGTATGTATGAGAGTGTGTGTGTGCGTGTGGGTGCGTGTGTGTGTGTGTGTGTGTGTGTGTGTGTGCGTGTGTGTGTGTGTGTGTGTGTGTGTGCGCGTGTGTGTGTGTGTGTGTGTGAAGGGTATGGGCCGCACCTGGGGCGTGTGTGTATTTGTGTAAGAGCCTATCAGCACGCGAGCGCGTGCCTCAGGGTACCACGACCATCTCGCTGCATCATACCATTGGTGCCCTGGATCTCTCGACAGATAGCAGCCGCCTGCATCTTCCTCTCTTTCGCCGACAGGGTGCTGAACCGGGACATGGTGTTTAAAGATGTGCCGCGACGCTAACCCTGAAGGATCAGAACACACACAACAAAGCTCACTGCATCGACACAGAAAACATGCTGGTGTTGAGCCAATGCTAGCAATGGCAAATCAACTCTGGCAGGATCAGAAATGACTTGTAACACTTTGAGGTATTTTGTTTTTTTTTTTTCACTGAAGATACTGCTACATTTGAAACAGTCTCTAAGCATTTGCTCAGCGGCACTATAAACGGGGCTGCAGTTTGTACACAGTTTACAAGATATAGTTGTAAATACTCGGAAATGAAAGGTGACAGTCTCTTCTGTAACCTCATTACTGAAGCCATTGTCTTCAAATACTCAGGGCCGGACTTCAGAGTGAAACATAATATAAAAATGCACCACTGTCCATACAAATGCAGGGTGCTCTGAGCTTTTCAGTCCAATCATTTGGGGGGAAGAAAGTGAATGAGAGGAAGTGGGGAGAGAGAAGAATGTCGCACGGAAAATAATTTGGTGGAGATTGCTGCCACGATATTGATCGTCTGTCTGCTAGCTGTCCCTGATTAAAAACGTTAAAGATTCCCAGGGCTGATTTCTTTGAAAGGGAATTGTCTGTGCTTCATTTTAAATGACCCTGAGCTGAATTTTGACTGTTCGAATTCTCGTGCCACAGGACATGAAGTACTCAGTGGCATGTGTTGGCAATAGAATATGGGCACTCAGGCCACTGTGGTTTAGAGGCCTGGGGCTGCCAAATATGCTGATGTCATTCTTTCCATCTGATGTGCCTGTATATGAGCTCACCTGGCAATCTTTTGTGATGCGTGTCTTCAGCTCTCCTCCATGCTAACAAGTTAAAGCATTTGTTCTGCTCTTATAAAGAGATTTTAAGGGATTTCATCCATAAAACTTCTCAGTTAGAACACCAATCTAGGACCCATTTTGTTTTTTTTTTCCGCCAATTGTAAATGTGGAGATGAGATGGAAAACTGGTCTGAGATCAGTGTTCCTGTTCTTGGGGGCCCAAATCAATTTTTTTTTTTTTTATTACAAATATTAATCTGTTTTTAGGTCATTTCTGCTTGATGAGTCACAGTTTCTTATGTGATATGCAAAATCTTATAATACATCAAAACTTCATAGCATGGGCAATATTTTTATTGACCAAAAGAGTACTGAAAATGAGGTAAAGAGTGTAAACATTAGACTGAAATACTTGTTGGGTTAATAATTTATTGGTTTTGGAACAGTGAGCTGCAATTGAAATGATTTTATCAAAGGTGTCCCAGATGGATTGTGTACCAAACCCAACTCAGATTATGGGCAGTTCTCAGGAAGTGTAAGGGTTAATGCAACTTTTGTGCAAAGAACCCAACACCCCATATAACCCTCCCCGTGCCAGTCCCCTCCTCCGCTGCCCAGCCCATACCACCCGAAACCACAATGGCCCACCACCTGTGTTGGACAGAAACTGCCCACTGCCATATATCAACGATTGACATTGTGTCACATTATTTATATCCAGTAAATACCCTAAATTTCAACAAAAATACACTTTCAGAAAAAAATAATTAAAGTGTGAATAAAGCCGCATATGCTCGTCAGCTGGGTGAAATTCTCAAAGTAAACCAAATTTTACCCCTCACCAGCAACATATAATTCTCTTGTATCCTTTGCTTGCTTCTCTTGCTAAAGAACAATAACTGAACCCCACAGTGCCTGTATTTCTGAGACGGAGCAATTGCCTGCATAGCTCAATTTAAGACCTGCATGCTTTTTGCATAGCTACAATGAAATCGAGCATGATTGAAAAAAAATGTTTTATATTTTTCAGGAAGCCTCTCTAGAGAGAAAGAATGAAAATGGGAAAGGCTCAGGAGAGGTAGGTAGTGCGGATTGAGATAAGGCTGCATTTGGAGAATTGCTTTTGAAGTTTCCAAGCACCAGGAAACTGCTAGATATGCATGCAATGGTAATGATGTTGTTTGTGCTGAAAAGTGCTCCGGGCATTACTGTGAATAGGGTAGAAAGTTACCGCAAAAGAATCATCACAAATCTACAGGCACAATCTCGGCCGTTTAACCTCTGGAGTGCCCTTCAGATCCAACTAGCTTTTCAGAATTCTTTCCCCTTGTTCCTCATAACATAGCAGATCATTCCTGGAGATTTCTACTGTATCAGTTTGGGGATTGATCCCACTTCTCGGAAATGGTGAGTTAAACAACTTAAACCCCAAGCTAAGCACACTGAGGTCAAACATCGGCAAGCCATCATGAATTGACCTGTGTCTTTACAGACAGACAGTATTAACAGTGCAGAAATCACCCCCATATTGAAAAATCAATAAATGACTCATCTTGAATTCAGAAAAGATAACAGTCATATTGACAATTGCTAATACTAATTGCAATAAACTTGTCAGTTGCCGTCTTTTAACCATTCTGCGAAAAAAAGACTTGAGAGAGTCAACACTAGACAGTTTTTAGTTTCTGAATTGAAAAAATAGATTCGGAACACATCACTGTTTGCAGTGAACAGACAGCACAATGCCATAGAGCACAGGACGATTGACCTCTGGTATCAGCAGTGTCGACTTTGATCAATTTCATCATGTTATGCTTAAAGCCCAGTTACTGAAGCCAAGCGCGAAGCAAACGGTTGAAAACAGGCGCACCTGCGGGGAGAGCTCCCTTACCTGGCCGGAGGTCCTGTCTCCCGCTCCTTCTCTGGGTATCCTTGGAGGAGTGCCGGGGTCACCCTGGGTGTTTCGACTGCCCACCAGCTCTGTACTCCCGAAGACTGAGGGGGTTTGCTGGCAGTGGGTGTCTATGGTCAGTGGTATGCAGCTTACATCAATAGGCTAAATATAGCACTCACCATCCCACCACCACACACATACACACACACACACACACACACAATCGCTCATATGCGGGCATGCTGATACACACATATGCAAGCGCATATATGCACAGATAGACACACATGCACACACATGAACATACGCTCACCAGTATGTGCACAGACACACAGACACACACACACACACACTCAAGCAGATACACAAATACACTCACATACGAATACGAACATATGCACGTGCACACACACACACACACACACAAATTCACACACACATGCACGAATACACAGGTGCACTTGGCACATAGACTTACACATTTGCTAAAAGTGTGTGCATGCAAGCAAAGAAATATAGCCACACAGAGACACAAGCCAGTAATCCCACAGGCACTGTTACACACAAAAAAACTCACACACACACAAAGCATCATTGCATAGCACATGAGGAGTTTGCATGTGTGTGTGCTCCTGTATATACTACAAAGAGTGAACCAAAAAAATATGTTTTTTCCTGCAAAGTGGGGACATTGACATTACAACTACAAAGGCAAATTGTGACTTATTAGAAAAGGTAAGGTGTAAGCTCAGAATTAGGGATAGGTTATGGTTAGGGTAAGGGTTTGGTTTAGGCATACATTGCTAATTGTTAAGACCAGGGAAAGGCTGCGGAGACACAAACAGAATGAATGGAAGTCGATATAATGTCCTCGCAAAAATATAAGAACAAGTGTGCGTGCGGGTCTTTGTGTGTGTGTGTGTGTGTGTACCATTGGTGGGTGGTGGTGGTGGGGCGGGGAGGGGGTGGGGGGGGGGGTGTTACGGGCTGCCACATCACATACTTCTCAAATCAAGATTCGGGGGAGGGGGGGTTAACCTAATTATTCTTATGTCACATCCAGGAACATGAATTCCCAGCAGCCTTTGAGTCAACTAAGACATTCCTGCTGTCATTCTCTGCCCACATACTGACGCATGAAGAGGATGGGGCCGAGGGAATATACACACACCCCCCCATTAAACCCATGCGGCATCCCCCTGCGACAAACTCCAGGCGAAATCACTGCAAATCCACCACTTAAGTCGCGAATCCCCCAAAGGTCAAATGAACGGCGAGGTTTACGGCGGGTGTATTCAAGGGGTGGAGGTGGGTCCTTTTCCGGCTCATTATTTTGTAAACGAGTGTCCCAAGGTCATGGCCGATGCCGCATGCACGCGCAAGATGACAAACCTCGAGGTCTTATGTAAGAGTCCCTGCTGGGTCCTGCCGTGAGACAGACTGCCCTCAGCCCATCGTCTCGAGTCTGTTCGTCATCCTCGGAGAGGGAAACACCAGGCGGTGACATCAGAAGGAGAGGAGAGACTCTTTCTCTATATTCATTCTGTTCTTTATTTTTATTTAAGTGTATTCACATTTCTTTTCAGTATTTACCAATTGCTAGCAAGCAGTCCTCAACATCAAAGTCACTATCAAAGCTCCTATCATAGTTCTCTCGTCCAAAACAAAGCTTGGCACAGCAGTTAATTTTCCTTCCAAATGCACTGTGACTATCCAAACACCTCACACATGCAGACAGGCGGCAAATTAAAGGGAAAAATCAGAGTGCATTTTGTAAAAACTTAGCAAATGCAGATGCCTCTGTTTATTTTACTGACTTGCTCGGGGCACATTCATCTCCTCCAAGGCAGAAGGGTCACAGGAAGTCAATGCAGAGTTGTTCTGCATGATCACCTTTTTATCCTATGATGAGGCATTCCTACCATGATGAGAGAGGTCTCCTCCAGAGTGGCAATGGCCAAAGCCTCACGGGCAACAAGGGGTCACTGAACGGATTTGCAAGTGTGAAAATCGTCCTAATCATATGCGATCACTTTCACATTCGTCAGATCTCAAACTAACTGGGATTTTCTGGAACACAGTGTTAGACAGTGCTCTCCGTCACAGTCATCTTTTCGAAGAGGAAAGGTACTCCATCCCTCAAATAAAGTTTTGCACTTGTGGACTCTGTGCCAAGGCATGGTGAAGCTGATCTGGCAGCTAGTGGAGGCCTGACAACTAAAATTGTTAATGTTGATTTTTCCATTCGTCTCCAACAGTAAATGCAATGTGATTCAGCAAATTGCTGTAGAATGTGATTGTGATGATATTGTTTTTTTTACAGTAGTTAAAAAGTTGTGAAAACAGTGTGTTCGCATTTGCAAAATTTGTAGTAATTAATAGTGTTTTTTTTTTTGACATTGTTGATTGAATGAGACAAAAATTCATGACTTTTGCCAGTATCGTCAATGGTTAGTTTAATGTGAAACATATATGGTACATGTACCGTGTTACAGCGATGGATGTGTAATTGAGTGTAATTCTGTCTCTTCCCAAAAGCATTATGGATAGAAATATATACACGATGTTACTTACTGTTACTTACTGTAACCTGGAGCTCTAGATACATCACTACACTACACATTGGTTTGGCTAAAATGAGATGACACACGCTTTAAAGCAGAATTTAATATTTTTCTTTCATTATTTGAATACTTAGGATAGAATATGCTCTAGCAACAAAACAACTGAGAGGATTTGCTATAAATAGTCGGCCTATCCCAGCATTCCCTGGTTCAAAGGGCTTGCATGTCATGTCTCGCAGTGATAGCAGCCTTCCTCGACATGATAAGCTGTTGGCACATTGTTGTGATTCATTTCTACCAGCTGCATACACCTCTCAACTATAACATATATATGGCATGAATGTGAGAAAATGTCATTTAAATACAGAATATTTCTCTGTGCAATTAGAGTGAAAATATATACGGTTTGATCATTTTTAAGAGGAAAATTGCGCATTTTTCCATCTGGTAAAGTGTAAAGACGACATGTCGTGAAATAATATATTACCATCCATGTATTGTTTGTCACTGCTTGTTTAATTTGATGAGAGGAAAATCAATAGCTACTTCCTACATATACCTTGTATGAATGATGATTGGTTCACAACATTTTTCATATTTTGCAAAGTTGCTTAAATTTTTGCACAAATCAGAGAATATGCAGTACATATGTACAGTAGATTTGATCTATTTTGGCACACAGTGCTACATTTATTTGCTGACCATCATATTTATTATCATGTGAAATTAGCTTGTGATTTCTGTTATAATTTGCTGAATCAGCGAGGTTAAATCGTTGAGTTTGTGGGGTAAAAAGGGTTTACAGCAGTGATATCAACGGGTTATTATTAGAAACCAGAGATGGGGCTCTGTGATTATGCAACTGTCTCCTTGGTAACAACTTTTCTGCATATTGTACGGAATATGCTGTCAGACTCACTGAACAGAGATCTAAGCACAAGCTGTAGAGGAGATTAAAAGAGCAGGTAAGGCCTCTATAGGTTTTTAAGCTTGTGTCACCCCCAATTCATGACCATTGCATCTTAATTCGACCAAAATCCTGTGATCAGGCTGTGGCAAGATCAAAATTATTTGAATGAAAAAATGTTGTAGTTGAAGTTTCTCACAAAGTAATTGATGTGATATGTATTCAGGAAAAGCACAGGCTTTCAGAAAAGTGATGTGGTCTGTAATGTCACCACTGTTTCATGGCACAAAGGAATATCATGCCTTGTGATATCACAGCAGCCTCGAAACACAGATCAGTGATGAGTCATATGATGTCACAGCTGCCTCAGAATAATAGGGGCACCTTGTGGTCTGAATTCTACAAATTATACCACTGTCAAAATATCCATGGACTTTACTTCCTTCTCAAAGGATGCATAGTTGCAAAATCTGCCTGAAAAGTTGTGTCATCATTAATTTCAGGTTTGTTAGTACTATCAAGACTTGTTAGGAAAACTTGTTAGCCTATAGGAAAATGAAAGAAATTGTTCTAAAAGCCTTCAAAATTGATAATTACACTTAGAAATTTGATATGCAAAAACTGTTTTTCACTGAAATGAATTAAAAGATATTGTGCATAAATTGATTCTGGCAATTTCTGAGTAGATTGCAAATGCTGTAACTAGGTCAGAGTAATGAACGGCAGATTCTTCCCCTTCTGACTGCTGAATATAACACTGTTATACCTGAAGCTGGCTGGACAAGCCTCGTAACAGAACCAATAAAGGCGGCATATGGCCTACAGTGTTAGGCTTTAGTGGGCAAAATAATCACTTTGGTTGGAAATTAGTTTTGAAATTCTGTGGATCCTTTGGCATTTAAATGATAAAGATGTCCATTTTCAAAATGTCAGCTCAAATTATACGCTATGATGGAGAAAGCAATGTGAAAATCAATTTAACTTTTTGTGCTATAGGGAATTTGGAAATATAAACCTTCATATAGGTCTATGATGTGCTCCATGTTTGCTTAGACTGCCAAGAAGGATTGGGTACTGGGTCATTAATGAAAAAAATGCCATATCTTGTAACTAACAGCACTCATTCTTTATCAGGAGACATAGGATTACTTCCACCTGAATCACCTGTAATAATTTTTACAGTCACTAACAATTGACTGCACCTACTGTCTCCAGATTCCCTTTGTTTTGTATAGAGGACTCATAGTATTGTAACACATTAAACACATAAGACACATTAGACACATTAAATGGCTATGCATGCTCCAAGCATCGTTTCTTCCTCCTGACCTGCGCAAACAATATCTTACTAATACTGCAGTCTTCTATCCATTTAAATTATTACTCTTTTTTATTATTTTAACATTGCACTTAATTCCCTATTGTTAAATAATGCCACATAATGATAGCACTTAATGTTATAGATTATAGCACTAAACATTGTCTCAGTTGAAAGACCCTATATATCAAAAGATATACAAAGCCTTTATGAGTTGTACTTCATTAGTATGGTTTCTTCTTCTCAAAGTCACTAATAATTTTACAGTGCTTTTCTAAATGAGCCTCCTTTGCTTACAATCACGATCGCCTTCTGTGTATCTGTGCAAACTCCACGACCCGTCATGAAGAGCGTGCTCATACGTTCCACCGAGCCGATAATTCATCTCACGTCCCACAGTTAACGCTCAGCTGGTGCTCATTGGTGATCTCGTTGGCACCACAACAGGCAGGTAGTAGCTCCTCAATTGACCACAAGGGGACAGTGTTGAAAATTAAGAGGCGGCAATTCCATGATTTTGATCGCGGACACTGGATCAGCGGAGCTGTCCTTGCGTCTGATGACAAGTGTCATTTATCACTGCGTAAAATCATTAAGAATTTCTGATGTGCAATTACGTTGCGGCTTAGGCACTTAGCTGTTGCGCAGCCACAATAAGATCGTGCCACGCGGGGCAAGGCCCTTAATTCCGCGGTGCTCTTAGGGTGGCAGAGGGGCTGACTCCTGATTAGTCCAATCATCATAAAGCTGCATTGGAAAAAAAAAGTCAGCTAAATAAATGGTAACATAATTTGAATCAATGTAACGAAGGTGCGCCGATGTTTCAACTTTTCCATTTGAGCAATGGATTGCACTGACCACCCAGACTAAACCCCAGCTGTTCCGTTTGTATTTGTGTTCACGTTTTGTGTCCTTAAAATAGAGCATCACTACACTGGGATAGAGAGCCTTGAGGAAAATCTGACAGGGGATAAATGGTTTTTAAATCATACCCATAAAGCAAAACTGACCTCACGTGATTGCGCGCCAGACACATTCCCCGCTATGAATAACCGAGAGTTCTTCTAGTAACACTCTCATACAAGAGAAGCGCGTTGTGCCGTTGTTCACCTTGGGCACAGTAATGCTTTATGTGCAATAAATGTTTTAGATCGGAGGCAGAAATATTTTCTGACATATTTCACTTTGCCAAATCATTACTGAATCTATTCAAGCTTTTCCGGCTGAAACTTCCCCATTTTGGACTGTGTTCAGAATCACTGAACTACTGTATATTATTCATATCGGAATGAAATTATTTGCTTTCACAAATAAAACACAAGAGCCTGTTCATTTGCAGTGCAGAGGATGAAAAAAGTTTTTAATGACAAATTATCTTAACCTCGCATTATTTGTCCCTTTTCTGTCCATATGGCATATACAACTTTCAATTTCACTCATCAAATGCTATTAAAATGCATATTCATACTTCACTAGAGCACAGTGCATGCTTGACCCTCCTATTATCCTTGGGGTCAATTGGACCCTATTCAATGTTTATCATTCAAAAAAATAATAGTTGACTTTTTCTTTTTTGCTTCATATTTCATGACTTTTCCTGATTTGATTGGGACAGCTGATTAAGCATAAAATTTTCATGATGATATTTTTTCAATGTGCTGAACACATATTGCACGCATTGGTGTTCCTCTGGGGTCAATTTGACCCCAAGCTGTTTTAGCTGTGTAAAACTTGTCTGTCTGTGTGTGTGACCTAACATCCCCACACATGCAAGTGCAGAGTTGATACTTTTGAGTTGATACATAACAGGGGGGTGGGTAAAACAACTATTCCCCTGCTGTGGAGGACGGGTATGCCCACAAGGACATTGGTAGTTCATGCAAAATAAGGGAGGAGCAAAGTATACTGCAATCTGCATGCTGTCTCACTTGATAATGTCCTCTGGGAAAAGGTTTACTGTCCATACTGTCCTTTGACAGTGAAAGTGACATGGAGGAGAATGTGTCTGTTGAGGAGGACCCTGATTTTGAGGCATTCTCATCTGATGAGAATGAGAGTGTTGACCCTCCTGTTGTCTCTCAACCACCAGCAGACACGATCTCTTCCAAAAATCGGAAGATAATATGGTCCCTTTCCCCACTTCAAAAGTGGGGTAGACTTAGCGCTGCTAATATTATAAAAAAAATATAGATTAAAAAAGTAAATATGTTTTTGAGAGGAAAGGGCGGGGGGTCACCAACATCAATCAATATAGCTCACTCTGTGAGAGTCATGAATGTACACCCCAAATTAGAAAAGATTTCAATGAAAGATTTTCAAGATACATTAACTCTAAAATGGAAAGTTTGACCTGATGGTGGCGCTACAGGAAAGGTCATATCATCACTAAAACCAATAGGCCTCATCTTCTTGTGGTCAATAATGTTTTCAGTAAATTTGCGAAGATTTTTATGAAAAATTTTCAAGATAAATTCTAATTTAAAAGTTTGGCCTGATGGTGGGGCTAGAGGAAAGGTCAAATCATCACGAAAACCAATAGGCTTCATCCTCTTGTGGTCAATAATGTTTTCAGTAAATTTGAGAAGATTTTTATGAAAAATTTTCAAGATAAATTCTAATTTAAAAGTTTGGCCTGATGGTGGCGCTAGAGGAAAGGTCAAATCATCACTGAAACTAATAGGCTTCATCCTCTTGCGGTCAATAATGCTGTCAGTAAATTTGAGAAGATTTGTATGAAAAATTTTCAAGATAAATAAATCATAATTTAAAAGTTTGGCCTGATGGTGGTGCTATAGGACCAGTCAACTCACTAGTAAGTTTCATTATCAAGGGGTTATTTATGAATTGAACAGATCAACAAAGTTCCTGACTCAAAAACTTGGTCGACAATTTTATGTAAATCATTTTCTGGAGGCAAATATCCCTGGGGTCAGATTGACCCCAAGGGTAAAATGTGTTAGTAATATTTAAGGATAAGAGGAGAGTTTAACAAGGCCTAGAAAGGCTGCAAAAACATGCCACTGAGACACTGTTAAGCAGTTTGGCAACAAAAAAAGTAAATAAGTGTGAGAAATTCAATCTGAGAGGTGACAACAATTCAGAAACCAGAAAACCTTATCTTGAAAACTCAAAAAGAAATGTTCATATGTGAAATAGTGATTTTCTTACCAAATGATTTACAGTTGAGACAATTCTCTGCATATTGAGTGTATAATAATTGTGAATTTTCAAAACAAACATTGTTGAAACACATCAACTGAGAGTGATCAGTTGATTATATCAATGACATAATTACCATGCAAGCTACAAAAAGATGATGCCAAACACTGGTGAAGTATATCCAATAAAGAAGAAAAATCCCATGATGCTTTGTGTGAGGAATTTTTCAAAATATCCATACTAGTAAATACATCTTCAAGAACTATATATTTAAAAATGAGAACACAAGGTAAAATCCATTTTTTGTGCAATGAAACAAGAACGCACAATTCATTGAAAAATGGCACAACAAAGACTATACAGATTTAGTGTCAGTATTGCAGTCATGCAACAATATCAGAGAAATAATTTGTGACTGCATTTACAGAATTTCCGATTTAAAAAGAAAAAACACTCCTCTAAAAAAAAATATAAATTTACTTCATTTCTATAAGTGGTCTTATGTAACAGCCGTCCACTTAATGTGTTGAGTTAAATATTTATCTATCGCAAGTTTTAAACTATGTTAAGACCCAGGAAATGTCACATGCATATATTCAGTCTCACAAAACTTTGTCATATGTTACTCTCCCACTTCAGCTCGGTGCACATTCAGCGCAGTATTTGTTTTGCACTGTTATTGCCCATCAACAGATATTGAAATAAAGACAGTTAAATTTTAAGGCATCAAAAAATTTCCAATGTATGCCCAATAAAACTGAGGTACATGTAATTTATAGCAATCCGTTCAATGCCAGCTTCAATCTTTTTATATTGGTGATATAGTAACCTCTTCAGTGCTTTGCATTGTGCTTATTTATACATTTAGGTTTGATATTATGTCAAAAATAGTGTGCCGCTTCCGTCTTTATAGATTTCATTAGTTCTGATGTGATAAGTCTGAGGGATTTGAGCTAGCCTGCCTTGATAAATCCGCAAGGAACATTTTTCAAATTATGAACACAACTGTATAAGTTCATACTGATGTTTTGCTTGGAATAACTATCACACCCCATGAATAAAAATTTTAACAAGCCATCATACTGTCAAAACACAAACCTGGCAAAACACAAACCGAAAAGGTGTGCTAGTACTTATCTCTTACTTATTTTAACTACACATCTGCCAAGCAAAATTACATTAATTTTTGGCTTGAACCTTTCCATCTCAATTCAACACGATCAAAAACCCAGTTGACTCTTGCTTCTCTCTCAGCTTCCAGAACTTTCTACGCCATTTATTAGTCTCCTTTTAATAGTGCTTTTTATATTCCTTCTCTGACTCCCATAAAAGTCACCGTTCCCTACACTTGGTATTTGTGATGGTCTTCTCAGCAAATGATATAGGTTCCCACACCAACACCTCTTTGAGTAAAATCTAAGAACTGAACCGAAAATAAAACTTTCTCATTCGTGAATGGTTCCAGCAGTATCAAAGGATAATGAATTTTCAAACTGATATTTAAGCATTGTCCTCTTATTATTGCTAAAATTTTTATTAAACACTTTCTTAGAAACCATGAAATATTATTATATGCTGATATCTGGAGAGGTTTTGGAAGCTTCCATGGCAAAGCAACCCTGCAACACTTATCACTGACAACAACTAATCAGACAGCAGTGTTCATTACAATGAACTACAATAACTGGTTTAAATATGTGATTCTTATGTAAATGCAAACAGGGCCGTGGGTAGGAATTCTGGGTACTCTAAGAAGAAAGTTGCTCTGGACCCAGCTTTTTATAATAAAAAATCGTCCTTTTCAGCTATGATCCTCTAGAATCATCATTGCCTTTCACTCCAAAAGTACACACAGCTGTTAGCCCCTCCCCAAGAGCTGAAAAAACCCCAGTTCAGAAAGTAAAACTGCCCTCCGGTAATTCGTTCCAGCCACCCAGGCTTGCTTCTAAACACCATTCCTCAGCTAATTAATGACTGAAATCAGTGGTTGCATTAATGGCTGGAAGAAAAACGTGGAAGGACTTTTCGAACCCTGGACTCTCCATCTCAGCTGCACCCATTTTTTGGGCCCTCAATCGACTGTTACTTCAAAAATGTAAAAACTGGGCTATGTTTTGTGAGCAATATGATGGTTGTGTTTAACTACTGTCTCCAGGCTGCTGTGCATACAGGCGTGTAGCCTGGCTGACTGAGCGGCCTCCCGTAATCAGTGCCTGTGCTAATATAGCCTGCAGGGCTAACGCTGCCTGCACTGGGCTCTGTCACAGACCTCTGAGGCTGATACTGGTTGTAGATGGGGACGAAAGGAGCCAGCGCACTCATGGTCGGGGACATGAAACCCCCGGGCCCTTCAGGACGGGAGTTGGCCCTCAGCGGGCCTTCGTAGGACACCCTGGCCTTCCATTCAGCAGGGGGCTCAGGGAGGGACTTCCGATGGGCGGCGGATTTCACGTCGCACGCCACGGACTCCTGGATGTTTCTGGGGCCAAAGGCTTCGTCCACCAGGCCCAGAGGGTTCCGGGATGCGGCCTCCCAGGGGCTGGGGGGTTTGTAGCCCCCCTCTAGCCAGGACGCCTGCCTCTCCAGCGGCCCGTACGAGGGCTGGAACACGGGAGTGGTCACCGGGGACCCGTAATCTGACCGCGAGGTCATTGACGGCAGCCTTCGGGGCAGGGACAGAGAGTAACTCCTGCCCACAGCCTGAAAGGTGAAATAAAAAACAATTTTATCTGTGATGTAAAGCAGTAAAAACTGCATGCAAACTGATAATACAATGTGCTCCAAGTATTTGCACAGTGATATGAATTTAAAGGGCTGTCATTTCCATATGAAATTTGTCTGAATGTACTATGAGCATTAAAATTCATTGGACAGTGAAGTTTTTTTTTTTTCTTAGTTCTGTACTCCTGGACTTTAAGCTCGAAAGGGTACAATGACAATGAAGTCAAACTGTCCACTTTCATTCAAGAGTATTTTCATCCGTATTGGATGAATCATTTAGTTATGATGGCATCTTTTGGGCATAGTCCCCCTATTTTCAGGTGCTGCAATAAATATTAGACAGTTGAACATGCCGTAGAATGAAGTGACAATTTTTGATATTTGGTCATACAGTCAGGCATGCAATGACTGCTTGAGGTCTGTGATGCACAGGCATCTCTGGATGCTGAGTATTTTCCCTGGTGATGCTCTGTCAGGCTTGTACTGCAGCCACCTTTAGTTCCACAGATTGACTCAGCCAAGCAAAACAAAATTCCAGGTAATGTGTCGCTGTCCAATGAATTATGGAGCTCCCTCTATACGTATATCTTCATTAAAATGCACTGTCAGCTTTAATTTGAGGGTTCGTTGCATATCCATTTCTTGCGAACCGCCGAGGATTCATAGCCCCATAAAATTGAATTACTGTGCAAGTATTCATGCAATTTAATGAATACATATATGGCCGCATTTTCAACATTTCAAAATAACTAAATAAATAACGTCATCAAAAAAAAAAAAACTCAACAAAACCGAAATCTCTCCATCATCCAAAGGTTACCCGCGCCCTCGTCATCATCCACCCTAATAGTTGCGCACTTGCCAGAAATTGCGTGATGTCATCAGCATGTAACAAGGATCCCAGTTCTCTTATCATGTACAGCGAAGTACAAACCTTAGCACCAGGGCCTTGTGTGAATGTGGTGTGGATGCAGAATTATTTTCTACCTTCAGAATGCGGACAGGGCATGGTTAGTATTTATTTATTATTATTATTATTATTTATTTATTTATTTAATTTAATTTTTTTTTTTTTTTGTCAAAAGCAAATAGAAGTGAACTAATACCTTCAAGCATCCTGGTCGATTCACAGCACCATAAACGTAAGCAACAGTTTGCAGCAGTTGTTGTATGACCTGTAGACGTAAATGTAGAGACTGTTCTAATGACTAGAACTTCGAGAATGTTGACGGGTAAATTTGAAACTACAGCTTTCAAGTCCAATAAAAATAATGAAACATGAAACAATGACATCTTAACTCAACAGGCTACTGTTTGCTTAGAATATATTAGACACAAATGAACGTATCAATGTTTCAAGTGGAGGAGAGATGCAACTCATCGGCGATTTAAATTCCGAGACTTTAGACTGCAGGCCATAACAGCGTGTATTTCCGAAAATCAAAGGCACCATATTTCGGAAATTTTAAAGATAAGTTCAAATTCTGTTTTAATAACTCATTAATATCAGCCTGTAGAATGTCTGCAAGACTTTTACGTCAAGCTAAACGAGGAATGCCATATTTGTCCACTGGATCTTTCAGACTTTGTGGATTTAACAGGCAATCTTTGGTTAACGAGATTCACTGTTTGTCTTGGCGACAAATTAAGACGTTATCAAGTGCGCACCTGCTAACTGCACGCAACACGGCTTATCAGTAGTATTAATGCCCTGTGACGTTTTAAGAGAGGTTGAGTGGAGGAGCTGTGCTGCCACCGTGTGGCAGATTGTAAAACTAGTCACAAAGTTTGTGTGCAGTGCTTTTATGCGGTGACAATGTGACAGGAAATCAGGAAGGCAAAGGCTATTCCCCCAATCGTTGAGCGTTATCTTTCGGTGAAACTTTTGGGCGCCATTTGAATTGTGTCTTAGAATTACCGTGGAATAAGTCCAACCGTCCCCCCTGTTCCACCAGCGGTTGGGGGAATAAGAGTAACTGTCCTTTTCTGTACCACCAACGGTTGAGGGAATAACCACTTTGAATCAGGAATTGCTGGTAAAAATCACGAACCCGACAAAGGAGTGAGGCTGAACTCCAGAGAGGAAAGGGAAGTCTCACACGGGTGAGAAAATCCATAGTCTACGAAAGCTGAGAGGGACCGGACTAGGCTATCGGCAGGTCAGTTTTAGGGCCAAAAGTTCAGTTCAAACTACCTTACAAACTGAGGAAATTATGCTTGTCTGTTGTTTAATCATCTGTTAAGTCTTGATCCCACCATGAGTATTTTGTTGATTTCTACCTGAAGCTACTAAAGGAATGAAAATAGGCAAGAGGGTAGTGTGAGCTTGAACTGTTGGATAGTGTGTTAAAATTGCGATTAAATTTATGGTCAGTTTTGGAATTTGTAGATTTAGGTGACGGGAAAATTTTAATTGGCCAATTTATACAAAATGGGGATGTTAAGAAAAGTAATTATCTTTTGAGTTTGCAAGCCTGTTGTAAGCCTGGTAATGTCAGAAAGTGTGTAGAATGCTTTAATTGTTCATCTCGCAAGGCCTATTATCAAACTGTCAAACTTGATAAATGTATGGAGTGTGATGAATGCTTGAGGAGAGCACATCTACTTTTGAAGAGCTTCCATTGTACTTAGGTTGAAATTATGCTTTTAAATTGCACATATGTTCACATTTAGCCTTGATTTATATTATTGATATTTGCAAGAAAACATATTCTACGTTAACTCATATATATTAGCCGCCACAAGGAAACAAAATACCTCTTATTATAACTTATTAAGCAATGTTCGTAATTATGGGATATAGCAACCGGTTCTCACTCCACAAAGCTCTCAAAAATGGGATATGATAGTGCTGAAAATGATTATATTGATTTGCTTTATTTTCTCTTTGGAGCTTGCGGAACGTGAGTTAAGAGGAGGAAGGCCCACTCTTCCTCTGGTCAGGCTGTGGGATTGATAGTCAGTTGATTTTTGTGTTACTGAGATAACAATTGCCAAGGTCGCAATTCTGAGAGGATAGCCAAGTGTGGGATGGAAGTGGTACTACTAAACAAATCTAACAGCATCAACTTTCCATTAAAAATCAATAAACGCCTCTCTGAAATAAAATTATAGCAGTATGATGCAACATTTGGTCAGTGTGATCATGCTTCAACAAAATCAACTCACTTCATTCTATGAGGTCGACTAGCTAGAAATACAAAAGTACACCAGTCACCGGTGGAAGCGGGAAGGCCTGTTACAGCACTTACCGTCATTCTATCTGCTCGGTCAGACTCGGCGGGTGTTGATCCGATCAGGTTGCTAAGCAGCAGCTCAGTTTAAATGCAGGTTGACTGAGTTCACCATGGCGACTGCACAATTTTATAGAAATGAGCAGAGATGCTCTGCAGTTTTCAGTATAGAAGTGCAGAGCTTTTTTTCTCTCCATTCAGAATGCAGCAAAAGGCTGTAATTTCGATGCTCAGCTACTCATTTTCCTTGAGTAACTGCTATAGGCCTACTTCAAAATCTTAGAGCAGTCCAAGAATGGGCCAACTGATGCAATGATCGATAATTCCACTCGATTAATTGCTCACAAGACATTTAAACTATTGGTTTTGTATTTTTGGCTATATTTTTCTATTCAGGTATGTACCCAAGTACTATAGCTGGGTGAGAAATTGTAGGATTTTCACTTCTTGACATTGTGGTTCTAAGGGTTAAGTCCCAGTATGTATACTATTTAGTGTATGAAAACATTCTCAGTGGAGTGAAATCCTTGCAATGCTGTGATCTAAGAAAAACCCTGTAATTGTCCATGCCATTAAACAGACTACTTTTTAAAATATAAAATGTTTTCCCCCACCACTATGGGAAGTATTTTAAAAATTGCAAAAACCCTGAATTCCTGGTCATTGCTCTGGACAGGTGTAAGCATAGGGTGGCCCGAAAATTTGCAGGTGATGCTGTGTGACGCTGCGAAAGAGAATCGATGAAAGGGGGTTATTTTTGTGCACTGTGTCAGTGGCGGCTGGTGTGTTGAAAATAGAGGAAGCACAGAACATCCCTTTCGAATAATACTTGGTCTCAACCTTTTTTAAATTATGTTTTCATTTTTTTTTAATTAACCCTGGGTCAACTCCAAAAACTGCACCATCAGGTGCAGCCAGTTTTCCAGACAAGAAATATAGCGCACCATCTCAATGCAAAATTTCATTTCAATCAGCATCACTCAGTTGTGGACACTTGTTTCAAATCTTCATCTGCTTTGTCGTGATTTAGTGAAGAGTTGTGAAGCACAGGATAGATGTGCATTTCAGGATGTGCTAACAGCAAACACAGAGGTTAACAGAGTGGTTAGTTTTTTTTTTTTGCAAAGTGATCAAAATATTTCTCTGAACTGAATCTTCTTTTTAGTTGCCACAACATTGCACTAAGAAGAACCCTGTGTCTTTTCCTGCGGCTGGATTTCCTAATAGTTGGAAAACTTTTCAAGCATGGAAATAATTGCAAACAGGTCAGGCCTACTTTTATTTAAAAGGGATTTTTTTGTGCGTCCTTTAATTCCAGCTGTAACTGCCGTACTTGGGAATCTGCAGCAGTGGAAAGATACAGCGAAAGTAAGCAGTGTGATTCAAAAAAGGGCATGCAAACTCACCAAATACAAGGAAATAAATAAACTGAAACACTGTCGATAAAACAGATCTTTAATAGCAAAGGGATGGACGGCACACACAGTGCTCCGGGGATAGAAACACACAAGAAATAAAAACAGACACTATTAAGTGCAGCCACATTTCCTGTGTCAATATTACCCTTATCATGCTATGCATGCATGGGACCGAAGGTGCCTTTAGAAAGCTATTATACAACATTCTCACAATGCCACTGGAGTGTTTTGTCAATGCTTTACCATTGGCGCCACATGGCAGCAACACTGGGTATGTTTTGTGTCCGCTGGGTAGGGTCGCTTAGAAACCACACTTATAATTCAGTGGTTACCCAAACAAAGTCCACTTTCCTCTCTTTAACATATGCTCAGAATCTCAAATCTGTTCTGTCAATATCTGTCTTCATAAATGGAAAATTAGTTGATCTTAGTCATGGGAATGTTCCCTTACAGATGAAAAGGGCACATGATAATCTGTCTCAAGAGCCCTGCTGGAGCATGCTTTTCCTCCAGTCTGTAGAGGCCCCTGTTAACTTTCCATGTTCAGTGGAGTAGCTTTAGCGACAGAAGGTGCAAAATACAAGGCAGGACAAGTGTTTACAAGGTTTAGAAATGGTGTACTGGATGCAGCATTTCCTGTGATAAGGATCTGATTGAGAAAGGTGGCCACTCACAACAACAACAACCACCAGCCCTAATGATAGTAAAATAACTGTGTTCTCCTAATTGTAATAGAGCAAGTGAACATAGATAGCTGTAGCGTGATGGCAAGAAAAGAAGTTGTAGACATAAATTTAGTAATTAGCAAATGCTTCCTGCATAGACCAGGTTTTTATGTATTACTGTATAATAACAACCTTGACCTCAACTGCTTGAACTTCCAAACAAGCAATGCGTTTGCGAGTGTGAGTGTGTTTGTATGTGCAACAGGATTACGACAGAATTAAAGACAATTACGCTGAAAAGTGTAACTTGGACTTCTTAGAGTCATCTCAAATTTGTGCAGTACGCCTATGTGTTGTAATGTTTACACAGTTATACCATACAATATTGAATCTTCCACTTCTTCTCCCATACGGTTGCATTGGCTGAAGCTGGCTTTCCCTGTCAGATCTCAGCTTCAATAATCTTTTTCAGACTGCCACAATTACACAGATCGATCACTGAGGCATAAAGAGTGATCTTTAAAGTACATAGATTCTAACATTTCCTCGTCATGTCTGTTTACGCTGACCTGGATTGACCGGCATATAAGTTCACTCTTATGCTAACTGCCGTGAAATGTGTCACCACAGTCTTAGTTTTGTATTCAATATACAGTTTAAGACATTGCTCCACCATTTGTTGGAAAAAAGAGCTAATAAAAGCACTCAAGAAAGAGCAAAGTATTGTAAACTTGGAAGAAAAAACTTTGCACAAATCAGAGAGTGCTACAATTGCCTGCAGACTTTGGAGAGACTTTCAGAAACTACAGACTATCCAGGTATCCATCGATGAGTAACCTGAAATTATCTTTGACCTAGATTCCACGGATCTAAATGTGTTACACAATATGAGTGTTACACAATGACAGAAGCCACAGAATTTGTTCAGCATTTGCAAAGATTATGACTCGCAAAGATCGTCCATTCTGATCTTCAGAAAACAATACCTTGCTTGAATTTCCTGCTTTATCAAGGTTAAGACAAAAGCTGCAAGAAGCCGGAAGACAAATTCCTGCAGAATACATATGCATTCACAAGGGACTCAGTTGTGCATTTGACTTTAGCGCCTGCAATGTCAAACTGTGTGTGCAGTGCCTAAGCGGTTTAAGTCGCTACAACCCCATGATGACTGGCTTCCATGGCTTAGTAGGTATAAGGGATTTTTTTGCCGAGAACCTGGGACGGGGGGCTATGGGGACTCCGGTGACGGACGCAGCCTTTGGAGGGAGGGTGTAGCTGGGGATGACGAAGGCGCTGGGGAGGTGGCGGTGAGGGATAGCGCGAGATTGGCGGAAAGAGCCATCATGCACTGTGGGTGAGTCTGGGGGATGGCGTTGGCGGGTGAATGGGTGAGGAACACTTACCGATCCTGGACTCTGGACTTTAGACACTCCACGGGAAAAGGGAGGCGTGGGAGGGACTGGGGAAGAGGTGGGAACAGGGGATGGGCTGTACGTAAGGCTAGAATCTGGGGTTGGGGCTGGTTTTGGAGAGGCGCTTTTTGCCTCGTAGGTAAAAAGGGAGCGGTTTAGCTGATACGGCTGGTGCTTCATCACCGCCACCGTGGTGAGGTGTTTGGGGGGTGGTTGGGTTTTCGCCAAGCTTTCAGGTTTTGGTTTGGGACTGGTGGGAGGGGGCTGCTTAATGGCAGCTGGGGGGTAGAAGGGGGACAGAGCTGGGTTGTATGAATGAGGAGGGGGGGCACGGGCATTGGAAGAGTATTTCCATGAACGAGGTAAGGAAGGCGTGGGAGAGGAGGGTTTGGCCTTGTTAGCTTGCACCGCCTCAGCATCCACCACAAACTTCTCCATGCGAGCCTGCCTCTTCGCAAAGAGCTCAGCACCTCTTCCACTCATGGGCGATCTACTGGGGCTTTCCACTGCAGAGATGGATGCGGGTTTCGAAGTTTGCTGACTGGAGCTCATTGGCTGAGAGGCTATATAACGAGCTGGGGCTTGCGGCTGATTCCATGATTTTGTCGGTTGATAGATTGGGGCATGGGTCTGAGTTGGAGTTGTGGTAACTATGGGACTCTGCTGGGGTTTAGGGGTCCATGTTTTTATAGGTGGCTGCAGATGTGCCAGACGCTGAGGTGGGGTCCATGTGTTTTGAGGCGGCTGAGGACGTGTTTGAAGTGGAGACCCGGGGCTTAATGCTGCATTTTGTGGAGACTTGGGCTTACTTGGAATTCCGGCAAAGCCAGAAGAAAGTTCGGGATTTGGGCTTTGTGGAAGGTCTAAGGGGGACTGTGATGTGGTGGTTCTTTTGGATGCCCATGGTGGACAAGCTGGATCAATAGCTGGCTTTGGAGCGACTGGTGGAGGGTCCTTGGACCTGATAGTTGGTGTTTGCATGAAGTTGCAAGCCTCCGCACCGAGACTAAGGAAGTCCTCCTCTGGGCCTGACTCAAAGACGTTCTTCCTGTCTCCCCTTAGAGAGAGTGGAGCAAATGGAGAGACTTTAGAAGTCAGAGCAGATTTAGTCGTGCCTCTTTTTCGGGTATCCTGGAGTACCCCGACCTTAATGGCTGGTACAGAGATGCGCTCATCTCGAGAGGCGATCACCTCCCCTATTGGGGACCAGACCTTGAGGCGTAGGTTTGCTGGAACTGGTGGTGGAGCTACCCGGAACTTTTCTTTATAGCTCGGATATACCGGGCTTACTGAGCTAAAGGGGGAAAAGGGAACAGGAACTCTGTTCCGGACCCCTGAAAATGGCTTAGCAGTTCTGTTGGGTAAAAACGGTTTTGGCGACTCATTAGATGGGAGGTGGGCTGTCCCATTCATAATTTGAGGGTACTGCTGCGTCTGGAGATACTGTTTCTGCGGCTGGTCCTGGTACTGTCGATGCAGGTTCACATCCTTGAAGGCTTGTTTGGGTTGGGTTACAGGGGACTTTGGGATGGTGACACTCTGCACATGTTCAGGCACCCCGTCTACAGGTATCCCCTTCTGCCTCATCTCCTCATGTTCTGCCGCAATCTCGTCAACCCTCTGCCGGCGCTGGGCGAACATCAGGACGCCCTTTCCCTGAGTCGCGGGTAAGTGCTCCATATCTCCCTGAGTCTCGAGCTTCTTTTCAACCTCTAGCAGTGCGGTGTCCCAGTCGTGCCCCAAAGTTTGACCGTGTGCATTCGCCGAGGGGTCCTCGCTGAATTCTGACTCGCTCGTGGCCAATAAGGTGAGCTCGACCTCGCGATCGTCCTCACCTTCCTCACAGTCTTCTTCCTCGTCCTCCGGCTCAGTCTCTCCCGTACCGTAACTCACAAGTGTGAATTTTTTTGCCCTCTGTCTGCGCCTCTTGAACATCAACACCCCTTTGTTTGTGGGGTTTGGGGTGGCTGTCAGAAGCAGAGCGATGCGCTTACATTTAGACTTGGCCTCCTTCACCTGTTTCTCTGATTGGCTCTCACTGCGCCTGAGTCCTGTTGGGGGGGGGTTATAAGGAAGAAAGACAGAACTGTCAGCACATTTATGCATTGTGGTTAATCTTATTAATGTTAATTATTCATTATGAGTCGCTATGCACAATCTGAGAATCTAAGAAACCTGAAAGACACTTTCAGGTCAATAAGTATTTAGACAGTGAGGTAATGAGTAAATAATATCGCAGTTACGGCTATTTCAAAACTGCATCACTAATCAAACTGAAACTCACAACCTATAGGTTTACATATACAGATACTGCAGTGTTCCATTCTAGGGCAGTATAGTTACGCTTTGGGAAAATGCAGAATTAAAAATGCCTTACAGTATATGATGAATAATAATTCACCAAAACCATTAAAAAATAACTCCTTTGAACTGAAGAAATCTTTAGCGCATTTGAGATTCACTGCTATGAAGAACTTGCAAACATGCAGTCTAACCAGACCATTCCGAAACCCCCATGACCAAAGCACTGATAAAATGTATTTGGTTTCAAAACAAAAAGATTAAATGCGGAAATGACATAATGTATTCTGGCTGTAGCTGAAATACCAAACCTCTGCATTCACGTCTTGGCTGTTATGTCCACAGTTCTTTAAAGAAGATGATTATCTTCTTTATAAAGATTTTTATTATTTTCCATTTACTGAGCTCCTGTACTCCAGAATGTCCTCAAATCACAGCTCTGTATCACATCCAGAAGCTCTATATCACATCCAGAAGCTCACCCCTCCCCCTATTCCCAGTGAATGGCACTGATAGAGCACTATCCGTCCAATCATACAATCAAATACATTGCTGAAAGCAGACACAGCTGCAGCTGTAAACATACTGTATATTGCCCTCCCACTGTGTATATGATGACAAGCATATAAGTTACCAGTTGTGCAGTGGCTATATATTCCCTCTGCCTCTTGTCGACTGTTGTCAACCTTAATCCTCAAAAAGACTGTACCAAAGTGGCCATTATTCATTGGCTCATTAAGTGCTAGTTATATTACATGTGGGCTATATGTGTGTCTATGCTTTTGTGTGCGCATTCATTTATGCACATACATGCATGCATACATATGAAAAAAATGTATGTAGTTTTATACCAGCATGTAAAGAAACAGAAATGACATGCACAATACATTTACGATTACATACACAGAAATAGATACCCTCTCCCCAATGCAAGAATACGGTAACTGCAATACGACTACAGAAGATAAATTCACTTTTTGCCTTAAATGCCCCTAAGACACAAGGAGAACTAATCTTCAAAGCAGGAACCATAACATAAAAATTGCGCAAACAGAGTCATGCAAAGAAACACCCAATAATTAAAAATACCAACAAAATTCAGAAATTTGAAGCACAACACCTGTGCAAGCCCTTATCTGCATGCACTGTGGATGTAACTCTAGGAGCCTCAAGCCAAGATAAGTCCACTTCACGTGCCCTGCGTTTCACCCTGCTAAATCCCAAGCTAATGCTAATCCCAGACAGTCATGCACGCACGAGTTTGGTCTCTAAGCAAAGGGTAGTCCTGAAAAAAAAAAAAAAACCATTTGCAATGTAAATACATTTTCCATATCTTTCTAATTCCCACCCCCCTCAACTAACCTCGAGGTTCAGGAGGCCTGCAAATTGAGGAGTTCGCTTTACTCAGCCGAAAAGACTTGCGGTTTATAAAGGATCAGGTGACGGGTCTGGAGGTTTGCACTTGCTGGTGTCTATCAAAAGCACTTCTGCTCGCCTCATTACCATTAGAGGGGGGTCCCCTTTTAGGCTTATCCCCAGCAACAGCTTAGACGAAGGGGGGGCTGGTCAGTCCACGCACCCCCTCCAGCTGAAATCTCTTATATTTAGCAGAACAGTCTCAAAATGACTATCAACCAAGAGGCAATGCATACTCTGTGAATGAACACAAATATTCACAAGTGCATGATATATATATATATATATATATATATATATATATACATTGCCGTGAAAAAGTATTTACCCACTTCCTGATTTCTTATTTTTTTGCATATTTGTCACACTTAAATATTTCAAATCAGCTAATAAATTTTAATATTAGACATAGACAACCCGAGTAAATACAAAATGCATTTGTAAATGTAAATACAAAATAATAATTTAATAATAATAATAATAATAATAATAATAATTTAATTTATTAGGGGGAAGAAGTTATCCAAACCTACTTGGCTTGGTGCGAAAAAGTAATTGCCCCCTAAACCTAATAACTGGTTGTGCCACCCTCTGTGACAACAACTGCAATCAAGTGTTTGCGATAACTGGCAATGAGTCTTTCACATCACGGTGGAGGAATTGTGGCCCACTCTTCTTTGCAGAATGTTTTAATTCAGCCACATTGGAGGGTTTTTGAGCATGAACGGCCTGTTTAAGGTCATGCCACAGCATCACAATTAGATTTAAGTCCGGACTTTGCTTAGGTCACTCCAAAACCTTCAGTTTGTTTTTTTTTAAACCATTCAGAGGTGGACTTGCTTGTGGGTTTCGGATCATTGTCCTGCTGCTTAATCCAAGTGCGCTTGAGCTTGAGGTCACCAACTGATGGTTGGACATTCTCCTTCAGGATTTTCCGGTAGAGAGCAGAATTCGTAGTTCCATCCATTACGACAAGTCGTCCAGGTCCTGAAGTAGCAAAGCAGCCCCAAACCATCACACTTCCACCACCATGTTTGACTTTTGATGATGTTCTTCTTATGAAATGATATCTTCGTTTTACGATGTAACGGGATGCACACCTTCCAAAAAGTTCAACTTTTGTCTCGTCAGTCCCAGAATATTTTCCCTAAAGTCTTGGGGATCATCAAGATGTATTTTGGCAAATGTGAGATGAGTCCTTGTGTTCTTTTTGGTCAGTAGTGGTTTTTGCCTTGTAACTCTCCCATGGATGACATTTTTGCCCAGTCTCTTTCTTATTGTTGAATCATGAACACTGACTTTAAATGCGGAAAGTGAGGACTACAATTCTTTAGATGTTGTTCTGGGTTCTTTTGTGACCTCCTGGATGAGTCGTCGATGCGCTTTTGGAGTAATTCTGGTAGGCCAGCCACTCCTGGGAAGGTTCACCACTGTTCCAAGTTTTCTCCATTTGTGGATAATGGCTTTCACCATAATTCGCCGGAGTCCCAAAGCCTTAGAAATTGCTTTGCCATCCTTTCCAGACTGATAGCTGTCAATTTCTTTGTTTCTCATCTGTTCTTGAATTTCTTTATTTCGCAGCATGATATGTTGCTCTTTGCATTCTTTTAGCCTACTTCACTTGGTGAAACAGGGTCTATTTAAGTGATTTCTTGATTCAACAGGTTTGGCAGTAACCAGGCCTGGGTGTGGCTAGTGAAATTGGACTCAAAAAATATGGTTAATCACAGTTAATTCATGATTTAACAAGGGGGCAATTACTTTTTCACAAAGGGCCAGGTAGGTTTGGATAGATTTTTCTCCTTAATCAATTAAATCATCATTTCAAAACTGCATTTTGTATTTACTTGGGTTATTTCTTATATTAAAATTAGTTTGATGATCTGAAACATTTAAGCGTGAAATATGTGCACAAAAGTTAGAAATCTGGAAGGGGTCAAATACTTTTTCAGGGCACTGTACTGTACTGTGCAAATGTTTTAGGCACCCTGCATTTTTCAAAATTTCAAGCTGGCTTTAGATGTTTACAAAAGTACTTTTTATTTTCCACATTGGTGTCACTGAGGATTGAAAGTAAATTATAAATTCCAAATGCTAATTTAACGAAGTTCAATATAAAAAAAAATTTGTATGTCATTATAAACAGTTGATAGAGATAATATAGCCTTGATAAAACCCTGATCTCAACATCATCATGGCTGTCTGCAATTACTCGGAGGGACAGACGCAAGTGAGGCAGTCAATCTGCAGAAGAACGGTGGCAAGTTTTTCACTCTGCTTGGAACAAGCAAAAAGCCAATCATCTTATAAAATTATAGCACAACAGAACAATGTCCCTAATATTTAGGCAAAGTGTAGTCACACCAAATATTGGTTTGATGTATTCTTAACAGTTTACTGCTCTGTCTATTACATTTCACAGTTATCAGAAACTTTTGATTTTATTATTTTTACAACCATATTTGACCAGCGAAATGGCTTTAAATGTGTCTAAGACTTTTGTACAGTACTGTGTGTGTGTGTATATATATATATATATACATATAAAATTATTGACTTCAGTTGAAGTGAATCCAATGATTTATCCACCTTGATCTTCACCCTACCCTGTAGGGTAGGGAGCCATCTCTGGGATACGTAAAGCTCCTCACAGGGAAGAGGCAACATGAAATACGGACACAGCCAGGAGCTCCTGCAGGGAAGCCTAATCTATTTTTACCTCGAGGTGGTCATTTTGTTATATTCACCTCTCCTGCACATTTGCATGGTGAATATCACTGTTCACAGTGACCGGTGGGGTGCGCCTCAACCAATCAGGAGAGAGCAAATCCTGACATCACATAATGGAAAAAAAAAATTATATATATATATATATATATATATATATATATATATAAAATTTACAAACTTCTAGCTGTGTGCAGTGAACAAATCAAACAGGAACAGTTTAAATGGCTCAACACAACAAATATTACAAGTGGCTTCTCCAAATTCAACACAAAATGCCACTTTTAATGACTACTGCAGGCTTCAAATTATTCATGACCAGCATCTTTAATGCTTAGTCGAGCATCCTTTTGCCGCTATGACCTGCTGGAAGTGTGATGCATTGGTGGATGTCAGCTTTTGGCAGCATTCCCAAGCAATCTTAGCCCAGTCCTCATGGACAATGGCCTCCAGTTCATTAATATTCTAGAGTTTGGATGCTGCAACTGAGTTCTTCAAATCCTATTTTTATGGGGTTCAAGTCAGGCGACTGTGATGGGCACTCTAGAATCTTCCCAGACTTCTGAAACCAAGCCTTGGTGGATATTGAGGTATGCTTCGGATCATTGTGCTTTTGGAAGGTCCAATGATGCCCAAGCGTCAGCTTCCCTACAGACGGCATGACATTTTCTCCTTGGATATTCTGGTTCTTGACTAAATCCAACTTGCCCTCCACACTTTGCAGGTTTCCAGTGCCAGAGGAAGCAAGGCAGCCTCAGAGCATCAAAAAGCCCTCACAATTCTTCACTATAGGCAGGGTGTACTTTTCAGCATATGCTTCTTTATTCCTTCTGCAGACATACCACTGATTCATGAGCCCGAAATATTCCAGTTTTGTTTTATCACTCCACAGAACAATATCCCCAAACTTCAGTGGCTTATTTATATGGTTTTGAGCATATTGGAGCTTGTGCTTTTGGATCAGATGTGGTGTATGTCTTGGAGACCTTCAGTGTTTAGTATGCGCCCTACTGTGCAAACTGAAACCTCAGTGCCTCCTGCCTCCAAGTCTTGCCACGGGTCTCCTGCAGTGACTCAAGGGTTTTTGACCACCCGTCTCCTCAGGAATCTGGTGACAGCCATTGATAACTTCCTCTTCCTGCCAAATCCTGGTACAGCAGCTGTTCTTCCTTTAACTCTGAACTTGAGAACTATGCTTCCAACTGTATCTCTACGAAAATTTAGTGCCTGTGCTGCCTTTTTGTATCCTGTTCCTTGTTTGTGGCAGGCAATGATCTACTCTATTAGCTTTTTGGACAATTCTTTTGACTGCCATATTTCTAATATGCAATGAAATGTCACTGTTCACAAACCCCAATTGAGTTCAAGTATTTCATGTGTTCTATCTCAAATATGCTCTTATTAGGGATTCTATTCGGGGGGTTGAATAATTTTGAGATTGCAGTAATCATTAAAAAATGCATTTTGTGTTAAATTTGGAGAAACCACTCGTAATATTAATTGTGTAGAGCTATTTAAAATTTTGTTGTTAAATCTGTTTTTCAGCACAAACAGCTGAAGGTTTGCAAATTTTGCTGTTTCGCCAAATTTGCAAAAGGGGTTGAATAATTTTAATTGCAACTGTATATACACAGTTGCAACCAGAATTATTCAACCCCCATTGCAAAATTTTCAGCTGTTTGTCATAAACAGATTAACCAAGAACATTTTAAATAGCTCAACACAGCTAATATTATAAGTGAGTTTCTCCAAGTTCCAATGGCTTGATTGCAAGTTAGGCAAAGTACACCGGAATTGATTTAAGGTAAGCTAATTACCTCAAGGTGACGGAAGCTGTCCAACCTCGCTGGTAATTAGCTGACTTCAAATCACGCTTTTCTTCCCGGATACATTTCAAATGACCTCTGACACAGCATTAGGTATGGAAAAGGCAATAGGCTCGTCTGTCTGCCCCATAGTGGCAGTTACTTTTGTTGCGCTTAAAATTATCGCCCAGCCCTAATATACAGCCCCAATTCTGAAATAGTTGGGACAAAGTGTAAATTGTGAATAAAATAAAAATGCAATGACTTTCAGATCACATGAGCCAATATATTATTTACAAGAGAACATAGGTAACATTTCAAATCCTGAAACTGAGACATTTTTACATTTTTTTACTTTATAAACAATGTTCCTCAATGTCAAATTGCAAAGGCTTTGAAGGTCTCATCATCAACAGTGCATAATGTTATGGCCCCAATTTGTTATTACATTTATAACACAACAGCAACAGCAAGGGATGACAAACACAGTTTTAACAACTAAAACACATTTAATTTTTAAAACAAAGACAAAGACTAATAACAACCTACAACTAAAGACCAAGATTGATAAATAAGAAAAAACAGAAATAATTACAGTCCCTTTTTGGTGGGGTGGCTTGGTGATGTCCTGGATGAAGAAAATGCTCAAACACAGGCAAAGAAATCCACAAAAGAAACGTCACAGGTCTTGAACAGAATGGCAGGTCTGGTCATCTTCTTGCAATTTCTCCTGCTACTTTACTGTCTCAATTCTTTTCCTTATATACTCTTTTGCAGACCCCACCCACATTTAGACCTCTTTTTTTAATCTTCTGAGACTTGCCCCAGACATGTCCAGGACATGTCTAAACATGACTCCAGTCTGAGCTTAACAAAAAAAAGGTAAATACTGCCATCTAGTGGCCTATATTCACATTACACCTCCATTCCAAAAGGGAAAAATTTTGACTCATAAAGGCAAAATTTTTCTTTTCAATACAAAATGGTTAAGTGAACACTTGTCTATATATACATATCATACACGGGATAAGCAATCAGCAATTACATTGTCTGTACCCTTCACATGCTTAATTTCCAAGTCAAACTCCTGTAAAATCAAACTCCAATTCAACAATCTCCGATTCTTGTTTTTCATCTTACTCAAAACATTAACGGATTGTGGTCAGTGTACACAATCATTGGCTTTTGTCCTGTACAAACATAAACCTCAAAGTGTTGTAAAGAAAGGACCAGAGCCAACAGTTCCTTCTCTATTGTGGAATAGTTCCTTTGGTGGCGATTGAACTTCCTGGAGAAGTATGCCACGGGATGCTCAATGTCACCAGAGTCACTTCTCTGTAGGAGCACAGATCCACAAGCTTGGTCGCTAGCATCGACCGCGATGGAGAACGGTTTGTTGAAGTCAGGAGATTTGAGCACGGGGAAGTGACACAGCAGAGACTTCAGGTGATCAAAGGCTCTCTGGCATGCATCATCCCAGGTGAACTTTACGCCTTTCTTCAGTTGGTTAGTTAGACTGAGAGCAATCTCAGCAAAGTTCTTGCAGAACTTGCGGTAGTACCCGATCATTCCAAGGAAGCGGCGCAAAGCTTTTTTGTTGTCAGGAACTGGAAAGTCCATGATGGCTTGGACTTTAGCATTTATGGGTGCCACCTTACCCTGGCCTATGACGTAGCCAAGATAGGTGACAGTAGCACAACCAAAGTCACTCTTGCTCAGGTTAACAGTCAGGTTAGCCTGGGTCAGGCACTGGAACAACGTCTCTACATCTTTTAGATGTTCTTCCCAGGAGTCACTCCATGTGATCAGGTCATCGATGTACGCACCCGTGTGTGGCAATCCGGCGATTGTAGACTGTATCATCCTTTGGAACGTGGCTGGGGCATTTTTCATGCCAAAGGGTAGGACTTCATACTGGTACAATCCAGATGGTGTGACAAAAGCAGAGATACTCTTGGCCCTCTCAGTTAAAGGCACACACCAATAACCCTTCAATAAATCAATCTTGGTCAGAAACTTTGCTTGCCCTACACTATCAATACAATCATTAATCCTAGGTATTGGAAACACATCAGTTCTAGTTACAGCATTGACTTTGCGATAATCTGTACAGAATCTAGTACTTCCATCAGGTTTTGGAACTAGCACACAGGGTGAACTCCAATCTGAGTTGGAGGGTCTGATAATATCATGTTTTAACATGTACTCAACCTCTTTCTCAGCAATCTTTCTCTTTTCAGGATTCATCCGGTATGGATGCTGTTTTATTGGTTTGGCATCACCAACATCTACATCATGAGAGGCTATAGTAACTCTCTTTGGAACATCAGGAAACAAATCCTCATATTTCTTGATCAACCTTTCAAACTGATCTCTCTGTGAGGGTTCTAAGTGCTGGAGTTTTACATCAAGATTTTGCAACACTTCAGTGTTTGACAATTTACATGAAAGAACTTCAGCTTTAATTCTTGGTTCATCATCTTGAAACTCCCCCTCATCTTCACACGTTTCGACCATTGGAGAATCTGAAGTGACAGCTGCAACCCTAGCATTTCTGTCATGATAAGGCTTTAGCATGTTAATATGACACAATTGTTTTGGCTTTCTCCTATCTGGAGTCTTCACAATGTAATTGAGATCATTGAGTTTTGTCAGAATTTCATAAGGACCATGAAATCTTGCCTGCAATGGATTGGACTGCAAGGGAAACAACACAAGGACCTTTTCTCCTGGTTTAAACTCACGGCTTCTAGCCTTATGATCATACCAAGTTTTCATTTTTCCCTGACTTGATTTCAAGTTCTCTTTGGCAAGGTCACAAGCTGCACGCAATCTTTCCTTGAACTTGCTAACATAGTCTAACAGACTGATATGCGGCTCTTTCTCTTGCCATTGTTCACTCAATAATAGCAAAGGTCCTCTCACTTCATGACCAAACACTAGCTCAAATGAACTGAATCCAGTAGACTCCTGCACTGCTTCTCTAGCTGCAAACAACAGCAAATGAACCCCTTCATCCCAGTCTTTCTCATGGTCATAACAATAAGTCCTCATCATTGTCTTGAGAGTGGAATGAAACCGCTCTAAGGCACCCTGACTTTCTGGATGATAGGCACTAGAAAGAATCTGTTTTGCACCTAGTTCATACACAACCTGCTGAAACAATCCTGAAGTGAAATTGCTACCTTGGTCTGACTGAATTTCCCTGGGAAGACCAAACAACGTGAAGAACTTTATCAAAGCCTTCGAGATTGCAGTTGCCTTGATGTTCCGTAGAGGTATGGCTTCGGGGAATCTGGTAGATGCAAACATGATTGTCAACAAGTACTGATTTCCAGATCTAGTCTTGGGTAATGGACCAACACAATCAACAATGACCCTAGAGAATGGCTCCCCAAATGCTGGGATAGGCTGCAATGGAGCTACAGGTGGGTCTAACTGGTGTTTTCCAACTACCTGACAAGTGTGACAGGTTTTGCAAAAGTTGGAAACGTCTTTCCGAAGCCCAGGCCAAAAGAAGTGTTTCATGATCTTATCAACAGTCTTGTTAACACCAAGATGACCTCCTAAAGGTAAACTATGAGCCATTGTTAAGATCTCATTCCTATAGACCTTCGGAACAACAATTTGCTTGACCACTGCCCAATCTGCATTGGCAGGGATATCAGGAGGGCGCCACTTCCGCATCAACACACCATCCTTGAGATAATACCCAACTGGAACTGCGTCTATTTCTTTATCAGGAAGGGCTCTCCTCTTTAGTACACAAATTTCAGGATCATTAGTTTGCTCCTCAATCAACCGCTTTCTGGACAGAGACAAGTCTCCAGACACATCAGAATCACCAGACCCATCCGGCTGGCTGAATAGAGAACTGATAAAAGTATCTGATAAGTCCTCAAACGGAGAAACCATAGTAGGCCAATCAGAGTCATGAGGCGAACCACCTGAGTCCTGACTATTCAATGTATTGGACGGCACCACATCATCTTCTTCTTTAGCCTTCTTGGCCATAGCACGAGTCACTGCGCAAGAAGGATACAGAGATGGGTCCTCATCCCCATCTTCAGTGCTCGGCTGTGAAGTAAGATGTACAGGGGGAACTACTTTGCCCCCAGCCAGGTCATTGCCTAGCAACAGAGAAACACCCTTTATAGGTAGACTTGACATAAGTCCCACCTTTACCTTTCCTGTAACTAAATCTGACTTCAAGAATATAGAGCGCAGGGGTACAGATACAGTCCTCCCTTCAATACCTTGTACAAGTATGAAATCCCCTGAAGCGGTCTCATCACGTAACTCCAAGGAGTCCATCAACAAAAGTGACTGAGAAGCTCCGGTATCCCTTAGGATATATATGGGGACAGGAGTAGTATGCTCATTCAGAGCCACAAATCCCTCTGACACAAATGGAAGAAATTCCTCCCTCACGAAGTCGGCTGTATCAGGCTTTTTAGCCCCACAAGAAGCAGGCAATTTAGCAGATCGGTTATCTACTACAGGGGTTTCTAACCTTGTTTTCACAAAGGCATTTGGTTTGGTATCCTTTTCTTTTTCTTTCTTAGCTTTAAGGAACCAACAGTTAGTTGTAACATGACCAGATTTCTTGCAATAACTGCAAACTAGACCACTTTTGTCACTGTCAGCTTTCACACTTTGATCAGACCTGTTACTGGATTTCTGAGCACCATCACCAGATTTGTCTTTGTCTTTGGGTGAGGAATCTTGGGTATCACCATAACCCTTTATCTGAAATTGGGACCATCTATTATTACTGCTAGACTGAAATTTGGACTTATGTGTGAGAACATATTCATCTGCAAATTTGGCAGCTGATTGCAAATTCAGTGCTTGCTTCTCATTAAGGTAGGTCTTAACATCATCTTTAACACAGTTCTTGAATTCTTCAACTAACACCATCTCTTTTAGTGAGTTGAAATCATCCTTGACCTCCATAGAAGTACACCAGCGTTCAAAGCAAACCTGCTTTTCATTAGCAAATTCAACATAAGTCTGATTTTCAGATTTCTTCAGACCTCTGAATTTCTGTCGGTAAGCCTCTGGAACCAACTCATAAGCTCTCAAAATAACCTTTTTGACAACCTCATAATCAGAGGAATCATCTGCAGACAAAGCCGAATAGGCTTGTTGAGCTTTACCCTTGAGAACAGTTTGCAACATCAGAGGCCAGTGTTCCTTTGGCCACTGGCAACTCTTTGCTACCTTTTCAAAACACTGGAAATAGTTGTCAACATCCTTTTCTGAAAATGGAGGCACCAGTTTTACCTCCTGACTGGCACAAAATTTATTCTTAGTTTCAATTTTAATTTTTAGTTGCTCCATTTGGAGTCTTTCTTCTCTATCGAATTTCTCTAATTCAAAATCTCTCTGTCTCTGTCTCTCTCTTTCTGCTCTTTCCTCTTTCTCTCTCTCAATTTTCTCTTCTCTTGCTAATTTTTCTAACTCAAACTGCCTTTGTTTTTCTTTTTCTTCCCTCTCAAATTCTCTTTGTTTTTCTTTTTCCTCCCTTTCAATCTCTAGCATTTTCAATTTAAGTTCCATTTCTATATTTGGATTTTCCACTGGAAACTGTTCCAGATCTCCTGGTGCAAACACATTTTCATCAATGTAATATTCAACTATCTCTCTAGCCAGTCTTGCTTTTCGCATGGCTGGTTTTACCTCTGTCAGCTCCAACTGTCTGCAAATTTCTAGCAGTTCTGTCTTTTTAAAAGACTTCAAAACCCCTACGGTTGGTGATGCCAAGAAATCATCCATTGCTGTTGTCAATATATATGTATTCAATTAAAAAAAAATCAATTTTACAATTTGAAATGTTAGATTTTTAATAAATGACTCACAAAATGGTCTATCCCGGACCTTGAGCCCCCAATTTGTTATGGCCCCAATTTGTTATTACATTTATAACACAACAGCAACAGCAAGGGATGACAAACACAGTTTTAACAACTAAAACACATTTAATTTTTAAAACAAAGACAAAGACTAATAACAACCTACAACTAAAGACCAAGATTGATAAATAAGAGAAAACAGAAATAATTACAGTCCCTTTTTGGTGGGGTGGCTTGGTGATGTCCTGGATGAAGAAAATGCTCAAACACAGGCAAAGAAATCCACAAAAGAAACGTCACAGGTCTTGAACAGAATGGCAGGTCTGGTCATCTTCTTGCAATTTCTCCTGCTACTTTACTGTCTCAATTCTTTTCCTTATATACTCTTTTGCAGACCCCACCCACATTTAGACCTAATTTTTTTAATCTTCTGAGACTTGCCCCAGACATGTCCAGGACATGTCTAAACATGACTCCAGTCTGAGCTTAACAAAAAAAAGGTAAATACTGCCATCTAGTGGCCTATATTCACATTACAATAACATCATCAAAAGATTCAGAGAAACTGGAAAAATCTCTGTGCATAAGGGACAAGGCCCTCAGACGCCACAGCATCACTCACCGCCATGATTCTGTCTTGACATTACTAAATGGGCCCAGGAATACTTCAAGAAACCACTGTCTGTAAACACAGTCTGCTGTGCCATCCACAGATGCCACCTAAAACTCTATCATGCAAACAGGAAGCCATTGTTGAGCATGATCCAGAAGTGCCGTCCGAGCTCTGTGGGCCAAGGCTCATTTAAAATGGACTGAAGCAAAATGGCTAAGTGTCCTATGGTCAGACGAGTCCAAATTTGACATTCTTGTTGTAAATCATGGGCATCGTGTCCTCTGGGCTAAAGAGGAGAAAGACCACCCCTCCTGTTATCAGCATTCAGTTCAAAAGCCAGCATCTCTGAGGGTAGGAGGATGCATTAGTGCATATGGTGTGGGACACTTGCATGTTTTAAAAAGCATCATGAATGCTGAAAGGTACATAAAGGTTTTAGAGCAACATATGCACCCCTCCAGATGACATCTATTCCAGGGAAGGCCTTGTGTATTTCAGCAGGACAATGCAAAACCACATACTGCAGCTATTACAACAGCATGGCTTCGTAGTAGAAGAGTTTGTGTGCTGAACTGGCCTGTCTGCAGTCCTTTCACCGATTGAGAACATTTGGTTCATAATTAAACGAAAAGTTTGTCAAAGGAGACGCAAAGCTCACCAGCAGCTGGAAACAAAAGTGGTCAAATTCCAATGGCTAAACTCAAGAAACTTGTCTCCTCAATGCCAAGACGCCTCCACTCCGTGTTAAAAAAAAGAGGAGATGCTACACCATGGTAAACAAGCCCCTGTCCCAACTTTTTTGAGACCTATAGCAGCCATCATATTTCAAATGAGCCCTTTTTCTGGATATAATTGTAAAATTTCTCAGGTTCAACATTTGCTCTGTTATCTGTTCTATTGTGAATAACATACTGCCAGGTGTGATTTGAAAGTCATTGCGTTTTGATTTTATTCACAATTTACACTTTGTCCCAACTATTTCGGAATTGGGGTAGTGTATGTGTATATATATATATATACACACACAAGTATATATAATACATCAAATATATGTATTACACGACAACTATAATGTATATATATATATATATATATATATATATATATTTGTATATATACACATAAGATATATCACAAGCTGCATCACTTATACACTGACAAACTAGGCAGTCTTATCTCGGTACCATGACAACTGTTCCCGTCTTTGATCACACGCAGTAACATGTTCCCTGTTAAATGGATTCTTAAATGGTCCCAAGTGTGCAATTTGCAAGGTGGAACAACACCAGATGGTTTACAGGATACTAAACTACTCTAACACAAACCACACAATGCAACACTTTGGCCGCACACAGATACTGTACACTATCTTCCACCACACAAAACTCCTCAACGTGTGACCACACTATTGCCTTGTCTCTCACCGTAATTAGCTGGCCAACCTCAAACTACTCTAATTTACTAACCATACTAAGCTACTTTACCTTTCTCTGCTCCAGCTACTCCTCACACTACGCTTCTCTACCTCTGACCTTATTAAGCCACTCTACCTCTGACCACGCATGGCTACTCTAACTCTTACCACACTGAGCTACTCTACATTCGACTACGCAAACCTACTCTACTCCTGACCACACTGAGCAACTCTACCTCTGAGCAAACTGAGCTGCTCTAACTCTTACCACACTGAGCTACTTTACATCTGACCACGCAAACCTACTCTACTCCGGACCACACTGAGCAACTCCACTTCTGAACAAATTGAGCTGCCCCAGCTCTTACCACACTGAGCTACTCTGCATCTGACCACGCAAAGTTACTCTACCTCTGACCTCACTGAGCTACTTCATCTTTGGGCACAATGAGTTATTCTATACTTCTGACCACACTGAGTGACTCTACCTCTGACCAGAGTGAGCTACCCTGACTGCACTACGCTACTCTTTCTCTGAACAAACTGAGTGACTCTACCTTCAGCCACACTGAGCTGCTCTATCTCTGACCACACTGAGCTACTTTACCCCTGACCTCACTAAGCTACTCTACCTCTGACCACACTGACTAACGCCACCTCTGGCCACACTGAGCTACTCTACATCTGTACTCACTGACTGCCTCGACCTCCGACCAACACTGAGCAACTCCACCTCTCACCAAACTGAGCAACTCTACCTCTGAACAAATGAGGGTATTTTGCCATACTGGAGGTAGAAGGTCCAGAATTCTGAGAGTATAAGACCTGCTCTATGTTTCTCAGTAATTTTTCCAATGCATTTCACCTCCTGATTGAATATTTGTGCCAGTTAAGCACATTCAGGAGACAGGCAAAAAACTACTTTCTGAAGCATAATTTTCCACTCATGCATCATGACAAGCTAATCTGGCTCTGAGCTCACCTCTGCAAACATTCTCACCACAGAGCGCAGGAGCGGAGAGAAACAGACGCACGGGTTCTCCTGAGGACTGTTTGCCTTAAACAATCGATGACAGCACTGAGAGGAGGTCAGAGCGAGGGAGGCGAGAGCGCCAGCAGATGGGAGATGAGGCAGGGGAGGGGAGATCAAGGCGGAGGTCTCACTCACTGGCGTGCCGTGCCCGGTGCTTGCTGGGCCTGCAGACGTCCTTCTCGCTCTCGGAGTCCCACTCCTCCGGCGATTCGACCCCCTCTGCCGACTCAACCCCTTCTGCTGAGACTCGGAAGGAGACGCAGGCATGGGAACCTCCCTTCTCCTCCTCCTCCTCCTCCTTCTGAGGATCGCTCGAGACACACCCCCTCTCTTCCTCCGCCTCAGGCCCCTCCCGTTTCTGTTCCTCCCCTTCCCAGCCCTCGAGAGGGAGCCGTAGGGTCAGCTCTGTCTGACCCAGACAGTAAGAGGAAGTGGGGGTCACCAGGTCACCGTCACCTTTAAGGGGCCCCCTGACCTGCAATGACTCTGAGGACTTCATTTTCAAGCCCCCAGAGTCCAGGTCTGGACTGCTATCCCCCACTGCAGGCGCGACTGTGTCTGCAACCAATCCACCGTCTCCGCCAGACAGGGACACCTGCAGCTCCACCACCGTCACGCCCGTCACGCCCCTACAGGGGGTCTTCGCGGCCGACCGAGTGCCCCTCTGCTCACCGTCGCTCTCCGTCTCCCCATAGTAGGCCTCATCCTGGGACTCGCTTACTTCCACCCCTGGACCTCGAGTGCTGGGTCCCCCATGGGACCAGACCTCCAGAGTGGTGCTCTCCTGGACCTCCTCATTTGGCTCGGCCTCGCCGACATATTCAACCTCAAAGTCAGGGCCAGAGGGCTTGGGAACACTGCACCTGCTCCAATAGGAATGGGGAACATTGAAACTTGTGAGAGACCATTTAAACACTGTCTATGACATCGTCTCTTCCCATTCATTTTCTCATTATGAAAATTTTCTCAGTTCATTGTAATCCCCAGGGCTTTGTGAAAAAGATCACATCCTATCACTGTTGGAATATTCCATCACATGTCGAAAAATTTTCAGTGCCACACTAAAAATAGACACAAAGAAAGAAGCATAAAGAAGGAAATGGCATGAAGGAGTGAAAATTATGAAGCGGTAATGAAGACAGATATAGATGTTTTTTCATGAACACAAATCTGTATAAGTCACAGATGTTTTTGATTAATCACCATGTTGCATTTCCGCTTGTCATGTTCAGCTATTTTTTTTTTCTTTCCTATCCTACAGTCAAGCTCAAAGAACAAAATTTTCACTCATGCATATAAAAAGCATAACTTTTTATGAAAGGTTACAAGTTCTAATTTACATTAACAAAAATAATTAAAAATCTGAATATGTGAATATTTTATCTGGTCACATAAGCAAATTATTTTCAATGAGAACACAGCTCTGATTTTCATTTCTTCAAAAAATGAGGAACCCCATAGTTGAACATCTGCAGTTCGATTGAAATCTACCAAATGGATGCTGTGAATAATTACTAGAAAACATATGCAGAAAAAATCATTCCAAAAAACCCAGATAATTATTCTCAGTTGCTCAGCAAACAGGAAACAGAAATTGGCCAGTACGAAGGGAAATATTTCTGGCCGCATCCAAGAAATTGCTCAGCACAGTCCAGAAGTATCAGAGGAATGTAAACCTGGCACGGGGAGGAAGGGAGATGCGCAAGCAGAAATGGAAATGTTTATACTCTCTGCGGGTGGTTATTTTGAGACGGTCCCTAGCCTTGTTGCAGGCAGTCCCTCGCAGGTGTCCTGGGGTGAGGCAAGCTAACAGCATTCACAAGCTCTTCATTTCTTTGCCATCAGCGTGAGCATGGAAGGGAATACAAGCAAATATTGCTTGTGATTAAAAAAAAATATATATATATACATTTCATGCATCCCTGAACCGCATTCATAGCTACCTACGCCAAGGAGGTTATGTTTTTGCCTGGGTTTGTTTGTTTGTTTATTTATTTATTTGTTTGTTTGTTTGTTTGTCTGTTGGTTTCCAAAATAACTCAAAAAGTTATGGACAGATTTTGATGAAATTTTCAGGGATTGTACAGATTGGTATAAGGAAGAAATGATTATATTTTGGCAGTGATTCGGATCTCCGTCTGGATCCAGGAATTTTTTAAAGGATTCTTTAACATTGGGAGATAGGGCCATTTTCGACATTTATGCATATAACTCCACCAAAAATGGTCAGGGCTCTTGGAAAAAAATACAGGACAAGTTTTGAACATGTTCTACAATATATCAAAGACTGATCCTGAAAATGGAATAATTCCGGATACTATGATACTACGATCCAGAATACGAAAGTAGAGGACCTTCGGAACTTTCATTATAGGAAGAGAACAAATGAAGCTACAAACATGCGACGAACACCATTATATAGCCAAGATATTGCAGAATTAAGAAGGTGTCACCGGATTTACTGTATCTTCAAAAGCCAGGGAACTAGATCCAGAAGAAAACCACCATTACGGAAAATTTGATTTTCGTGAATATCTACTTAACTAATATTGATTTCATTATGAATTCAGTTGCTGATGGTATATTTGCTTGGTCAGGGAATCTGAAAAAATAGATGAAATAAATGTAGGACTAATATTTATGTGTAAATCACAACATGAGGGGAATTGTTGCATCATAAGAAAAAAAAAAACAAATAAAGCTAAAAACATGCAAGAGATCTTTAAACAGCCAAGACGCTGTGGAACTAATATTGATATAGCATTATGAATCAAATTGCCATGTTTTCATTTTTAGATTCAAGGAATCTAAAAATGAAGATAAAATAAATGTAAGACTAATATCTATGGTGGAAGTCGCAATATGGAGGGAAATGTTGTGCTTGGCGGAGGTCTGCGCTCTCCGAGTGCTTGTCTAGTTTTTAGTTTGTTACAGGAACGTTTAATGTATAATCTGTGATATTTTATTGGCATGGCTAATTGGGCGACATTTCAAAAGTCGCACAGAGTCACTGGCTATATACAGATATATATGAAGAGTTTGGTTCCAAAAAGCAATATATCCATTTTAGTCATTTCAAGTAAATCAGCTTTTTCTATGTTGGCGCCTATTGCATTTTATAGAAAAGCACAAACTTTGACCATGAAACAATACACCATATAGGCTGCATTTCTAATGACGGGTTTTTGCACCATGACTATCGCTTTATGGTATTATCTCAATTTTTGTCATTTTGGCACTTATTGCGTTTTGAAACCAAACTCTTCATATATATATACAGTTGTATACAAAGGTTTGGGCTCCCCAGATCAAAATTTCTGTTACTGTGAATAACTAAGCAAGTACAACCCCAATTCCAAAATAGTTGGGACAAAGTGTAAATTGTGAATAAAATCAAAATGCAATGACTTTGAACCAGCCAGTATTTTATTCACAATCGAACAGAGATAATACAGAAAATGATGAAACTGAGAAATTTTACAATTTTATCCACAAAATGAGCTCATTTTAAATTTGATGGCTGTAACAGGTCTCAAAAAAGTTGGGACAGAGGCCTGTTTTCCACGGTGTAGCATCCCCTCTTCTTCTTAACACAGAGTGGAGGCGTCTGGGCATTGAGGAGACAAGTTTATTGAGTTTAGCCATTGGAATTTGATCCCACTCGTTTAATACAGGCTTCCAGCTGCTGGAGAGTTTTGAGTCTCCTTTGCAGGACTTTTCGTTTAATTATGTGCCAAATGCTCTCAATTGGTGAAAGATCAGGACTGCAGGCAGGCCAGTTCAGCACACGGACTCTTCTACTACGAAGCCATGCTGTTGTAATAGCTGCAGTATGTGGTTTTGCATTGTCCTGCGGAAATACACAAGGCTTTCCCTGGAATAGATGTCATCTGAAGGGGAGCATATTTTACTTTAAAACCTTTATATACCTTTCAGCATTCATGGTGCTTTTAAAAACATGCAAGTTTCTCACACCATATGCATTAATGCATCCACATACCATCAGAGATGCTGGCTTTTGAACTAAACGCTGATAACAGGAGGGGTGGTCTTTCTCCTCTTTAGCCCGGAAGACACAACGCCCATGATTTCCAACACGAGTGTCCAATTTGGACTCGTCTGACCATAGGACACTTTGTCACCTTTCTACAGTCCATTTTAAATGAGCCTCGGTCCACAGAACACGTCGGCGCTTCTGGATCATGCTAAACAATGGTTTTCTTTTTGCATGGTAGAGTTTTAGGTGGCATCTGTAGATGGCACAGCAGACTGTGTTTATAGACAGTGGTTTCTTGAAGTATTCCTGGGCCCATTTAGTAATGTCAATGACAGAATCATGCTGGTGAGTGATGCAGTGGCGTCTGAAGGCCCTAAGATCACGGGCATCCAGTAAAGGTCTTTGGCCTTGTCCCTTACGCACAGAGATTTTCCCAGTTTCTCTGAATCTTTTCATGATGTGACGCACTGTCCATGATGAGAGCCTTTGCAATTTGACGTTGAGGAACATTGTTTTTAAAGTATTCCATTTTTTTTTTTACGCAAGCCTTCACAGGTTGGAGACCCTCTGGCCATCTTTACTTTTGTGAGAATCAGCCCCTTAAAGACATCCCTTTTATAGCAAATCATATTACACACCTGATACCAGTTAATATTATTACTTGTTAATGTTCTCTCAGCTGATTTTCTTATATATTAATAGCTTTTCCAGCCCTTTTTTGCCTGTGTCCCAACTTTCTTGAGACCTATTGCCACCAGAAAATTTGAAATGAGCTCATTTTGTGGAGAAAAATGTAAAATGTCTCACTTTCAACATTTGAAATTATATCGATGTTCTATTGTAAATAACATATTGGCTCATGTGATGTGAAAGTCATTGCATTTTGATTTTATGTTATGATTCTGTTGTGCTTGACCATGTTTTCTTTATGACTCTAGTTTGGGCACCCTGCATGGTCAATGCTAAGTAACACTCCCTTTGGTAAGTATCACAACTTGTAAACAATTTTTGGTGCCAGCTAAGAGTTTTTGAATTCTGGTTTGGGGGATTTTACCCATTATTCTTTTTCAAAGGCCACTAGTCCTGTGAGTTTCTTTGGCTGTCGTGCATGCACTGCCCTTGAGGTCCATCCACGGATTTTCAATGATGAGGTAGGAGACCTTGAGGTCTATGGTGAAACCTTCAACTGACATCTCTTGGTAGTCAAGTTGTGGATTTTGAGTTGTGTTTAGGATCATTATCCTGTTGTGAAAGCCATCCTCTTCATCTTCAGCTTTTTTTACAGATGTTGTGATTGCCTCCAGAATTTTCTGAAATTTAATTGAATCCATTCTTCCTTGGACCAGTGACATGTTCCCAGTGCCACTGGCTGCAACACAAGCCCAAAGCAGGATCGATCCAACCATGTGCTTGACAGAGGTGTTCGTTTCATGAAATTCTGCATCCTTTTTTCTCCAAACATACCTCTGCTCATTGGAGCCAAAGACATCTATTTTAACTTCAATTCACAGGACTTCCTAAATGCATCAGTCTTGTTCAGATGTTCCTCAGCAACCTTCTGATGCTGAATTTCATGGTGAGGATGCAGGAAAGGTTTCCTTCTCATGACTCTTCCATGACAATCACATTTCAGCAAGTGTCGCTGAACCACAGGGCAGTGCACCATGACTCCATGGTGTGCTAAATCTTGCTGAAGGTCTTTTGTTGTCAAATGGGTGTTTTGATTTACCTCTCTAGTAATCTGATAAGCAGTTTTAAGAAGTTTTCTTGGTCTTCCAAACCTCAAGTTGACCTCCACGGTTGTTGTTGACTGCCATTTCTTAATTATATAATGAACTGAGGAAATTGCAACGTAAAAATGTTTGCTATCTTCTTATAGCCGTCTCCTGCTTTGTGGGCATTAATTATTTTCATTTTCAGAGAGCTAGACAACTGCGTAGAGGACCCTATGGCTTCTGATTGCTGGACCAAGCCTAGAGGAGTCTGGGTATTTATAAACTTCAAAATGTGCATCACCTGGCCTTTCCTAACGATGAATGTGAACAGGCCATAGCCCTAACAAGCTAAATACGATCGGAGACTATTGTCAAAGTTACCTGAGAGCTCAAATCTTTTTGGGTGCCCAAACTTTTGCACGGTGCTCATTTCCTTCTTTTGCTCTAGAATTGTACAAAGCAAAAGTAATACACCAATACTGCTTAAAATGTCCAAAAGCGTGTTGTATCTTTAAACTTCTGCCATTCAGAGATAAATTTATCTTCTATTTGCTTAACTATTCTCAGTCACAGAAATTTTGATCAGGGGTGCCCAAACTTTGCCATACAATTTTATATATTTATTTATATATGTGTGTGTGTGTGTGTGTGTGTGTGTGTGTGTGCGTGTGTGTGTGCGTGTGTGTGTATGTATGTGTGTGTGTAGAGAAGCTAAGCCATTTAAATTTCTCTAAAAACATAGTGCTGTGACATTAGCTAAGTGTGTCCAAGCTATAAGATGTGTATTTATATCGTAGCTTGGATATATACTCAGTTCCAATCGGTAAATCGACAGGAATAAATGGAAACTATCCTCAATGATTTTCTTTCCACTGGTTGGGGATTAAGAGGCGGACAAAGAGCCAGAGGAGTAATATCTACATTCAAACTCTGTCTTGTTCCAAGCACATAGATTTGCTCATTGGCACAGCTCCTCCATCTGAAGGTTGAACAAACTGGTGATGAAATCAGTGGCCTGAGTTATTAGGTGGACAAATCGTCAACAGGACTTTAACTTTCTGACCCCAGCACTGATCATCTCTCGCGAGAAGTAGAAAGACAGGGCCAGGAGGGCAACAGAGGTTTATAGGGGGGTTAATAATGTGCGGAAAAGTGTAATCCCTGGGAAGAATAACTTTGTATTGTCAGCCTCTAAGAAACACAATGTCCGCCGGACCTCTGCCTGTGAGACTCAAAGCAGATCATAAGCAGCAGTTTCGCTAACAACCCAGGCAGGGGTAGATGAAGGTAAGCTATGCTGCAAATTAAAGCACGTCTCCACCCATCAACCCCCGCAGTGGCTTCTTACTTCCGCAAAATGAAACGTTCAGTGCAGAACCGCTATTAACCCTTTCGGGTCCAAGATCACCAAAATGTGATTAGAATGTTCTAAACAAAAAATTGTAGTGCTGCTGTATTATTTATTGTTGTTAGCTCCCGCCGCTCGCGGTGCGGGAGCTATGGTATCAGGCTCCGTCCGTGCATCCGTGCGTGCATATGTGCATGCGTGCGTGCGTGCGTTCGTCAACACATTTTGCTTTATCTCATCAACAATTTCAGTTACAGTCTCCTCATTTTTACTGGGTGTGCCTCTCTTAAAGCCCTACAAATGACATGCCTAAAGGTGACCTTGGCCTATTTTTTCAAGGTCACTGGCCTAAAAATATCACCAAAAACTTCCACATTTTGCTGTATCTCAACAACGATGTCAGTTACAGGCTCCTAATTTTTACTGCACATGCATCTCATAAAGGCCTACAAATGATGTGCCTAAAGATGACCTTGGCCTATTTTTTCAAGGTCACTGGCTTCAAAATATCACCAAAAACTGACATTTTGCATTATCTCATCCGTTACAGGCTCCAAATTTTTACTGGACATGCATCTCATAAAGGCCGACAAATGACGTACCAAATGATGACCTTGGCCTATTTTTTCAAGGTCACTGGCCTCAAAATATCACCAAAAACTTTGATAATTTGTTTTATCTTATCAACATTTCCAGTTACAGGCTCCTAATTATCTCCCATCGCCCGAGTGGCACGGGGGCAATGGCATCAGGCTCCATCACTGCGTGCGTCCGTCCATGCATGCGTTCGTCAACAAAACCTTTGACGTTTTGTTTATCTTAATGGAGGGGGCTTCTGGGGCTGCTAGTGCCCTGTATTTATTATTTGAAAGCGAAGGAACTCAAGAACTTGGAGAGAAGTCACCAAAAGCGTACTGCTACTTTACAAAAGTTTAATTATACAAAGCTTTATATGAGGTTCATTACTTTTAACTGAGGTTGTTCTTGAAATGATCAACAAAATCAAGGTTGTCATAAACCCTCAATGTTTGTCTATGATATCTTCTAGGAAGGCCTTAAGAGTAAATTCCTATATCAAAGATAGTGCATTGGATTCCGCACTCCACCAGTTTATGCTTGGGATATGTTAGCACCTTAAGCTAAGCATTTCCTTTATGTTGTAAATTTTCAGTCTTGGTTGCTGTAAATACACATTGCAGTTCAATACTGGGAATTAATACTGGCAAAAAGCGTAATAATCCATCAGTGCTTTGAAACCAGTGGTAGCTTCACATTTACACAGGTTTATAATTTAACTTCAGGAAGTGAATGCCCTCCTTAATATTTTGCCCCAGCCAGTATTTTGTTGGTAATTGGCACAATTCTTTATTCAGGACTCCATTAATTCTACTGGCTTTAGTCTATGAATGGAAGAAACTCCTAGCTAAACCCTAAGAGTGTTACATACAAATAGTGTAGCTCAATGATGTACGATATCAAATTCAAAGTTGTTGATAATCTATCATATGGCAACGTGATAAACCTGAGCTGTTGATAAATGTATCTTGTGGCAACTTGTTTAAAGGAGCTCCCGCACATTTACAACAACGCAAGATAATTTAATTTATAATTTTTTGAAAATTTATTTCAGTGCTCTAAGGGTTAACCTTCTGAACCCCAGAAAATGTAAATGTGTGACATCTGTCATGTAGAAGCTAGCAGAGAATTGCAAAGCACCATGTACACTGTTAGTAGTTGAATGATTTGGCTGCTGTAAAAGGAAAGTACAGGGGATCAGACTGTTTATTCAGGCTATTCGATGAGGTGATAATATGTGATGTCCAAATATAGGAATCATATCCCCTAGACTGGCTGCGCCGCTGTAAGTCACCGAGTGTGCACTGTATTTCAAGAATATGACTCCATCTACCACCACCACCACCACCGTCTTCTGGTAACAGAGAGTCGATTTGAGCCTTTACATGTTCAGTTAATTAAATGTTGACAATGATATTAGTGGCAACTTGTCAGTATCGAATCGCAAACCATTTTCATCCAAATTATCCAAATGTCCCCTGACAGAAAAGCAAAAAATTATTCCTCATTAATATCCTTGAACGGCTTAGGAGCCACGAAATGAAAGAATTATTTCAGTTTTATTACAGCGTACTCACACCAGCCTCTTTCAGACGCTATGTGACACCAGTGATTTGTTATTATACAGCATACGGCCATCCTCCATCCCTCCAGCACCACCTTGTCTCTAGTCTGAAGTATGGGGGAGGTGATGAGTGGAGAATAGGAAGGTTGATTTTTCCAGTATTAGAAATGGATCCCCAATCTCATTTACATTGAACACCATTGGCAGAAGACAGTAAACATGAGATTGGAGAGTTCTTCAGTGGACATGCTAATTGTGATGAAACAATCACAACTGGTGATCCAAGCAGTGGAGTTACTAAGGGCCTGATTTACTGACACATTCACCACCAGCATAACTTCTGAGGGCAGAAAATGAAAAAGGAGCTTATGATTGGTCGAGAGAGTTCATTTTGCCCCAATCATAAATCACGTCAGTGCAACTGCATGTGCAAAAGTCCTTAGCTTGTGCTGAATGTTTTGTCAAGCCTGCCCCTGACTGCGGGAGACCCAGACCGGCACCCCACCGGTCTTATCGTTTAAGGAGAAGCTTACCGTTTAACGAGCAGCTGCAGACTGTCGGAGGCCTCCAGGAGGGCGAGGCACTGTGGGAGCGTGAGGTCAGAGCAGGGCTCCCCATTCAGCGAGACGACCTCATCCTCCTCCCGCAGTCCTGCCAGGGCACCTCGCCCTCTACTGTCCACCTGTGGTAATGCGGCAAAGAGGTAATTCAGCATTACACTCTGAAAGGTGAACCAGGTCAGGGAACAAGACTTGTTGAGAGCTTTGGGTTTAAATCCCGACAAGGAGACTGATGTCACCTCACAGTTACTAAAACTACAATGACCTAACGGCAAGGGAGGAAAATTCATTATACCCTGCTGACACAAAATGTTCACAAACGTGCAACTAGAACATTGTGTCGGGGTTACAACAAGATAGATATAACGTTGTGTGACTTTAGGGTACATGCTGAGGTGAGCAAAGGAGCAAGACTGTGGGCTTGTGTGATTGAATCCAAGACAAGAATGTTACTATCAGTTCAAGGAGATTGTACTCAGCTGTATCAGTGACTATAGTGTGGACATAATGGATATGTGATATTGTTTAGATATACGTGCAAACTAAATAAAAATGCAGGGGTTCAAGGCAAAGTTGAATACTTTTTTGTGCACTACAATGAAAATTACTTTATTCAATAAGCAACACAAGTCCACGGACACAAGCATACAAGTCCGCTGATCAAATAATATTGATTGCAATAGTTAAAGTTCTATTAATATGATAATTAACACATTGAAAATTCAGCACCATTGCAAATTTAAAAAGAACCTTCTTGGAGCAGCACACATCTTCAGAGGGCATGAGTACGACTGTAAATGGAATGGTATTCAGGAGCTGTTTGGGATTGCAAAGTCCAGGTCGAAAAAACAACAGGCGAGAGCTTTTCCACACCATGATTTATACGCTGGGGCTGGGCTGCGCATAGCTCATGTAGAGGAGCAGATTCCTGGTCTTTGGGCTTCCATTTAAGTCTCGAGGTGATCGCTGTGTTTCCTTCCACTGCTAAAAGAGCACCAACAAACACTTGCTGTACTTATTCCCATTTCCTTAAGGGATAGCAATCTCTTACGAGCGCAAGCTGTTCAAAACAAATCCTCACGTATACCGCAGTCATTCTTTTAAATTGTGTTGTACAACATCACATTACTTTATGATTGGTATCCTCCTATGAGCTGGTGATATATCCTCAGTTGACACAGCAATTTCAGAAGCAGAGTCTCAGGTCTTCATCTAATGGACAAGATATTATATTTTACAGAGCCACACCTCAAACGATCATCCAGTAAAAAATGAAATAATGTTTTCACTCAGGATAGATGTGAGGTAGACTGAATCAATCTATCTATCTATCTATCTATCTATCTATCTATCTATCTATCTATCTATCTATCTATCTATCTATCTATCTATCTATCTATCTATCTATCTATCTATCTATCTATCTATCTATCTATCTATGTCGAGCGTTGGAAATTACCCAGGACTGTTTGGGAATCGCTAACGAGGCGAAGTAAGAGGTCACTACCCATTTCTACTTAGGTGAAGGATGGCCCGAGTGTATGCCTACTGAACATCTAGTTGAAAAAGTTTTGTGACGTGTTTCTTTGCCATCCCAGAGAATTATGCCAAAATTTAAAATACTAGAACTCCATTTGTCTATATTAGGTCTCAATTATATATGCATAGTATTGGAGGTTATGTTGAACCCTCCCAAATAATAGTGCAAGCACACAACTGGTACAGAGTTCTGATTTCCTTTATACAATGTTGGTCAAACCGTTATATCTGCGTCATTGTTTGAGCAACAGAGTGACAGATGGTTGTCAACACTGATGGGGAAAACAGCAGACCAATGGGCCCTGAAGTCAAGGATAGAGTCAAGGACTCTGAAACATTCATCAGTCATGGAGCGAACTTCAGAAACATTACTGAGTGAGCATGCCTGAAACAGGTTTATTCTAGAATTAATGACATTGCTTTCCAGTACTAACCTTCTGAGTGGAATGAAAAAAAGGAACTCTCAAAGTGATTATGGTGGATTATTAGAGATGAATATTAATTTGTAGGAATTAGTAGTGGACCGGGACCTGAGGGGAAGTCTTATTTTAGAACGGAAATGTCTTAAAGCTGCATAAGGAATCCTATTTGTAATACATAATCTTATTATTATTCATGAATATGCTATGTGTTTTTGATCATACAAAGTAGTAGTCTTTCAGCCTCTGCGTCAGCAAGCTTTAATTTCACCTCACTGATCACATCATTTACAGTCATTACAGGAAGTTTTTTCTGAATCCTGGTCCTCAGAGCAGTTTCCCCAACTGTGTATTTCTGACCATCAAGCAAAGCAGTGCACACACACACACACATAGACAAGCACCCACTCTCTCTCACACACTCACACACACACGCGCACACAAACACACACACACAAGCACCCACTCTCTCTCACACATGCGCGCACACACACACACACACACAAGCACCCACTCTCTCTCACACACTCACACATGCGCACACACAAACACACACACAAGCACCCACGCTCTCTCACACACTCACACACACACGCACACACAAACACAAACACTCACACACACATGCACACACTCACTCTCTCTCACACACACACTTTCAGTGCCAATCTCTATTTAAGTCCTGAGCTGCACCCAGTATGTCGAGTAGAGAGTGAAAACATCTGCAGTATTAGTTCATGGCCACTTACTCCTCATCCTGCCTTTGATATCTGATCAGTGTGCCATCTTCCCACCCAGAGAAGTGCTGCGTATCAGCGACATGGTTTGGTGACATCACCCCAAAGGTTTAGCTGAAGTTCAGATGGCACGAGAATCTGAACCAATCATGGATAAAAAGTTGATGCCGAGCATCAGAAACAGAGCAGCCTTCAATCCATGTTATTGATTTTGGAGCAGTTATTCATTCAAGAGCCTAAATACACAAAGCTCATCAGGTCCTGGAGCTTTTTTCATAAAGCAGGATTACAGAGTTTGGTCAATAACAGCCCTTTTCAGGTGGGGTCCAGATTTTTATTCAGTGAGTGATATACCTTAGATTCTACAGAAACTCTGCCCTAGTTCTCAGCGGGGTGAACAAATGTAATTTGCTTTACCACTGTAAAGAGGAAAGGAAAAGAGAAGCAGAGGCACACAGAGGGAGAAACTACTGGTCAGCCTTGCCAGCTGACTTCATTAAGATACACACAGGGAAATGATGAGTAGTTTCCACGACAGGGACAGTTGGAGATCTATGATCGCCGACGCCAATTGGCATGGCACACAATGATGATGATTACGGTTTTGTGTCATTTACCGTTTTTTGCCAATATCGTACAGGTTATAATGGTGTGTACATACACCCGGCATCATATCACCCAATCAAAGCGTGTTTTGTTTTTTTTTCCATAGTTAAATTTCATAGAACAGAATAGAAAATGTTCACAACCATTTGACAGAGTGAATCCAGAAAAAAAAACCTCTGAACAACCAACATAGTTTTAAGGTTGTGGGGGTTAGCAAAAATAAAACAAAATAAAAATCACAAAAAATCCAGATTCAAATGACATTTTCTGTGAGAGTGTAAGTATAGTATCAGAAGCAATACACAGGAGGGTAGCCACACACAGGCGGGCCAAGTTGAGATGTGGCATCCCAGGGTTAAACCTTGTTTTGTCGCAAACATTGTATTGAACTGGCAGACTGGACCGGGAAATTCCAAATGGGGAACTCCATGCCATATCACCACTATGGAGTACAATTCAAAATCACAATTTCAAATCACAGGAAAATGTGTGTGAATTACTGTAATGCAGCTTATATAGACCATCACGCTTGCAGCCAATGCCACAGACCCTGTTCATTGAGTCACCTCATGCTTCCTGAGCCAGTTATATAAGTCACATATCTGAAAGGTCAAGTGTAAATGGGCCTAAGATGCATTTGGGCCAGATTTAAGTCTACTTTCTCTAAACACCGCAAGAGGAGAAAAGCGAAGGCGCATCGATGTCACTAACTTAAAACCGATTGTGGACCAATCATATTCGAAAATTATTCAAACAAAAGATTCAATAAATGGCAAGAGTAAATGGGGGTCATGGTTATTTCTGCGTGCACTTAGTTCTGCGTCTCCCTCTCTACTTCGCCCTCTGCTGTCATCTAGCGGTTATATAAAAAAATGCAGGGGAAAAGTTTATTTGCGGTAACTTTATGCGATAACATTCTGTTATGTAACGATCTCATATCAATCAGACTTTATATAAAGGAGCAGTTCCAATCCGGAGCAGATGGGTAACAACAAACCGTTTAAGGCATAAATAAATTACTTCTTGCACGTTTGCTTGCATCAACTAACTGCATGATGACAGCGTAAGGATGCAATCTTGCTTCAAGATTTTAAAACAATTTTATCTTCCATATTATTCACCTGTTTTATGGGTGCTGGCCTTCTCCTATGACATGTCTTTTAATAGCTAATTTACAGCAGTGCTACTTTATGTCCACTGTTTCTTAAAATTACCAAATGGTATACTTTAATTGCCATATAGCCGTAGACGGCCAAAAATTCAGATGGCTGATATTCAAGACTTAATTTTTTCTATTGACAATTTGACGCAAATAGCCACTTGCTAATCATAGAGCTGCATTTAATGCATTTAATTAGAGTGTCACATTTGCTATATCTTTTGCAATGCAGATTTCTGTGTTTTGTTGCCGTTTTCATTCAACTACTGCCTGTACATCATTCTCCTGGACTCCTTTATCTATGCCTAGCCTTCAGGACGATTCCATTCCATACATAGTATCTCTAATAGACCACAATATGCCTTTGGGCACCTTCCAGAAAATGCTTAGTCTTTGCTCGCCTGTGATTGGAGGGAGGAATCCTAAAGTGACCTGGATGAAAGATGGTGGACAAACCATGAACGGGGAACAGGGTGAGAGTGCGCAAGGCTCTGAAATTGATGCCCAAAGACTATCCTGTCTGGTCAAATTGACACAAGCACTCTACGCCAAAAGTCACAGAAAACTTTAATGATGGTTACGGGAGGAATGTGTCATAACACACAGGGCATCAAACTCTGTGAGGTATGGGGCTTTGCCTCTCCAGACCAGTCAGAGTAGCCATTCTAACCCTGTATCGTCCCCCAAAAGCGCCAAAAATGGGCAAGCAAGCGTCGGAATCTGACCTTGGAGCAGTTGGAAGAGGCTGAACTCTGATGAGTTCCATTTCTTTTCTGTCATGTGCATTGGCCAGATACATGTGCACTATTTACCTGGGGAAGAGGCAGCATCAGGATGCATTGTGAGAAGAAGACAAGCTGGTGGAGGGAGTGATATGGTCTGGAAAACATTTTGCTGGGAAAGCCTGTGACACCTCTCTAAATGTTCTATCAGGCCAGGCACAACCCTTTATGAAAAGAGTTCAAGGTGTTGCTCAGGTATAAGAAACTCCCCAGATTAAGCATATACGGGATGTTCCAGAACAAAAAGATCAAACTACCCTGTAACCCATTGGCCTTACGGAATATACTGCTAACATTGTGGTGACAGACACCACAGGCCACCTTCAGAGGTTTTATTGAGTCCATACCTCAGCAGGTCAGAGCTGTTTCTGCATCACCAGGTGGATCCACACAATATTAGGCAGGTGGTCATCATTTTTTGACTCATTGCTGAAAAAATTCTACTTATACTACAACTAGAAAAATTCAGAAATAGGAACGCATTTATGATTAATACATACTCTCGATAAATGCTTGTGTGCGTGTGTTGCAAAAAAAAAAAATTTTAAATGCCACATATACTACAACTACGGCTAATACATGCTCTCCATAAGTACTTGAAATACTTGTGGGTGCTGTGTGTGTGTCTGTGTCTTTGTGTGTGTGATTGTTTAATTAGTCATTCTTTATATGAAATATTCAGTTGCAAACGTACACATGTTCATATGCCGGTGACATTGCATTGGACCTGACTGACACAAAATGAGAAATATTTTCCCCAAAGACCGTCCATAGAAACTTCCCATTTGCAATGGAATAGAATAGAGAAAGCGAAAGGAAGTTCCGATTAAAAAGACTTCTGAACCCTCACACCATCATTCCCCTCTAGACGGGCTCCTCAGGATGAACATGAAAAGGCGTCTGATAAATAAATGCACTGTAACATCGCACATGTCACTGGAAAGTTCACTTTATTGAAGGGTGAAAGTGGAGGGCCTACCACAATCTAGTAAGAAACACAGCCCAGGGGTCTTCAGACCGTATCTCTCAGTATGCAACTTTAGCGCCATCTAACGCCGTTTTGGTGGAATAGCATCTACAAGGTACCATGACTGCTGATTTTTTATATGCAAGAGGCAATATATAATAAAGAATTACTATGGTCCTAATACCTTTAGATTTTGCTCAAATTGTCAAGAATGCAATATTCTAGGAAATGTGTTTTAGCCCTGGAGAACCCAAGACATCTTTTTTCCTCAAGAAAAATATTAACTTAGCATAAAGATTGACATCTGCTAATGTAGGGTAGGGGCTAATTAGGTGAGGTCAAATTTGACCCCGTGAGATCTCCAGGGTTAAAATATTCCAGGTTCACTAATTTCAATACCACTGCCACTGACCCTGCTAGACAAACCACATTAGCTCACTTACTCAAAATTTCAATGAGTTAGTAGAGGTTCAAGGGATTTTGAAATTAGCACTGTGGATGGAATTGAGTCTTTATGTGAACAGTAATTATTTATAACATTAACACTCCGCAAAGTAGTGTCTACACCATTAAATAACATCATGCGTTGCTGAATACCCCTCGACCCAGACAAGATTTCCTGCCTCAAGGTCGAAGCACGAAGGTCAAAAGGTGAAATCTAGCAAAAAACATGACGATACACATCTATGTGTTACAGTGAGTTACCATACAAAATTTGGTGAAGCTCCGATATTTAATTGACAAGTACTGACCCGTACAAATTTTCCAAGGTCAAGGACACAGCGCTAAGGTCAAAGGTCAAATCCAGCAAAAAGCCTGACATTGCACATCTATGGGTCATAGTGAGCTACCGTACCAAATTTGGTGAAGCTGCGATCATTAGTTGTCGGGTACTGGACCGGACAAAATCGTGGACGGACGACGGACGACGGAGGAGGGACGACAGACGGACACGCAGGTGACGACAATACCCCTCCGGCCAGAGTTGACCGAGGGCTAAAAACTGCTTTTCACCATTGGGAGCATGGTTTATTCAAACTTTAAGGGTAATAGGCTGCATTTATATGAAGCTGTTCTAGTCTTATGACACAGAGCTCAATACAATACATGCCTCACATTCACCATGATGGCGAATAGCCAGTATCTCTGTGTGTCATCAGCATCTCTGACTCTAGGAACTGGACGAGGAAAACAGCTGCATTAAGTCTATATGCAAATAAAACAGCCATACCTTCAGTTGTGGTAACAGCATAACACTAGCAAATAATCACTCACAAAAAAGTGGCAACTCTTTTTCGACATTGACGAGGAACTGACAATGAGCTCGGCTTCCATGGATGGGCTGAGGCTGTTAGCTGTGCTTTTAACTTAAAGGTCCCCTATTATGCTGATCCTTCTTTTAATACATACAAGTAATGTTATTATGTTGGATGTCCATACTCAACCTCTGCAAAGTTTCTAAACATAAGATACAGGGGTTTTGCCATAATTCACAAACGTGATTTCTTGAACGTGATTTCCTCTCTGAACAGCTCGTCCCAGATCTTCATGAGATTCAGGCAAAACCTGATGCCAGGTTGTTGCATCCAATCAGGACAGACCTGACCAGAGCCAATCATGGCGCTGGACCTGACCACCCTAGAATTTACACTGTCAGACACAAACAACTCTGTTGGGGTAATGCCTCGCACAGAACACCAATGTTGGGGTAATGCCTCACACAGAACACCAATGTTGGGGTAATGCCTCGCACAGAACACCAATGTTGGGGTAATGCCTCGCACAGAACACCAATGTTGGGGTAAAGCCTCAAATGGTGGCACATTTGTGGTGATAATGCCCACGCAATGGCGACGTTGTTGTGAGGGCAATGGCACGTCATACAAGGTTGGGGTTACACCTCACAGGTGGACACCATATGTTGAGGCAATTTGCCAAATCATATTACATTTGACTAACAAAAACATATGATATTGTAACATTAATATGAAATATTAACTTGAATACCTCGGGGCACCACCCTTCCTCAGTGAAGGGAAAACGATAGCCAATTAATAAAACCTCAGTCTCAATATCCACTATGCTATTAATGTGGAAATTAATTAATAATTAAATGAATAATTGTAACCAACTTACCAAATCAATAGCTATATTGAAGGATAGGGGAGTTATAGATAGAAGAGGCTGGCAATTTCATTCAGTCTTGTACAACATTAATAACCACAGCATATGTCTTTTAAGAATATTTATTTAAATTAAACAAATGAAACACACAATCTAAACTACACTAAACACTAACACTATATGTACAATGAAGGAGGTGTGTGTGTGTGTGTGGGTGTGGGTGTGGGTGAGAGAGAACAAAGGGATGATCTAAGGTGCGAGTGGAGGAGGCTTGCTGAACATGTGGAGTGGGGGAAGGCAACTCTACTGTAACAAAGACCAAGTCTTTGTAGCAAAGGAAAATTTCAAGAGTTTTAAAATCAGTTAATTGATTTAAAACGCTCAGTGTTGTTTGTGTGTGTGTATTGCCTTAAAATGAAGAGATATGCGTGTGCTTCGCACAGGAATGGTGCCGTGTTAGTCTACAGGAGGTTATTTACATGCAACGCCTTGTCTGCTACACATTAATACCATCCTGTCCGACTAAAACACAATCATAAAAACAATCACAGCAACTATCATTTTACAAATACACAAAGTCAGTTTTAGTCTTGAAAGAAGGTTCGAATGCCCAGTTGTTACCAGTCCTTAGATGAGGACGGAGGTTTGGTACTTGCTGCTTGGTGGAGGATCCAATTGTGGACGTTGCTGATCTGGCTGGAAAGAGTGGTTCTGTTGCTGTAAAAGGACTGTGTCTTCATCGTGGAAAAGCAGGGAGGCCGGCCGCTCCTCTATAGTAAGCTGTCGCTTCCAAGGCTTGCTCTACTCCTGGTTGCCTGGCGGATGCTTCAGCATAGCCACGGGTGAGGGAGGCTAAGAGGTGAGGGAGAAGTACCCCAGCCAGAACAGTCCCCAGGTGTCCAGGATTCTCACCAAGGGAGGGAGAGAGAGAGCCAAGAGAGAGTCCAGAGACAAGAGTCCAAGAGACAAGAGCCAAGAGAAGAGAAGAGATAAAATGGTTGACCACTGCCTTTATTTGCCTGGCCTGCTGGCAGGAGGGGCTTACAGGTAACAAGTGGTCATGGGAAATCCGGGGATCCATTTTGAATTTCCTCACATATGAAAGGCTTTACCCTGTGTGACCCCAACAACTCCAAACCATTTAACGTGTAGATTTATCTGTATGTCTCCCAAAGCTATTCGTACGTGGTTTTTTGAATGCGAAAAAAGCATAACTATTTTCTCTTCCAAAAAACTATGCTACCAGAAATCAGTGGGTAGCTTTTCTGTTTTCTGGTGGCAAACAGCCACACTCAAAGGGAACATTTGTTGTTCGTGCTCGGCATTTCACCAAATACAGCTTTGTCAATAAAGGATAAGTTGACACTGGATAAGCATCTCAGCTGCTTCGCAAACCTGGAGCAGTTGCATCGATCAAGCGCTCAGAGTCACAAGCTATAAGTAACAATATAAGAGCAAATAATGTAAGTGAAGCTAGCATGTAACAGGTGGCTAGTAGGACCACAAACGATAGTTAGCAATAACAACTGGCCTCAAATGCAGGCTTTGTAGAATAGAATAGAATCTGAAGATAAAGCCTGGATCAGTACCAAACTGTCCGTGACTCACAGACACGGAAGCAGTAAGTTTTACCATTTTGCGTTGCTTTATTGCATTAGCCTTCCTAATGTGATGGCCTGTTGAATGTGACTGTAGCACTGTGGCTAACATAGCTAAGTTACTGTTGCTAATGTTTGTGTCCTAAATATGCCTGTGTAAATAATATCAAGGAGACATTCAACAGGTGGTGTGTGAACATAAACCTCAATAGAAGCTAGCTTTTTACTCTTGTTTGTAATTTGGATGCATAGGACAACTGTTTACAGTAATGAAACTTACCATCTGCAAAACCTGTATTGCAGGGTAACGTTTGTCTCTGTGTTTATGATGACCGCTTGGTTACTGCCACACGTTAGTTCGCGTTCTGTGCTACTTGAAAAATGCTCCCGCTTAATTTATATGCAGTTATTCAGATTGGTATGCTTGCGTTACTTTAGTTAGCATCAAGGTGGTAGTTTCATCATAGCGTTACCTGACTACAGCCACTACAGTTGAAGCTAACCTGAGAGGTGTTGTGTGTGTCTGCAAAGTTGGGCTGATAAGGTGGCAGTTAGACCAGATGTAGGCTTTGCGGAGCTTAGAGTACGTGTTTGGGTTTGTTTACTGCTGCTGTGAAACGATCGATTTACTTATCCATGCCCGGAGTCAGCCAGGTACTTTGCCGTGGTGTGGGCTAGCTCTCTGATCCTACCGCGGTGAAAGCAATTTCGAAACGCACTATAACGTGTCTGGTATAAAAAGCGATTTCTCTGCATTTGCGGTGGCAGAATTTTATCCACCTTTGAAAATAGTTCTAGCTAATAAAAAGCCGTAAAAGAAGGGGAGGTCGAATATGGATTTCTGGTTGAAGTTATCGATTCGCTAGCTCCACATAAGCGATGCTTACACCGTTTATGTGTTTTGGCTACGGACTCATTTAGTAGCTTGGTGTCGGAATTAGTCGGTATATAACATGACTATATGACAGTAAAGCTACAATGACATGCACGCAAGGCGAGACAGTATTAGCAAAACTATTAAATTTCAACTTGCCACTCATTGACATCTTGCTGCAAACATTGCAGCAATACTTCAATTGCTTACTCCTCCCATTCGGGGTCAGATTCTGGATCAAAAAAGTATGGTCTTACAGCAATAGATGCTGCGAAGAGCTGTCCTGAAACACCCGCCATCTTGTTTTGCTAGTCTTTCGGGGCTGCACCCTCCCCCAGAATCAGAGCAGCCAGGCAGCCAATCAGCACAGCGCCTCATTAGCCTAGCCTCCCCGCCCACTCAAAACGGCTCATGTTTCAGGCTGGCACAGACGGGGTGAGCGGAGAGGTCTCACAAGGCCTGGACGTGTGTGGTTTTTTTTGTAATTGAATTCTTAACATTATTTTGAAGACCCAATGGACATATTTTTAACCAGTGGTCTTCAACGTCGTTCCTGGGGGCCTACTGTGTATGCTGGTTTTGTTCCAACCCAATGGTTCTCAGTTTCGGTCCTGGCGCCCCCCTGTGTATGCTGGTGCTTGTTCCAACCACAATTGCAATCTTAGGATTTTAACAAGCTGTTGATTTGTTTTAATTAGGTGCATTTATGCAAATATGGACATTGAGATATATTGTAAATATTGCCAGAGGGAAACAATTTAACCAAACATTTAATCAACAGAAATAATAAAGAGGTTCCTCATTGGTTAAACTCTTGACACACGGTGGCAAAACCCAACAATTTACTTGGCAAACAATGGAGTCACACCTGTTGTGTTTTCTGTTGATTTTATTTGGTTCAGGCAGGTTATTTGGGAAAAACTCAAAACATCTGTGTTCAGAAACCTAATTTGGAGCTTATTGACTTTCATAGAGTCTAATTTGATCAGTTTAAAAATGTTTTCACCAGAAAATCCTAGCAATATTGAAAATTAAGCACAATATGTTCAGAAGTTTTTATTCTTCATAGCAGAATGGATATGTCCATCCAAATGTGACTTAAGCTGCTAAATAACTACTCTAAACATGGAATGCTGCTAATTAAGACAAAGTAACAGCTTTCTAAAATCCTAGAATAGCAGTTGTGGCTGGAAAAAAACTTGCATACACAGGGGGGCACCAGGACCGAATTTGAGAACCACTGTTCCAACCGCAATTGTAATCGCAGGATATTAATGAGCTGTTAATGTTTTAATTAGGTTATTTTCATGTTTAGAGTTATTACTCTCTTTAGCCAAATGTTACAGAGAAACATCTATACGTGCCATGAAGAATAAAACACCCTAAAATTTGATGTGTTAATTTTTATACTGCAAGAAATTCTAAGTTATATAACATTTAAACCAGATTAAATGAAACACTGAGGAAATCAGTAAACCCTGGTGAACTGGTGAATTTAATTAGATTAACATAACACAAAGATGGTTTGACTCTTTACTATTTGCTTGTTGAATAAATTTGTCATGATGTGCAAATTAGTTTTCACAAATTAGGAGCCAACTACATCTTAAATTTGATTGGTTACATGGTTTTCTCTCATTTGATGCTGTTATTTCTGATACATTGCAATGTGGGTATAACATTTTTTATTCTTGTCTTTTATTCTTGATGGCAAACATAAATGTTTCTTTTAACTTGTGAGTTAAGAGGGCAAATAACTGCTCTAAACGTTAAATGCACTTAAGACAAATTAACAGCTTGTCAAAGTCCAGCATTTGCAGTTCTGGTTGGAACAAAAACCGGCATGCACAGTGGGTCCCCAGGAACGACATCGAAGACCACAATTTTAAACGACTAAATACAGCACAATATGGGACCTTTAACATGCAGGGTGAGAATAAAAAGAATCCAAAACTGCCGTCATAAAAAAAGTACATTAGAACAGTGCTGGTGGAATTATAATACAAAAAACATGGCAGCAGCTGTGCAATAGCCTGACTGATATGAACCAATGAATGAAATTCACCTTCTCAAAAAGGAATAACTTGGGGCTGCTACGCACATGAGCAGACGCACAAGCAGAAACACACATGTATGAACACACATTCAACTGCACTGTCTGCAGATGCACGTACCCACCAATGCACACACAAATTCACAAATATACAAACAGAAGCACACGCACACACAAGCAGACACATTCCTGAACAGGCACATGTCGAACCCAGTGAGAAATTCTCACATACAAGTCAAATTCTCCTTCGCTCACGAGTGATTGCACGAATCATGAGTAAAATTTGCACTGAAATTTCTCTCTGTCACTTACATAGATACTGAGATACACAATAAAATATGTGCGGACATCCGAGACAGACGTCAACCAGCCAATCAATGAAAAAAGTCAAAAACACTAATTTCAGAGCCAAGTTTAACAACAGATATATTATTTTTAATAAAATTGCTGGCATAAATGCAGAAAGAGGAATTGGAACTTGATTGATTCCACCACTGGACAGATTAAAGCATCAGTGGAAGTAAGACAATCATCATCATCATCTACAATCATCAAAAGGGAACGTTTGTCAGGCCAAATATGGAATCAAATTGAACGTCTGCCTCGAATAATCAAGAATGGAAACATTTTCATCAGTCTAAGCACCATATGAAAATATTTACCAATTAACTACATTCATTAGCCGAGCATGTCTTTGCATTCACATTTTTTAACTTTTTTTTTTTTTTTTTAATTTAGCGCCTACTGACACCCCCTCAGCCCCAGTGATCTCATTTTGTAAAAAAAAAAACAAAGAAAGAAAGAAAGAAATAATGCAGATTAAAGTGTCCTTAGCAACAAACGTTGTCTGGTAGTTCTGTGTTTTGGCCTTTGCTGGAAAAAGTGTCTTCCGGCCCTTTAAAAGTGAGTCATAGCATCACAATCCCGTCTCCAGAGCCAGAACTTCAAAAAGTCGTAATGAAAATACTTCCTTTTAAGGGAAACACCCTCATGCACAGAAAACTTAAACGATATCCCTTCTTTTTTTCAAGCCTCAGCTTTCTCCCAAAAAGGAATATTTCACACGCATGTTAGTTCGGGGCAGACTGCAGTGACCCAGATTTATCATCACTCAAAACAGGCTCCCCCCCAACATTTCGCTCCAGCTGATAGAGATCGAGTTTTCCTCCAGAAGCACTGTGTTTCATGTTTCTTCCTTTTCTTACACAGTTAAGCAAAATTTATTTCCTCCACATGAATCTGCCACGTAATGGAATCTCAATGTTCATCTCAGACAGCAGGAGAGAAGACTCACTCCTTTGCGGCAAGTTCAGGGATCTTTTGGCCTGTACACGTAAACAATGGAGCTCGGCAGCTGTTTACCAAGCTAGCTGTGGGAGACATGACATCTCAATGTGTTTTAAATATGCCAGCTCCACGAAGGCCTACCTGGCAACATACCAAGCCTTATGAATAGCTGTACCCTAGGAAAATGGCAATGGTTATTAAGTAAAGAATTCCTATACTCTCGAGAGTCATAAAATAAGCTTTATGACTCTCCTGGACTGAATCCATCTTAATTCTATTTGAGTAATGAAAGATCAGCAGCCTGTGCTTAGTTTGCCGTCCTCCCTTTATAAAGATCATGAAAACACTATTTGAATTTGAGTTGACTGCATCGCTTTGGCTTGTGATTCTTTTTAAATTACATGAATCGCATGTATAAAAGAACATTCGTGACTATCACCTCTTCAGCATGTCTTTACTTCAGCTGAATTCAGTGCATCCCAAAGGATTCAACGCAGTCAAGTATGTACTGATACCCATATGCCCTCCACTTCAAAAATACCTGGAATGATGATCACTAGGGGCAAAATGTCCAGTCTGTCATACTAATGCGAGTGTTCCATTCCAATTCAATGTGCATCCATGTTAACTCATTTGCAGAGAGATGACAATTCTAGTCATTTACTCCTGTCTGTTAACATAAAGACTTTACAATCATGCCATTTTATATTTGTAATGGTGCCACAGTAATATCAATAAATGAAATCAAATAATTACATAACTGGACATATTTCTCTCAGAATTATTTATTAATTATAGATTTATTACCAAAGGATTCCTGAAAAAGCTGAGTGCATTCAAGTAATCTGCATTTACAGACAGACACCCATGGAGGTGTGATTGAAAGACAACTGTAAAATGATGTCAAGCCTGTATTTAACCTGCGCTGAAAACTATGATGTTGGCACAAAAAGAGCCAAGTAATGAATCATTTCAAAAGGCTTAAACTCAGCTCAGTTCATTGCTGTAGAGGAATACGTTTTGAAATGGTTCATCTTGGAACAGCGCTTTTCAATAAAATAAATCCACTCTTATTCTTCTCTGGGGACGCTCCTGGATTTTACATGTTCAACCATTTGCCTCTAGATGGCACTGGTGAAACACCATTAAGCAGCTTAAATGCCCTGATCTTTTGGTCGCACTAAATGTGATGTTATCATTTTAAAAATCTATCCATTCATTCTCAAAACTGCTTATTCCTCATTAGGGTCACTCGGAGCAGCTGGAGCCAATCCTAACAGACTATAGGCAAAATGTAAGAACACACCCTGGACAGCTCAACAATCGATTGCAGGACTCACACCGCACTCTCACGCACTCATACCTATAGGCGATTTAGAGTCACCCATTCACCTGACATGTGTATTTTTGGACCAGAGGAAGAAACCGAAGTACCTGGAAGAAAGTCTATGCAATCATGGGGAGAAAATGCAAACTCCACACAGAGAGGCCCTTTACTGGATCTGAACCCACAAACACCTTTCTCTGGCTGAGGCAACAGCACAAGCTACAGCACAACCTTACCACTCATGGCTAGCATTACAAAGATTAACACTTAAAATCTACATTTCAAAAGAAGTGGAATATTATAAGAACGTCTTTTTCCTAATTGGATACCAAAAATATCTTCCCAATGTTTTTTCCAGAACTCAAACATTTTTACGATATTTGAAATTTGACTTTAAAAAGGGCAAATTAATTTTAATGGTAGCTTGCTGTCAATGGTGTGTCCCCAAAAATACACTGGACAGAACCAGATGTTGAGGAGAGCACCACATCACTTGCTCTCTCTCTGAGAGAGAGAGAGAGAGAGCGAGAGAGAGAGAGAGAGAGAGAGAGAGAGAGAGGAAACACACACACATTAAAATATATACGCGTGTCACAAAAGCAGAGGTAAAAGGAGAAAACAGACAGGCAAACTATGCAAACTGATCTGCATCCATGTCTGTGGCACTCAAAGTCCATTTGATCCTTCAGCCCTTATGATGTTACTCCAAGAGTTGACGCAATGGGGGAAATACAGGCCACTGACTGAGCACAAACACACACAGCAGAGCTAAGAGCATGGAATCTGGAGCTAAGGCATTATGATGTCATGTATTCCAGGATCACCATGGATACCTGCACACACCAGCCAAAGCTGACGAGCATCAAAGAGAGATGCTCTGACTACAGCAGCCTCTCAAACTGGGCTCATTCCAAAAGCACACTTGTCACACTCATCCTTTCTTTCATAACGACTGACCAAAAAACAGACAAGGGCCTGCTATTTAAGGAGATTCTAATCAATGAAACAAGTCTTCAATGAGTAAAGATGCAGGAGTCAGTAGGTTTTCAATGAGAAAACCTGAGAGCAGCCTTGTAGAAGTAGTTTTTTGTAATGCCCTATGTGTAAATGGCCAACCTGCGGATTCGCCCTTCTGCATCCATCGACCATACCTGTGACTGACACATTGCATCAAATTGACGTATGTAGGATCGATGGCATTTCCCTAATCCTCCTATCTTCAATTCACTAATCTTCGGTTCCTTTCCTCAGATATTTTCCTTCCTTCCTTCCCCTGAGGAGTGGAACTAACAGCAAGGAAAGAAGTCAAGAGAATGACGAAAGGACGTGGAAAATAAGCCATTACACACAGAGCGACCAGAGTTTGCAATGAAATATTATTCCAATCTGAAGTAATCTGGTGCAGATGTAGAGTGATTTATCCTCATTCTTCAACTGTTCGACCAACTGCAAACACAACAAAACACTCAAACACAACATCCCTCAGTGATCTGTGAAGACCAGTGTCGCCATATGGCAGAAGGGAGATCCGTGTCAGTCAGACTGGGACTGAATCAGCAGATCTGATCTTGAACCATAAAATGAAAAAAAAAAAAAACTATTGCCAGGGCATCTGCACCACTGGTGGAGAGAAGTAGGCTTAAAATAATTTGATCCTCTCATTTATTGTCTTGCACATCCAGTGTGCCCACATTTAGGAAGTTTTTCCAGAGCAGAATATTCCCATGTCTCAATTCTCTTGTGTACTCTTCCTTGATTCTGTCCCGAACAATTTCATACCCAAACCCCAAATGTTTCCTCACTCAATGGTCGGCTCAGTGTGTCTACAATCCCAGAAATCAGATGATCAGAATAATCATAACCCCAACATGCTTTCTTTCATCAGGAAATCAGATTCGCCCAAACCCCTGGATGCTTTCTTACTCAGCTGCTTGACCCACAACTTTGAGGTCACTTGGGGGTTACAGTTCAACACTCTACCAGAAAACTTACCGGTCTTCAACACTCAATGTTTTGTATGTTACAATGATTAATTTATCAAACTTAATCAACAACTTAACATTACCGAGGAGGGGGCTGTAGCCTATGGTAGACGCACAATTCACACTCGCTGGGATGCCCACCACTCTCCAGTTAGTCTCCATGTCTTTGGGCTGGGAGTAAACCCACTCAGAAACTGCAAGAACATGTGCACTAAATTCAGCATACAGTCTGACATGATCTTCTTGCTTTGAGTCAACTGTATAATCCAATGCTACATCGTACCGCCCACTACAACAGCGAAAGAATAAAAACATTTAGTATACCGCCGTTGGAAATGTTATTTATTCATGTGTCAAATACAGCATTTCGGGTCCATCAAGAGAGTTAAAAGTACTCCCCTCCCTTTTCCCTCACTGCGGCCTATCCTGCAACTCAACGGCAGCTGTTCGTTAATAAACAAAGACCGTTTCTCTTCACATCTGTCCGGCAGAATGTTTATGTTTTCCCGGAGATTGGAGGAGAACGATAACAGATCTCGGGGTGCCTCTCCCTGCGCAGCACACTATGGCCCTTGCACTGCTCTCCCTTTGCCAACGAAAACAGAGCGAGAACAGTTTTTCCACCTTCAGGCACATGCTTTTAAAGTGGGTAAAGAGTAACATTTCCAGGTTGACTTCCCCGGACAGACTCATTCAATAAGATCAACGAGTGTAGTCAAAGGCATGAGGTCGTCCGGTGCATGAGAATACTCGTCCATTTCAGAATGAGCTCCATTAATTTACTTGCGTACTTACTCAGTTTAAAATAGCCATGCAATACTGTAAGCGGCGCACGAAAATAGTAATTTACCTAAAACATAAAACACATATTTATGGACCATAATATCACAGGCGGCCCGAGCTGCAATTTCGGGGGGTCTGAGCGCTCAAAAACTTTTTTTTTTTTTTTGGGGGGGTGCAGAAGTCTGACCATATCTCCACTGTTTATTGCCGCTGATATTCACACTGATTGCATGATACCCTCGATAACTATGAATTACTGTCTTATTTAATCGTTGGCGACACAATATAATTCAGTAGCCCAAGTACAGTTATATATGCAGCAAAATAAGACTTTTAGTTACATTGGTTGGCTGAGTACCAAGTGAAAAGAAACATCGTGGACGGGCTGGGCAATTCCACTGTCGTTTATCTGAAAGTTATTTCATCACGGAATAAAAAAAAATCAAAAAGAAAATGACTCAAGTGGTATAACAAAATGGCAGAAGTTATATCGCAAGAAAAAGTTTTAGGTAATCAGAAAAAAATTGTAAAATATAATGGGCAGGACCTATTATCCCAACTCCATATGGGTAACAACCACAAGCAACAATAACTGTAAGTAAAATTGTAACGGTGGGACGAAAGCATCCCGTTAACTGTTCTAATATTCCAGTCTTACCTGGCAGACGATGAAAGGATGGTGTAACTCATTGCCCTGTCTTAAAGTGAAGCCCCAGGGCGCTCCTCCGTGCGCGGTAATGCAGAGATAATCCCCAGTACCCATGCTGGCGGACCTCATCTGCGGTCGCCAACCAGCAACTCTGTCATTAAGTTACTCGGAGTAGATCTGCGGTTTCTCAAGACTTAGCAGCGCGGGCGGCGCGGTTCGGTTTGCTGGAACGCAGTACCATTCACAATAAATGTGGCAGCAGCCCAGCCTGCCTGGTCACGTCACGTCTCTAGTCCAACCTCTACTTTCGCTCTTTATTCAGAGGCTTTAGCTTTATGCCTGAAGTCATTAAAAATCTATTTCTCAGCGGCGCTTGCTGCTTTCTTACATTTGAAACGCTGACTTTGGATAGCCGCGGCAGTATAAACGATTTACTTGCCTGTTTTTAACAATAAAAGTCGAACAAACTGTTTTTGCGCGTTACGCATTTACGCAAGTATTGCCAACATCATATAGTCAGGATTACTCTCTTGAATAACTACAGCCTAATAAAGTTTGACTATTCATCAAAAGCAAACAAGCATATAGCTGAAATTAAATAGATAACGAAAAAAAAAAAACCTGAAGACGTATAAAAGGTCACACATGCATCCCTCTGAGGGCGCTCCAGGCACATCATTGGTAGATCCAGGACACGTTGGGAAGGTTATGTCACCTAGCAAGCACACAATTTCCTTGGGACCCCCGAGATGAGCTGAGGGAAGTTTCTGGAGTGAGGGACATCTAGGCCCGTCCGCATCCGCCCCTGCGACCTTAAACTGGATAAGAATCAAAACAAAAGATGGATGGACACAAGCTCTTCGCAAATTTGCGTAATTTAATTGGTCGCGGAGCTGTACGGCATTAGGCAATCTATTTTAGTTTATATCAGAAACCGTGTCCTCTGCAGCAAAACTCTGCAGGTGGAAGTGCGCGGGAGATTCATATATCCATCCCGGTCACAGCTACATGGCACATTTTACCCAGAGTAGGGGTGTTTGCGGCTTTCTGGAAACCCACTGAACAATTCAACTGTTAAGACTCATAGAAACATTTCGGCATTCAAGTGAAACCCTGAAATATTTATCAACACAGGGTTTTACAGCAAACTTGGCCTCAGTAAGGGCAGGTAAACCCTCAGCTATCCTGGAGTCAACTTAATCTGTTCATGTTTCATGTTCTCTTCATATTTCTCAACTCTATTTACACCTCTGGATCTAAAGATTCCAGCTTTGGCTCGACAAGAATTTTGGGACTCATTTTCATTTACTACTCTTGCAATAAATGAGGCTCATTTTTACCCTGTGGAACGAAATTGTACAATTCAATTAAACACAGTGGGATACATGTACTACTTTTTAGCCAAACAGTTTCATTATGATCCTGTGCAAAGTGACAGAAAGACAAAGAAGATGGGGGATCTGAGATCCTGCATTGCAAACATCGGAAAAAGAGAGAAACTTGCGAGGCAAGAGATAAATGCTGGTCCCAACGGTCAGGGAGCTCAGAGGAAACCTGACTAAGGACAAGCATGTCCTCTACTGCATTTGTTTTGACTGTTTTCCAAAACCTCCAAAGCTGTTGCTCCTTGTGTTAAAAAGTTAAATACATGAATTGAGAGTACAGTGGAGTAGAGACTCTGCAGAATTCTGTACATGAAAGCTGCACTGCATAAAAAGCCAGCAGTGAGCCAGCACCACTATTCAGACTGCAGCGCATCCAAATAACATCGGTAAGTGTGCTGAGTACTTTGGCTGAACTTCCAGACTTTCCATTGCACAACTCAATTTTCTCAAATCAAAGCGCATCTGGCTATATCCTCTTCAGATAATTTGCCGTTGCGTGCCGGCCAGTAATGTTCAGACCGCGGACTTTGTGTTTTTCCTGGAGCACAGTTGCGTGTCTTTCTCCGGACCGTAACTATGACTGCAAAATACAGCTGAGGCCATCTTACAGTTGTCCATTTTGTGAATTTTGGCTCTAGTCCAGTCCCATTTCGCTCAAATTACCGCAGCTTGTGCGCAGCGATGCACTGTTACACGCAGCATACAAAGAGCTGCATTTTAGTTTCCACAAGGGCAAGTCAAGACAGTCAAATATTGAGGTACGTAAACATTTGTCATCAATATATTTGCCCTTTTAGACAAACATATAAAAAATGAGTCAAAGCAAATTCACATACTCCAAAATTAAGAGGGTAATTCCTGCACAATTTCAGGTCACCACACAGTTAATTTTTTGGTCAATGTTTTTGCTGGCCGTTTTTGAAGGAAACTAAACAACTGTTATGCAATTTCACAGAACGCATATACTTCTGCTACTAATAAATTCAATAAACATTTACAGGGAATTTTTATTGAAATTTTGGCGCATGGAGTTGTAAAAAAAAAGATTTTAGAGTACAGGCCTTTAATTCTCACGCCTTACTTCTGGTCAAGGATGAGAAGTTAAGACGTCAATAACGCAGAATAAATCATGTCTCCACTTTTCTGTAATTGAGTGTGTGCGTGTGTGTGTGTGTATGCGTGTGTGTGTGTGCGCACGCGCGCGCGCGCGTGTGTATGTAAAAAGCTATTAAACACACCTGTGGGCTAATATAACTGCTAATTTGCATCATCCCCATATTCCCTAGAGTACATTTTACTGTATAGACCATGCACATTATACAAGGTATGAATGACCCATGCAGTGCTATATGCCTGGCATCGATGAAGAGATGGCGTGCCTTTGTTTATCTCGTGAGTGTTTTGTATTTAGAACACACATTTGAGAAAACAATTCCCGCGAGTTTCTTGCATTGTTTTTCCAAAACAGCAGCCCAGTGTTGGATGCTGTAACGCTGTGATGCTGTCCGCTGACGTGCTAGGTACTCCAACTTATTTGCGCTTGCGCAAAGTCGATTGAGAATTGCACTATGGACATGAGTGAACCCGGTGCGGTGTTGGAGCTTTGACGTGGCAATCTCGCGTACCTGAACTCAGCTGTTCACTCTTCCACCGTTTCTGCTGCACAGGTAAGAGACGAGCTCCATAAATCACTGAACACTATTCCTGCGAGCGGTGGACTCAATTGCTGCATTTATTATTTGTTCGCCGCGGTTATTTAAACATTGTTGAAATATATGTCTACGTTTGTGCATGCGAACAGTTAAATAGGCAGCGAACGGTATTATTTCATCGGTTCAAAACAGAAACTTATTGTAACGGAGAATAAACTATTTGTCCGTATGGCAATATTGTTTTATGATATTCATAGAAAGTGTGTTTTTCAGGCGCATTTGACGTTCCCATATTGATACGGACGTTTTCGCGGTTAACGGTGTGTCTTTCTTGACGTGGCAAATTATTCCTGCTACTCACCTGCCATTTGTGTGAATCAGCCTATGCATCCTCGCGTGATTTTGCATACTCTTTACCAAGTGCTTAGTAAAGTCAAGGCCGTAATTTTAGCAGGGATGAAAGCGGAGACCGGTAAGGGAAGCATACAAGCAAAGCTGCAATCTTAACTTCAGTGCGTCTTATTAGCTTCGTCTATGTAAGCTCAAGAAAGAAAGAGTTCAAGAAAGAAATAATGAATGATTTTGTTAAGTATTTGAATGACATATATTCACGATCACACAAAGCATAGCTTGGATATACAGGTACATTACAGGTACATGTGGATTTATTTTACTGGCTGTTGTTACGACTGTTGCCATCTGGGGGAGAAAAGCGTGAAAACAAAAAGCCTGTCGGACACGTTGCATTAATTACGTTAGAAATACTGTTGAGGAACTCTTGGTCGGTTTTAGTTTTGAACCAATTTTTTGACATTTTGCCTTATAATATAATACGTTGCAGTAGGCTGTTCTCTGTTTTGTGTTTAAACCGATCCAAATAAAGTTATTGTTGTTGTTGTTGTTATTATTATTTCACCCGATATTCGTGGGAGAGAAGGACACTTACGAACTGTCAGTGCATTTGCATTTCTGCGCATGAAAAAGAAGAGAAAAAAAAAGAAAATCGGGTGCAGCTGGGGGACACGGTCATCTCAGAATCTGAGACCTCTCTCTTTCTATAGGCTATTTTTCCTGCTGAGATGAACCAATGAGCGGTGATTGTGCTGAATGCTGAAGAAAAGCTGCAGAATAAGCATTTTTTGCGGACTGTTGTTTTTTTTCCGGCGCCTTATCATTAGTCTGTCAAGTTCATCAGCACCTGTTACTTGAACGTGCTTACGGTATTTTACTTGAGTCGAACCAGCTACTATGATAGAAGGTTAGTTGTGTAATTTGGACTGTCTACGGAGTCAAGCTCAGAATTCCTTGCATTATTTAAAGATTAGAATTTATTTCTTTTATATAAATCATTTTCCGTAATTTGACATTTTGTCTATCGGCCTATTATTTATTTTAACCGCTGTTATTGCATTTGCGGGTTTGCTGTTAGGATTTACATTCGCAGCTCATCTGTTGGCCTAGTATGGCCACATTTGAATGTTTTTACATTGAAAAGTTTTCAAATGTAAAATTTTGGTTTCAGGCACTTACTCAAATTGCAGGCCCAAAAAACCAGGGGGATATTGGGCTATTTAACATATTCTTGCGTCTATTTGTCCTGAAGTATTCAATGGCTTAATCGGGAATGGCAACTCAAGATTTTAAACCTGCAATTACGTGACTGGTAGTTAATGGCTCAAATAGCTACTTTGCCATTCTGCAATGCACAGCACCCATTTGATCCCATGCAACAATGACATCAGTGATGTTGACTGTTCATGACTTTTTTCTTTCTTTTTTAAACATGTTGTATACCTAATTTTCATCAGCTATTTTTTTAGTGACCAAGTGGTGCAGTGGGTAGCTCTTTCACCTCTTGGGAGGAAGGTTGTTGGTACAAATCCAGCCCAGGGCTGTGAATTTTGAATGTTTTCCCCTTTCTTTGCATGGGTAATCTGCAGGTACTCCGGTTTCCTCCCACAGTCCAAAGCCAAGCATGTAAGGCTTACTGGAGACCCTAAATTTCCTTTAAATATGACAGTAGGATCCCTGCAATGGACAAGCAACCTGCATAGCCTGTATTTCTGCCTCTTGCCCATTGCATGTTGGGATAGACTCCAGCCCGGCCCTTGCAATCCCAACAGAGGCTGCGTTTGAATTGTCAGAAAATGATGTCCATTTTTTTCTATATACTGACTACTTTTCCTTGACCTCGATGGAAAATGTCATTAAGGTTAAGCAAAGATGACTTCAGAAGGACTTAGGAAAAGACAATTGCGCTAAGAGAATACGGCTGTGCTGACACTAGCCTACGTGATCATGTGTTCCTTCCAACTCTTGTTCTTTTGTTTTCCTGAATGGCTGGATAGATGATGCACCACTTTAGATATTGCTGCCACAAGCAATTGTAGGATGGCATTATTTCCTTTTTTTGTCATGGTTAGGTCCCGCCGGCATGAGGAAGCGAGCCGGCAGGCACAGGGACCATGTACCCAAAACTGAATTGAGGGACCCAAGTGCACAGGCTGAGTAAAATATAAATAAAGTTTAATAAAACTCATTAAACACCCAGGGGAACAGCAGCGATATCCAGGGCTCCAATGCAAATGGCCAGCAAACAATGAGCCAACAGAATACAGCTGCACTGCCAGTGTGGCAGTGCAGCTCTTAAATACACTCAAGTCACCTCCACCTCAACGAGCAGCAGCTGTAGCTCGTTGAGGTGGACTTGCAAACAGGAGAGGGGAGGGCCTGCAGGGCCAGACCATCACATTTTTTCGTAGAAGATAGTTCAGTGCACCCTATACTTACATGAGCTGTGTCACAATTACTGCGCATGCTCTCAATTTTGGAGAAACTAAATTCACTCAACTGCAAGTCAAAATTTAGAGGGAATTTTTCTTCTATGATTATTTGCAATTGCAACCAGCTTACATTCTTCATATCCCTTGGCGAAAGGTTACCCTCTTAAACCTGAATGAATGAATCAATAAACATCATAAATACAGCTGCTTTCATAACAGCAACATTGTCCTGCGGCATATCCATTTAAAGGGAAGAAACTTGGTGAAAAGCTCATGTTGACCATTTTTGCTTCAATCGAACACAATTCTAACTCCCAGCAAGTAAATAAGCAAGTAGCAAAACATAGGATAAAATCATATCAGTGCTCGATCGTTAGCATTTCTAGTGAGTTTGTGCAATACATACAATCAATACATCAAATGAAAGAGGAAAGCCCACCGAATCCAACAATATAAGCAATATCATTTTAAAGCGACACCACACTGAAAGAACAGTAGGTGCATACACTACATTCTACAGCGATGAGCAAATGATTTTTCTTTGGATATTTTGTCATAAAAATCTGTGTTTGAGGGTAAATCTGCTTGGCAATTGTTAGCCCAATGTGTTGGCGTGATATTGAAACTAGATCTCCCAGTCTCAATGTTTTTTCCCGTGGCACTGCTTTCACTGTGATCGGCTTGTGATGCTGTCAGTTTGACTTTACGGGTGGCCATTTGATTCTGTGGGCTCTGACGTTTCCAACGAGACCTCAACCTCTATAATTGCACAAACCTAGCCTGACAGAGCCTTGCGCTCCAGGTGCATCTAACTGAGAGTCCATGCACTATTACGCACATGAACTCAAAGAGCGCAACGCTATAAACGCTCGACTGGTTTATTTTTAGTATTTTCAGTATAATTCTCCTCTAAATATTCAATGGTCGTTTACAAAGTTGTTTTCTGACTGAGAATCCTTGCCCAGTAGGCGTGAATATTGAGAGAGCGCAACACAACAAGCGCTAAATGGAGGCGTGTGACGTGTTTTGTTGTCCCACTCTTCATATTTGCAATGAAGCAGGTGCAATGTAGTCCACTCAGCAAGTGTAGTGGTTAAGGCGATAGGCTATCATGGGGAGACCTGGGTTCAAACCTGAGTTAAGTGCAATTGATTTTTGAGCTGTGGAAGTATAGTTCTTGTATAACCAATTGCTGGGATGTTTGTTCTTTTCACTTTTTACCATTTTTACCATATCCTTGTAATTATAATTTTGTTTATTTGCTTGTTTTATTGAAAATAAATCCGCTCCAGTGGAGTCGAGCTTCATTTCCTTTGAATGTATTTTCTTTGAATGGGAAAACGTATACAGGACTAGCTGTAATATAAAAAAAAATAAAATAATACTGAAAAAAAAAAAGGGAATTAGCGGGTGAGATGATGGCGGGCAGTTTCGGCACATACGCGTTTACATGGCTGCACCCATACTAACTGACGTTTTTAATGTTTGCTGTTCTGCAGGCTTAATGAGCTCAACCTGTCTAATGAGAGGAGCCCAACAGTCAACCAATAAGCCATGAGTCAACCCGGTTATGTAGCCACACCCCCTTTCTCTCAAGCCCCTCCTGGAATTGGGGGATATCAGCCCGGTTTTGGAGCCCCCCCAGCTCAGGCGCTGTATGGGCATTATGGACCTCCACTGCCCCTCCCCAATGGACAGCTGGGTAAGGGAGCAGGCTTGCACTTGGGTTACACAGGGAGGTGGATGTTTGCATGTTTGCATCTGTTGTTAATGACGTCATTTCCATTTCTGCTTAATTTCTTGATGTCAACAAATGACAAGTGCTAGCTGAGTTTTGCGCACTAACGTGAACTGTTAAACTTTAATCTAACCTGAAAGTGAATCCAAAGTTGTGCTCACAGCTAATTGCCTAATTGAGGCAAGGATTATTTGTGGATGCATAAATCCACACTCAAACACACACACACACACACACACACACGCTTGATTTGCAGTCATTCCGTGCAGCCTTTCCCAAACCCTAATTCTATCCAAATTATGCCTAACCCCTAGTTTAACCCAACCCAACCAATTGGCCATAATTAAGGATCGACCGATATATTGGTTGGCCGATATATTAGGCCGATATTTGCAAATTTTTTTTTACTTGAATCGGCATTGGCCGATTCGCGCGTGGGTTCGCCGATGTATTTTTCCGTGGCATGATTTACAGACAGGCAGCCAGGGGCAGCTCTGTGTTGCCGGAAGACCCTGCAGCACATGCAGACACGTTACCCCTCCCCCACTGCCCCGTGGCTGCTTCAGAACAAGGCGTTTTAAAATTTCAATTAGCCTCTCACTGTTTCAACTTAGTTGAAATATTGCCTCCCACTTTGAAATAGGAAACATGAATGCCAAGTAACTGCCATGTAATACACGTGCTTGCAAACACAGTTAAGTTTGTGGGTCAGAAAAATGGGAATGTTGCTGAATGCTTCGTCTTTAAAAGTGCTTACCATTGTATTTAGGGAGCTGTTGATGTAGTTGTTGGCTTATAAGTACAGATGTTACGAACATCGGTTTAAGGATTAATTAATGTCAATGTTGTCAACTCAGTTCCATGGTGTTTGTACGAGTTTAATTCAGTGAACACCGGGCTGAGGTTAAATGCCTTTTTGTGTAGTGTGTGTATGTGCAGGGCTCGAAATTGCCACCTTTTACGCTGTGCGACCTTCGAATTAAAATAGTTGCACCTGTGCGACCGCTTTCCCCCCCCAATTAATCGCCTCTTTTCGGGTACATGTAGTAGTCAGAAGGCATGACAGCCGCCGCTGCAGCTTAAATAGAGATGGGCGTATGTCTCGGAGCAGTGCATGAATCTACTGGACATGCCGCAGCCGGGCACACCGGTATAAGAATGGAGCAGACCCAGTGTGTTCCCTCAAGCTGACAGGAACCATTCTGACCAATCAAAGGGGAGGTTGACGTCCTAAACCTCAGTACAGATTCTAGAATGGTTAATATTAGCCGTCAATCACTCCATTTCGCGAGACTGAGAGTTACTATTGTAGCTGCGAACAAGATTTGGACGGAAAATGAAACGAAGAGCAATGGAAGATTTTTATTTTTTTTGGTACCGTTAACGTTAAAAAAGTCGAGTCAGTATCAAAAGTTACTGAAACTGAGAATCATGTCGGTGATTTGGATGAAGACGGGCGAAATCAGTTGATTATTTTCACAAAGAGTTGCATCGAAATTTTGAATGGCTGAGGTGATAAGAAGGTGAATTGCATCATGTTCATTGTAAAGATAGTGGCCCAAATCTCGCTGGTAATATCGCGTTATCTACTAAGACCAAACACTTTAAACGTGAATGTCCTTCCAAACATGGAGAAAGCTCAAAACACAGAAAATACTGTGACAAATGTGCGGAGTGTTCTGTTAATAGTATCACGATGGTTCTGGAATGATCTCAGCAAAATATAAGATTTGCTAGCTTGTGGACACATTTGGGGTGGGGTGCACATTTTGTGAGCCTGGCCCATATACACCTACAAACCTCACTGCATTTGTGATTTTGCACGATGAAGGGTTAATGATGTTCTGATTGCTTTGACTCACTGTTACTTTACCGAGATGTTTGCATTCAGGTGTGTTGAAGTCACCGCCCTCATTGGCCTCTGCCGTCCCCCCACCCCCTGGTTCCGCCCAGTTCAGCCCTCACGGCCTTCAAAATGGCGGTCCCTCCCAGAGGTAATGTGGTGTGCAGCTGCTTGGAAGATGTGAATGTACGGCACGCTAGTATATTCAGTGGATGTGCTGCTTGTTTATCAGCGTAGCTTTCAGCTTTATCTTCTGCTAAATCTGCAGTCCCTGGTGGACAAAAATCAACTGAGTTGGGGACAGAAGGAGAGAAGTATGTATTTTTTGTAATGATTCAATATTATGCCAGAGTCTGCCAGAATGGGTTTAAATATCATATCAGTGTAGTTAATCAAAGCAAGCAACAGTAGTTTGGGTAGTAGCTAGCTGGCAGTCTTTTCTGGAGTGGCGTGTCAGGAAAGTTGGAGGAATTACTTCAGCAGTCTGTGGCTGTGGCTGTGTTATCCATACTTCTTACTGTATAAAGTCATTACACCTCCTACCATTTGATTCTTGATTTGCACAAACTTTTCTTTCTTTTTTCACACCCTCAGTTACCCTCCGCCCATCTCCTCTCCCTCTGCATCTCCGTATGGTTCACCTCCTCCAGCTTTGCCCTCTAGCCCTGCCTCCCCAGCACAGGCCACACCCCCTGCATATCAACTCACCAACCAGCAGATTAGCGGATACGGTAGTTTTTCTCCTCTCCTTTTCCCAAAAAAAAAACTCTGTCTAAATTTTGTAAAATTTATGCGTGCTGCCCACACTACTAGTGCACACAGATTCTCTAAAGTTTGGATGATGTACCATTTGAAGAGTTGGTTCGAAGTCGGTTTTCTTTGTTTTTCAGTTATGTCTATCATGAATAGTGATTAATAGCATGTTCAGGATTTAAGTTCAGTAAAGAGTGTATATTTTAATCGCATACATTGTTCCTCACACTTTACAAGGCCTATAACACACTTTGTGTTCCCTCAGTATATTAATGTGCACTGACTACTAATTTCATTTGGATGTAAAGTAGGCAGTTCACATATCCGGCATAAAGGAGTTGGGGGGGTTGATTTGGACAAAACCCTGTTCACTTTTTCCCTTTTTGTCTTTAGGTCTCGCCCCCTTCCCTGGCCCTCAGTTGCCCTCCAGCTCTGCCCCGCCTCCACCATTTTCCCCTCCCCCTCCTCCTATTGGACGTCCTGCTCCCATGTCTTCTGGAGCCCCTCCCCCTATGGGAATGCTGACGACACCTCCACCAATGGGAGGGCCCGGTCAGGTGACAAGCCCACCCCCTATGGGAGGTGGTGGATTCCCACTGCCACCTGGACCAATGGGGCCTCAGGGAGTCCCAATGCAGCCAGGTGATAACCAATCACTGTACATGTATCACACTGTTGGTGCTTGGCACACCTGAGAGAGCCATCCTGGGAGACGTTACCAATGTTTGCCCATATTAACCCCCCAAGTGAACAAATGGCAAATCAGTGATTTGTATCTGAGTTCTGAGTGGATTCCGGTATGGATCTGTGCAATTTTGTTACAACAGAGTCCTGTGTGGAATTTGAACCTGCAGTCCTGCAGTGTAAACCCTGCTCCTTTAGCAAGGCTAGCACTGTGACCGTAACGCCAGTGTTTTGTGGGAGAGGACATTTCCCAGCTCAATCTTAGGCTGGGTTTGCTCACCCACCCAACGTCAGTAGCTCCTCCCACTCCAAATTTCATTGGATGTTTGCCGGACTTCAGCCCATCCTGATTGTCGAATCCCTTGTGCGATTGATGTCACTGAACTTTGACACTTTTGGCTTGTCCTGAGGGCGTCTCCCCTCTCCCACTCACATGTCATGTGTAAAAATGCCTGTGTTCAGCCACGGTGGTAGTGCTTAGCTTTAACGTTAATGCAAAGTCAATCTAAACACATTATTGTATATTGATTGGAAAAAATCATGCTTCTTTTAATTGATAATGATTATTAATGAAACTTTAAGACAAACAAAGATTCAGGCCCAGCCGCGGTCTGACTGGTTCATATGTGGTCCTCATGTCCTCAAAGTAGATCATTTTTTGTGTGTTTTCCATTTTTATGCGGTGTTTTCAAAATATTTTTTCTTTGCCTCAATGTATGGCATCTTACAGAGAAAGTGAATGTTACCGTTCCTGTATGTTTCTCTAGTGGCAACGGTAGAAGTATTCGTAGTAGCAACAGCACTAGCAGTTTTTGACGTGAACATCACCCTGCTGATGCTCTCACGGTCTGTATTCAGTTTCGGCTTTCCTGTTTTTTTTTATTTATTTTTTTTCCTTTGGGTTTTTTTTTTTTTTTGCCTTTTTAGCATGAAAAATACATGTTTAATAAGATTCAGATTTGGTTCTCGACTTGGTCAACAGAACCAAAAAAAAAGTTTCGCTGGCCGGTGCATCAGGGTGGTCATGGTATGCAGTAATGCACATCGTAAAGCTCTCTTCCCACACTCTGTCATAGACGTGTAATTTTAGTGTGACGTGTGTTTGTGTGGTTGGGTTCAGGTCCATACGGGGGGCCGATGGCAGGACCTCAGCCTGGCTGCTCTGGAGCCCTGTCCTCCGGGCCCCAACAAAAGAAACTGGACCCCGACTCCATTCCCAGTGCGGTGAGTCTTCAGCAGTGTAGTGTGTGTCTGTGTGTCTCTGTGTGTGTGTGTGTGTGTGCGCACCAGCATTAGCGTTCTGTTTTTGCCACTGGAACTTTTCAACCTTCACATGACCTTTAAAAAAAAAAGGAAAATTCAGGAATAAAATATAAATCAACTTGCCAAGGAAATAATTACAGTTCCAGAAGCTCCCTCTTGTCAATGGGGCTTTTCAGTGCTATTTCAGTACTTCATTTGAGGCAGAATATGTTGTGATGTTTGATATTTTACATGATATGCTTGCTGATGTGTTTGCTAAACAGAGTCCTGGAAATACTCCATTTGGGTTGTAATGTCTCACAAAAAAAGAGACGTTATCTGTGGGAGTCAAACTGCAAAATATCCCCAAAAGGGATTGTTGTGCCATTTTTATGTTATATACACCAAGTACTTTAGCCACAATCACAGATGATGTGTCCTTTTCCTTTATACACCAGTTTGAGTGGAAAGAGAGGCCCCTAGCTGTCCACTGAGACCACAGCGATCTGTTAAAAATAAGAGGGGGAATGTTATGATGGGTTACCAGCGGACACGTTAGTGTGTTTGGTTCTGCTTTGACATTAGGGAAATTTGAACGCCTTTTACGGGAAAAGCAGAGAGGCATATGATTGTTAGTTAAGTATAGCAAAGCTATTGTTGGAAATGTCCTCTTTGGGTCATGAACAGGGACTTTGTTACTAAAACTAAAACTCTCACTCATAAACTCACCAGTGAGCACATCCTGTGTCCAGTTTTTATGATGTCACGCATGTAAGTGGTATAACGATTGCACTTTGATTTCACAAACACAGTCGTCATGGTTACAGTTCTCTCCTGTCCTTTTCCCAGACTCAGGTGATTGATGATGACCGCACCAAACGCGGAGGCCAGGTTTATACCACTAACCTGAGGGGTCAGGTGCCCCCATTGGTCACTACAGATTTTGTCGTTCAGGATCAAGGTAAGTTGTGTAAAAAGGAAATGACAAAACAAAAAATCAGTACCTCACAATAACATTATTGACACTTAAATAGACAGATATACTAACACGTAATTGACATATTTGTTAATTTACCAAGACATAAAGATTACCTATCATGATTTCTAAATTGAAATATTTGTCAGGGTTGTCAGATTGTGTCTGAAAAAAAATTGGAATAAAATGTAAATGTAATTAAATCCCACTTCTTTGTGACCTTTTTGCCTTGCTAATTCCTTTAAAAATCACCGACTCCGCCTCAAACTACAGAAAAGTCAAAAGCAACTATTTGTATCGGTTTTTCTTTTCTGAGGATCAAAGCTGCAAACATTCACAAACAAGTGAAACGAACATCTAAAACTCACAAGCAGTTCTTTATCTGTGGTTGGGTTATGAACACTGAATGACGTTTGATTTTTAATACTTTGGTCCTGTGATATTGTTTCAGGCAACGCCAGTCCCCGCTACATAAGATGCACCACCTACTCTTTTCCCTGCACTGCAGACCTGGCGAAGCAGAGCAAAGTGCCTCTGGCGGCCGTTATCAAACCGTTTGCTGCAGTCCCCAAAAATGAAGTGAGCATGTTTTCTGTCGTCGCTTATTTTCCAGAGCAACTCACCGGTGATTACTTGAGCTGGGGTCTGTCTCCCCTGCAGCATTCTGTGGTTAAGTGCCTTGCTCAAGGGGTCAATTAGCTGAACTGATTTTACTGGGCCTTTGGCCTCCAAGCCTGGAGTCATTGACCTTAGCCATTTGGCTACAGCCTCAAGACAGTTAGTACCTCTCAAGTACTTCACAAATTCAGAGTTTTCTTCCATTAATGCCTTCACTGAAATCAAATGCAGTGGCAGTGGTATCGTTTAACTTTTAACCAGCATTTTTGAAAGCATTTTTATTTAAAATGTTTTTCTTTTTAGGTTGCCGGCCGTAGGCCAGTAACCTATTGTCGTCACTTTGCGTCCAGTGGCCTCTGCGTCATCCGTTTAAAGCTGTATCTCTAAAACGGTCAGATGAATTTTTTTTTTTTTTTTTAATTTGGGGATGTGATTGAATCGGTCATCAAGTTTATGCCCGAGTAAAAATTTTTTTGATTCAACCGTTCGTTTTTGAATTGGCAGCCATATTTATGTCGAAAATGACCATTTTTGGCACTTGGGTGTAATTTTCTCAAACTGTCCGATGAATTTTTTTTTTTTTTTTTAATCGCAGCAATGGAATCAGTATTATGACCTGCTTCAGTGGTGTAAACAGCGTTTTGATTGAATCGCTTCTTCATAGCGCCACCTAGGCAACATGTCTGGACTTCGTCATTTTTGCGGGGTGTTTTGTGCTATAACTCTCTTAATATAGCATTTAGAGCTTAGGTGTGTACGAGGCTCTCGTAAGTAGTCAGGTATGCCGAACATTGTGAGTCAGTTACTTTTGACCTTGGGCCTCCAGGTCAAGGTCAAATGGCAAAATTGTGCTATAACTCTCTAAGTATAGCATTTAGAGCTTAGGTATGTATGAGGCACCTATATGCGATCGGGTATGTCGAACATTGAGTCAGTCACATTTGACCTTGGGCCTCAAGGTCAAGGCCAAATGTCAAAAATGTGCTATAACTTGCTTAATATGACATTTAGAACTTAGATATGTATGAGACACGTAAAGGGAATCATGTATTCCAAACATTCTCAGTCGTTCGAATTTCACCATGAGCCTCAAGGTCAAGGTCAAATGGAAAAAATGTGTTATAACAGCTTAATGTGGCATTTAGAGCTTAGGAATGTGTGAGGCACCTTTCAGCAATCATGTAAGCCAAACATTCTCGGCAAGTTGACATTGGGCATCAAATGGCAAAAATTGCTATAACTTGCTGAATATGGCAGTTAGAGCTCAGGTATGTTTGGGGCATCTATAGGAAACCATATATGCTGTACATTCTTAGGCAGTGAGTCAAATTTAATGTTGGGCCTCAAGGTCAAGGTTATATGACAAAAATGGCCCATATTTGTTTAATATTTGTAGAACTTAGGTATGTATTGGGCACTAATGGCAAATCATGTATGCTGGCTGTTTTCGACATATTGGATTTGACCTTGGGCAACAAGGTCCAAGGTCCAAAACAGCCTAAAAGTTGTTTAATGTTGGCTTTAGATCTTCGGTATGTATTGGATACTAATGACAAATCATGTATGCTGATCAAACACACCATATTTGATTTGACTTTGGTCTTTAAAGTCAAGGTCATGTGACAAAATCAATCTATTTCCTCGTTTAATAATGTCTTTAGAAATGAGTATGTATTTGGCACTAACCTACATATAATTTAAAAACCCATTTTTGGATGTTTGTTCCTATTGGCATCATGGAATAAAAGAATATTACTAATTAGACTCACTCGGTGGCAGTGTTGTGTTAAAAAAAAAAAAAAAAAAATTTTCTGAAAGCAGAGCAAGAATCAGAAGTGAATTGAGAAGATTGCGCACTTCACAAATTGACAGCAGACGACAGTGAAAGTTAAGGTCAGAAAAAAGCCTAATCGGATTTCATGATGTAGACTTCTTAAAGATGATATTTCTGCTAAATGGCAGAAATGTTGCTGTCTGTCACTCATGAAAAAGTGTGCCTGCTCAGTCGAGTTGCCCGATAATGGTAACTAAAACCCCTTTCTCACTGAGCTGCGTTGGCCTGCGGAAGTTTGCGGATGAAACAGTTCTCTTCTTTCGCAGAGAAGAATTGATTCTAAGAACCATGAATTGATTCGCAGTGGTACGAGACCATTCACCAACACCGCTGAAATTTGCGAAAAAATTAAACGGGTTTTATTTTTTTGCAGATGTCTGAGCTGGAGCTTTTTAACGCCAATATCGTGTAGACAACGTGTTGCTTTTGCAAGAATTTGTGTTGGCTTGCTGTTGAATCCACGGACTGATGCTAGTTACTTTTCTCCTGTTGGAGCTGTAACTGCCAGCAAGCTTCAGGGCCCTTGGCACTCTAGTTTTAAACTGATATTTCCTTGTCAATTAGCATAAATTTGTACACAATTTTAATTGCTCATTTCCCCCCTCAGAAAGTCAAAAAATTCATTAGTACACCTTACTTAAAGCCTGGGTGGTCCTTGAGGGGATATGCCATGTTATATACTCACCTGTGATGACAAACAAATTAAGTCAATGGACCAAGGTTAAAAAACGGGTAATTGGCAGAATATCCATTAACTCTTTTCATCGTCATCTCAATGCTAGCATGTAGCATGGAATCTCTCATAAAATGGCTGTGCAGAGTTCCCAGGTTTTTGTCTGGAGGGTGAGTGCTGTAAGCCAGAGGCCTTCTAAGGAAAATTCAGGCGGCTTTTCCGCGCAGAGCGTTGATTAGCGAAAGTGTCACATCAGAACAAAACAGAGTCGATGACAGAGGTTAAAACATTGTGACTGCCGGGACTGCATCTGAAAAACTGATTTCTTTCTTTTATCGACTGCTAATCCTTTTGCTGAAGCTGGTTTCTTAACAGAAAGCTGTTCTAGCAGTGAAGTAAAACATAATTTATTGCCCGCAATTTCTCTTTGTGAGTACAAATATCTAATGGTGCATTTCAACCACAGTGCGGAAATCACATTGACTAATAATCAGCATTGCTCATGGAAATTTAATTTATTTTTAATTTCCAGTGTTATCATGTTCTCCACGTAAGTTTGAACTGAAGGGCTGTGTTTGGACATGTATTTTAAACAGTTTCAGTTTATATCAGTTGGAGATTCCCCCTGAGTAAACGAATCTAATTATAAACTGTTTGACTATGTGAACCCTTTTCATCTGACTGCAGAGGGGCAATGAACATTGAATACACATGGAGAGCTGTACAGTTGTGAAGCTGTTTACATTGTATATAAATAATTTTAAACAGAGACATGAAGATGAGTGATTAAAATTTCAGCTTTTAGCTGTATCTCTTAATACATAAGCTGTTTGTCCCTCACGGTGCTGGTTGTGGTTGTAACAGTTACGGGTGAATGCCTGAAGTCTATTTTACCCTTGTGTACTTTTCAGAAGGGGGCTTTGCTTTTGAATTGAGTGGGTGCTTTTTGGAAGGGTTGTTGAAGAATAGGGGGGTTGTGTTTTTGGAAGGAGAGTTACTGCAGAACTGCGGAAGCTGTGGAATTGAGGGTGGCCTATGCATTTGTGAGAGGCCTGGTTTCCATTAACAGTGACAGGGTCTGTATGGTGATGATGGTGACAGGGCTCCTACACGTGCTGGAAATCTTTAAAAACGCTTGAATTTTAATGTGGTGTTTTCAAGGTTTGAAAAATGCTTGGATTTTGAATGAAGTGCTGGAAACTGCTTGAAAGTGTCATACGAGTTGCACAACTTTCAGAATGAATTGCTGTTTGGTGGAGTAGTACGATAAATATGTAATTTGCCTCTGGTGTAAGGTGCTGGAAAAACTTAAACGCTCTGTAAAATGCTTGAAAAGTGCGTGAATTTAACTTTGGCAGAGGTGTTGGAACCCTCAGGTGATTTCTGTGGGTACCTTGTATAAGTATAAGTGTGCATACCTGGTCACGAATCATGTATGATGTATTAAGATGATGTACCTCCTGCAAGCTGTTTTGGAAAACACAATTTGCAAACAAGTATAAAAATTAAATATATATATATATATATATATAAAAAAGAATATTTGCCTCTAATTTTTGGTGTCTGGTGTGTGTTTTTTCCTGCGTTTTTAAAAAGATAACTGACAGCAGTCTGAAGCTGAGCCATCTTCTATGATAAAGGAATGAGAATCAAGTCAGACCTGTTTTACTGTATTTGACAGTACATACATTATTATTGTCACATCCTGTTATGTAGACTGCTTTGGCAGTATTTGAGATGTAAACAGACTAGCGGATGTTTCATCGCTACTTGTCAAAGCCTTTTGTGTAGATATTTGAGGCATGACCGCAATACAATCAGGTTTATCGTCCTCTGAAATTTATAAATGCATGAGGCGTAACAAATCATGCAATGATTCTTTAAATTGCTAAGTGTGGTGAAGAGGAGTTTCTGCCATGAATATACCTGGTCTAAGCTGATCATTGGTGAGCCATTAAACTCAGTGCAATTATTTAACTCCTTTGCAGACTCCTCTATACCTGGTGGACTATGGTGAGTCTGGACCAATCAGATGCAATCGCTGCAAGGCCTACATGTGCCCATTCATGCAGTTCAGGGATGGGGGGCAGAGCTACCAGTGTGCCTTCTGCAGCTGTGTCAACGAAGGTGCGAGAAAATTCCGACCAGATGGGGCGCTTTCTTACAACGCAGGACTCCGTCACTTCTGCCCTCAAAACGTGTCACTGACTGGACAACATGGGTCTCCTGCCCTTTTTAAAGGGGTATCTCCAAGTTCACCCCAAAAACCTGTGCTCACAGCTGCAGGTCCAGCCTTAATGCTCTACCGCAGCTTGTGTTGTTTAGAGTTACACTGTACAATAACATGTCCTTTGTTAACCCTTAAAGTGCTAAATACAAATAGTGCTGCTGAATAATGTTAAGATATCAAATTCAAAGCAGTTGAAAACCTATCATGTGGCAACTTGTTTAAAAGAGCTCCCGCAGGGGAGCTCTTTAAAAAAAGTTGCCAAATAATAGGTTTTTAATAGCACATGATCGTTTAATTTATCATTTTTTGTATATTTCTGCGCTCCAAGGGTTAATTTGACTCAGCCTGTATGCGTTGAGCAAAGATTTGTATTTGCACCATGTTGGAGTTGATTGAATACAGAAAGTATAACAGCATTATACATTTTTGTGAAACCAAGATTTAATACAGAACGTATAACAGCGTTATACATTTATGTGCAACGTTTGGGAAGTATAACTTCATACTGGGTCTCGTGTTTGCCGTAATGCACATTTTTATGTACGCAAATTGAAATGATACATATATTTTGTATCATATGTAGGAATCCGATCTTTATTTTGAATGTTGTCACGGCTAAAGGATGCTGTAAGGTTGCACAGCTGTGTGACAATCCCAAGGACAGCGAAAATAAATGTTGCAGTCAGCAAAAGTTTTGGATTGACAATGCCACATAAATATAGGCAATGGGAATTCACCGTTCTTTACCATTTCTTATTATAGGTCATGATTTGATCTTGGTTGCTCTGTCGATAAATTGTTTGATTGTTAATCAGGCCAGCTTAAATAAAAAAAATTCTACTTTCCACCAAAATATCCTTTCCCGAGGTGCTTTCACCTCCTTCTGACTAAAGCAGATTGAGCAGGCAGTGATGTGCCTTCTCACCTAATTGGCTCTATTTTTTATTCAGAAAGAAGTTTCAAATAAAATTAAGACTAAAATACTCTCTGACATTTCATATATTGCTTTTCTCCGTGCTCGTTTTCCGCATTGTCAGATTCTTTTTCTTGTGCAAGTCTTGTACTTACTTGTGTTGGACAGATCTTTTTTCCCTTTTTTTAAACACAGTGCCAGCTTTTTATTTCCAACATCTGGACCACATCGGCCGACGGCTTGACTTCTTGGAGAGACCAGAGCTGTCTCTTGGATCCTATGAGTACGCCGCCACATTGGAGTACTGCAAGGTGGGTGTGGGATTACGATAACGCGTTTATCTGGTTATCAGGGGGTCGGGTTGCACATTAACAATGAGTTAGCCCATGTTTTGATAACTTGTCATGTTTAATGCTACATTTGACTATTTCCTCGCTGCTAATCCCCCCGTGACATTTTAAAAGAAAGGTTTAGCTTTCGGTGGATTCAGGCCAGTTTCTTTTGTGGGTAATGGACTGGTGATTACAGTTAGGATTATAGTGAATCGCAATACACTTTCCCCGAAACCCTTAAGGGAAAGACGAACTGGAAAAAAAGAAAAAAAAATCTGAGGTTTATGTGCTGCTGCGAAACATGGAACATTCGGCTGTTATGTGAATTGAAAAAGGAAAACTTTCCTCTCTGAAGGAGGAGAGGAAATGAGGTCGCTGAAGACATGCCTGCAAAACTCAAACACAAGATTAAATATTAGATTAGAACATTAGACTAAATATGAGCCTGAAGAAAGCTCGAGTCACCGTTCTTACATGTTGGAGTTGCTTTGCATTTTGTCATACTGACGGTAGATGCTTGTCTTGTGTCGGCACTCCTAATGTTAGGGAGGGTTTCTCCTCAATATGGCACTGATTTCAGAGCAGTTTGGTGGAGAAAGGATCGGGTCGCTCCTGGAGAGGTCAGATTGCACCACATTGTAGATGTAGGAGGGGATAGTTCTTGGCAGCTGAATCACATTTGTTGCCTGAGAGCTGGAAGAGGCTGAGCTCATGATTCAGATTGCCTCGCTTTCACCAGGTGGCCTACTCGTTCGCTCACTAAATGGCCACCTTTGGTGTGAACTGGACTTCCCAGGAGAGGGTGCATTCATTGTGTAACCGGCTTATTCCTGGGCTGTGTTCGGTTAGTCTTTTTTGCTTAGAAAAGTTCCTAACTCTTTGAAAATGACCCAGAAGTATTTACATGGGAGCCATGATAAGTTGGTTTGAATTCTCTAGATGTTCAGAAAAGGTGCTTCAGTGCTTCCTAACTTATCTCCTTTAGGATAGAGCATTCTAAACCATCCTTTACAAAAGAAAGGAGATAACGCCATCCCAAAATACTTTGCCGCAGCAATATTTAAAGCGACAACCATCCATCCGGCCAATCATGAAAACAAACAAACTTGACACGCAGCAGATGCATGATCACGCCACCTAGTGTAAGAGCATTTGGATTATCTTACCTGTGCAGTTTTCTTCCTAGGGCTTTGTGAATTCTTTCACACCTTTCCGTTACCTCATTATATTTTCCATTGATGTTAAAGAAAAGTGGTCAGGAATTGGGCGATAGGACATTTACTCATACATGTGGTCAAATTAGAGGCTCCAGTTAGCCTAGCCTGGGTGTATCAGGGCCAGAGTAGGACACAGGAGTGCTCGTGTTACTGTCTCAGTCCCTGATTGGCCTTTTCAGAATAAGAAGCTACCCAATCCGCCGGCTTTTATCTTCATGATTGACGTGTCCTACAGCAACGTCCAGAGTGGTCTGGTCAGCCTGTTGTGTGAAGAGCTGAAGACCCTGTTGCAGAACCTGCCCAGGTGAGGTACCCTCACACGCTGCGACACCTGTGTGTCTGTGGATCCTGCAGTGCCCTTTACTCTGCTGAACACCACATAACATCATTTAACACCGTACTGCACTACTTAATGTCGCACCGCATTTGCTTAACACTAAATACAGTGGGGCTGGGTGCCACAGAATAACAGAGGTATGTAGGGGTTTGGGCTGGGCAATATATCAGGATTACTGTAATGTTATGGCATAAGATAATGTTTTGGATTTAGATATCATCATATCATGATATAAGAAAAGTGTTCCCTGCTGTAAAAACCAGCACGGACCTGCACCGAAACACAACATATGCTGGTCATACTGAGCCCCTTGAATAAGGTCCAACAGAAGAGACAAGAACTTGTTTCCTCTTGTCTTATGATTGAAGGTTGAGTCGAAATATATGGAAGAAGGTCAGATTAATTACAGATGGTGATGACAATGTCACCCATTGCTTTTTCTGAGTGCAATCAGCATATTTTGTGTTTTGGTGCAGGTCCATGCTGGTTTTTTCAGCAGAGTTGTCTTATCAGGTTTTAAAGGCTGCATTACAGTAAAGGGATGCAGTTTCTGCACTTATTAGGCTATTGTAGCAGTTGCCGGTACCTGATTGGTCATCATATCTGCATTACGAATGACTGTTTATCAAAAAATATCATTGCATGAATGCTCTATTGAAGCACCCATATTTATCCCCACCATATTGCCGCAATATCGATTTTGTGGTTTTCGGTAAAAATATTGTGATCTTTGACTTTTCTCATATTTCTTAGCCCCACTAGGGGGTCTTAATTGTCCCTTAATTATACTAAAATGTCATGCTTGTCTTGTTAAGTTATCTGAGGAGGCTGTATGGTGTATTGTTTGGTACATATTGTCAAAGTGACAGAGTTTCAATGACCTGGATCCCTGCACTGTGAATGAAAGAAAGATTTGTGTTTAAACTAAGGTGCAGAGTGACAGACTTAATTTGAACATATACATGCATATCGAGTCAGCCATTTTGAACACTATCCAAACACTTGTGGACCTCCTTGCTGACCTTCTTTTTCGTAGTAGTTGCTTGGCTGTACTGGTGTTTTCAGGTCCATGGAGGTCAAAGTTGAGGTGCATTCTGCTTCCCGGGTGATATGATCATTTTGGGTGGCAGTACAGGAGGAGCCCCGTGGATATTCACTGTGCCGGGGTCTGACCCAGGTGTCCGTTAAACTCAATCGCACCTACTTAATTGAGTGCTCAGCTGGGCTGGATTAATGTGTCTTACGGGACCTGGCCATTAAAGCAGAGCTCTGTGGTAGCATGTGACTGGGAATCAGAGTGTGTGCGCCCTCATTGACCTCAGTGTCTTGTTTGGGGGCCTGAAACAGGGGGAGGGTGGTTAGTTCAGGTCTCAGGCTCTTGGGGGGTGGGGGGGACCCCCCAGTTGAAATAAGGCCTCTAAGCACGGAGCACAGTGCACTGTAACCAGCTCGTAGGATCTTGATGAGATAGTCCTGGAACACAGCCCAGTTCCTTATAAGGACATCACAGACATATGACTGGTGCCCATATAAGGGCATTCCATATGTACTGAGCACTTCATCTGGCTTTTCTCATCTGAAAGCACTCAGCCCTGCAAAAGCAATAAGTCAAAACTAACTTCTTCATTGGACGTTGGCTTTCAACTGAAGTGCCAGTGGACTCATGTTGTGTTACTGTGGTGAGCTGGGGTGGTTCGCACACATTCAGTTCAGCTAATTTTTGTCAGTTTTCTGTAAAACTCCTGTAGTCTGAGTGCGCCTGAGACACAAGCTTGTAATCGGGGAAATTCAGTGGAAAGTTTCATGGTGCCAGGAAGTCACTGTCAAGTTAGTTTTTCCTTTAGGCGTTGTGCAGGGAAGGCCTATGTTAAGTAGCTGAACTAATACAAAGCACATTTGGGCTCGCATTGTTTCTCCAAAGATCAGCAGAGTTTGGCCCCTTACATCAACCCGTAGTCTATTATCAAATTCCTAACCACTGTAGTCATTATATGAGGCCAATATTTCCTGATCTCTCGAGTTTCAGAGTATCCCATGAAAGAGAAACAAGACCTGTGGTTTTAGTCTCCTCTAATCTGAACCATTAATGTAAATCTGCCTCCTCTCTAACCTGCTGCTCTGATCTCAGACCAGTCTCCCCTGCCAATCTCCACTATGAGCAGAAGCACAAAAAATGATTCCAGATTAGCAATATTATGCCCAGAAGTTTTGAGAATAGGGGCATATATATCCGTGGCGGAGCCAGAACTGAACATTTGGCGTGCCCAGAACATCCCTTTTAACAATTAGTAGTCTTATCTTGTTCTCAATTATTTTCTAAATTAAGAGTACACTCACTCCGAAAACACTCCACGCTGTCAGGCGTTTTTATTACTCCAAGTTAAAGTAAGACGACAATCATTCATTTGGACCAGCACTTGGGTGCATTTAAATCAGCGTTATTCAAAATTGCATAAAGGCATTTAAAATGGTCTCCTATTTCATTGCAACAATTTAAACAATGATGAAGCGTAGGTTAGATCACCTGATGTGCCAGAAAGGCAGCGCAGAAGTTCCAGAGCAGTTTGTCTTTCGTAAAAGCATAGGCCTATTGACAGTAAATTATTTTTTGGTTCTGAGTTTACCCCATATTTCATCGATTCTGATTTGATTGCATGGGGAGAGAAGCCCTGTCTTCAATTTCCAATGGAGTGTAAATATGATTGGATGAGTTAAGAAAGGACAATGATTGAGAACTAGCCAGGACTAATTGTTGTTATCAAGGGAGGCTCGGTGGCCACTTTATTTCCAGGTCTGGCTAAGCCATGACTGTATATACCGTGCAAAATTCAGTTGGGTGGAAATCTTTTTATTTTCTGATCTAAATACTTTCCTATGTTAGAACTGAAAGTGTATTTATTTATTTAAATGATAAATGTATTATTTAAATAAAGTTGTGACTTTAGTCGTTGTTTGTCTCATAACTGAATATTGGGGCATTAACAGAGCTCAGACCTCTGTGAACATCCTGTTTTCTGCTCCACAAGGCTTAAATGGTCCCATGGGTTATAATACACAAATATAGACTCTCAAGCAAAGTATTCACATGCACACTACATTTTAAAGTAGTGCAAAGGAGGCTGCTCTTGCTAATACAAAATGTTTTCTCAATTGTTTCTGAATGTTCAGTCAGTATTGTCATGTTCCCGTTCTATTGTTGCATCATTGTGAGAATGTTTTCTGTTAGTTGGTACTGTTACTAAGCTGCCCTTCAGTAAGATTCCAGTTTGAGTTGATAGGAATTTAATCCTTAACTTTTGGATGAGAGTTCATGACGCCCTGGTGTTCTGTAATGACTGGGCTATTGGTCTGATAGAAGTTCCATTGCAGAGTCATTGCCCTTGAAAAATAAAAAGATTGTGAAATGATAACAAACTTTCCTAATGAGCTCCTGGCACAGGCTAATGCCAGTGTTTTGAGTAACTTACATTTTTTTGTTTGAAAATGCTGGGCTGAAGTTCACAGCTAGTCTGGGGAGATGTGAGCGAGCCAACATCAATTTACTTTAGCCAAAACAAAACTGAAGGAGAAACCGCCAGAAAGTGCTTGAGTTTTAATTCAAACAGTTTCTCCAGCCAAGCCCCAATTGTATGCATGACATTGATTTAGTATTATGACTCCAGAGTTGCAAGTTGTTTTAGCTAGAGATTGGAGGCACTGACAATAACATTTGGGAGAATGGACGTTGTTTGGGCTGGTTGCATGGATACCCTTTAGTTCCCAAACTCTCTTGACCTAATAATGCAGCTCTGCAGTTTCAATTACAGTTTTTACTTGTTCTGGTGCTTGTCTTGATTCCCATGCTCTGGAGATACGTCATTGTCCGCTTCTAGAACCCATGTCTGTGTCTCAGTATCTCATGTGACTTCACCAAACCATTAAACCTTTGATCATATAGAATGCTTACATTTTCCCTCAAATTCTAAGTGAGTTTGCAAGATTCCTGTTTTCCCCAGTGGTGACACTTGCATCTTCTTTTGAATGTTTGGTTTAAGGTGCATGCAGAATATAATCGAAAAGTATAAATCAATAAAAAAAGCTACCTTTCATCCTTGACAACAAAATGCCGAAATGACACTCTCCATCGGTCAAAAGTTTGGAAAAACGTTGCCGCCTTAGTTCTTTTTAAAGACATTCATCGTGATGATGAAATTGGAATCTATACTGGCACTGAGGGGTTCCCTAGAGCGGACCCCACTTCCGTTCAAACAATGAATGCACCTTTACTTGAGCTTCAGCTCAATCTAACTCGAAAGTTATAATTAAGCTGGAACGACCAACTATGGTAAATTAATTATTTTCCATGCTTTGCGTTCAATGGAATAAAGGTCATATTTCATATACTCACCTGTCAAAAAGCAGACAAGTAACCAAAGAGTCCCTTCTTGCACACCGGTTAATGTGTTCGCCTGTATTGATACTGGTATTAGAGCTTGTCTCGTCATCTTTCTCGCTTCTCTTGCTGATGCTGCCTTGTAAACTTTCACTTTTTTAGAGGGTCCTGGTCCATGTATACTATGACTTGACTCTGAAATCAACTATTTTTGTGTTAACCCCATCAGTACTCTAGAAGCTTGGTATCACGTGACCCCAGTCATTTCAGTGAAGCCATGACCGTTTGGCACCACAAATTATCGTTTGGGTCAAAATATACGTTTTTCTTTCAATTTTTAATACGTTCACTTATAGATGGAGCATATTATATAACTGTCCTTTTGTTGGGGATGAACAGCATCTTTTTTTTTTTTTATGTTGGCGGTGTGGGAGGTATGGTATCGGGCTCCGTCCGTGCACGTGTGTGTGTGCATCCGTCAACATATCAACAATTTCTGTTACAGGCTCCTAATTTTTTTTACTGGACATGTATCTCATGAAGGCCGACAAACAATGTGCCTAAAAGTGACATTTGCCTATTTTTTTAAAGGTCACTAGCCTCAAAATATCACCAAAAACTTTGACAATTCGCTTTATCTCATCAACTATTTCAGTTGATTTTTGCGGTGTTCAGCCCCTCAGTGATTTGATGTTCCCGATTTGTCAGGTTGTCTGGGAGTGTGTCAATTCCTGCTACAAAGCACCTTCAGAAATCTTCCATCCCTGGGCATATGGGAAATGGGGTTTCCTCCAGAATAAAGCTCATTTCCTGGGAAAAGCTTACCACAGCGTTTGTTGACACCAGCTTTCCAATTCAGAGCGATGCAATTCACAGCATTTGGCTGAAGTCCCCAGCCTGAAGACAAACATCAGACCTTCAGTTCTTTTTCCTACTAGAGCTGGCTTCACAGTGTGAGGCAACAGGGACCGAAACATTGCTAGAGTGTATTAATGTGAACTCAAGAATGAAAACACTCCTTCCTACTGCTGTCATTCTTCTTCCGGTATGGTCATCAGGCTCTACACAAAATATAGTGTACAGCAGTAATGTGTTTTCCTCTGTGAACATGCCTGGTAGATTGAAGTTCTTTGGCAAATCGTTATTTTGTGTTTGGGTTCCAGCTTTGAGTTGGGCGCTGTTCCTCACAGCAGGATTTTTGACTTTGCTGTGAAAATGCTCTTAATAAAAAGTGGGACCCCCCTGAAACTGGAATATGAAAGTTACAGTTTTTTGCCATTTTTAAGTGAAAATGGCTCTACTTGAAAATCTGCAGCACAGTTATCCTGGAGATTTGGACTCTTAGATTGAAGTTGCATGTTTTGGTAACTGAATTGCTGCATGTGACGAAGTGTGCTTGAAATTTAGGCCTATACAACTGGTTACTAAGTGGTCCTGGAGAACTACCATTCTGTAGGTTTTTGCTCCAACCCTAATATGGCACACCCATTCAACTGCTAGAGATCTGGTTGAGCAGATGACTTGCAGTTGGGCCAAACTGGGGTTGAACTGAAAATCTTCAGGATGGTAGATCTCCAGGAACAGGGTTGGTTACCACTGGCTTACCCTGCCTTATGGGTGAAAAATCGAGGTTTTGTTTATCAGCGTACCACTTAGGTCAGGAGGTAGAATTAATTATGTGAAACAAAGTGGCTCATTGCGTGAGTGAAGCCAGCATGTGAGCAAACTTTAACTTTTGGGTCAATGGGCTCAACCTTTGATGGTCGTTTCTCACTCTGTTTGCAGGGAGGAGGGGGCGGAGAGCTCAGGAGTCAGGGTGGGCTTTGTCACCTATGATCAGATGCTACACTTCTACAATGTGAATAGCAGCCTGACCCAGCCACAGATGATGGTGGTGTCCGACGTGACCGAGACCTTCCTGCCTCTGCTCGACGGCTTCCTGGTCAACTTCCAGGAGTCTCAATCTGTCATCAATAAGTAAGCACACGAATCCCATGATGCAATGGTGATATTGTCCTACATCAGTGCTTCGCAACCTTCTTCCTGGAGATATGTGGTCCTGTAGGTTTTCACTATAGCCCTAGGGATTCACTACTATTGCCAGAGGTCTTGTTGAGCTGTTTATTATTGGAGTAAGTTGTGCCAAATTAGGGCTGTAATGAGACTGGCAGGGTGGTAGATCTCCAGGAACAGGACTGGGAACCCAAGCGCATAATCAGGATGGAAGGTGGGTGGGTGGATTTTTGCGCTTGCTTCCTTAGAGCAGGGATCCTCAAATCTGGACCTGGAATCTGAAACCAGCCCTGGTTTTCTTTCCTCCCAGGTTATTAACTAAACAGTTGGCACTTCTGATTGGCTAGACTGACTTCACACCTGACTCCCTGGCAAAGAGAGGGCGGAAAACCAGGGCTGCATTTGAATAGTGAAGAAATTACATCCTGTTGTCTAATTCCTATCCACATTTCTTTAAACTCTATGGAAAATGTCATGAGGTAAAGGAAATGTGTTAGGAGGAATTTGTAAGGGCTTAGAAAGACAAATGCACTAATACGAGAATCCAAATGCACTAAGACTAGGCAAAGTGATCATGCGTCTTTCGTCTGTCATGTTCATTTGTTTTCGTGGTTGGTTGGATGGACAGATGTCACTTTACCTATTGCTGCTGCACAGATTTGCAGCACGGTGGCACAGTGGTTAGCATTGCTGCCTCACAGCAAGAAGGTTGTGGGTTCGAATCCGGCCTGGGGCCTTTCTGTGTGGAGTTTGCATGTTCTCCCCGTGTTGCGTGGGTTTTCGCCGGGTACTCCAGTCCAAAGACATGCATGTCAGGCTAACTGGAGACACTAAATTGTCCATAGGTATGAGTGTGAGAGTCATGAGGTAAAGGAAATGTGTTAGGAGGAATTTGTAAGGGCTTAGAAAGACAAATGCACTAATACGAGAATCCAAATGCACTAAGACTAGGCAAAGTGATCATGCGTCTTTCGTCTGTCATGTTCATTTGTTTTCGTGGTTGGTTGGATGGATGTGCATGGTGTGTGCGCCCTGCAATGGATTGGCAAGCTGTTCAGGGTGGGTCCCTGCCTTTGCCCGTAGTCAGCTGGGATAGGCTCCAGCTCTCCCCGTGACCCTAGAGACGAACAAGCGGGTATAGAAAATGGATGGATGGATGGTTTAAGCATACCCTACACTTAGGGTGTTAAGTTAGGAAGCATTAAGCACCTTTCCTTTGCATTTGGAGAATTCAAACACCCTTATCCTCCCTGCCATGTAAATAATTCTGGGTCATTCTCTTGGAGTTAGAAACTTTTCTACGCAAACACACACACACACAGAAAAAACTATTCGAACGCAGCCCAGTAGTTCTCTGAGCTCAAGGATTATGATTTGAGGAACTCATTATAGTTCTCCAAGGAACGCTTTGTAGATGTCAAGCAAATCCTGTTGCACAAAAACATTTTGTTACTGTAGACAGGGTTTTTTCATTGAAGACCGGGTCTCTTTTGTAATATTGTTTTATGAGGGTGTACACCCTTATCAGAATATGTAGCATCTGCATATCAGTTAGAAATGACTGTGGTCAGGATGGAGTCAACTGTGTCCTGTACTTTAATGCTGGTATGCAGCATTTTTCAGCACACCATTAATTCCTGGATGTGCAATACAAACAGCTGGCTTCACATGCACAGATTAAAGGAGAAGACAGCACTTCGGCAAAGTATGTTTCAGCAGAAAGTAGAATACTTGAAGTGTCTAAAACGCATATTTTAATTTGGTAATAATCCAGTGCGACACATTTTTAAACCAGCGAGTCCTCAAATTGGCTTCAATTTCAGGGGGCAGACATTTTTACTTGGGAAAGCTTCTGATTTTGAATTTGATCTTCGGAAACCTCACCTTTTTAATTGCTTACTAACCTACACCTCTCGCTGTTTACATCTCCCTATTAGCTACAGTTGCTGTGAGTAATTGGTAAAAACCGACGACAGTCTAATTTACTTTTCATAGCATTGTTATGCATTGCACCACAAAATAATAACAACATAAAATATCAATATGGCTTTATAATTTCAGTGCTCATTAAGCAGCACAAATAGTTTGCGAAGCTGCGAGAATCTTTTCTATATTCTTAATGTTGTCACGGCTAAAGTGCGCTGTAAGGCAAGTTACACAGCAGTGTGACAATCCTAAGGATGGCAAAAATAAATGCTGTAAAGTCAGCAAAAGTTTTGGATTGACAGTGCCATATCAATTATATGAATGTAGGGAATAGGAATTCACCTTTTGATTATCATTTCTAATTATAAGTCATGTATTTGTCTTGGTCGTTCAGTCGATAAATTGTTTGATTTTTAATCAGGCCAACTGGCAGTCAAGCCATAAAGGGGGAGCTTACTGAAGGCCCTCTGAACAGCTCCATGGCCCAGCTGAAAGGAAAGATTACAACTGATGGCACGAAAGAGAATAACTGACACCACAAGCACCTCGGCACTGGCTCATGTACACTCTCCCACTATATAGGGCGCTATATAGTGAAGGTTCTACATTGAAAACAATATAAAGGGAGTGAGTGAGCGAGCAGACAAGTGTGCATTCCGAAAGCAGTCTTAGATTCCCCAATTAAAAATGTCTACCCCCTGATATTGACGCTGAGTTGAAGACTTGCCAGTTTTAAAATGCATCACAATGGATCATTACCAAATTAAAATGTATAAAACTATGGGTTTTAGACACTTCAAGAATTCTACTTTCCGCTGAAATATACTTTGAGGGGTGGTCTTCTCCTTTAATCTTAATCCTGGACTAAATTGACTTCTGCATTACTCTCGAAGAAGGCATTACCTATGTGTTTGTGAAACTAGCCCTTCGTCTTATTTTGCAAACCTTTGACCAGGAACACAAATTTGATTTTCAGAAAAAAATGGCATCAAGATGACTTCATTTGTATTTACTCGTACATGTCATTGAAATTTCTACACCAACTTCAAACAGACCAGCTTAATCCTCACGAACTCAAGCCTGTATGCTGCACTGACCCACAGTACTCCTGAATGCATTATAGTCGAACTCTTCTTCTGTCAAATATCCTGACTGTACTGTGCTCTGTCTCACCTCAGTCTGCTGGACCAGATTCCTGACATGTTTGCCGACACTAGCGTGAGTGAGACCATTTTCGCCCCTGTCATTCGGGCAGGCATCAATGCTCTGAAGGTGAGGGGTTTTTTTTTTTTTAACAAAAACCTAAATGTTCTGCTGCTTAGAAATGGAGGTTTAGACATTTTATACCCATTAGTACGGTGGTTGGGAAGTTCAAAACAAAATTATAACGTGTGAAACACTTTTACAAACTTGAAACAAATTTACATTTTAGATAACATTTTTGCATTTTAAGAAAACAAAATTACATTGGCAAAACACTTCTACAAAGGACAATACAAATTTACATTTTAGAAAACAAATTTACAAGATGTGAAACACTTTCTCCAACTCTGAGACAGATTTACAAATGTCGTAACACTTTTCCAAGTCCGGAAACAAATTTACAAATTTATGCAGTGATGTCTGTTGCTAGTGAACTGTTGGGAGGGTGGCAGATTTTTCCTGGCGCTCTGGAAGGTTCTGTTTGAAATTGGAGCTGGACTTGCGAGAGCCCATACCTCCACCAGCATAGCTGGATTTGAACTTTGGCCTATATCTTAGCTGTACTTTGGCCTAGATATGCCAATATTTAATCTCTTATTCCTCTTGTGCTACTCTAAAATCATGCAAAGTTTGGTTAAAATCTATTGAGCCATTTTTTGAGATATTCTGCTAACAGACAGACGAACAAATAAATAAATGACTCCTGCCTAGCGGGACCGTTGTCAAAATCATCTGGTCTCTGACTCGAGACTTCATATCTCTGCCAGCATAGCTGGATTTGTACTTTGGCCTTTATCTCAGCTGTATTTGATCTCCGCCAGCTATATCTCAGCTGTACTTTGGCCTAGATGTGCCTACATTTAATTACTAGTTCTTCTTGAGCTACTGTAACATCCTGCAAAATTTGGTTTAAATCTATGCAGCCATTTTTTAGATATCCTGTTGACAGACAGACAGACGAGTAACAGAACGAATAAACAAACGGAAGCAAAAACATAACCTCCTGGTGGAGGTAAAAATGAGCATGAGATTTAATTACAGAATGTCTGCTTTGATTGTTGGGTCTTTGCCTCTGAATCGTGTGAATCATGTTGAAAGTCAAGCACTTTTTTACATGGTTTATCTGTCGGAATAGTTATGGAACTGCACTGTATTGCGCCAGTAAGCTGTACTTTGTAATTGAATTGTCACGGCAGATTTTCACCGCACTATTGGCCCCCTGCTGTCTCCGCTCCACAGGCAGCGGAGTGCAGCGGGAAGCTACTCATCTTCCACTCCTCAATGCCGACAGCCGAAGCCCCGGGTAAACTGAAGAATCGAGATGACAGGAAGCTGATCAACACTGACAAAGAGAAGGTGGGTCACCCAACAGGAAGCGGTGAGAGATTGCCAAGCGTCCTCATTTTAATGTATTGTGGGTAAGCGCTTTGCTCACCGATGGGCCAAGAAAATGTTCTCAGCGTTTGTCACTGCCGTGCTTCTCAAAGACCATGGATATGTGGTGGTAAGAGAATGAGATCATCCGTCATTTGTTAATTTACCCATCAGATTAAACAATTAACAAGCTTATGGTGGGATTAAAGGAATGTTTTCAACGAAACAAGTGATTAGGCGGTTGTTCTAATTGAAATGCTCTTAATGCGCGCACGCACGCGCTGACGTGTTAGTAAACTTAGACATTGTATTGACTCTCATTCTGTACAACCTTTCCCGAACTTTAACCACACCGAGTTATCCCTAACCTACACCCTAACTTTACTTAACCTGGGCTGTAACCTTTACTCTGACCTTAATCAAATAGCTGTAATCCTATTTGTCCTCAGAAACCCAAATGTCCTCTCAACATTTGTGCTTTCTCAAGAACTGGTTCTCACAAGTGTAGCTATACTAGCCCACACACTTGCTTGCTCACTCACTCACACACTCACTCACTCGCATGCATAGACACGCACGCACGCACACACACACACACACACACACTTAATTACAGAAAAGTGCAGACATGATTTATTCTGTGTTATTGAGGTCTCTCTCTCTCTCTCTCTCTCAGTAAAGCTCCGTTTCTCATTTGTTTGCAGACACTGTTTCAGCCTCAGAAGGGGGTCTATGATCAGCTGGTGCAGGACTGCGTTTCCATTGGCTGCTGTGTAGACCTTTTCCTGTTCCCCAGCCAATACACTGATGTGGCCACAATGGGCTCAGTCTCCATGCACACTGGAGGGTCTGTTTACAAGTACAGCAACTTTCAGGTACAAACAAGAGCCAAACTTTGGAGAAGAGAGACACTCTCTAGGTTCAGAAAGTGAAATCCACTATACGAGAGATTCACTGACCCGAAGGTGATGTAATGTTATTGTTAAATGATATGATCCGTGTTTTTTATGATGTATATTATCCCATATTTGAATATCATGTGTTTATACTTTAAGGTGTTTTTGTTTTTGTAATGGCAGAGTAGTTGTATGTAATAATGGGTATGTTTTTAGCAATATATATAGCACACGTTGGGCCTTGTGCCCCGTTGTGCCCTGTGTGACTGAGCAGATGATACATTCGATTTTGGCGCTGCTGCCACCTACTGGGAAGATTTAAAGCTGCATTTTTTTTAGGTTCCAGCTGATGGGGACCATTTTCTCAAAGAGTTGAGGAGAGATGTGGAGAGGCCAATAGGATTTGATACCATCATGAGAGTTCGGACTAGCACAGGTTATAATCCCTATTCACCACACACACACACACCTACACACAAACACATACATTAATAACTTTATCCATGTCTAAGGGCGAAAGTAACATCAGAGGACCTTGCAAAAGAATGAAATTCAGCCACAACAATAATATCTGAGGTATTAACTCTTTATAAATTAGATTTGTTTCATTTTTTCTGGTGTGGAACATGGATAGAGTGATACAGGAATAATTTTACTGCATCACTGTAGATGAATACTTTAAATGGTGAAAGGTCCACAAAATGAACATACCCCTTTATGCCTGGCAGCCATTTTATAAGTGAGAAGGATTCTGTTGTTATCGACCAGGATGCAAATACTGCGGAGACTGAGAGTCGTGAAATCGTATGAAATCTCGATTTAAAATCATAAATTTCGATGGCTGGATCAATAATCTTACTTTAGTTGTTCAAATTACAATGCCCTCTTCAGTTGAAGAGTTTATTGTACAGTTGCACATGCGCGCGCGCACACAGACATGCACACACTTGCATGCTTGCACATGTGCGCACACACTGGCACGCACGTACATGCACCACACATTTCACACTTGCATGCGTGCAACATCTGTTGACGTGTGTGCATCTCGCATCTGTTGACATGTGTGCACACATACAAACACATCTATACTCACGTCACAATGTGGGTTTTTTGTGTCCTTACTGCATTAACACACTGAAGCTTAGACTTGGGTATTTGGCGATTAAGGTGCTTCTGTATTAAATTGTTTGCGAATTATGGTGTTTTTGTATTGGATACTGTTCAGGAATTGATGTGTTCCAAGACTGAGGTATTTGTGGATTAAGGTACCTCTGTATTGAATTGTTTGTTAATCATAATGTTTCTGTATCGAATTGTGTTTGCGAATGGACGTGTTCCTGGATTGAGGTGTTTCTGTGTTAAGATTACTGAGTTTACTGCCATTAAAACTGCACCCTGATGAAGCCCCTCTGCCCATCAGGTTTCAGGGCCACAGACTTCTTTGGGGCCCTACATATGAGCAACAGCACTGATGTGGAAATGGCTGCTGTGGACTGTGACAAAGCCGTCACCGTGGAGTTTAAACATGATGACACTCTGGCCCAGGACATGGGAGCCCTTATACAGGTGAGGAGCAGTGTGTGCATCTGCTCTGAGAGTGAAGGATGAATGAGTGACTGAATAAGTGAACAGGTAGATGGATGAATGATGAGTGAAGGAATTGGTGATGGAGAGAACAACAAATGAATGGATGGATGGATTAATGATTACATTAATAAATTTTTGTCTGTGGTGATTTGTTTTTCACATTGCATAAAATTGACAGACGAGTAAAGATCAGACCAAGCACCTGTGTGAACCTTAAAATGTGGTTGTGTTGTGCCTTGTGTGCATGTCTCCTTGTGTGCAAATATTTGTGTACATGTCTGTGTGTGTTTTGCATGCTTTTGTGCTGGTGTGCATGTGCTTGTATTTGTTCTTTGTGTTTTTTGGTTTTGTGCGCGCGTGCGTGCGTGCGTGCGTGCGTGCGTGCGTGCGTGCAGTGTGCCTTGCTCTACACCACAGTCAGCGGACAGAGGCGACTGCGCATCCATAACTTGAGTCTGACCTGCAGCACCCAGCTGGCTGACCTGTACAAGAGCTGTGAGACGGACGCCCTCCTCAACTTCTTCTCCAAGTCAGGTAACCAGACCTTCTCTGACTAACTCCTGTTTCCCTTAAACTTTTATTTCACTATCGTCTTTTTTTGCCTCAGTATTTGTTGTTTTTTGTTCGAATGTCTGTCAATATGACATTAGCCTCTGTAAGAAGAGTCATCAGAAGATGACATATCTCCCCCCCGGCCCCAGCAATGTAATCTCAGAAATCCCACAAATATTAAAAGGCACCAGTCTAGCACGATTCATATGCGCAGCAAGTTCTGCCAAGAAATATTGAATGGTATTTGAGTTCTGCCCCAGAAATGAAATGTCTGTCTGTCTGTCTGTCTGTCTGTCTGCCTGTCTGTCTGTCTGTCGGACGGACGGACGGATCCCCCGACATTATTATGCCAGGGGGATAATTATATTATGTTAGCTAAGTAGATGTTAAGCTTTGCATTGAGAGGATACGAGGAGTTAAAATTGTGTGATTACTGGTGCCCGTATTGTGACTGAATGAACAGTTTGCATTGAGGGAATTTATGACTATTGTTAGCCCTTCAGTGCACCCTGTGATATAACACAAATAGCAGTGTCATGTTATTAAAAAATCTCAGATTGAGATCTAAGTTCAGACTTTTCATTCCAGCTTTGCTTGGGGGATAAAGATTCATGAGATGTAACGGCAACAAAAAATGTTTGGCTCGGTCACTTCTCGCTGTTATGGAGCCCTGCTGTGGCGATGACTCAATGGGGAGGATGCCCTCGTATAGTGAAGTGTGTGCAGTGTTGGTCTGGGGTATGTCATGTGTTTTTGGAGTCCACACACCTTTCTCTCTGCCCCCCAGCGTACCGGGCCATGGTGAACCAGCCCCTGAGGACGGTGAGGGAGATTCTGGTGAACCAGGCGGCTCGCATGTTGGCCTGCTATAGGAAGAACTGTGCTAACCCTTCTGCTGTTAGCCAGGTCAGGACTACATGTACGCACGTGTGCACACACACACACACACACACACACACACACACACGCGCGCGCACTCACTTACACATGCACACAGACAGCCGTGCGCACGCACACACATGCACACAGACCGAGAGACACACATACACTAACACACATGCACAGACACACCAAACATACAGACCTTACTTCAGTCAAGGCTTCCTGAACCCTCTGTTTGCTTTTGGTTTCAGCCAAAGTGCTGAGTGTGTACTACAGATATTTAAATGCTGTGTTTTTATCTGCATACTTTATGACTGCTGTTTCCTGCTCAAATGTGCATCACTTTTATTCCATTACTTTCATCAAATACTTTAGCAATAGTAATGACTCATTTAGCATCAATACTTCACCCCAGCTGCGCAGCTAAAGCACCACTGTGAGGGGTAGAAAGGCACCAAATGCTGGAAATGCTGAGGAAAGCCTATGACTGAAATGCGTCCATTTTCTGCTATCGTGCAGTAATAAATATTTATGTTTTGCAATGTGAGTGCTGGCATTTTCTTTTTTTTATAGAAAAGCACCTCGCTAATCATGTCTCATCAGAGGCTGACGAGCTTGAGACACCAAACTGCGGTTTCATAGATACTGACAGTCCAAACAAATGCACTGCCGCCATCTCCCCCTTTGATATTCTATGAGGGTTTTTCAGCATTTTTAGCTGTCGCTGCTCGCCAGTGTCTCCAAGCCCTGCTCCTGCAGCACCCCTGCTCTGCACATTTTAAATGTCTCTCTGATGTGACACACCCAGTCCTGCGCATCAAGTACTTCACTAATTAGCTGATGCACTGAATCAGGAGCATTAGATCAGTGAAACATTTAAAGTGTGCAGGGCAGGTTACTCCTGGAGCGGGGCTGGGATCACTGTTGTGAGCTCCCAGGATTGCTATGGTCATGTTTACTTGGCCGATACGGGCTGAAATGCAATTGGCTTAATTAATGGCTGGGACCGGCCTGTTAAATAGCCTCTGTAAAGTGCATGCTAAAGTGTGTTGTTTCTATGGTGCATTTTTCTACCTAAAAATGAAATACTAAGTTTTAGCTTTGCAGTCATGCAGTCGTGGGCGCAGGAGAGCCGGAGTTTTGTTTGCATGTATGAAGTAACTGATGTGTGACTCTCTCCCTAGCTGATCTTGCCAGATGCCATGAAGGTGTTACCAGTATACATGAACAGCCTAATAAAGAGCGCCGCCCTAGTGGGCAGTCCAGATCTCGCCACAGATGATCGCGCCTTGCAGAGGCTGGCTGTTACCACCATGGGTGTGGAGGATACCCAAGCCTTCTTCTACCCCCGGCTCATCCCCCTGGTGAGAGGGGAACAGACTGTCATTTTCATTAACTCCCCCTCATGAACTAATTCTGTAATAAAGTCAAATACACGCACACCATAGCAGTCAGTTGTTTAGACACATTTTAATCATGTTATCTTACTCAGTTTTTGCTGAAATTCAAAAGATTAGCATTTGTAAATAATGTCTAATGGTCCAAGGTAAGAAGTATAGCATCAGCTGTCTGACTGGGGAGTTAAAAGTTTGCTCTACAGGATAGTTTCAAAAAATATGGCATTCATTAAAAAACATGTTTGGCTTAAACAACAGACAAACACATTTTTTCCCAAATGGTTGAACTAGTGATAGAAAATCAAGCTAGGTTTGGGCAAAAAGTAAGTCAAGGAGAAGTAAACTACAAGTGCAGTTCATCAACTCGCAGAACCATGCAAATGCCATTATGGAGAGAAATTCCACACACCCTGTTACTCACACTACAAGTTGTACACATCATACATATATACACACACATACATACACATGCTTGACTGGTTGGGTATGTTACTGAGGTATTGGGTATGTATGTATTTGAACCCAGTGTTAAAGGGCTGAGATTCATACAGAGTTCTCCCTATATGGATTAAAGCATCCTGGATTAAAGTGCTGTCTGCTTTAATCAGTGAGTATTTTTGTTTGTACAGAGGGAACGGTGTGGGAATTACTGCTGTTTGAAATAATCACTTACAGTAAAATTGTTTTCAAAATTACAGAAACATCCCAGTGCATTTTTTCAAGTAACGGTCTAAAAAATCAAGAAAGGATATTTTCAGCAAGTTTGTCTGTTGATGTTTGCTTGTGAAAGGGGCCAAAAAGAGACTGTAATCCTCCCCAGTTGCTATTTAACTCAGACTCCAGTGGTGTATGTTTCTAAGGGTGCAACACTTCCTAAACCCAAACCACCCCCCCTCAGGGCACTCTAGATGCTGATGTTGAGGGTGTACCTCCATCAGTGCGCTGTTCTGAGGAGCGACTCTCCGACACCCAGCTCTTCCTCCTGGAGAACGGGCGCCTCCTCTTCCTCTGGCTGGGACAGGCCTGCCCCACGGAGGTTGTACAGAACCTCTTCAACGTGCCCTCTCTGGTGCACATCGGCCCGGACGCGGTGAGATGGCGCCCTCTAGTGGCGACACGTCTTTATCCTCCCAGAGATTTTAGAGCTTCTACACTCATTTCTGTTAGGATGATTTCCATCATCGTAAATCATTTCTAAGATGCATGCTGGTGGATTTATTGTTGGGCTAATTGATTGTTGGAACATGATTATTGATTAATGAACACGTTCTGTCCATGCATCGCACAGAAGTCTATACCTGAACTGGAAACTTCTCAGTCGAAGAGACTTCGCTCCATTATCAAGCTTATTCAGCAGGAGAGAGCTCATTCATTGAAGGTAAACAAGATGAAATGACCTAATTTTTCAAATTTGGCCTCACCTGCAGTATAGCCTGGGGTTCTGGTGATCTGGATTTTCATTTTTTGTGCCATTTCACATCAGTCTCAATCATTATTTAATGACTGCTTCAGCCAAATGGAGAAACGGATTTGTGAAGATGTAAAAATAAATTTATTTTTACATGGGGAAATGCACACTTGTACACAAGTATCCACATCCATTTTCAGAGCAAATTTTGCTGATTTAATGTTTTGGTGAAGTACAGTGCAGAAGTACTTCAAATTTAGGGTTTCCATATAGATATTAATGGATAAAATTAAAAGTATATAGTTGGCTGGATATTGAGAAGATCTGAATGTTCAGGTCCCCAAATCTGGCCCCATTTGTATTCGCATGGTAGGGAGACGTGTTTGAATGCAGTGGACACTTACTCTGTTCCTGATGATTTACCGTCCTGTTGGCTTTCACTCCAACACTAGCGCACACCTCTCACAGACACCAGAGATCCTGCTTGGCTGCTAATTAATGGAGTCAGGTGTTCCAGTTTACAATGAAATTGTACAGTGGGGTGCAAAAATTTGGGCCACCCCCTGGTTTCAATTTCCAAGTGATTGAAAGCAAACCTGAACACTAAATGCTACAAGGTGAAACCGGAGACATTTCATCACATTTTAAGGCAAGAATAATTTTTATTTTTAACTTTTTATGGTTTCAAAATGATAAAACAAGGAAAAAGGCCTTGTGAAAAAGTTTGGGAACCTTGTCAGCTAGTACTTTGCAACGCCTCCTTGGGCAGCTATAACAGCTTGCAAACGCTTCAGCCAGCTAAGAGTCTTTCGGTTCTTGTCTTTGGAATTTTTTTCCCATTCTTCCTGATAGAACACCTCTAGCTCTGATATATTCTTCAGTTTTCTTGCATGCACAGCATGTTTGAGGTTTCTCCAAAGATTTTCAGTAATATTCAAGTCTGGAGACTGTGATGGCCATTCTGAAACCTTCATCTGTCTTTCCTGGAGGTACTTCATGGTGGATTTTGAGGTATGCTTTGGATCATTATCTTTCTGGAATACCCAAGGCAACGTCTCTTCAACTTCAATTTCTGAACTGAGCTTTGAAAATTAGCCTCTGGAATGTCTTGATATTTGGTGGAATCCATTCTTCCTTCCACCCGCGCAATATTGCCTGTGCCCCCAGCTGCTACACAACCCCAAAGCATCATGGATCCACCTCCATGCTTAACAGTTTGGAATGTGTTCTTCTCCACTAATGCTTCGCCCTTTTTTCTCCAAACATACCTCCTTTGGTTGTGACCAAAAAGTTCAATTTTGGTTTTGTCAGTCCAAAGCACATTGTTCCAATAGGCTTGAGGTTTCTCAATGTTTTCTTTTGCATACTTCAGACGCTTAATTTTGTATTGAAGTCGTAGGAAAGGCTTCTTTCTTGCAACTCTGCCATGTAGGTCTTTGTTTAAGTTATGCTGTACTGTTGTCCTGTGAACAACTAGACCTGTGTCTGCTGCTCTGTCTGCTCTCTGAGGAACACATGGTTTTTAACACCAGACACAACAACCATCACAGTAGGATACTTTATAAGGCATGGAGTTACTTCAGAATATATAGTTCAACCCTGGAATTGTATTCACCTGACTCACTGAAGCCCTAACGAGTAAATCACCTGGGTCTGGGCCTTAGTAATCATCTTCTTAAAAGGTTACAAAGAATAAACCAAAAGGGTTCCCAAACTTTTACTCAGGGCCCTTTTTCTTTTCTTATTATTTAAAAACTCAGAAGGAAATTTTGCTTTTAAGTTTGCAGAAAGGTGTCATGTTTGACTTTGTAGTTTTTAGTGTTCAGGTTTGCTTTCAATCACTTGGTGATTAATTGTAAAAGACATTTAAACCAGGTGTATCCAAATTTTTACACCCAACTGTAGATCTGCAGGAACAGGGTTGGAGTCTGCAGTTATATCGCGTTTCTCTCTTGTTCTTCCAGCTCCTGATAGTGAAGCAGAAGAGCCAGCAGGAGGCACTGTTTCGCCAGTATTTGGTGGAGGACAAGAACCTTCTTGGAGGAGCTTCCTACATGGAGTTCCTGTGCTTCATCCACAGGGAGATCCGCCAACTCCTCACTTAACCACGAGGGTGTGGCTTCACCTCTAAAACCACAAAAACCTGCCACCAGGCAATCAAAGATCTGAAGTTAATGCTCATCTCTGCTTTTTTTTCCCTGATGGGAGTTCCTTTCAATTGTCTATGGTGCAGTAAGTGAGAGACAATATATGCGTTGGATTTGAAAATTGCAAATGGTAGAGGCTGGCCACTTTATTTTCAATTTTTATGTCTATTTCCTGAGGAACATTAAGAATTATGAGGCCTGTTCATACTGTGACAAGGATCAAGCACTTTGGCTGTGCTGTAAAAGTTTGTAACATTGTAAAAGTGGTCTATGCATCTCAAAGCACATATCTTTCCCAATATGGATGTTGATATTTAGCGTGAAGTTGCTGATTTTCCCTCTATCAACACCTTCCCCCTATAAACAGACTGTGCCTTTTGACCAGCGGCTGATCCTGGATTGTTTTGGCTCTTGGACGATACATAAGAATGCGTTAAACAGTCAGTGCAGTTTTGTTTCGCATGAGAGTTGTTATTAAGAGGCTTCTTAAGGGCTTTGGAATGTTGTCAGTTTTTGAGATTTATCCTTGGGAATTATCTGAAATTATTTTTCAATATAGTCTCAATGTTATGCTCCGTTTGATAGTGGAGGCTGTATAACAAACCCATTTAGTGCCAATAGTAATTTAATACAGGATGCACTCAGAGCAGTGATTCCCTCTATTAATGGAACAATGGGAAATACATGTGTTTATAATTTGTCATGTTAAATGATATGATTGAGTTGGCTGTCCTTTAAACGGGCCCAGTTGTACACTGGAACCCAAGAAGGGCATGCTGAACTAATGGGAAGGGCATTGCTGTGACATGCTGAGTTCAGGCTTAAAATCCATCAAATTGAATGAAGGAAAGCACAGCTGGCTCCTATCTTTCATTTCTTGTTTATTTTCTGAAGGCAGGGGGTAAAGGAGCCATAGGGGTTCTGTAATAATTATTTGCCAATACTTAATGACAAGGAGAAAGCATTTATTTGATAGAATATGACAGATTTTTATTTTCTTTTAATTAAGTTTCTGGAATCATGGAAATTTGTCACCGTGCAGTTTTATTCTGACAATTATTTTTCGACTTCACACAAACAAAAGAAACTACAGGGAGTGGATGAGCTTTAATTACGGAACGGGAGGATTTCTAATCCCTGGCTCCGCTAAAATCCTCGCACAGCAGTTGCACGCACTGGGATCCACAAATGTTTGGCTCCATTTATGGTCACTTTCTTGCTAAAATGTTTCCTCATGCTTGATTTTGAATGTAACTTTTTCTGAATGAGCCAAGACATTACCTTTCGAGTTGGAGACTGTGTTGCATGGCTGAAGTTAATGTATTGCAAATATTAATTAACATGCTTATTATTCATTTCTGTTATTTGTTAATTTATTGTACAAAATGACCACTTGTACATTTCTTTCTTTTGATTCATTGTCGACGAGAGACTATATGTTTTATGTTTTTTGCCTTAAATGAATCTCAGAGTTTGTGACTTGAGAATATTTCATTGATTATTGTACTAATTAACCACTAAGAAGAACTGTATTTGTATTCATCTCAGGTAATACATATTTTGATGGAGGTGTTATGTATACATATGAGAAAAGAGGGTTTGCATACTTTTGTCAGAAGGGGATTGAATATTTGGGAAAAAAGAAGGTGAAAACTTTTTAAAGAGGGGGTGATAATACTTATTAAAAAAGTGTGAATACTTTTGCCACTTTTGCTTACTTTTGAGGGTAAGAGGGCTCAGATACTTTACGGATCAGATGAGAATACTTATATAATTAGGAAGGGGGGTGAATAATTATGACAAGGGGTGTGGAAACCTTTGATGGAGGAGATGTGAATGCCTATAAAATCAGTAGGGGGTGAATAATTTTGACAAAAGGGGTGAGAGTACTTTTGAAAATGGGGTTTAAATACATTTGAGCGAGGATGTTAATACGTGTGAGAAAAAGGTCTGAATACTTGTGACAGATGGGGTGAGAATACTTATAAGAAGAAGGTGTGAATACTTTTGACAAAGGGGGTGAGTATACTTAGTGAGGGGGCATAAACGCTAATAAAAAAAGGGGGATTTTAAAACTTTTGACAGAGGGATGTGAATACTTAAAAAGAGGGTGTGAATACATTTGTCAGAAGCGGCGTTAATACATTTGACCCAAGTCTAAATTTCCAGGGGGGCGTGAGTGCTCATGAAAGAAGGGTGTGATTATTTGTTGGAAGGGGATTGAATACTTAAGAAAAAGGGATATATGAATAATTTTGAAAATGGGGGTTTTGAATATGAATGATAAAGGGGGTTGGAATACTTTTTAAATAATTGGACTGTTACTACTTTTGACTGAAAGGTAGTGAACACTAATGAAATCAGTAAAGGGAGTGAAAACTCTTGACATAGGGGGTAAGAATACTTTTTAGTGAGGGGGTGTGAGTACTATTGAGGATGGGGTGTGAATGTTTATATAAAATGGGGATGTGAACTCTTCTAATGGAGTGATGTAAATTCTTAAAAAATGGGGTGTGAATACTTTTGGCCTAGATTTTGTGATTTGACAGTGGTGTGTGAATGCTTCAGATGGAGGGTATATGTATTCTTATAAAAATGGTAGTGTTACTAGTTTTTACAAAGGCAGATTGGATGCCTATATGAAAACGGGGTGGGCATTCTGTCGATGGAGGTGGCATTAATAAATTTGCAAATGTGGCATGAATACTTTGAATAGAAAGGTTGTGAATATTAGGGAGGATGAATATTTTTGACAAAGGGGTGAAAATACTTATGAGGGAGGGAGTGTGAATGTTTATAAAAAAGGATTTGAATAATTCTGACAGAGAAGGAGTGAATATTATTGAGGGATGGAGTGTAAATTCTTTCTAAAAAGGGAGCATGAATACTTTTTAAGGATGGGGGTATAAAAATGGCATATAATTTTGGCATATAACGGAGGGCCGTGAATCCTGAAGAAAGAGGGTTTGACTATATATGTCAGAAGGGGTTTAGAATACGTTTGACCAGGATGTTAATTGTTAGTGGTGTGAATATCTTTGAGGAAGCTGTATAAATGTTTTGATAAAGATAAATATTTTGATAAAGTTGGTGTGAATACCATTGAGGGAGGGGTATGAATGCCTATAAAAATGGGGAGTGAATGCTTTTGACAAGGCGGGGAGGTGAGTGGTTTTGACAGAGGAGGTGTGAATACTGGTGGAAAATAGAATGTGAACACTTGATTGAGGGATGTGCGAACTTAAAGGGGTTGTGAATACATTTGTTGTCAGGGGTATGAATACTTGTAAAAAAAAGAGGTGTCTAAGTTTGACAGAGGGGCTGTGAATATTTGAGAAAAAGAGGTTTGCTTATTTTTCTCTAAAGGGGATTGTACACTTGTAAGAAAGTCTTAAACCTTTTAATGGAGGGGGTTTTAATTATAAGGAGGAAGGCGTGAATATTTTTGCCACAGGGGATGTTTCCAAAACAGGGTTGAGCAACTCTGCAGTACTGTGTGGTTATTAAGCTGGAGATTATGTAATTATATCCCCGAATGCTGAATGGCGTTTCGGGGATATTATGTTTTTGGTCCAACCGCCGCCGCTGCCGCGCCGCCCTACATGTTAACGCGATAACTTCAGTAATATTTCAATTAGAAATTTCATGTTTTGCATATAAGGAAGTTTCATAAAGAGGAAGAACTGATTCGATTTTGGACAATTTACAATTTCTAGATTGTAAATGAAAAATCACTGTTTTTATCATATCTCTGGAAATATTTGTCCGATTGACCTCAAATCAAGCGCAAATGAAAGGTCATGACCTGAGGATGTGTCCCACGATGACATTATACCTGTTTGGTTCAAAATTTGACACGAGGTGGAGCTTTGTCACATAAAATTCACCATTTTTGCCATATCTTTGGAACCATTTGTCCAATTCACATGAAACTATGTGCAACTGCAAGGTCATGACCACACAACGTGTCATATGGTGACATCATACCTGTATGGTTCAATATTTTGCCACCAGGTGGCGCTTTGTGACGTTAAATTGCCATTTTGGCCATATCTTCAGAACCATTTGTCCGATTGACCTGAAATTAAGTTCAAATGAAAGTCTATTCAAGGTCTATTCAAGGATTGGGGAATTGGAGGATTGGGGGCGTTTGGGGATATACCCCAAGTCCGACAGCATAAGCCTAGTTATAGCATAAGAATTTGTGATGAACATTGGCGTTGATGCCAATCTGAAGGAAAATTTTGGTGTGAATTGCAGCCAGAGTTGTGGCACCCCCATCAGGTCAAACTTCTCTCCTTTTTTTTTTTTTTTTTTTGAATTACATGAACTCAAACAGCTTTAATGGGAATTTGTCAAATCTGCTTTCACTGTTCTTGATGTATACAGGAGGTAGTTGTTGATTGTAATGACCCTGTAATGTTTCCTGTGACAGCACCACTCTACCAAATATCACATTGTCGAATAACTCGGACAGTTTTGATAGGAATCATGTCAAACTTTCAGTGATTGTTCCTGGTGTAAAGAGGTGATCCTAGTGATTGTAGGACCTTCTTTGTGGCACCATCACCAGGCCTAACATTTAATTAAAATAATGCAAGAACTTGGGCAGTTTTAACGTGAATCCTTATCAGACCTGCTGTCAACATTCCTGGTGCATTGAGTAGGAACCGTATTGATGGTGCCATTACTTTGTCTGTAGTACCGTCATGAGGTGAAATGGCATTTCCAAATGAAACAAGTCAAACCGTTGTCATGGGAATCAGATCAACTTGGCTGCAAACGTCTTGAGCATAAAAGACAAATCCTATTGTTCTGATGATACTGTGACTGTTCCTGTTGCACCACCCTCGGGTCAAATTTGACTTTCATTAAAGAAATGCAGTTAATGGATTCCTTCTAAATAGGATCTGGTAAAATTTACTGTGAACATTTCTGGAGTCCAGAGTAGTTCTCCCGTTAATTTTCTGGACTCTATACCCGTCCTGATAGCATCACCACAAGGACAAACTCAGATTTTTTATTTTTTTTATTCCTGCAGGGACAATGCCATCTTTCGTGAAACTTGGTGGAAGGATGAGGTCTGGGCCAAGACGGAGCCCATTACATTTTTGGAGGGGATCCAAATCAAAGGGTTGACACAAATTGTTTTTCACTGTCAATAACATTGCAAGAGGGCATTTGCTCTTGGCGGCATTAATGTCATACATCTTAAAATCCAGTTGATAGTAAATTTCAGTTGTTACACAACATGGCCAATTATAAAAAAAACAATGGTTATGCTTAAGAGATTTTTGCATCATGGAAGAGTGGACTATTGGCCTTGGCGGGGAATTGTGCTCTCCAATTGTCACTGTAATTATCCTGACCTCGAGGATATGGATGCCACTGACCTTAAGCCCACCCTCCCTGCCCTCTGCCCACCATGAACACTGCCAAATGTTTTAGTCCTTCGCGGTGCCTGGCTCCCATCAATTCAGGACGAAGATGTCATGGCACTTGATTTCTCCAGGTCATATGACGGCCAGCCCTCACTGTTTTTTACACTATCCAATCACACACTGCCTAGGCAGTTGAAGGATCTTGTATTCAGCGAGCAATTTTACTCGTACAGCTACACCTGCCTGGCCAACTAGTAGTAGCATTAGTGAGCGATGAGACTAACAAATTGTGACTGCCTTAACCCCAGTTATCCCCAGCGAGGCAATGTTGATCAATTCCTCGCCCATGTGGACTTCTCGCTGCCCTCCTGGAAAATAGATTTTATTTAATGTATGTTATAATACATCTACTTGCACTACAAGACAGAGATGAGTTCTAGTAATAAGGACTAATTAAGCGAGACTATTAAAAGACGTCAAATTTTATTGAAGATAAATAAATCGAATCCATCTGCAAAAACACGCATCTTCAATCACACGAGAGGGAGGTTTGAAAATCGTTTAATGATTGCTCCACAAGACATAAAAAAAACTTGCAACGTGCCCTCCATTGAAATAATACTGTGCATTTACTTGTTTTACAGCTTGCAAATTTAAATTGTCATATTGACAATACTTTGAAAATTAGAATTTGATCATCATGCAATGAAGACAACACTGATGATGATGGAAAATGCTTCATAAAGAAATACAAATTACATATAGAAAATTAACAACCTGACAATTCCATCCCCTTAACTCACAAACTGCATATTTGAGGTAAACTCTACTAGATAGGTGTGCTTTTATTCATACCTAAACTTCCATGACCTAAAATTTACCAGGAAGCGCATATGATCTATTCTGAGACATTGGATAAAACTTATATCATTGTACACTACATCATCTTTAGAAAATTCTATAAAGCATTTATAGAGCAGCATGGAACATACTGTGTGCAATTCTTATTCTACCAAAGTTACTGTGCATAAGATATAATAAAGCACTGAAGTTTTTGAAATATTAAGTATGCTGTCTTGTGATGAAAAAATGTGCTATCCTTTATGACTTAATGAAGCCCTGATGAGCAGCATGACATATTGTGATTGGCAAATAAATGTAAACTATCATCCAGCTCTCATATTTCAAACAATCATATGAACATCTGCTTTGTTTATACACTTGTCTCACACAGTTATCTGTTGGAGGTGGTTTCAGTCACGATGGAAGAGTGGAGAGACCTCCAAAAGAATGGCTAAATCAATCGACTCTCCTTAGAAAAGTTTATTTTTAAGGTGGTAAACATTTGGCCAACATTCTTCCACTCAGTGCTATCAGTGGAAGGTTGTCAATAACAGGATGAATCCCTGGTGAGGCTGTCTTCTTAAACCAGCCTTAGCAGTTCAGGCTGGTTTCTGCTGAGTGTTTGACTTTGAGCTGGTCTACTGGCTGTTCTCCAGTCAGCCTGCCTATCTGATCAGCTGTGGTTAACCAATTCGATTGGCTCGGAACAGCCACAGACTGCTGTAATCAGATAAAAACCAGTAAAGTCACCATAAAATCTAAGTAGGTCTTGAGACCGCTCTGAATTAGATAGCAGTACCAACTAAAGCCACCACAAAATACCACCAGGAGTGTTCAGTGGGGATACTATTGGAGGAAAAGAGTGCACTGAATGAGAGTGAGAATGATTGTGTCATTAATCATAAACATAGATCCCCAACGTCGAATTTAAAACATGGTCAGAATTTGATATGTATTTATCCTGAACTTAGCCCGGCATTTGAAAGCAATATGATCCATCATATTCTTCGCACACACACACACACGCACACAAGGTATGGCAAGCTGAACAATCACTTACGATAGCCAAAGTGTGAGAAGTTGTTTGCAGTCACCGGCATTTACTTCTCCAACAACAGCAAAATGGACCAATGTTGATTGAACATGGAGCTGACTGAACTGTATTGCTGTATGAATCTAAGCCTTTTCAAGACAAAATTCAGTAAAGCAATAACAGTATGCTATCTGGTGTTCTATATTTAAAATTTGAATTTTTAAAGTACAAATAAAATGGGAAGCTGGATCCAATGTGAAGAAGGAAGAAATGACAGTGTACAATCAATAGATCTTTGATTCTTGCTTCTAAATATTTAAAAAACCTAGAATATCAAATGTGACTTTCTCCAAAATTTCTTCAATGAACCATCCTGTTCAAAAAATATACGCATCTTGCAAAATGTGAGCGGTCAAACTAGCTCGGATTGCATGAAGCGCTAAGAAATTTGCTGCCACAGGTTGAGCAATCTATCAATACTGTGTCAAAGGTCCTAGGAAGTATAGTAGTCTGTATGTTGAAGGATGAGAATTCAGCCATCGTTGGACTTCGTATGAGACTTGAGTTATAGGACGTTCTCAAAAATCTGCATTGACTTCATTATGTTTTCATCCTGCAGGGCAAATTGAGAATGATAAGTAATTATTCCTGGTAAAAGACAGTAAATGACTAAAAAACAAGGACAAGCCAAATCAAACCAGCAGAAATGCCTCGAAGTTCTGCTTGTGTGTCGCAAAACGGATGTAACAAAGGACAAAACCGGTTTGAAATGGTCTTCAAGTGGACTTTGCATCCAATAATGATGAGGAATTAATCTGGCAACACACAATAACAGACAAAGGCAATTGAGAATGACTTGGCATTATTCTGGCAAAACACAGCAAGTGACTGTGACAAGCAACCGCCCAAATCAATCCAGAAAAAACACCTGGAAGCTCTGCATATGTGTCTAAGGAAGGACACGACAAAGGATGAAGCCAGTTTGAAATGGCCCTCAAGTGATGTATTAGTTTTTCTGAGAAAGCCTCATGCCGTTTCGAGTGCTGCGCTGACCTACAGCAAAGTCGTCACCCATCATGTCCTTCCATGGCAATAGAACATATGGAACATCAAACAAAAGAGGTGATTTGCATGTACGAACACAGGCAGGATAAATGGCAAAATGACTCACTGTTTGGCAGCAGTCAATAAACTCATCAATGGTCACCACTCCATCCTGATTTTTGTCCATTTTCTGGGGAATATGTAATAGAAGAGAATTGGGGAAACAATTCAGTCAATATGCAGTATTATACAAACCTAATCAAAACTGAAGATTCCCCCATATTTTTTTTAGCAATCAGATATTGAAAAAAGGGAAAAAAAACACTTTTGAGTTTATTAAAAATAATCCAATCCATTAATTCTGATTTGTTCAAAATAACTACCATTTGCACAAATTATTCTTGAGCATACTCTTGTAATTTATTTTTTATCTCCAGCAATGGCAGCTGTTGGTTGTGAGAGTTTTCACTGGCATGGCTGTAGAATTTTTCAATTTCTCAAGTACAGTGCTGCACGTTTGGTTTGCTTCATCTTGACCTTTCATGTCCAAGAAATCTGAAGCCCTCTTGAACTTTATTCACTTTTTGGAGAATTTGTCTGTTTATCCCGTCAAATGTGGCTTCTGTAATGAATTCCTATATTTTGAGCACTATCTCATGTGGAAAAATGTTCAACTTCTTACCATTCATATCCTCCCTTCAACCATTTGAATCACATAAAACAAAAATGACTACTATCGTATAACGCAAGTAAAGTGAGTCCACACATTTGACCGGTACTGGACGCAAAAACAAAAATTAAATGAAAAGATAATCTATGAATTTGAATCTAATCTAGCTATGAGCACTTTATGTTCACTGGCAACTTCTGCAGAGGTCTTGAAATGAAGTTCAAGAACAGGTAGAGTAACAAGGAGTACATGAATGATTCAATCAACTGGTTGTGGGAAAGATTGAAGTGCTTTGTGATTAAATTGAAAACAACCTTCTGCAAGTCCCTTGACCACACTCACAACTTTAAGTTTGTCAGAGTATACTGGTCAGATTCACTTAGGGAGCATCTAGATTCTCCAAAAAGAGAGGAACCTCCCTGGCTAACGGACATGAACTGGTAGCCATGACAAGAAGCACCAAATGGTCTATTTCATGAAGGAAAGGAAGCAATTAGCTTTTTATTTCATCCTTTTAGCGAGGAAACATGGGTCCAACCTGGGAAGAAAGGAAAGATCTAATGTGGACCACAATCCTTTGCAGCTGTAATGACTGGAAGTGTCATTTGTGTCCCAGAGTTTTCAAATAAAGTGCAAGACTATCTTCAATGTCAAGCTCAAGTATTGAAGGAAAGGACACCCATTTTTTTCTCAAACATATCCCAAGATGCCTCAAAAATCTCCTGAAATATTTCCTTGAACTATGTGAGGTTTTCTACTAAGGTCAGGGAAAAGTGAAGAGGAAAGGTAAAAGGCCACTTGTTTAAGAGAATTTGGATACAGCCCAAGAGCTTTTGACCATGCAAATCTTTTTGCCCCAGCAAAACCAATAACATGGCCCATGATTGGCTTGGGTATTTGTCTTGTACCAAGCATCGGCCATGTTACTGGTTTTGCAAGTGCTAAAAGGTTTGCAGTTGAAGAGCTGCGTGCAAGAAGTACTTAAGTCACAAAATGTCAGTTTTGAGATATTGATGGTCAAAGTTTTCAAAACATGCTGCAGATACTTTTTTTCCAAGCTTCTTATGGACTTATGTGCTAGTTATAGGGGCTAAATGTGGTTAGTCACCATTTTTTTGTGGAATTATTGTTCTTTATTACCGAGAAATCGAGAAAAGTAGTTTTGGACTTAAGCACAAAATGGCTACTTACTGTAAAAAAAAAAAAAATCACAGACTTGAGTACTTTTAACACCAAAAACCTTTATTGCTTAGTTTTCAATATAAACATGATATTTTAGCAAAGCTTCCTTGCTTAGAACTACTTGTTTAACACTAATATGACTTGGTAAAATCCAAATTCACTTTGACAAATCAGAAACGAATATTCAAAATGCAAAAAAACCTAATTTTGGAGAACCAGTCATCTTTCAAACAACACCTCTCTTCTACTTGAATGAAAGCTTCAAAATCCTAACTTAGGTAATGTTTATAACAACAAAATCTACTTCTGGAAGTATGAACATTTCCTTGGTAACCATAGTAACCCCTCAATTCCAGCATTTTCATTGGCCAGTCATGGACTTGGGCACTTATTACACAAATTTTATGAACTTGAGTACTTCTTGTAGAATATTTTTGTGGATTCCGAAAACAGCATATAGCAATAAACAGGGTACTTCTTGATAATTTTGGTATCAAATGATTCTTTTATCAGTACAGATTCAAGAACTGACGGGAGCTCGATTTTTTCAAGAATGTGACTTGGGTACTTCTTGAACACAGGTCTTAAATTGTGAAAGGTCGTAATAAATCCAGTCCAGTGTGCTTCATCAGCTGTGCGAGTTGAAAATGCAGTATTACCTGGAAGAACAGTTCCACATGCTGTTTTGGGGCTTCGTCTTTAAGCATTGGGTACGTACATCTCCCCATCATGTCATAAATGGCTCTCATGATGACCAGCATCTCCTGAAATAAGATGGAGGCACTTTATGGTACTGGCTTCTGACTTATCCACTCGTGTTTAACAAAAATATGAGGGTGTTTTATAAGAATACAAGCGCCACTGTGCCGCAGTGATACTGTATTCACTTGTTCATGTGATTATTTTATTAAAAGTCCCATTTCCAAAAGCATTTGAAGGAAAAGAATAAATGATACCAGTATGTAATGTAAGGGTTCTCACTCTAATCCGGAATGAGCCGGTGTAGGTGCAGACTTTCATTCCATCCAATCAGTTACACACCTCATTCTATGAATCAAACCCCTGAGATCTTGCTACTGACCTTGAGCAGTAGAATCAGGTGTGTAACTGATGAATGAAACCCCTGATGTAAGGGACTGGGTCATTTATCTAAGGGTCATTTGGCGATATCTCCATACCTCTTTAGTGATGTATCCATCTTTGTTAATGTCGTACAAATTGAAAGCCCAGTTCAGTTTCTCGTGCACAGATCCCCTTAGTAAGATGGAGAGGCCCATGACGAAGTCCTGCAACCACAGCAAAAACCGACCGCAGCTTGCATCACTGTAGCATTGACTTGAACACCAGGACAGTCAACATTACACATTCATATGGGGGCAGGAGGAGTATGCATTGCCATGACTCGTTTCTGCATCATCCGCTTTTTACCATAATGCATTGCGGGGGATACCCCAATTGCAATCCTCTACACGCTAGCCACATCCTCAAATCTGAAATATTGCTGTATTCTATCACAGAACATGCAAAAATTGGCCCTTAACATCAGTGTCTCGCCAAACCAATCTGACATCAGACATCTTGATAAAAGCAGATTCCAACTATTCCCCATAATCCACTGCAATAAACAACTGATGACATGGTTATGTCATGTTATGTTATGGCTTGGTGTTATTGCCAGCAAGGACAAACAATAAGCTTGCAAGGGTAACGATAACCACTTTAAAGATGATTTCAAGGGCCTCGATTGACTGAGGTCGAAATAAATATAATTACATGGGATATTGTAGGGTAATGGAGCTCAGAGAGCGATCATTTGATGAAGCTTACAATCACTTTCTCTCACTCACTCTGACAAACATGAAAGTTTAAATTCTGTGAAACGATGTCATAGGATTCCACAGCAGCAATATAGTGGCATATTCCTTGTAAAAATGCTGTATGTAAATGTTGATTTTAGTACTCGACCGTTAAGGCAGACCTTTTGGAAATTTTTAATTGAAGAAAAATATTGCTAAGAATGATGGGAAATGCATCCAAAAACTGCTTACCTCAAAACTCACAGAGCCATTATGGCGTGTATCAAATGCATTGAACAAAAAATGTGCATATCTTGTCGCATCTGAAAAGATATAAAAAAATAATAAAAACATTAATTTGAGGTCAGGATATGAATTTATCAAGGATCATTTAAGAAGTGATACAAATCATGTAGGCAATATCCCTCTAACCCTACAAATGTATTGCCTGGCATAATCTACTGATCTTTTTTTCCGCTTTGCTGTTGAATAAATTGGTTCTTGAAATCTTATTACCCTCTCCAGCAAGTTTGCCCCCTAAGGTCTGACTTCTCCTGCTGACAGGAACAAACTATAACAACTTCAATGCTAATGTGTGAGTGTGTGTGTGTGTGCCTGTATGTGTATAGGTGTGTGTGTGTGTGTGTGTGTATATGTGTGTGTATATGTTTGTGAGTGTGTGCATGCTTGTGTGTAGGCGTGTGTATGCATGTGTTTGTGGTTGTATGTGTGGGATTGTATAGCTATACTTGTGAGAGACAACTCTTGAGAAACCACTGATGTTGTGAGGATGTACGGGGTTGTGAGGACATTTTGGGTGGTCCTCACAGAGGATTGCGGAGGATTATGGCTAATTGGTTAAAGTTAGGATTAAGATTGCTGTTAGCATAAGGCTAAGGTTTGGATGAGGCATGTTAGCTCTGTGTGCTCATGCTCATGTACATGCACACACATGTGTGCCATTTGTAAATAAGAGCAAAGAAGAACCCTGAGGTCCATCTCAGTGCAGTGGAACAGACGATGACCGGCTCATGGAGGCGACCATAATGATGAATGACAAGCAATGGAAAGTCCTGCAACAGGCGACTGTCACCCAAACCAAGCCGAGCATAAAGACATGCGTCAGAGTGCCTCCATCACCACTGGCACATAATCATTTTTCTCTTTCACAGTCAATTACTTTCTCTCTTTTTTTGTGGACGAGCAAAGTGAAGGACTCAAAGGCAAAGAACAGTCCTTGGCAAAAGAAAGATAATAGTATTTCTCTGGACGTTAGTCGGGAGATACTATGGTTTAGTTTCGGGGGCCGCCGCCACTCCCGGAGAGATTTTTCTGGTCATTTTGAGCAAAACATTTTTTTTTTTTTGCTTATAAGCCACCTTTGGACTTGTAAAATGGTTTAGGGCTAGTTAGGGTTAGCTGCTGCACCCACAGAGATTTTCTGTTCCTGGCTCTGGAGGCTTCAATATTTATTGGATTTTTTTCTAAATTTGCATAGTCAAAGATGTTTATTTGACAATGCTCAAGATCAATTTTCAGCAATTTCCTACTTCCAATATGGCCGCCGCCAGCCAAGATAAAAAAACGGTAACATAACGACTTGCAAGTGCTCTCTGATGGGGATCGGGGAGATACACAACTTAGTCCCTTTAGGGACCGAGTTATCTAGAGTTTACCATACTGCATTTAATATGTGGATGAACGGACCTACGGCCATGAGTCCAGTTGCCTTAGGCATCCCAATTTTCCTTTGTGAATTCCAAAACTCAAAATAGTACCAGTGAAAGCATACTCGCTTGTTAAATCATGAATTAGCTGTTATCAACCACATTTTTCAGTTCAACTTCACAAGCCACACCCAGGCCTGATTACTGCCAGACCTGTTAAATCAAGAAATCACTTAAAAATAACTTGTCTTATAAAGGGTAGTTGGATAAAAGATCTCAACTATCAACACATCATGCCGTCAACTTAAGAAATTCAAGAACAGATGAGAAACAAAGTAATTGACATTTATTAGTCAGGAAAGGGTTACAAAGCCATTTCTAAGGTTTTGGGACTCCTGGTGAGAAAATCATGTGAGCAAATCATGGTGAGAGCCATTATCCACAAATGGAAAAAACTTGGAACAGTGCTAAGCCTTCCCAGGAGTGGCCGTCCTACCAAAATTGCTCCAAGAGCGCATCAATGACTCATCCAGGATGTCACCAAAGAACCCAGAACAACATCTAAAGAACTGCAGGTGTTACTTGCCTCAGTTAAAGTCAGTGTTCATGATTCAACAATAAAGAGACTGGGCAAAAATGACATCCAGGGGAGAGTTCCAAGGCAAAAACCACTGGTGACCAAAAAGAACACAAAGGCTCGTCTCACATTTGCCAAAATACATCTAGATGATCCCTAAGAGTTTTGGGAAAATATTCTGTCGACTGACGAGAAAAAAGGTGAACTTTTTGGAAGGTGTTCGTCTCGTTACATATGGCATAAAACTAACACAGCATTTCATAAAAAGAACATCATTACTAAAAGTCAAACATGGTGGTGGTAGTTTGATGGTTTACGGTTGCTTTGCTGCTTCAAGACCTGGACAACTTGCCATAATTGATGGAACTATGAATTCTGCTCTCTACTGGAAAATCCTGAAGGAGAATTTCCAACCATCAGTTTGTGACCTCAAGCTCAAGCGCATTTTGGTTATGCAGCAGGACAACACCTGCAAGTCCATCTCTGAATGGCTTAGAAAAAAATTTTGGAGTGGCCTGGTCAAAGTACAGACTTAGATCTCATTGAGATACTGTGGCATGACCTGAAACAGGCTGTTAATGTTCAAAACCCTCCAATGTGGCTGAATTAAAACAATTCTGCAAAGAAGAGTGGGCCAAAATTCTTCCACAGGGATGTGATAGACTCATTGCCAGTTATCGCAGATGTTTGATAGCAGTTGTTGTTGCCGAGGGTGGCACAACCAGTTATTAGGTTTAGGGGGCAATTACTTTTCCACACCGGGCCAGGTAAGGTTGGGTAGCTTTTTCCCCTTGATAAATTAAATCATCATTTAAAAACTGCATTTTGTATTTACTCAGGTAATCTTTGTCAAATACTAAAATTTTTTGATGATCTGAAACATTTAAGTGTGACAAATATGCAAAAAAAGAAGAAATCACGAAGAAGGCAAATACTTCTTAACGGCACTGTAAGTTCCTCTGCATGAGGTGGAATTTACTGAGAAAGAAAGCTGAAATGTAGTATTATCCACGACAGGAGAGTCACATTCATAAAAATAAGCCAAACTTACCTCCCTGGGGGAAGAACTGAGCATAGATACTTTTAAACGTGTCTTCATTGACAACCCCACTCGGACATTCCTGTAAACACAATCACAAAACAGGATCCTACTTCTGTGCCAGGCTGATCCCCTCTGGCTTTCAAACATACACGCTTACAAACTGAGGCAAATGCTAAACTTGCTTAATTGTACTCCACAAGTAATTAATAGACTGGAAGTAATTTCACAGTGCAACTGCCTAAGGTTGCTCTCAGTATATACAGTATGCACAGAATGTATTCAGCTTAACGAAGTGCATAGTTTTTACTTATTGTAACAATGACGTTGGACTAAACAAAGATGTGCATGGAGAGGAAGGAGAAATTTACGGGGAAATGCAGCAGTTTTACTTACTTAATGCCCTGAAGGCAAGAACAATATTATGAGGCTATGAAGCAAATCAAGAGGAGCTCCTCTTAAAATGTGGAGCTTACATTTCAGTATATTGTGCCTTCAAGTGAATACCCATTAACTACAGGAACTGCATAACAACACCTTGTCTGTTGGATAGAATAGGAGTTATACTTGAAGTCATCAGCATTTTTTTCTGATTGAATGAATGAATGAATGAATTATGTTGTTGTTTCAGGTTGTCTCGCAATGACTTAGTTTTCCACACGATATTTTAAAAAGCTCAGTCCAATCACCCTACTGTAAACTGCACTGTTGTACCTAAGATCACAGCTAGAACACAACCAGAGGCAGTGAGAGTTCTGCTGAGGTACAATTGCTTGAAAAGTTGAAATCTTCCATTAACTGTAAGGACGCCAGCCTCAGCAAGACCAGGTGCTCAAAGACTGGAGTGTAGACCTCCTCTGCAGGCAGTCTCTCTTTGCTCTGATTAGCTGAGGAACAATATTACAGAGAGGGGTTTCTTGTCCCAGTCAGCGAAGAAAAAAAGCCAATGTGATATCATAATATACGTAAATGGATGAACTGTATAGCACTGCAGTATATGTCCTGCTCTAAAAAGAACAGATATTAAGAGCTTCAAGGTTTGGTCCAGTTTTTGGATTTTAAAATGCTGTACATTATTTCCTTTATAGCAGGTCGTTTATTGATCTGCCCATTTGACGCAATTTCATTGGCCCATATATTTTTTGTAGGCATTTAAGGATCAATTTTTGGATGACCTTCAATGGGTTTCATTTCTAAAGCAGCTTTATCAGTGTAATACCATTCATCTCAATACTGGTACAGTACAGGCTTCTGTAATTATAATCACTCACAGCAAATGGAACCTCACGTAACCTGAAACTGAAACAATATAAAAACACAGAAAGTAATTTATAAGGGAAGCAGCAGTAGCTCTGTTGGTCCCTGTGGGAGGTACTCACATTTTTGAAACCTCTGTAGAGGATCTGAAGTTCCTTTTTTGTGAACTTAGTCTCTGCCTCCAAGTGTTCCAAAGCCTCGGGGCGGTGGCGCACCATTGACTGCTCCAGTTCATCGTCCACATTGTCTGCAACAACAAACCACACAGGTGAAATATGTGGGCACTATAATACCGCTGACTGACTGTCCAGACGTCCTTCTGTCTGTCTGTTCAGAGCCTCAGCTGTGCCTGTGATCCCCACAGTCTGAAATAAGCTGGAGTATTCTGAGGACACGGGGATGTCGGTCTATTTATTTTAGCTCTTAAAAATGTATCCCTTCAGCAGGTGTTGGTAAGGATGCTGGCAGATCCTGTAACAGTTGCTATTAAAACAGTGAAATCCATCCCTGATATACTGCAGAATACTCAAGCAAACACAATCATAAGCACAATGTCATTAGATTATGTTACATTATCATACGTTACAGTTATTTTGCCCGACTCGTTCATCCCCAGTAATTAAAGTTGATTAGACAAAGCAGAGTTCAAAGTGAAGTGGGGTTAAAGGCCTTGCCCGACAGCCCAACACTTACATCATTGAATGACCTACCTTCCATGCCTAGCTGAATACTGTTAGGTTACAGCATAGACCACCCCTTACCAACGCAGACACTCCCAAGGCTGCTTTATTCTTGTAAGACATGCGTCTGGAGACAGTGCCTGATGACCAAAGTGGGGTCAAAGAGACAAAACAAAGTGTTTTCTGACAGCGCCTTGTACTTGTCGAATAATTGTAACATTGCAGACCCTGATGTTGGTTGCATTATGTTCTCATTGGTTGGATGAACCGAGAGTTTGGCGGTTTTCATCGATATAAAATGTCGATACAGTAGCTTTGGCCAAGGTTGGTCATAAAAAATAAAAAATAAATATATCATTACAATGGAGATGACATCTTGTGCCGCAGACATCATTCCACAGTTGGTTTAACTCCATAAAACCTCCAGACCCAAAAGTGGGTCTGTGATATGTTTCAGCAGCTGTCTGAGTAGCTGGTCTCAGACGATCTTGGAGGTGAACCTGCTGGATGTGGAGGTCTTGGGCTGGTGTGGTTACACGTGGTCTGCGGTTGTGAGGCCGGTTGGATGTACTGCCATATTCTCTGAAACGCCTTTGGAGACAGCTTATGGTGGAGAAATGAACATTCAATGCCCGAGCAACAGATCTGGTTGACATTCCTGCTGTCAGCATGGCAATTGCACGCTCCCTCAATGCTTGCGCCATCTGTGGCATTTTGCTGTGAGACAAAACTGCACATTTCAGGGTGGCCTTTTATTGTGGGCAGTATAAGGTACACCTGTCACTAATCATGCTGTCTGATGAGCATCTTGATGTGGCACACCTGTGAGGTGGGATGGATTGTCTCAGCAAAGCAAAAGTGCTCACTATCACACATTTAGACAGATTTGTGAACAATGTTTGAGAGAAATGGTAATATTGTGTATCTGGAATGAATTTTAGATCTTTGAGTCCATCTCATGACAAATGGGAGCAAAAACAAAAGTGTTGCGTTTATATTTTTGTTGAGTGTATTTAAGCCAAACCTTAAGCGAATAGTTAAAAGCATCTGCATCGTCTTACTGGTACAAAACAACCTTAAGCCTGAAGTTGAAAACATCAATGTTAGTCACAGGAACACAAATGTACAATAGCTCAAGTACGGCACATCTTACTCACAGTTGTTAGATTTCAGATGTTCTGTATGTTTAGAAAATTCTTTGTTTCTTTCCATCTCTGCCTTTTAAATCAGGCCCTTTAACAGAAACTACGTATTTGTGAGCTATCCTTACACAATATGGTCTTATACCTTCATAATGGGACTTATTGATCCATATTTTAGGGGGAAGTAAAGAAGTTCACTCCATATCTGCCATTAATTTAGCTCTGGTGTGAGATACTTGGGTGTATGGTTTCATAAAGTGAGAGAACTCAGATAGAAGATATACTTTTACCGAACGCCTTGGGGGAATTTGTCCTCTGCATTTGACCCATCCTGGTTGCTTAGGAGCAGTGGGCAGCCACAGTGCAGCAGCCGGGGAATAACTCCATCTCTAAAGCCAATGTCTCGGTCAGTAACACTGGTGGGAGTGTTCCTGCAGAGCATTGTCTGTCAGGGTGTCGGAAACCAAAGTATCCAGAGTAAACCCACGTGCACACAGGGAGGACGTGTAAACTCCACAAAGAGAGGTCTTGGCCGACCACGACTCGAACCCATTGTCTCCATATCCTGAGGCAACAGTGCAAACCACTGCAGCAACCATTACCCAACCAGGCATTTATGCTGTAACTCTGCTTTGTAAGCACTTTGTCAAAGATTTACAACGAACAATTTCTTTCCCGTCCACAGTCAATTTTCTACCATGAAATAGTGGTACAGAATTGCAGAGTCATGGCCGTTTAAAATACAGATGGTCTGATCATCAAACTCCCAGGTACATATGGATGGCTGACCCTGAAACAGGAGTCAGGCAGCGAAGACTTGCAGAGGTCGGCCGAAAGAACGGCTTCATGATTCATACAAAACCAAGTGGATGAGACTATCTGTCAGACTATTTGTGAACATTTTTGCTGAGAAAGCTTTTCCTCTCAAGGTAAGAAGATTTTATAAATCGTGTTTGCATAAATGATGATGAATGTGGTAAATATCCCTCTCCTGCACATATTCTTGTAATTTCCACGTTCTGACTTCACTTTGTAATGTCTACTTGTCCTGATGTCGTTTTGTGATCTTGGTTTGTGCCGACTTCAGTATGTAATCTCAGTTTGTGCTGACTTAGTTTTGTAATCTCCACTTGTGCTGACTTCCATATTAATCACTGCTTGTGCGGACTTCATTTTGTAATCTTTGCTTGTGCTGACTTCCTTTCCCCAGGTTTTTTCAGCCTTACAGCACTGATTTCTGTCCTCACAACATCCTCATGAAAACAAATTTTGCGGAGTAGATTGTAACATTTTTATTCATAAATCTATGGGCTAAGGGCAAATGTGGAAAGACATATTACAGCTACATCAAGAAAAGGGCTAAAATGCTACATGTGAAGAAGTTGAAATAAAGACAGTAGCAAAAGAAATACAATTTTTTTTTCTCAAAGTAAAATGCCTATATTGTAAAGAGCAGGGCTCTCCATCCCAGTGTTTGTCCATTTGCTCTCAGTTGTCTCGCCCATCAATTCCACAGAGAGCACTCTTTGCTCAGTGACATGCCATTATTCGTGAAGTCAGTGCACCTCACTAAAAGTTTCCATTACAGGGGAAAACCTGAAATATATTAGAGGCACTATCTTCGGAGTTGTAGGCTCAACAATAATCAATAATCTCAACAACTACAGTGTCTACACTCTTTCATTCACTTCAAGGGCTTTTCATCACAATTTCAATTAATACATTCTGTGACATTTTCAGCTAAATATTTTTTGATAGCTCATAACTGAGCGAGTGGCATCAAGTGGTTCATCATTCTTTTAAGCCAGACTATTTCAAAAATACAGAGCGCAGTCTATTTTTAGCTTATTTTCCCACAAAGACGATCTCCAAACACAAGAATGCCAAGAGCGCAGTAAATTCATGCATCGTCCAGAATTACATGTCACCAATAATGGAAATCTTAACGATCAACATCCTACAATCCATACCAACAAAGTACAAGAACGGCCCTTTGCATGTTGGATAAATGATTGCCAATGGGAGGTTTGTTCATTTTGCTGAAAGGGAGGGGCTCAGAACTGAGGTGCAGACAAGAAAGTAAGTTTCACACTGTTTATTGCAGCCAAAATTGAGGTCAGACAGTCCAAATCAATGAGCTGAGGCAGGACAAGCTATACAGAATCTCTGAGCACAAAATTTAGTTGTAAACAAGCAGGAATCCAAAAAGCAGCCTGGGAAAATAAAGTACAGGAATGGAGGCAGAATCTAAAACCTAGTGATACAATCAGAGTCATGACCCGAGGGCAAACAGACACAAAGGACAATCCAATATCCGTAAAAAAAGAAAGTCAGAACACTGGGAATCAAAACTCAGAAAAAATGCTTGTATCTGAGAAAGTGCTGAGATAAATTCAACACCTGTGAGAAAACAGAGCATAAATAGAGAAGGAGGTGATCAGGGAAACAAGAGTTAGGTTGACTGGAAGCAGGACAGAGCAGAGAGGGGTATGGTCACTAATATCCTGTTCACACGGAAACTACGCTAGTGCCCCGTCACTCACTCTCTCGTTACTTCTGCTGAAGCGTGACTTGAAAGTAATGATTAGAACATAATCAGAACATGAGCAGAACATGATGAGAGTTTGAAATCCAAGAACGCCTGAAACTGCGCAAGTGGCCCTCTTATTTTGGACATGCACAAAATTCACATGATAATTTTCAGCGCAAAAGTGGGAGGAGCCTATACGTGGCAGTAGAAGAGTAAGATCAGATTATGATCAGGGTTTGAACGTCCAAGGCCAGGTTCTGGCCGAGAATGAGTGTGACATGAAATCCAAGTTCAGCGTAAGAGCCGGGAACAAACGCAACAAAATTTAGTGGCCCGACTGCTCTGATCATGTCACGAACGTGCCCGGCTCATGCCAAGCTCATGTTGCACTACCTCTTTCTAAGCTTTTGTCGCACAAGTTCTCAGGCCAAAATTGGCTTATGCTCTGATCACTTTCTGACCCATCCGCTAGCGCGCTGAATCTGCCGCGCTCATGCTCTGACTAAGCAGATTTGAGCACAACCCTATGAAAACTGCCAATTTTTTTCATTTCTTATCAGTCTCTTATGTGTTCTATAGATTTTGCCCCCAAAACGTGCCATGAGCTGAGCAGCATCACTGTAACATCAGTGTACGATCAGATAGAGCAAAGCGCTAGTGCAGTTTAAGCTGAGTACCACGTTGATGGCGTTGGACTTACACGGCGGGAGCCGTGGTGATACAGCAATGATTTGGCACAAATGCTGTAATAGCTGGGTACGAGTCGTGTTTAATCCATGCACTGACGCAGCACTATAATTGTAGTAACGCAAATGACTTGGCACTATCTAAGTATGTACCAAACATGTGCCGTGTTTATTAAAAATTGGGAAGTTTTCCGGAATTTGATGCTGATCATATCGCACTTTCTAAAAACAAAATTAGAGAGCTTGAATGACGCCATTGGCGCTACTCTAGCGTGGTTACTGCGTTAACGGGGGTTAACAAGGTAATGGAACAATGATGGAACAGAGCCAAGATGGCGAGACAAGAGGAGAAGGGCGAAATAAACAGAATATAAAAATAATCTAAGCATTTAAATATAAAAACCTAAATGAACTCAAGAAACACTGACATTTGCGCATCACAGAAGTACCCAGTGATAATATAGCATGTGGAAAGGGCTTAGATTCAAGTTATCTTAAATCTGCATGTCACTGGCCTGGTAGAAACTACTGTCTGCATTCATTTTTGTTTTTGACTCTATTATCTCTGAGAACAAGGTGCACAGACAAATGTACAATCATCTGTCTAAACAAATAGCCTTCTTTACTGAATACTTCACCTCACAAAGACTAGAGTACGTTTGATCACCAAAAATGAATTCCAACATAAAACTAGTACTTTTTCTTTTCTTTTCAGTGAGTTTGTGTGACATAATAACATACAGTCTGTAAAAATATTCTTCAACAAAACGATGGACTAAAACCAACAGACAGTTAAAAAAATAAATAAAAAAATCTTTGATCAAAGTAGTGTTTGGTTACTTGAAAAAGATTGACAATGCTTTTCTTCACTGAGACAAGGGGTGATGCAATGCAGTGTAATGCATTAAAGGCTGTAGTCTATTGGGTCTTACAAGCCAGTTCTGGAAAGAAAGAAAAAAAAAGCATATATATATAATATGCTTATATTCTATATAAAGAGTAATTTATGGTTATTGATTTGTGACTCTTGGTATTATCCGCTCTCTTTTTTAAAAGTCTGTTCAACTGCTCCATTCACTGACACTTTGACTTTCAGGCACGAACACAAGCATTTTTTTATTTTGTTCATTGATTTCTTCTGCAATATTTTTGTTCATCCTTATCTCTGATTTCAGAGTTACAGTATGAGCGCACTGATCTCAATATCCATCATTTCAAGTGATAAAAATAACCAATGACTTCAGAAGATATTTACAGTAGTCCTTCTAACTGAAACCCTGAATCAAGCTTTGTCTAGAAGGATTTGTACCTCGGTTACATAGACTGATGACATGTGATTTCCTGATGTTATGAATGACATGAAAAACAATACAGGTAGGAGGTAGGATCATAGTAAGGAATACTGAGAACCCCTCCAGCAATATTACTGCCCAGGCTTTGGCGCCCTGAGAGTCATCATGACCTGTAACTTCATTAGTGACAGCTGTGGGCTAGTCTGAGCAGCTGCCCTAGATTCAGGAGAAAATCTGGCTCACATTATGAGAAAGTGCAAAATTCCTTTGTGAGGAATCTCTTATACCCGTGGCTGACCCCCATGCCTCACCACGTCTTGGAGCTACAGACACTGCTGCTTGACTTTAATATAATTCTTAGATTTCTTTTATCAGACTTAAATAATCCCACCAGCGATACAATTAGCTTGCAAGCACAGATGGGCTCCCCCACTATAGCTGGGTTCCTCTCCACTGGGGTTTTTTTTTCTCATCACTATTTGAAGGTTTTTCTCCCAGTTGGGAGTTTCCTGCATTTCCCTATTTTGGGGGTTTACAGTAGGTTAGAGCACATATGGGTCCCACAACAGTTCATTTATATTGCCAAAGGTCGAAATATCAGTGTCATGGGTGGTAACCTCCCGTAGGATCTCGCAGGTAACATGTTACCAGCGGTTGCGGGGTCTCACTCATTCTATTTGATCGCCCTTTGCTCACCCCCTCAGTTTGGACGACTCTAGTTGGTGCCCTTGGCTGCCAGAAAGAAAGGAAGAAGAAGCTGGAGGGCCGCAAAGCCCTTATTTTGACCGCTTGTAGCATACGCAATGCAAACATCCAAAGTGCACATAAAACTACCACTTCCCATTGGGGTCAATTGGGTTTGCCGATATCCATATGAAAGGATCGTTCGTAATATATTTCAATGGAGAATTGTTAAATTGCTCAATAGCTTCTACCTTGGCAGTTTTTCCAAGAGGAAAGAAATGCAACCGTCTAAAAAGCTATTTGCAGCTTTCTTAAAAGAAAAGCTAAAATACATAAAATACATTGCATATATTTGAAGTGGGGATGAGTGCCATCCTCCTTCCCAGACATTTCTTATTCTGCAATTGGACTCTGCATAACCTGGATGGCCCAATTTTGATAGAAATAAGAAGATTTTGCTCAACTGGTGACACTGAACCTAAATACACTACTAGCCAGAACCCAAATTCTCATTTCATTCTCAAGTTAAAAAACCATATATGACAGATCCATTACAATGTATTGAAAGTTAATTTTTTTAAATTACCCATCTAATAATAACCTTTAATGGTTATTTGATATGTGGCATTTTGACAGCGCATGACTCAGCTCAAGATGGTTCAATTTTAGTTATATATCTGCACGTCAATTATATTGAAAGTGGGATCTTAAAATGTTCGTCTTACTGTATAAGTTCTTAAACTGCATTTGGACTCTGCATAAATTGGTGTAGGATGGTTTTGTTTTGATGAAAATGAGCAAGTTTTACTCTGGAGATGACTCTGAGTTCTAGCTTAAAGATTATTAATGAAAATGATTAACTCAATCAGCTTTCTGTTCTCAGAATGGCAGAAAGTATGACTGGCTTCAATGTTTTTGGAACATTGCTCAGATTTATATTTAAAGTATGTTGGTGCTATGAACCTCTAGTGCCAGCACGCAGATTTGCAGGTTTCTAGTTGCTCTCTAAAAAGAAAAATTAGAATCTATGGCATATATTGAAATAGGGACTATGTGCCATCCTCCGTCCCGCATATTTTCTTATACTGCATTGGGGTTATGCAAAACCTGGCTTATAATGGTCAGATTTTGATGAAAATAAGCTAATTTTACTTGAATGGTGACCCTAACTTGCATACACTAACCTGAACCCAAAATTCCGATGTCTATATATTATACAGTATATGACAGACTCCTTCAATTATTTTGAATGTTGGATGTTTTATTTATCATCCTCCTTACATTAATGTGATTCATATATGGTCTTTCGACACTGCATAACTTGCCTTGAAACAGTCCAATTTTGATGAAAATAAGAAGGTTCTGCACTACAGCTGACCCTGAACTCTGTTAATACGCCAGAACCAAAAATTTCAATGGCCAAAAATAGTCTATCAAGAGTAATTTAAATATCACGACTGTTTACTTTTGAGTTTTCATGTCAAACAAGGTTGTAGGGTCACCAGAAATCACAGGGCATATTGAATTGTGGGGCTAAACAAGTGTGCAGGGGTTTCAAAGCTTTTCCATCTTTCCAAGTTGTGTCCAAAACTATACACGAAAGAGGCTGTCAGAATTGTTGAACGTGTGATGCTTTATTCTTTTGTGCAACTCCCGTGGGACTTTGAAAATCTTTCGAGCACAATTGGTCACCCGTGGGACTGAGGACAACCGGTTGTCATCGGAATATCATTTTTGAAATAGCCAAAAATGTCAAAACTAGGATGTTATATTGTCCGCCTTACCATATAATTTCCAACATGGCATGAAGACATTTCATAATTTGGCTTGGGATGGTCTAATTTTGATGCAAATAAGGAAGCTATGCCCCACAGCTGACGTTGCACTCAATAATATTTGCCCAAACCCAAAATTCCAATGTCAAAAAAATCACATATGAGTTTGTCCAGCAAATATACTGAAGGTAGTTTATTATCCTCCTTGCCGTAGGTTGGGATGGTGGCTTCATATGCGGCGCTTCATTGCTTTATAATTTGGTTTAGGATGGTCCAACTTTGATGGAAATAAGCCAATTTTACTGTACTCATGACCTTGAACTCAGTGATATTAGCTAGAAACCAAATTTCCAATGTCAGAAAACCAGATTTGTGCCTGTCAAATATATTGAAAGTGGGAGGTTAGATCACCCACCTTACTATATAATTTTTTCTATTGCATTTGTACTCTTCATATTTTCACTAAGGATGCCCCAATTTTGATAAAAAATAAGCACATAGCATGACTTT